>CM053807.1:21229975-22459950 GCA_028671895.1 Oenanthe sinensis
ATTGCTACTAGTTTAATTATCATGCTTAAAATGTAATATATATAAGTGGTAGTTAAATTATTTAGCATAAGTTAGAAGCATAATTATTTGCATGTTAAATATTTAATGAGTATTAGTCAAGACGTCTTGCTTAATTGCTCTGATATTTTGCTCTGATATTCTTAAATATTTTGTTACAAATAATTGTGATACTTTTGATATTAGTGACAGTATTTAGAATTTCTGTTCTAAGTAATTAATTCATATTTCAAAACTTACTAATATTGGAAGACGAAGTATTTTCTAAGTTATGTGTATAAAATTCTCAATATTTTATATACTTAGAAAATATTTCTAAATTTGTTTTTATTTGCGAGAAGTTGCAATTAGGAACACAAGTGTTAAATGTCTATATTTAAAGGACTTGTGAATTTCTATTCAACTATTTTCTCGAGCTTACATATATCAATAATAATTGTTATGAGTATAATTGTAATATGCTAAAGTGACAATTATTAGATATAGTGTAGAAAGTTAGATGCTAATATTCAATCTAATGAATATTTTAGTATTTAGCGAAATTATTTTATCCTATTAAAATTATAGATTGAAGCAATTCAATGATTATCAGTTTCATAATTTTGATTTGATAAAATATAAGAAGCACAATTTCTTGCATCCTGAAATTATTGATAAATATCGAATAATTGGTATCAGCATATAATTAATTGTGATATTTTTAATATTAGTGATAACACAAGTTGTTTATCTGAAATCACTAATAATAAAAATATGTCTAAATGCTTATTGTTCTACTGAATGATTGTCATGTTTATTTGATATATATGCATGTGATTGGCAATTGCTTAGTATAGCATAAGTATTTAATTTATTTTGATCTATTTAAATCATGATGATATAAAACAATTCAGTAAAATATATGTTCCATGATTTAAGTAAATTAAAATAAATTCGAAGCATAATTATTTGTAGTATAATTATTATCTTTTACTACTCAGTAATAATTGAATAATATTTTATTACAAAATAATTGTGATAAATTGATACTAATGGATTTGCTTAGTCTTTATTCTAAGTAAAAATTGATTTTTGAAAAAGCCGTTAGTATTAGTATAGTTAGTTTTCTTTCTTCGACTGAATTTTAAACTTGAATGTATTAAAAAGAAACTCTTGTCTATTTCTTTTTCAAAATGTATTATTCAAAGATACATTCATTTTTCTTTCAGTTCTAGAGAAGAAAACATCAAAATTCTTTTTCAAAACTTCTCTTTTGAAAATCATTTGATTTACAGCCCTACTTTGATTTCTAAATCCTAGGGTGCGAATCAAACTTTTCTTAAGGATAATTTTTCTCCAATCTCAAAATATTTTATCATCTCTCCAAAGCTGATTTTAAATGCTATATTTTCAAAACCGATTTCTCTCTTAATTTTTCTTTTTAAAGTGGCAGAAACTTTGTGACTGCTATTTTATTTGGAAAAATTGTTTTAACTTCGAGTTATCAATCGCTTGTAAAATGATTTGTTTTTAAATACTTGTCTCAGTGTATGTTTCACATTGATTCACAGTACCAAAACAGTGATTGTTGCTTTGAAGGTCTAGTACTATATTGTTAAGCATTCATTTACCCCTATTGTCATGTTTTTATTTTAAGTCGGGGATACTATCAGGTGGACGAAAATGATGTAAATCATAATTGCATTATGAGTCGGAAAATCATAGTCATCTATCTGATATGAATGTTTTGCAAAACTAATTTCAAAACATACAGTGCTTAGGTTATAAAGGAAAAGAGTCATTTTATCGAGATATAATTTGGTAAGAGTGTTGAATTTCTTCTTTGGTATAAATTTCCGCGTTTTATTATGGAAAGTTTGCCTTATAAGAAATTCATAAGGGATAGAATTTTTCTCTGATACACTTTCCCGCGTTTTATTATGGGATACGTATCTTAAAGAAAATTTCTATTGGTATCATGTTCTTAAATGATAAATCTTTAGAACCGACAAAACTCTTTTACTAAAAGTGCTTTAATGCAATCCATTACCATTCCTTCTTATATTTTTCCTTCTTATTGGGATGAAAAATATATTTTGGAATGTTAAGGTGATTATCTTTTTTATCTTAATTGATTCTTTCCGTTTAGCCCCCAGAGGCTATAGTAGCTGGCCAAGAGGTTCAAAACCCATCAATCTCTTACCCAGGCCATAATACCAAACACTCATTCATCCACTTCCATATATTAACCCCTGGAGATACAAGGAACATATGTTAGTTAGAGGTTGATAAGGGAGAAACTGCACTTGATGCAACAAATAAGGATGAAGTCGGAAGTGCATCCACAGCTCTACCTCTAGAGAAGAAAAGTAGTATATATAACTGAGGTAACTGTAAGCTCATCTGTATCTTCTCAAAAGGATGCAGAGCTGAAAAGGCAATAAAACTGTCTCTGGAATCATTCTCTCAACAGGGTGAGTCTATTGAAATTCGCTCGTCAGCCAGAGCACCTTGTATTGTGTCAAGCACACCACTGGCACTCACGCTGATGGTGAGCCCAAACAGATAAATTCTATGAACACATTGCAAGGAGTGCACAGTGAGAGGTATAGGCATTCAGAGGAGATACGGACTCTAGCCATACATTACATTGTCCAAAGTATCTACCTCAAACAGAAGTTAATCTTCTGCATCCCGAAAGGGAGATCTCTTGTTCAGATTTATCTGGGCTTGAGAGGCAACTGCTTGACAAGAATTCTTCGGATGAGTCAAGTAGGGTATTTGTACAAAATTCCCGTCACAGGGTTACGAGGGAAACGTAGACTCTAAATTGCCATTCATTACATTGTCTACTACGTCGTCCCTTCTGGAAGGAACATTTCCAAATCCTGAAAAGGAATGTCCACCTCCTGTTTACGGAGAAGGTGTGAGGCAACTCCTTGATAGAACAAGGCAGGATTCCCTAATAGAATTTAAAATCTTGGGATAACCCATCTCAAAGAGGTGAGGCTCCACTAGACAGTGATTTAACAAACGCTATTGAGTCTGGTGCTGAGACAATGCTTATGCATGAAAGATCAAGAACACCTCTACGAGGCAATTCTCCACTTGATAGTGATTCAGTTCATTCTGATGAATCAGGTGTTGGGAATATAAATAAATTGACGGATTTCACTTGCAGGTACAGAAGGCTATATTTGGAATGCAGAGTGAAAGTGAGAGAGAGAAACACTTAAGTGAAAGTGAGGGAGAGATACACTTGAGTGAGAGATAGGGAGAGAAAGAGTGAAACACTTCTAAGTGCTCGACACTTGAGTGTAAACACTAACAGAACGTAGTAGAAGTGAGGAAACCATAGACCAAACATTTACCCTTGCTACTTGCTACTTCTGAAAGAAAAGTTACTATATTTTTCCCAATCAATGACAAATGAGAACCTTCTTTGGAAGACAAACCATTCAAAAGATGGGCCATTGGAGGATTTCTCAACTAAGGGGGAGAAGTTATAGGAAGAAAAAGGAGAAGTTAATAAAGTCTTATCTTCGTATCCTTAGGAAGAGTTAATATCCTAAAGGGGTTTGTATCCTGGATCTTTAGAAAAAGGGGTTCGTATCCTTGGGAGAAGTTAATATCCTTAGGGGGAGATTTTAGACAAGAAAAAGAAAATCTTATCTTCTGATCCTTATGGAAAACAACAGAATATGGGAGAATCAAGAAACTGTATCCTATACTTGAAAGGAGTTGTCAGTAGAGGATTCCTCATCCAAGTGGGATGTACAGAAAAGAATTGACATTTTCATTGATTATCTAAAGGGAGAAGAAGAAAAAGAAGAAGAATCACATTCTTAGGGGGAGAACATTATTTGAGCTATGTTCTATGTTCTATTGAAGACGTTCCCAGGAATCTAATTCTTATGAAGCTCTGTTCATGATAAGTTCTTTAAGTTCAAACTATGAAGGATTTTGAAGCAGAGAAAGCTCAAACAGACAGAAATGAAGATAATACTAAATGAATATTAGTTCAGTGCTAGAGGAACATACATCTTTCATTTCAGTTACTCAAGAATTCTGGAAATGCAGTATCTGATCCAGAAAAACCAGTAGCATTATTTACAAGTCTCGGACGATTACTTTTTCTAGTTGTTAGTTGAGTTATCCTCTCTATGGAATTTGATTGCTAAGTTTAACAATCAAATAGGGGGAGATTGTTGGAGATTACGAAGCTATATGAATAGTAATCGTGATAACTCAACACTAGAACAGGACAGGTAAATAATACTACGCCTACACAGAAATCAGGAAGAAATGAAGACAAGGCAGATATAGTGAATCAAGACATTAGAAGAAGTTTTGAAGTCTACTACAGGTCATTGAGAGAAGTTCATTAATATGTTCATGCCTCAGTGAAGAATAATGGTTGAAGACTTTCAGGGTTTTAGAAGTGTTGAAGATTCAGTATAGAAGTGCCACTAGAAGATTTCAGTGTACCAGCATTGATTAATGATAGACAGTGTTCGAAGCATAGGAATCTAGAAGAGTAAAGACAAAGGTTAAAGAAGACAGCTGTAGTCTTGGAGTTATACTCACTGAAAGAAGTTCATTTGTATGTTCAAGCGTCAGTGAAGAACAGAGAATGAAGTATTCAAGATTGTGGTAGTAATGGAGACGTTGTCTAAGTACCATAAAAGATTCCAGTAAAAGTACTATGTTTATCAACAGTCAGTGTTTGAAGCAATGCGACAGTCTAGGGTTATTCAGCTGAAACAGAAAAGAAATCAAGGGAATTTAATTCAGTGTTAGTCATTTGTGAACCAGACCAGTGCACTAAGCGTCAGCACAACAAGAAAAGAATTACCTTGATTAATCAGAAGAAATTCAGTTGATCAAGCCAGAAGGATGGAATTTAAATGGTACTTACTTCAAGCATCTCAAGAATATGATCAAGGAAAGTAATATCAGTTATGTTGTTCTCATACTCTTGAAGCAATGTAGTATGCGCAATAAAGAACCTTAGGCGCAACATAATGTTATCTTGGCACATGAAATTTCTCTAAGGGAAAGATTTGGTGGCGCCTATACAGGGCATACAGAGTAGAGGCGCAACAAGTTTCATTCAAGGCGTAAGGAAGCTGCTTGTAATAGAATCTAAGGCCTCGTTTGGTTGTCAAGTTTTTGAGTTGCTGTAGTAACTTAAATTTCCTTGGAAGTAGGTTGCAATATTCACTTCCTAGAGAAATAAAATACATGTGTTTGCTTGGTGCGTGTGTAACTCATTTCAAGTATAATAATAAATAATATAAAAAATATTTATACAAATAAATGAATTAAATTATAAATTATGCAATTATAAGAAATATTTGTTTGATTTATGAATTATTGATTACATAATGAATTGTTCATGTATAATATTAAAAGTAATTTATTTATATAAATAAATAAAATAAAATTATAAAATATACAATATTAAATTGCTGTGTAATATTTAACCTAAAAAAATAAATATTGAAATTTAAAATAAAAATAAATGATCACTAAGATGAGTAAATATATTAATATAATTTTATTCTATTTCAAATAAAAAACAATACAAATAAAATTAAATAATACATTTTCAATAAAAATTATATATATGTATTATAACATGTATAAATATATGTATGTGTGTGTATTAAGTAATTTTAAATAATAGTTGACCTACATATTTTAACATTT
Source organism: Oenanthe sinensis (assembly GCA_028671895.1). NCBI lineage: Eukaryota > Viridiplantae > Streptophyta > Magnoliopsida > Apiales > Apiaceae > Oenanthe > Oenanthe sinensis. The sequence continues at coordinate 21,235,685 of CM053807.1, forward strand.
TAATAAGAAACTTAATTTATATAATTTAATTTTTTTTAAATTTCATGATCACTTTTTACCACTTTTAACATTTAATTTGGATTTAATATTTTTTATTTAAATTGTAATGTGTATTATATAATTTTAGTAATCAATATAATTTAATATATTGTATTATTTAATCAAAAACAATACACAACTATAATTAAATTATTTAATCAAAATTAATACACAACTATGTAACCCAGAATGACCATACATGATCTAGGTAACTGGGTTACTGTGTTTTACCGTAACTGCAAGTACCTTGGAAGTGTGAGTCACTTTAAAGTTGCACAACCAAACACAGTACTCATATAGGTTCCATGGTAGTAGCACTTACAGTATTGAGTTACATCAAACCAAACGAGGCCTAAGTAGTTTGTGGCGCCTGCACTGGGAACACAGTGTGCAGGCGCAACATAACAACTGCAAGGCGCAAGAAAAGTAAAGGTAAAGTCTTTGTGGCGCCTATACAGGGAAACCACTGTATAGGCGCAACAAACCTCTATAGGCGCAATGAAACTGGATTCTAAGTAACAAGTGGCGCCTACACAAGGGTTGCAGTGTACAGGCGTAACAAAGCTGTTCAAGGCAAGAACAAAGGCAACTAAATTGTTTCTAAGGCATTAGTGGCGCCTGTACAGGGAAACCACTGTACAGGCGCAACTAACATGAAGTTGGAGGCTCAACAAAGGTCTATTGGCGCAACAAGCAATTTAGTGGCGCCTACACACTGCATTCACTCTACAAGCGCAACTAAGGACTTGAGCAATTGTGAAGAAAATCAATTTTAATTGATTTGAAATGTCTACACTATATTAATTAAAATGACTAGTTCATTTTGATTTGTGGATAATACAAAGCCAACCAGAGAGATACAGAGATATTTTAGAAGCCGGAGAAGAAGATGTCACAGTGCCATATCCATACCTTCTTCACTGGAGTTTAACAATCTAGCCGGTTAATCTTGTTATAAATACATAGGGCTATTGTAAAACACTCTCTGTTAGCTTGATTCCAGTTAGTACAAAACACAGTCAAATATTGTATAAGGATTAAGCTTTATCTCTCTGTAGAAGCAAAGAACAAATCAGTTCTTTGGAAGACAGTTATTAATTTAACTGGGTGTAGCAAAACCTCAGGGATTAATACGAAAGTACTATTCCCCGAAACCTGTCTCGCATAAATTACTTGCTAATTTTCTAGATCTATATTGTTCAATCATAAAAAGAGAAAATTAGTAAGCCAGCCTCCTAAACACCTAAACACTCCTGAACACGAAACCACTAACCGAACTCTAAATTATATATCCGCAAAAGAATCGAAAGAATTTTTTTAATTTAGTGAGTATCGTATTCAACCCCCCTTCTACGATACTTTCGGGACCTAACATTGTGGCGCATCATCTAGGCGCAACATAAGGTTTTGGCACCTACACACTGCATCAAGTGTGCAGGCCCAACAAAACATCAGTAGGCGCCACAAAACTCTTGAGAAATATTTTAAGAAAATTAGTGGCGCCTGTACAGAGTAGCCACTGTACAAGCGCAACTAAATTACTCTAGTGGCGCAACAAAGATTGTATGGCGCAACAAAACTTGTCCAAGGCGTAACAAAGATCTATGTGGCACCTACACTCCACTAGCACTCTTACTGCTGCACCAAAGGACTTATACATTTGTGGAAATCAATTTCCAAAAGTCTACAGAATATATATAGGTTAAATCAAAATGGACAGTATGGAATATTATTCATTCATCATCAACAAAAGAGATACAGACGGGAGCTCCATTAAAGACATACATTTATATCACCCAACTGTACTTCAATTGTAACATTGATTGAAACCATTGAAGCTAATCATTTGATTAGAAGTGTAGCACATCAGGGATTTAATAATACATTGTTATTTCCCTGAATCTTTGTGTTTCATTTACTGCCATTTTAATATCTCAAGAACACAAACACTTAATCCGCAATATAATAAAAAAATCTACCACGTCATATTCAACCCCCCTTCTATGATGATTTTGGACCTAACAATTGGTATCAGAGCTTGTTGATTGAAGTTACAAATCAAGATCCAAAAATATTTTTTCGAAAAAGTACATTTTTAGATCTAGAAAAATTTATATTGAAATTTTTTTATTATTAAAGAAAATTCAATTTCGATTTTTTCAAAGATCTTAAGTTCACTAATTTTAAGAAGACTATCAATCATCAAGAATTCGAATTAAAATTTTATTTATCAAAATTTAATTTTTATTCGAATTGATTTTAATTTTTAAGAAATTAATTATTTCTTGAGATTTAAAATTCTTCACAACCATGAGTACCTAAAAGCTTAGTAGCATCAAAATCCCAGCCTTTGATAAAAATGAATACATTTTATGGAAGAAGAAGATGTCCACTTTCATTAAATCAGCTAATTCTCAATACATGGGAATTTTGGAAAATGGACCCTATGTACCTCAAAAGCTGACACCAGAAACAGTCTCAGATGACAGCGAACGGATTCCTCAAGAATTTACCCCAAAGGAGCCTTTAGAGTACACTGACACTGACAAAGATCGAGTTGCATGGGATAATCATCTTCAATGTATCCTAATGGATTCACTGGACACTACAATGTTGAATCAAGTGATTAATTGCACCAGTGCCAAACAAATGTGGGATACAATTGATCTCTAATGGAAGTTACAACAGAAGTAAATGAGAACAAGATGGATATTCTTACATCCCAGTATGAAGTGTTCAAGTCACTACCAGGAGAAAGTATCACTCAAGTTTTTGAGAGATACAACAAATTGTTGAATGACTTATCACTGCATGGGAAGGCCTATTCATGTAGGGAGATCAATAGGAAATTCATGTTGACACTACCAGCACACCTGAAACACAAAATCTCTGCCATCAGAGAGAAAAGTGACATAAATGACATGTCCATTGAAATTCTATATGGGAAACTCAAGACTCATGAAATGGAGCAAGAGCAGAGACAAATCATTTATGGGTCAGGTACAGTGGACAATAAGAATACAACACTGTTAAAGACTACATCACTTGTAGCCAAGGATTTGGTTGTAACGGAGACCAGCTTAGTAAAGCCTGTTGTTGAGTTAGAAGAGATTCTAGATGCTGAAATTTCAGAGAATGGTCAAGCAGGTTATGAAGATGACTTCTACTCAATGGAAGAACTTGAACACTTGGAAAACAAGACAATGGCCTATATGGCAGGAAAGTTCAAGAACCTCAGGTTTAAGAGGAACCCTAAGTACAAATTCAAGAGTAACTCAAGTAATAATGGTTCCAGTTTCATAAATAGCAACCGAGGTGGTTCGTCTTCAGGGTCATACAGCAAAGCAGGTTACAAGACGGGGATGGTAGACCGCAGTAAGTTCAAGTGCTATAACTGTGATGAACATGAGCATTTTGATACAGAATGCCGGAAGCTTAAGCAAGGAAAAGAAAGAAAGGAGTCGTATGACGAACTTAATCAAAAGTATGATGCACTGGTAAAGAAGCATCAGGGTAGAGCTTATATAGCCGAGGGAAAGAGCTGGGATGACTCAGACAATGATGAAGATGAGACATATGGAAATGTTGCACTAATGGCAGACTCTTCAAAGGCATCACCTCAGTCATCCAAGGTATCATTTCTTTCCACAGTTGATATGTCTAATTCTGATTATAAGAAAATTGTAGAAGATCTTAGTGTAGAAATGTTTAACATTCACACAAGCATGCTAGCATCTGAAGAAGAAAATGTTAAACTAGTTCTAAAGAATAAAATGCAAGAAGCTAGAAATGAAGAACTAGAGCTTGCATGTGTTAACCTAGAAGATCTGAAATAGAAGATAGAATATCTACAGAATAGAGACAAATGCAACCAGGAAGTAGAAACTGTGCTTAGGAATAAAATTTCTGAGTTAGAGTTAAAACTTCAGGCTTATAAGAAATCTGCTAATCTTGTTAAGGAGGCAATAGATAAACAAGTCATAGGTCAGAAAATAGGAATATGATTTGACTATGATAAAAAGGAAGGAAAGAGACATGTGGAATCAATTACTGAGGAAAGTCCTGTGAAGCAAGATATTCCACATGTGTTAAAAAATGTTGCTAAGACCCTATACAAGAAGTTTGTCTTCGAACCCCTAGATGAAGAACAAATGTTAATGAAAGAAGAAATTCTTACTGAGGATCAAAAGAAAGAGGAAGTAAGTAAAGAAGAGTTGCCTAAGAAATCTGTAAAAATTGTAGAACCTAAGGAACAGATTAAAAGTAATTTAGGCAACAAGGATGAAAAGAGGAAAGCTAACAGAAATGGCAAGATAGGTGTTAACAAGAAAAATGATTATGCCTATTCTCCCAAAGCAATTAGAAAAGTTTTTAATAATTGTAATTCTACTGGTCATCTTACACATGCATGCAAAAAGATAAAAGTAGTAAAAGAAGAAACTCCTAATGTGTCTGCCATGCCTGCCATGTCTATCCCTCATCAACCATGTGGTAAAGTAGGATGCATGCCATGTGCTTTCAACATCATGTCTGCATACATAAACTTAATGAATTCATCATCTAGTACTTGCATGAATACAGTTGTGAACATGAATAAAAAGCATGTTAGGGCAATGACTGCTAGTCTTTCTAAGTCTAGGAAGGAAGCCCTTGTCCCTATGCCTAAAGATATTCCTGTCAAGGCTAAACCAAAGGGCAAGGGCACAGTCGATGAGAAAGACAAAGACCATAAAATTTTTGCAGCTAAATCTGTTTACTTATCTAAGCCTCTTGGACCCAATCAAATTTGGGTGCCAAAGAAGAAGTAATCAATCTGTGGTTGCAGGGCATAACAAAGAACAAGCGTGTCATGTGGATTATCGACAGCGGTTGTTTAAGGCATATGACTGGTAATAGGGCCCTGCTATCAGATGTGATTGGGAAAGCTGGCCCGATAGTGACCTTTGGAGATAACAACAAGGGATTCACAACGGGATATGGCAATCTGGAAATCAGAAATGTTATCATAGAAAATATCTCTCTTGTGGATGGATTAAAACACAATCTTCTAAGTATCAGTCAGTTCACTGACAAGGGCTTCAAAGTAACTTTTGAAAAAGAAAGATGTGAAATCCAAAATAGGAAAGATGCGAAGCTTGCTCTTTAAGGAGTGAGAAAGGGGAATCTTTTTGTGGCTGACTTATTCTCTGCAAGCAAAGGCGAAGCTCAATGTTTCTACAGCAAAGCTTCAACAGAGGACAGTTGGTTATGGCACAAGAAACTTTCACACCTAAAATTTAAAGCAATGAACTCTTTAGTCAAGAGGGAATTGGTTAGAGGCTTACCAGAGATGGAATTCTGTCAAGAAGGTTTGTGTGAAGCATGTGAAAAAAGGAAGTCAAAGAAAGCATCTTTCGGAAGCAAAGATTCTTTAGACATTACTGAACCACTGTAAATTTTGCATATGGATTTATTTGGCCCAGTAAATGTCATGTCTATGTCAAGGAAGAGATATGCATTAGTAATTGTAAATGACTACTCCAAGTACACATGGGTGTTGTTTCTAGCCTCAAAGGATGAAGCCCCCCAAACAATCATTGATCACATAAAGAATATAGAAGTAGAAGCTGATTTGCCTGTCAGAAAAATAAGGTCTGACAATGGAATAGAATTCAGAAATGTAACCTTGAATGAATTCTGTGTTGAAAAAGGGATTTCAAGACAATACTCAGCGCACAGAACTCCACAACAAAATGTAGTAGAAATGAAGAACATAACTTTAGTTGAAGCAGCAAGAACAATGCTGAATGAAGCTAAGTTACCTCTATATTTTTGGGCTGAAGTAGTCAACATAGCTTGCTATACTCAGAATTGTACCCTAATTAATAAAGATTATGATAAGACTCTGTACGAGATAATGGAAAACAAGAAACCAACACTGAAATACTTTCATGTGTTTGGAGCAAAGTGCTTTGTATTGAAAGATGATGAGCATCTAGGAAAGTTCGAATCCAAGGCTCATGAAGGCATATTTCTTGGCTATTCTTTGGAATCTAAGGCGTACAGGGTTTATGTTATTGAACACAAGAAGGTCATTGAAAGCATGAATGTAACTTTCGATGATCTCAAGCTCCCAAGTCTACAAAGAACAGACGACACTGAAACTCTGCAGTTTGAAAACTTGAACTCAGATGAAGGTGAAATGGAACCTGAAGCTGCAATAGAAATACAAGTACCAAATGAGAATATCAACAATGATGATTCTGACCCTAGTAGTGGAAACAGTGGAAGATTCACAGAAACTACTAGTAGTGGCAGAGAATCTCATTCTCAACTAAGCAGTATCTCAGGGGGAGCAACTGTAGGATCTACTAGCAGAACTCAGCACTTCAATGATAATCAAGCTGAATCATCTAGGACACTTCTGCCTAGACATAGGGTGTGGAGTAGAGATCACCCCTTTGAATTGATTCTAGGAAATCCAGATGCTGGAGTTCAAACTAGACGTGCTTCTCAGAATGAATGTTTATTCTCTAGATTTATCTCTGAAATTGAGTCAAAGAAAGTGGAAAAAGCATTGGAAGATCCATATTGGGTAATAGCTATGCAAGAAGAACTCAATCAGTTTCAGAGACAAAAAGTTTTGAAGTTGGTATCCAGGCCAAAGAACAAGTCTATAATTGGCACAAAGTGGGTATTCAGAAATAAACTGGATGAAGATGGCATTGTTATGAGGAACAAAGCCATACTGGTTGCTAAAGGTTATTCTCAAGAAGAAGGAATATATTATGATGAAACATATGCACCAGTGGCAAGGCTTGAAGCTATCAGGATGTTTCTGGCATTCGTAGTACATTCCAACTTTAAAGTTTATCAAATAGATGTGAAGAGTGCATTCCTGAATGGAGAGCTTGAAGAAGAAGTGTATATGGAATAACCCCCAGGGTTTGAAGATCCAGAATTTGCAGATTTTGTATACTTCCTCTTCAAGGCATTCTATGGCCAAAAGTAAGCACCTCGGACATGGTATGACACTCTATTTATATTTCTACTTGAAAATGGTTTCACTAGAGGTGTCATAGATAAGACTCTGTTTCATAAAATGCATAAAAATGACATGATATTAGTACAAGTATATGTGGATGACATTATATTTGGTTCTACTAACGATCAGTTGTGTAGTAGATTTGCTAAGCTAACGCAGAGTAGGTATGAAATGAGCATGATGGGAGAGCTGAATTACTTTTTTGAACTCCAAGTAAGCCAAAGGAAAGATGGAATCTTCATTTGCCAGACCAAGTACATCAAAGATCTTTTGAAGAAGTATGGTCTTGAAGATGCATCAACAGCTAAAACTCCAATGACAACTGCCACTAAGCTTGATCAAGATGAACCTAGTAAGAAGGTAGATATCACAAGCTACAGAGGTATGATTGGCTCATTACTTTACCTAACAGCAAGTAGGCCAGATATTAGGTTTTCTACATGCTTGTGTGCTAGGTTCCAGTCTAACCCTAAAGAATTTCATCTTATAGCTATTAAACGGATTTTTAGGTATCTTAAGAAAAGTCTGAATCTTGTAATTTGGTACCCTAAAGATACAGGTTTTGACCTTGTTGGCTATACAAATTCTGATTATGCAGGGTGTAGGATTGATAAAAAAAGTACATCAGGGAGTTATCAATTCCTTAGTAGAAGATTGGTGTCCTGGTATAGTAAGAAGCAACACTCAGTTGCAATGTCAACAGCTGAAGCTGAATATGTTGCTGCTGGAAGTTGCTGTGCACAAATTCTGTGGATAAGGAACCAACTTCAAGACTATGGACTGTTGCTGAACAAAATTCCAATATTCTGTGACAACACAAGTGCCATAGCCATCACAAACAATCCTATTCAACATTCAAGGACCAAGCACATTGATATCAGGTATCATTTCATTAGGGAGCATGTCATGAATGGTACTGTAGAGTTACACTTTGTACCTACAGAGCAGCAAATTGCAGACATCTTCACTAAACCACTGGATGAAATCACTTTTACTAGACTGGTTTGTGAACTTGGGATGTTAAATTCTTCTAACTAATAAGTTAGTAATCAAAAACTGCAATTTGAAGCTGATAAATTCACTAGTTAATTAATGTTCATATTTTAAGGACTTGTGAATTTATTTACCAAATTATTTTCCAGTAATTAAGATTAAATATTAGATAAATACCTTGTGCATGCCTGTTAATTTTATTAATCTGATATTCATTTAATTTTGATCTTAGAAAATATTTTAAGTGCTTGTATTTAAATGATAAATTCTTGGCACTTAATATATTTAATTTTTGTTTGAAATTATTTTAAATAAAAAGGATGAATACTTATATTTAAAATAAAAGTAAAATAAGAAGAAGCATAATTTATTTATGATAATAATTTTAGCAATTAATGTTATTATTGTTATTAATAAATATTTTATGAAATAATATTTATGGGTAATTTATTAGTATTGATTTATTATACAAATTATTCACAAATATTATTTATTTTAAATGTAGCAAAATCTAGGAACACTTGAATGTATTCAAATACTTTGTGGCGCTTAAGTGTTTAGTGGCGCCTATACAGTGCTTGCACTGTATAGGGGCAACATAAAATAAATCCAATAGTAGTTACTTAAAAGGTTTTGTGGCACCTACATAGTGCAACCACTGTGTAGGTGCAACATATATCTCGTAACATACTTAGAAATTTTTTGTGTTACTCATAGGTTTTGTGGCGCTAGGCTTGTTATGTGGCGCCTACACAGTGTAACCACTGTGAAGGCGCAATATAAATAAAAGTTAAGCTTTTGTTGCGCCTAGTAATTTAGTGGGCCAATACAGTGTGAGCACTGTAGAGGCGTAACTAAAGTACTTAGCATTTTTTTCCGGGTTTGTGGCGCCTATAAATAGTGTTGGTGTTTTGATGCGCTTCAAGTTATACACACACAGTATACACAACTGCTAAGGCGCAAGAAAAACTCAGTTTTACAAATTTTTAATCGAACAAATCTCGGCCATTTCTTTTCCAAATTTTAATCTAAAATCAGTTTTGTGGAACCCACAATCGTATCTTTAATTTGCCAGTGGTCCCATTAAATTTGGTTAAGATTTTAATATTCTCAATTTTATAAAACTCGAACAATTTGGCTAGGGTTTGTTAATTCTAAAATCGATTAAAAATTATAATAAAATTAAAAGTGTGCTAAAAATTACTAGGAGATCATTATATATTTATTTTACGAAAATCCAAGTAATTTTTAATTTTAAAATTTTAGTTCATAATTTACTTGATTAATTCAATTTTAATTAGTAATTTTAATTCTTAAAAATTACCTTTCTCTTTAATTAATTTAATTAAATGGCAGGTCATTTTGAGATTAAAAAGACTAATTATTTGTCAATCATAGTAGATAATTGGACTGAAGCAGGGGAATTAGGTAATTGGGCTAGGTTTTTAAATTAACATTCTATAGTCCAGTATACACTAACGACTTATGTTCCTTTGAATAGAAATTTGTTAAGACATGTATACAGGTCTGCTCAGGACACATCTGCAGTTGGCATCTCAGCCTTCACTTGTAAGATTCAGAGACATAGTGTGAAGCGCAACAAACTTTACTTAGGCGCAACAAATAAAGTTAAAAGCTCAAGATAAGCCTAAGTCAAGGTTTGTGGCGCCTGCACAAGGGAATGGGAGTGCAGGTGCAACAAAACAGTTGTGGCGCATCATCTAGGTGCAACATAAGTCTTGTGGCGCCTACACACTGCATCAAGTGTGCAGGCGCAACAAAACATCAATAGACTCCACAAAACTCTTGAGAAATGTTCTAAGTAAATTAGTGGCGCCTGTACAGAGTAACCATTGTACAAGCGCAACTAAATTACTCTAGTGGCGCAACAAAGATTGTATGGCGCAACAAAACTATTCCAAGGCGCAACAAAGATCTATGTGGCGCCTACACTCCACTAGCACTCTTACAGGCGCAACGAAGGACTTATACATTTGTGGAAATCAATTTCCAAAAGTCTACAAAATATATATGGGTTAAATCAAAATGGACAGTGTGGAATATTATTCATTCATCATCAACAAAAGAGATACAGACGGGAGCTCCATTAAAGACATACATTTATATTACCCAACTGTACTTCAATTGTAACATTGATTGAACCCATTGAAGTTAATCATTTGATTAGAAGTATAGCACCTCAGGGATTTAATAATACATTGTTATTTCCCTGAATCTTTGTATTTCATTTACTGCCATTTTAGTATCTCAAGAACACAAACACTTAATCTTCAATATAACGAAAAATCTATCACATCATATCCAACCCCCTTCTATGATGATTTTGGACCTAACAAAGGCTATTAGTAAGGCATAAACTACAGCTCTCACTTTTCAACCCCAAGAATTAAGTCGTAAAGACTTTCAAAACAAGAGTACAAAACATGACAACAATCCTGAAACCAAAATCAAATTCCATTGATTTTTGTTTTCCCTTAATGACTTTATATAAGTATTCACAAAACTTCATTGGCCTAATGTTTTCACATATTTCTACAACTTTAGTTTTTTAAGTTGAGCCAGAATCAGTTTGTAATAGCTTGGTAATCGCAGTCCAACTCAAAACAGATTAGTAATTCTAAAATTCCGATATAATTGCTTAAGTACTCCACGCATTACCTAATAATTCTATACATTTAATTAATTGAATTAATCATGTTTAAAAGATGATTTATATTAAAATTAATAGATTTACCTTGATTAACAATTTTGCCAAACCCAAACTTAGCCCTTGAGAACAACTTTATTGAATCATACAAAATTTTAAAAAATACAACAATAACCCCAAGAACAGATAATAAACAGAGATAACAACATGTAGAAAAATAAATCCTAACAAATAAACCCTAACAAATAAACCCTAACAAACAATAAAACTCCAATAACACAACCAAATAAAAAAACTCTGTATTTCAAAGAGAGAGAAGAGCATAACTTACTTAAAATATCTAGAGCAGCAAAGAAAGAAATCCCAAAGATGGTGAGCTCCAATTCGAACAAACCCCAAATTTAGGAGCAGCAATCGAGCTCCAAATTTGTTTATATAGAGAAGAAGATTAGTAAAAATTTCCAGATTTAAAAATAAATTTGAGGCTAGCTTGCTTTAAACCAACATACCCCAAATCGAATGAACAATTAGGGTTTTGAATTGAACAACCCTCGAATCGAACGATCTCGTGATATAGAGATAGAGATATATGTAGGAGAGAAAGATCGAGAGTTAGAGGGAAAGAGATAGAGAGATGCGGGAGAGAGAGGTTCAGAGAGCTAGAGAGATAATGATGATTGAGAGGAGAAACGGGGGAAATATTTGTTAATGGGGGAAATAATGTTAAGGGGGGGGGGGTGAACAATGTGTAAGAGGGAGAATAAAGGTACATTAATTTTATTTGTTTTAAACACGGATATAGACAATGGATGTTTTAAATTCTAATGTCCAAAACATGCTTTAACATCAGAATATAAAATATCGATGTTAAAATTGCTTTGACATGAGTGGCTTTTTAATCGATATTTAAAGTGTGATGTCTAATCTAGGTTTTCTAGTAGTGTAATTGTGTTTAAATTAGACGAATTATGGTAAGAATAAATTCAGTTGGGAATTGATGCCCGAAAATTCAAACTTTAGGCAGTTAGAATTAATCTATTTGGTTCTGATTGTGGTTGAGCATAGGATCTCTAAGCATTACTATATACTTGCCATTTTAATTTTTATATTATTCAAGACTATGCATAATTCCTCTTTGTATCACGTTCATTACATTTTATTTGTCTATATGTATTTTGGATTTTTAAATGTATTCTTTATTATGAAGTTCTTCAGTACTTTAGGTCCGGGTCATGGGTAACTTAAGTGAATGGTTTAATGCAGGACGACTTGGTAAGTTAATAATAATGGTGCAAGATTATATGCGGGACAATGTGTTAACAATAAATTTCGGGATTTTAAAACCAAGTTGTGTAGCAGAAAACGCTAAGTAAAATAGATTGGCTTTTATGTTTATTTCTGATGTTTTTTAATAAAAAGTAAGGATCTTGTCATTGAAATGAATTAACTTCTAAATAAATTATGTATATGAATTAGTGTTGGTATAACAAGGGGTTAGCTATTCATTAAGTTTGTCTAATGGAAACGAGGTTTAATAGATTACAAAAAAAAAAATTATAGTGTTCAGAACAGACTACAAGATATTTAATAAAATAAATTATTTATTTACCAATATGGATTGTAATGCTTAGTATTTAGTAAGGAATTAGATTAAATAGTAAATTCAATATTTTTAGCATAAAAAAATAACTACAGATGTAATGGTTACATATTTTATAATAGGACCATAATATTTGGGTTGTTATTCAAAAATCCTCTGTAGTTTGAATAAGTTAGCTTCTATTATAATGGAGTTCGTTGCAAGACTCATTTGATGTCAAATAGGAATTTGTATCAAGGTGGTTGCATAGTTGAATTTATAGAGGTGCCGAAGTTTTTTTCCAGGTCTAGTAAAGATCCAGATGGCAGTAATCATGATGGTGTCTTTATGTGCATAACAGGTTTGATTATGAATCCTGCTACTAGATGCAACTTGCCTCCAGGTATTGGTTTCTTGATGCTCAGATTCCTTTTCTTTGAGATGTGCAGATGGGCCTTTAAAGTCTGGAACCTAACTCTGAATATGTTTGCTTTGCATCATCAGAAATTTACAACTTTTTAGTAAAGGTATTTTTTAACATCAAAGAGGAACAAATACAATATTTTTATCAGCGAGGTGTTGATTTTTATGGTGCTCAAATCCTGATTTTTTTAGACTTAGGATTGCATAATGTATCCAAAAAATTTAGTGGCCAGGAGTGTAGTCTAGGTGGGTAAATGTACTGATTTCTAGGTCTAGGATGACATGGATGTTGTACTGGTCTAGTGAAGTTCTAAAAGTGTCAGGTGGCTAGTGCCTTGAAAATTTTGTGTGCAGGTGGTCCTGGAACATTCTACACCATCAGACTTTTGTAATTTTTCTGTATATTAAGATCTGTAGCTTGAAGTCCTTCCTGGGATCCCATTTTTGCAGTCAAATTGTAGAATATCTTTTGGACACTGCAAAAGGTTGCAATTTGGCTCCAGATGCTGGGCTTTTTTAAGCTGAAATTGATTTAGTTTGAATTGTGCATATGGATCTCGTAAGGTTGGAACCTTATTGGCAGGGTGCTGATTTTTCTTGTGGCCCAAACCTGCAGATTTTCTAATTGCTTAAAGTCCAAAACTGCATATATAGAGAGATTTTAAATTTGTAGAGATCGAGTGAACTAGTTTTATGCAGCTGGTTTGGGGTTGCTGCAACTTATGTTGTTGTATGATGGGGATGAATATTAACTGGGCAAGTCTTTACTACACACGGGTGCATTGGGAGGTTTTGTTTGGTTTTATTTTTGTAGATTATTTTGTATTTGGATAGTTTTAGGTGTAGTTAGTTGCTTTGTTAATTTCGTTTTTGTTTCTCTATGGAATGTATTCCTAGGGATTTTTTAGGGGATTCATCTCATAACTCTTGTATAAATTTCTTTTACTTTATATATTTTATGAGGTGCCTCCCTCATTTACCGAAAAAAAGTTAGCTTCTATTGTGCCGAGAGCTGTGTTGCCAACTAATACTCCTAATCATTCCTCATATATACTCTTAATGATAGTGAATATAAGAACTCTTGATGATTGCCACAATGAACTAAAAAATTAAGAGAAATATCTTTAGTATCTACATATGTATGCTTTCATCACATCTTGGTATGATTCAAAAACTCTTGGCTCAGGTGACCTGTTCTCTTCATTTTTTTAGTGCTAGTTTATAATCTGCAGAACCCTGGTCATTTCTACATAACAGAGTACATGATAGTATCTTCACTTATGTTGTTTGATCACATGTTAGTAGGAAAAATATTAACCAAGAGGACTAGACATTGTCGAAAACTAGAAAAACAATTATTAAGGCATTAATGTTGTCATAATTTTTGGAAGGACCATAATATTGAGAGGGTTTTTGAAAAACATTATGTTGTACAAAGGATAACAAAGAGTCATCTATATCAATGAAAATTTACACTATCAGAGATTACTAGTTCATAAAACAGAGTAGTTTACAAAAATTTTAGTTGTAGTTTATAATCTGCAAAACCGTGACCATGATCATTCTGTAGAACAGAATACATGATAATATCTTTCACAAAACCAGCAGAGCCCCTTCTGCAAATTCTGGAACCATAGCATATTTCAGGCCATCCCACATCTGAGCTCTAACCCCTCCACCAAACTGCATAAAGCTAATTAGATAAATACCAGCAACTATGCATTATGGAACCATCACCATATCTTCCACCTTGCATAATGCCGCAACACCAACCTATTATAGCACCACTCAAAATACACATATAGGCAAATGTAAGTAATAGTCATTTAAAGTTATCATAACCTTTTTTCTCGAAGAGCGCAATAGTAAATGTAACATTTTTTCAATGATTATCAACTCCAGTAAAAGGTACAAAATGAACACACATATGAAATATTAACATGTGAAATATTTATACATGCAAAATTCATTTGATTTAATAAATTGTAATGCACATACAATAAAAAATAAAGACATAAAGGTTAAAGATATAATTTAAAATATGAATGTATTCTCATTTATTGGTCTGAAACGTAGGGTCAAACAAGACTATATCACCAAATACATTGTTTGACATTTCCTTTCTCGTCTTAAATTTATCTAGACGCATATCGGCATCATGATCACCAATTTGAGCCTTTATATTCCACTTATAATTTCTGAAGTCCTGGGCAGTTGCACCAACATTGTTATATGACCCTGCCATTTTCTTTGATCAGAGTGTGTGCTCTTGTTGCTCCAATTTTAGCCTTTGCGCGGTCCATAATAAAATCTGTATGAACTGATGACACTTTCTTGTTGCATCTTAGGAAAATATTTTGTAGTCCAATAGCTAGAGCATGATTGTGTTCTTCTATTAACGACATTACCACAAAACCCCGGTGTCCTGCAAGCTTTAAAAGAAGCTGAGCTTTGCATTCACATCTACGAGAGGCTGTTCTTCTCCTTATCTTAACAATATCATTAACAGAATTAATATTGTTGGGATTCTTTTTTTTTTTTGCTTTACCATCGCTTCTATATTGAAATAATTTTGACAAAATATTATCGACCCGATCAGATCTCATTATTGATTTCCGCATATCAAACCCACAAGTATGCCCATATTCTATGTAAAATATAAAGGCATCTTGTAGATCTTTGAAATATGTATTAACCTTAGGTTTCAATTTATCATCGCATTTGGGTGTCCAAAATTGGCGTCCATTAGTGGTAGTATAGCAAACACTTTCAGTATCATTAAATTCTTTCACTGCATCCTCCATTTATATTACGTATGGTTCAATTTCATCGTCAGATTCCATACTACTATTGTCATTATCCAATGTTAGAATGTCATATAGACTAACCGCACCTATGACAAAATTGTAGCAATTCAGTAATGATGGAAAATAATTCTTAAATTAATAACTTCCAGTCTTTTAAATAAAAATTCTTAACAAATCATAATTAAGTTGAAAATATATTACATTACTTAAATTATACTACATTGACTATTTAACAATATAGAGAAAAAAATATTACTCAATCAGTCTAGTATCTTACTACATCTGCTGCATTAAAAAAAAACACCAATAATATCCTATATGTATAGAATTTGAAACATACATGATGTCTTCCCGTAAAACACCATTTTTAGTTTAGAAGAAACCTTACAAATCTATCACGTAACACTCTCTAGGATGATAAGATTGATAAAAACTGAATGATGATATAACAATGAATTGAAACCCCGGTTCTCCTCTTCAATACATATATTTAGGAGTGTATCTTTCATAAACTAATTAAACATATATTTTTTTTGACAGAAAAAAATGAAGAATCATTTTATTGATATAAAATATTCGATAATACATCACAAATATAATAAAATCTTATCATCTAACCGAAAGGTATGCTTAACCAATACATGGGTCGAACGACCCATAAGAAAGAGATTCTCCCAGAAGTTTAGATAATAAAAAACACTTATATCCAACAGGGCCTGTTAAAACTCTTTTAAGTAAAACCCTATTAGGAAAAACCTCAAAGGAAAAAAAGAATGCCCTATAGTGATCATAAAAATATCCATATAAACTTCCAGTCTTTTAAATAAAAATTCTTAACAAATCATAATTAAATTGAAAATATATTACATTACTTAAATTATACTACATTGACTATTTAACAATACATAGAAAAAAAATATTACTCAATCAGTCTAGTATCTTACTACATGTGTTGCATTAGAAACAAACACCAATAATATCCTATATGTATAGAATTTGAAACATACCTGATGTCTTCCCGTAAAACACCATTTTTAGTTTAGAAGAAACCTTACAAATCTATCACGTAACACTCTCTAGGATGATAAGATTGATAAAAACTGAATGATGATATAACAATGAATTGAAACCCCGGTTCTCCTCTTCAATAATATATTTAGGAGTGTATCTTTCATAAACTAATTAAACATATATTTTTTAACAGAAAAAATAATGAATCGTTTTATTGATATAAAATATTCGATAATACATCACAAATATAATAAAATTTTATCATTTAACCGAAAGGTATGCTTAACCAATCTATGGGTCGAACGACCCATAAGAAAGAGATTCTCCTGGAAGTTTAGATAATAAAAAACCCTTATAAACAGGGCCTCGTTAAACCTCTTTTGAGTAAAACCTATTGGGAAAAACCTCAAACGAAAAAAGAGTGTCCTATAATGATCATAAAAATATCAATTTACATAGTGACTCCTCACACAAAAATTGAAAATTCTTGAAGTTTTGTGAGTCCCCAATGCTAAAAACTAGCTACGTCTTGTTGCTTTCGCCATAAAATACAAATTCATGTCTCCATTCACCTTCTTTTTACCCTTCTTCTCATTCAAATGAGTCTGAAAAGTCATCAAATCAACCACAAAAACTGAGTCAATGTAACATTACCAAAATATTAATTAATATTTAATATGTTTAATATACTTAATATATATAATTTTATATATATCTAACCAAAGGGGTCCCCTTTGGTTAGACACATAAAACTCTGAGTACTCATAAACAAATAAAAATATATTTCCCTTTTATTGCTCCTTCCGATCATCCTATATTTCTTCTTATTTTTATCAATTACCGATTTCTCATAACAGATAAAGAAGTCATCTAAAATGACACAGATTCGTCAACTGACGACAGATAATACACACCAATAAATGGTATAAAAAGCTAACATTTATAGCACACCCTTAATAGGTACAAAACTTCCATATAAAATGGTACAATATACTATTTATGAAATCTTTAAAAATCTTAAAAATAATATAAAATATAACCACTCAATCTTTATGGCATATTTAATTAAGGAAAAAACGTTACAAATCAACACAATTATAGGAACAGTTTTAAATAACATTAAAAGACAAATCACATTCAACCAAAATACTTTATTTTCTCAAAAAGACACGAAATCTGCCATAATATCCGCCTCATTCTCAACATCAACACATTTAAAACAAAACCTATAACCCTAGAATGCCCATTAGCCAAAGAAGAACAAAGCAAATCAAACTCAAATTCTTATGATTATCAAAACATGTAATTTGATTAAATGCAGAATTTCAAATAAAATTCATGTTATCAAATAAGTCCTAAGGAAATTTACTGATCATTTTTTTACAAAAAATACAAATATATTAATTGATTTAGGTTCAATAAGAAATTTTTTTATTTGAGTAACTGAACCAAACAAAAAATATAATTATTGTAGGTAAAACATGAACAAATTGTTAAACATAAAAAATGCTATGGAATAAAAAAAATAATTACATAACACATGAAAAATAATATAGCAATATTCAACATTAGTATTGTGTAATTTAAGTTTTATATTTTTTTATGTTCTGTAAATTTCTGTTTATTTTACAATTACTTTTAATATTGTACAATTTTTTTATTCAATAACCTTTCATAATTATTTGTTAACCAAATTTTTATAAATAATTAAATAATTACTCGTAAACCCCGCTCTATATTAATTTATCCAAACAAATTAAATATGTTCCCATCAAGTAAAAATAAATCACAATCAATTTGCTTCACGCAATCATCAACGAATATTTTTACCGCATGTAAAACGTGCTAGAAAAAATAAACAAACATTGTAAACAAAAAGTCCACAAAATTGTAACAATAAAAAATACTACTACAACTAGATTTTTAGAGTGATTTATTGCAACATAATCTGCGTTGATAGTGGGGAAAATATTACACCCAAATTCAGTCGGAACGAAATTCAAATTACAACCCAAATTCAAATGAAATTCTCATTAAATTCACGCGCAAATTTTTTTTTATTATTATTACTCGTAGTCGTCGTCATGATATTCGTGTACATATCACCGTCCGTCGTTACAGAGAGAGAATATATTATATACACACACATATACATACACACATTTCTAGAGAGAGAAAGTATGGATTTTTTAGAGAGAGAAAGTGGTTAATCACCTTCGTTTTCTTCGTCAATGCTTTGGTAACTTCGGGAATTGCCGCCAAATGAAACCCTAGCTCAGTTACTTTTAATTGGTACTTTTTTATGATATATAAATATGTATATTGTGAGTTGATTGTGTGTTGTCATTTTTAGATGTAAAGTTGTTATCTTTATGTCATTTTTAGTGATATTTGTTTGTTTTCTTGGAGGGTTTTGTTTGGTTTGATGAAAAGTGGTCAGTTTTATATCATTTTTAGTCGTATATGTTTGTGTTGTTGAAGGGTTTTGTTTGGTTTGGTATAAAGATTGAAACTTTAGTAATTTAAGTGAGTTTGGGAAGGCATTGTCGAATTGTTGGTTGAAGTTTGGGATATAATGGGTGATAATGAGGAGGGTAATATTGATATGATGCATATGCTGCAATCTTCGTTTGGAAGTTCTTCGTCTGTGTCGAAATTAAGTCATTCAATTAACCAGCTTGATATACCTCAGTTTAATAATTCTCAACTTCGAGCTCAGATGAGACAGTTTTCACCTAGTTTTGGTGGTGAGAGTAATAAGAGGATTGGGATTCCACCATCTCATCCACAAATGCCACCGATTTCACCTTATTCGCAGATCTCGGCAACACGAAGTGGAAATCAGCAAATGGGTTCGGGGAATTTTAATCAGGGATCAGGGGGTTCACATACGAGATCTTTATCACAACCATCATTCTTTCAGCTTGATTCTTTGCCTCCATTGAGCCCGTCTCCTTATCGGGATTCATCTGTCACGCCAGGTTCTGACATTTTATCTACTGATGTGTCGATGGAGGATCGTGATGGGAATATACACTCACCTTTCTCTAGAGGGAATTCTTTGAGGGTAGGGGAAAGCCTTCCTCCTCGCAAGGCACACAGGCGGTCTAACAGTGATATCCCATTTGGGTTTTCAACTATAATGCAATCTTCACCACCTCTCATCCCACTAAGAAGTTTAGCAGAACGTGCAGCCTCTTCAAGAGACAGTATGGGGTCAAAACCAGTGCAGCTGGTTAAAAGGGAAGAATGTTGGGATAAAGGAATTGGTGAGAGTAATGCAGAAGGAATGGGGGAGAGGAAATCTGGAGAAGTTGTGGATGACTTGTTTTCTGCGTATATGAATCTGGATAAGCTTGAAGCATTAAACTCTTCTGAAACTGGTGACAGGCAGGGTACAGAAAATCGTGATGATATAGACAGTAAAGTAAGTGGTACCAAGACAAATGGTGATAGCAGTGATAATGAAGCTACAAGCAGTGTAAATGAAAGTGGTAACAGTATACAGAGACCTGGAATCTCCTCATCTGCTGAAAAAAGGGAAGGGCTCAAAAGAAATGCTGGAGGAGATATTGCTCCAACAAGCAGACACTATAGAAGTATCTCAATGGATAGTTTTATGGGAAGTATGAACTTTGGTGATGAGTCACCAAAATTACCTCCTCCAGGAGCACGCGGTGGGCAGCACTCTCCAACCAACTCTATTGATGAGAACACATTTAGCTTGGAGTTTGGAAATGGTGAATTCAGTGGCGCTGAACTTAAAAAAATTATGGCAAATGAAAAACTTTCTGAGATAGCATTAAGTGATCCAAAGCGTGCTAAAAGGTATGATGTTTTTAATGATACTGTGTATATAAGTTGAATGTAGTATAGTGCTCAAAATAATTTATGATTTCAGGATTCTGGCGAATCGTCAATCTGCTGCTCGTTCCAAAGAACGAAAAATGCGGTACATCTCAGAGTTGGAACATAAGGTTCAAACGCTACAAACAGAAGCAACCACACTTTCTGCCCAACTTACGCTTCTGCAGGTGAGCGTTGATGCGTTATACATTGACATTTAGGGTATATTTGTCCATTTTTTTATATTTAATCTCTCTCTCTCTCTCTCTCTGGCAGCGAGATTCTGCCAGGCTTACAAATCACAATAATGAGCTGAAGTTTCGCTTGCAAGCAATGGAACAACAGGCACAGCTTCGTGATGGTAAAAATATCTTCTTCTTTTGCTTAGATTTATAAAATTCTAATTTCTTTGGTTTAGCAAGCTTCATATTTTTGTTTATTTTCATCTCTTTGTGTTGAACAGATTTTTCTTGAATATTGTACGCTATGTAACTTATGTTTCTGTACGCTATGTGACTTATGTTTCTCTGTACATATTTCCTTCATATATGTCTTATTACATCAGACACCACTTTTGGTGTTCAGTCCCTTTATTCCCGACATCAACTAATCTGGCTTGTTTCATACATAATCAAATAGTAATTTCTTAGAATTAAAGACATATTTAAGTTGTGTAAGATAATTGTTCCGTGTCTTTTGGATCTGCAGAGCTCATAGAGCTCATTCAGTCTCTTAGTGGCCTTATCCTACAAGAATTTGATGCTCTCTAGATAGTCTACTTCTCTCCTTCAGCATTACTCAGAGCGACTTGCTTGAAATTAGATAGTCTATTTCGGTCCTACAATGACTGATCTTTTGCCCTTGATCCCCATTCAATATAAAATAGAATCTAGATTGTAATTTGATTTTATATTCATCCTTGATGATATCTATGGGGTAACTAGATGAGACAGTTTGTGTGAAGACTTAAGATGCCTCAAGATCGTCCAAATGTGTCTAAGGATTTATAGGCTCCTTAGATCTGCGCAATTTGACATTGTCGAGGAAATAGGCCACTATTAATTATGACCACCTTTTACTTTCATAGCAAATTGCTGAATACAAATATATTAAGATACTGAAAATGGATTTCAGTTTTTAATTATATTGATATTAGTTTCTAAAAATTGAATTAGTCATTCTAAACTAAGGTGAGATTTTTATCGTTATTTTTAGTTCCAATTCTTTCGACAAAATCCTATGTAAGATGGAAACAAGAGAATCTGATTAATAAAAATATTTACTCATACTAACTATAACTATATACCTGTTTGGCAACCCATTTTTTCCGGAAATAAGCCCTTATTTCCGGAAAAAGTAGGTATGTATGTACTTTTTCTGAAAATAAGTAACTTATTTTTTATTTTGAAGATAATATTTGATTTTAAAATTCTAAAATAAATATTTATATTTAAAAAAAATGAAAATATGTAAAAAATAAAAATAAAAAAAGTTATTTTAAGTTTAAGGAACCCCAAACGGCCACATATCAAATTGAAATACGTGCAATGGACTTCAGTCGATATGTGATAAATATTAAAAAGAAATGTCTCCTGCAGTAAAAAGAGAAAAATATAATTGAGTGAGACCCAAAGATGTGGGTAAATGGGATCAGCATAGGGGATTTTTCTACGTCTATTTAATTTCCATAGATTAGTTGTATTAAGAGCATCCCAAATCAGAATTTTCACTTTGTACATTTTATTAAAGATAAATTTCATAACAGTGAAATGACTCACTGTTATGGAATTTATCTTTAATATAGTGAAGAATGATTCACTATTATGGAATTTATCTTTAATACATTTTTGGTAAAGAGTCCTCATTTTTTATCCGTAGTATGACCGTGAATGGCTCTATCACTTTGTAATATCCCTAATTTAGGATTGTGCTATAGTTTTTAGTGAAGTTGGTAACTAAGTGGCAGTAGCCATGAATAGACACGTGCTGACATGAACTGTAATTCGAGTTGAGCATAGATGTGTTTTGGCTAACGAGTTTGAACTCTTATCTATTGTAATGAGTCGATCTGAAATTACAATTTGTACGAGCTTTAATAAAATATCGGCTCTTGAGCTCAAGCTTCACGTACAAGTCAAGTTCGAGCTACAGTGAACCAGCTCATGTATTTTACCGTCTAATATTTAGGATTAAAGTAAATTACATAGAATTTTTACTTTTTTATATTTGAACCCACCTCAAAGGACGATTGAAACAAATTTATACTACTATTTTTTAGAGTAACTGTATTTTTATAGATAATTAATAAATATATTCTCACTACTCAAGATTTTTTAAAAGAAATGGTTTTTACTCTTCATAATATGTAAAATACTATATAACTATGATCAAACTAGATGGACCTTAAATAAGCTGAACTCGCTTTCCTTGAGATATTGCTCTGCTCGCAAACTTATCAGCTAAAAGGTTTGTTTAAAATCAGCTCAACTAAATAACCCGAGGTCTGAGCTTGTATATATGAGCTAAGCTGGCTCAGATTACAGCTTTACTGACTTGAGTGTTTCAACTTAGAGATACAGATATCGCTATACCTTCGTTAGTAAGTGCATGAACATGGTTTTAATTTTCCCCTTTGTGGGCTATGTCTTTGATTTGCTTGTAAAATCCACTTGCAAGTTATATTCTAACCAACAATAGGTCTTTACAGTTAGTTCTAGAGTTTAATTTTAGCAATAAAGGAAAGAAAGAGGGGTTAATTTCTTTCCGCAGCTTGAGCCCAAGTTTCTATGGAAATATGGAAAGGAATGGGAGACAAAGAAGGGCGTTTTTCTCGTCAAAATTTTCGTCCCAAATATGGGAAGAATTGTAGAAAAAGGAAATAATCAAAAGTATAAATTCATATCATAAATCTAATAATTTGTCTATCTTTATAAGATTTTTGTATTAGTCCGTTCATGTTCACACTTTCTTTTCTCTCTAGAACTTAGGAACACTTGGGAGACAATATTTTTATAATCTCACCAATTTATTTTCAATCAGCTTCTTTTCTCTTCTTTATCTTAAATTTGGAGAACGCAATTCAGAATATTATTATTTTGTTTTGTCCTGATATTTTTCCCTACCGCCCCTCAACAGACTCTTGTACTTCCAGTAGAGTAACGTCACAAGTAATTTATCTGTTAAAGTTAATGTGTTTTGGCATTTAATTAACATTGACGGAAGTATTCAACCATGAGCGACCAAAGATGTAAAATTTTTATATGACTTCTGATTTTCATTGCAGCTTTAAACGAGGCTTTAACTGCGGAGGTTCAGCGCTTGAAGGTTGCAACTGCAGATATGGGTGGAGAGGCAGCAAAGTTTCAACAGCTTTCACTGAACTCTCAGATGTATCAGATGCATCAGCAACAACAGCAGCAACAATCTAACCAACTCAACATGCATCAACTGCAACAGCAGAAGCAACAATCCCAGTCCCAGCAGAATGAAAGTACAAACAGTAAGCATGAATCTGGTTAAAAGGTTTCAGCAAATTAGGGATGTTTAAGCTTGATGCCTTTACTTATCTATTCTATAAGGTTGTCATGATTCGTGTTTCAGTATTGCATTCATTCTTTAGTGTTGCGTCCACAACAAAACAGATGTAGTATCTACAGGACCAGAATCTCATTCGTCTTGCAGGTTCAGCCTAAATGTTTAGTCACATACACAACTCATAAATAATTACAGATTTTAATTTCTCTACTATATTGTGGTGGATATATTACGTGTTTTATTAAGATAATTATAGAGCTCAGCTTGTAAGATGTTTCTATTCCTATTTGTTTATAAGCACAATTTTCTTCGATGGCTTCGGATATTTATTAGCATCCATATTTCGTGGATCTGACTCTAAATTTCCATTCCATGGTGCATATATATTGAATCACCATTACTACAATCCTGAGGAAAAAAAAATAAGAATGACCGGTACACAACTAGGCAGTCCTATTTGGTTTTCACAAAAAAAAAAAAAAACTAGGCAGTCCTATTTGTAGTACAAGTGTACAACAGTTCAAAAGTTACAAGACAAGAGGGAAATTTTGCAAAATTTGATTAAATCATACTTTAGCAAATTAATTAGACTATAATCATTGAATTGCTCTACGAGAATACACTGATCCTTGCATATTCTAATATTTTCTAGTATCAATCTAGCAATGAAAACATAATACGTACATGATGAAAATAAAGTGTGAAACAATTTTATTCTTAAAAGATTCACAGTGGCTTTCCAAACATGTTTTGCACTGAATGAACCTACATAGTCTACATTGCTGAAAGGCGGGAAGTAGAAATTGTTCCACAGTTCTTGTGATATTACACTTTCCCATGATTTGAGTTCCCTGACTAGTCCAAATGTTGGGTTGTTTCATGCATTATATGCATCTTTAAAAGAATAAGAGAAACACCTACCCATGCTTTATACTAAAGCATGCTTCAAGCCACTCCCATGGTCTCCGACATTTCATACCAAGGCAAGTTTCAAGCCATCATGGATTGTTAAAATATTTTTAGCTGATCAATCCGCTTTTCATAGCGATCCAATTTATTTCTTATTTTTCCATACAAATAACAAAGACATCAATGATTCCTGATTTGAGTGAGGCAAGGAATATTGCATACTACATAGTACATTCTTATATAATGTCCAAACAAACAAGTAGTTATATAAGCCAACAGCAGACTTGTATAAATACCAATCCAGTTAACAGTGAACTTTATCATCAAAACATAAATCAGAAAACAGGTTAAGTAAACATATTTCAGGGGTTCTAAAGGTTCGTAATCCAGTATCTATAACATCACAACAATTGAACGTAGGGGACAGGGAAGACCAAAACTGTTGTCCTAATTACCAAAAAATAAGTTTATAGTATAGTTTTGAAACCATTTAGTCATACCCCATCCCAAGTAACCCCAATGTTTGGTTATGAAAGCAACAATCTTGTTCAGGCAACAACTTCATCGTTCTCTGTAACCGAATTCATATTCTTCCCATTGTCATTCTTGGTTTCTTGAATCCACCCCCCATCAATGTATTCCATGCTTCCACTCAAACCATCATCCACGGAATCACCGATATGTTTCACTTTCCCAGTAGGCAGCACAGGGTACTTCCCAGAAAAGCAAGCATAACAAAAGTTCGGAGAATCACTTCCCAAGAACTCTTTCATGCTCTCAATTGGCAGAAAAGCAAGTGAATCAGATCCTATATAATCCCTGATTCCTTCCACACTCAACCTATTCGATATCAACTCCTCCGCACTAGGAGTATCCACTCCATAATAACAAGATCCAATAATGGGTGGACTTGCAATCCTCATATGGACTTCTTTAGCTCCTGCCTCCTTCAACAACCTAACAATCTTCGACGAAGTTGTCCCTCTCACAATTGAATCATCTACGACCACAACTCTTTTCCCTTCCAAAACTGCCCTCACAGGTGACAACTTAAGCTTAACCCCAAAGTCACGAATCTTTTGCGAAGGCTCAATAAAAGTCCTCCCAACATAATGTGACCTTATCAACCCTTGCTGAAACGGCACACCTGATTTCGCAGCATAACCAAGTGCAGCCACAACACCAGAATCCGGAACCGCAATCACAACATCACATTCAACTGGAGCCTCCATAGCAAGAATCTCCCCATACTTATGCCTAGACACATAAACCGACCTCCCAAAAACAATTGAATTAGGCATGGCAAAATAAATATGTTCAAAAATGCATGCCTTCCTCACAACATGAGTCAACAAACAAAGCGAAGACTGAACACCCGTCTTATCCACAACAATAACCTCCCCAGGATTAACCTCCCTCTCATACGTAGCCTCAATTAAATCCAAAGCACACGTCTCCGAAGCAAACACAACAGCACCATTACTCTTCCTACCCATAACCAAAGGCCTAAACCCATACGGATCCCTCACCGCCACTAACTTCTCCTCAGTCAAAAACACCATACTATAAGCACCCTCAAGTTTCCCACAAGCCTCAACAATCCTCAAAAAGAAAGGCCTCGCCTTACTTATCGCAATCAAATGCAAAACAACCTCAGTATCCGAACTAGTAGTAAAAATCGAACCATTATCTTCCAACTCATTCCTAAGTTTTTGATAATTAACCAAATTACCATTATGAGCAACCCCAACAGAGCCATACTTATACCTAGTAACAAAAGGTTGCACATTTTTCAACATAGAAGAGCCAGCAGTAGAGTACCTTACATGCCCAATAGCCGAATCACCGGGAAGTTGATCAAGCTTAGACTGATTAAACACTTCAGAAACAAGCCCAACCCCAGTAACAGAATGAAGCACTTTATCATTCACAGTTACAATTCCAGCACCCTCTTGACCCCTGTGTTGGAGAGCATGTAGAGCTAAGTAACAGAGTCTTGAAGCTTCTGGGTCAGCAAATATTCCAACTACACCACACTCTTCACGAGGCTTATCTTCATTATATGAGAATTCATCATCTGGGTCAGTGAAATGGGCCTCAAAGATTGGGTTTTTAGAGAAGGTTGTCAAGTGGGGTTTGTGAGAAAGTGAGGTTTTGGGGGTTAGGGAAGTGGGGAAGAGAAGTTTTGAGGGGGAGAAAGAGAAGGGTTTGTTGGTGGTGGTGTCTAAGTGTGGTGGGGTGAGAAGGGTGAGATTGGTGGTGGTGGTGGCCGCCATGGTCGATGAGGAGGGAGGGAATTAAGATTACACACACAAATCACACAGTGGAGGTGAGTGGGCTATAATTCGATGATGTGTTGCTCACCCGCAACGCTTAATAGTGCGCCAGGATTTCTTTTTGAACTTAATAATAACGAAGGCCCTTATCTAAGCCCTATCGTTCGAGTACATGAACTACTTTCCACAAGCTCGATATTGGGATGTAAATTGAACTAGTTCCGTTTGGTATTGCTGGTATATACTGTTATAATATTTTTTTAAAAAAAATTGTCAATAAAATTTAAAAACTATTATCTGATAAAACACTTTTAATGTAAAAATTATTGTTAAAGAAAGCACCTCATATATTTGGAAAAACCTATTTTTCAATTTTTGTAAAAAGTAAGTGCAAGTTTCATCATGAAAGCTCTCCAAAAATATTATTTTTATATTATTAATATATAAAAGCTTATAACACATGCGAAACACGAGGGATGAATGACTAATATTGAGGTAAATTTATATTTTATATTATATTATATTGATATTTATTAAAAAAAATTATAATGCTGAAAATTTATGTTAATATAATATAGTATTATCCGTGAGAAGTTGTATAAAAAGAAGACTATCGAGGATCAGAGTTATATGTTATTATACAATGATATTTATATATTAATATTCATAAACTTTAATGATATATTAAATAAAAATAATATGATAAGTAGGATTCTTAAAATAGAAAATATAGAATATAATTTAAATATAATATAATATTATCCATGAGAAGTTGTATAAAAGGAGAACTATCGGGAGTTAGAGTTTTATGTATGATATATATATATATATATATATATATATTTATTCTTTTTAAAATTAGATTTTATTAAAATTAATGGCTAAAATTGTTTTTATGGTTCATCTAAAATTGGACAGTTATGATATTTTCTATGGTTCACCTTGGACCAAAATTTTTAAACTTTTAGCTATAATAATATAGTATAGATATTCTTTTTAAAATTAGATTTCTAGAATATAATTTAAATATAATATAATATTATCCGTGATAAATTGTATAAAAGGAGGACTATCGGGGGGTTAAAGTTGAATGTATGATATATATTCTTTATAAAATTAAATTTTATTAAAATTGAATGGTTAAGATCGTTTCTATGATTCATATAAAATTGGACGGTTAGGATATTTTCTATGGTTCACCGTGAACCTAAACTTTTAATCTTTTAACTATAGTATAGAGCTCATAACCCCCTGTGAAGCATGAGATAACTAATATTTAAGTAAATGGATTATTTATTTATATTTTTATTGATATTTAATATAAAATTTTATAATATTAAAATTTTTGTTAATATTATATTTTAATCTGGACCCGTGTTATAGTAAATATTATAAAATTTTATAATATTAAGAATTTTCATAATTTTGCTTCTAACAGGAGGAGAAATAATCAGATCAACAAGTTAAAGAATGAAACTGGTCAGTGGATGGAATGGGAGAAAGGGCTTGCAGAGTTGATATCAGATCATTTTTCAAAGTTGTTCACAGCCTCAGGGGTGGATTGGCAGAGGTGATTAGCTACATTCCTACTACGGTTACGAGAGCTCAAAATGACATACTTCTTCAGCCAGTTATGGAAGAGGAAATCAAACAGGCTCTCTTCCAAATGAATCCTGATAAGGCACCTGGCCCGGATGGAATGACGCCGGGATTCTACCAGAAATATTGGCAGATTGTAGGTCGGGATATAGTAACGCTTGTGAGGAATTTTTTTGACAATGGTTTGATTTCGGAGGAGCTAAATAGAACAAATGTGGTTCTAATCCCCAAGAAAAAATGCCCTGTAGTGGTTGGTGATCTAAGACCAATCTCGTTGTGCAACGTCTTAGTTAAAATTGTGACCAAGGTGATTGCAAACAGACTAAAAGGGGTACTTGACCAAGTTATCTCGGCAAATCAAAGTGCGTTTTTGGCTGGCCGTCTAATCTCGGATAATGTGATGATTGCTTACGAAGTGATGCACATGCTTAAAAGGAAACGAAGGGGGAAAGATGCTTACATGGCCTTAAAACTGGATATGAGCAAGGCGTACGATCGAATTGAATGGAGCTGATAGGTCCATAATTAATACATCTTTAATACCTATTTTATGTTTATTTTCATAATTTTATTAGTTAATTAATTATTTTTATTTTGTTTTGTAGGAAATTAATTAAAATCAGAATTGTAGCAGAAAAAGGAAAATAGAAGGAAGGAGGTGGAATTACTTGGAGGAAAAGAAAAAGGAGATAAAATCGAATGCTTGTTGGAGAAGAAAAAGGAATAGAAGGAAATATTTAGAATTCAATTTGTAATCGATTTAGAAAACCTACATTATTTTCCCTATATATACGGGTCTCCTCTCTTGTATTTTAAGACCATGAACCTTGTACCTTAACTTTAAGTTTAGTTTTCAATAATTAGGAGTAGGAGTAGAGTACTTTTATTTTTTTGCTCTTTCAATACAAACAAGTTTTTATCTCTCAAACACTTTTTATGTTATTTGTTATTTGCATGTCTTATATTAGTTGCTTTGTTTTCTTTTTCAATCATGTCTAGCTAATTCTCTAGCCCTAGGATGAAGGTGAAGTTAGTTGATTATTTTTAGTATTTACTTGTTTCTATTGATTGATTCTCATGATTTTTCTTGGTGCTTAATTGTTTAATTAACAAAGTGATTTTGATATATTATTGTTACCGAATTTATTTTTCATAGCCTATGCTTGCTCCATGAAGTTTTGATGGGTTATTGTTAGATAATAAGTTTCATAGTATATGCTTGTCTCGTTAATTGATATTTATTTGTTGAAGAAAGAGAATTGATTTTTAGGGCAAATTAGATATTAATTGATGGATTCGGATTCCTAGGTTTTCCATATTTATTTGATCTTATTTGCTTATTAGGTTAATTAAATCTCATCTCACAATTATTTGTCTAGTCTGCCTGATTTATTTGTTAGGGTTTGAAAATTTCATAGTCTCTGAGGATCGATCTGTGATTGCTACAATTAACCACTGTGCGCTTGCAGTATTTCAACACATCAGGAGCTATCTTATGGCAATTCTCATTAAAATGGGTTTTGATGAATGGTGGGTTCACTTGATTTTACAATGCGTCACAACAGTCTCTTATAATATAGTTCATGCTCGTAGAGAAATTGGGCCAATTTTGCCAAGTCGAGGGCTTCGCCAAGGAGATCCACTATCTCCTTATTTTTTCATTCTCTGTGCAGAAAGGGCTATCTGCAATGCTTCATCAGTTTGAGAGGAGAAAATTGATTCAAGGGGTTAAGGTGTGCAAGCAGGCTCCTAGTATTACCCACATGCTATTTGCTGATGATTCATATTTATATTGTAAGGCTGGTGAATGTGAAGCCCAGTGCATGATAGACAATCTTGCAAAGTTTGAAAGGGCTTCAGGACAAAAAGTAAATACATCAAAATCTTCTATTTTCTTTAGCACGAACACGGATTTGGAAAGAAGACATCGGGTATGTGACATGTTCCAAATGGAGGAAGCAAACGAAAACTGTAAGTATTTGGGTTTACCTAACATGATGCAGCGAAGTAAGTCTGCAATTTTGGGTTTTTTAAAGGATCAGGTGAGAAGAAAAGCTCTAAGATGGGATGTGAAAGTTATTTCAAAGGGAGGGAAAGAAGTTCTTGTCAAGGCAGTACTACAAGTGCTGCCAACTTATGCGATGAGTATTTTTATGGTGCCTATAGAAATCACAAAGGATTTTGAAAGAAGTATTTCAAGGTTTTGGTGGAACACGAAGATAAATGATAGCAAGAGTATTCATTGGATGAGCTGGCCCCGTTTGAGTTTACATAAATCACGTGGAGGAATGTGGTTCAGAGAGTTTAGGGACTTCAACATGGCTATGCTCGGGAAGCAAGGATGGCGTTTCATTACAAATCCTAACAGTCTGGTAAGCAAAGTGTTTAAGGCTCGTTATTTTCCGGATTGTAGTTTCTTGGAAGCGGAGATAGGAAACAATCCTAGTTTTATTTGGCGTAGCATTTGGGAAGCAAGGCATGTAATTTCTGCTGGTATGAGATGGAAAATTGGAT
This sequence comes from Oenanthe sinensis, assembly GCA_028671895.1. Taxonomy (NCBI): domain Eukaryota; kingdom Viridiplantae; phylum Streptophyta; class Magnoliopsida; order Apiales; family Apiaceae; genus Oenanthe; species Oenanthe sinensis. Next base: position 21,266,907 of record CM053807.1, read on the forward strand.
CAGGCAACTCAGTGAATATTATCGGGCAACCATGGTTACTGGATGATAGTAACTCGCTTATAACTTCGAATGTTCAGGGACTGGAAAATAGGAAAGTTAGTGCTCTAATGGCCATGGATTACAGAGGGTGGGATGAGGAAATTCTTAGAGACATGTTCAATACACGTGATCAACAGTGTATTAGGTGCATACCTTTGAATGGAAATAACAATGAGGATGTAGTTTACTGGGGCAAAGAGACATCAGGCCAATACACAGTTCGAAGTGCTTACAGGTTATTGCAAGAGCAAAAAAATATGTGGAGACAAGAGGATCAAACAAGCACATGGAGAAAGACTTGGAGGATCAAAGCCCCTTCAAAGGTTTTAAACTTCGTATGGAGAGCTCTGTCAAACTGCTTGCCTACGATGGTAATGTTAAGGCAAAAAAATGTTAATGTAAATTATGTGCCAGATGTGCAGACATGGGGAGGAAACAATGGAACACATTATGTATAGATGTGCCTTCGCTAACCAATGCTAGCAACGAATTATTCCCCAGATTCAGTGCAATGATGACAGCTCTATTTTTCAATGGTGAGAAAAAGTTCTGGAAGTTTGTGACATGGAGAAAAGAGCTGAAGTTATGACGATCTGTTGGTCGTTATGGAGAGCTAGAAATGATCTCATTTGGAATAAGAAATATACTCCGCTGAATGTTGTAATTGCGAACGCCAAGCAGTATCTTCTACAATAGAGATTAGCCCAGAAGTGTATATCACAACCTCATCATCCTTACTTTGCAGAGGGAGATGGGTTGAAGAACTGGGCAGCAGCACAGATTGAGTTTAAGAAGATTTCGGTGGACGCAGCAATGTTTTCTGAGTATAATGCGTTTGGTTTTGGAATGATAGCGAGGGATGATAAGGGAGAGGTCATTCAAGCAAGGTCGATATGCAGGGATGGAATGGTCCCAGTTCATATGGCTGAAGCCATGGCAATAAAGGAGGCTCTTAGTTGGATTCAGGATAGAGGATGGCGCAAAGTGGTGGTGGAATCAGACTGTCTTACAGCCATTCAAGCAATCAGGAGCAAGGCGTCAATGAGGGCACCTTATGGACATGTTATACACAGCTGTCGTAACATGTTGGAGGAACTAATGTAAAGCATAATGTAACGTAATATAACATGTAACCGAGGAAACTAACTCAACACTGATGGTCGGTAACTTATATTAAAATGAAGCACGGAATCGACTGCGAATCGTTTATAAGTTGAATACAAAAGACCAAGATATTAGAGGAAGCTTTGAAGACATTGAAGGTCACTGAAAGAAGTTCATTAACATGTTCAAGCCTCAGTGAAGAATAAAGATATAGTGTTTCAGAGGTTCAGAAGATGTCAGAGGTTTTACAACAGAGAAGTTAAGGGATTCCAGTGAATTACAGAAGCACTTCTTAACAGCTAGAGAAACAGGGCCAATTGAATAGTCAAGAAGATGTGAAGATCAAGTTCGTGTTAGTCATTTGTGAACCAGACCAGTTGCACTAAACGTCAGCACAAAAGGAATTGAGAACTGAATCTATGTTAGAAAAGAATTGGCTGTATAACCGTTGTGTGCTAAAGCTCAGAGAAAAATCAAATTCAAGTAGTAAAGGTAAATTTATTAACTTGGTTGCAGTGAAAAGAAATATTACAGAGCTTTGAATCGTTGGAAAAATGGCTAAGGTGAACTACCGATAGTTGGTTTTGTCTGTTTGACTGTTTTGTCTTATTTACCGACGGTTGGGTCTCCTGTTTCGCTATTTCGTCTTATTTACCGACGGTTAGCAAATCACTCGACGGTTAGCACTTTTGGATATATTATTAATTCTATTTCCTCGACGGTTATGGTTTTTATAATTCATTTGAGTCGATAGTTATAACTGATAGTTGGTTTGACTGTTTCGTTTAAATTGCTCGACGGTTATAGCGTCTCGATAGTTAAGGGTCTCAGATAAATATCCAGATTATTTATTCCATTGACGGTTAAGTCTCGATAGTTATGACACTTCGATAGTTAAGAGTTTAAGATTGTTTAATCTACAGCCAGCCACAACATGCCACCTATCATTGATATCCTTGATCATAATTGTTTTAAGTGATTTATTTCTCTCGACGGTTATCAACAGACTCACCGATGGTTATAAATTAAATGTCTCGACGGTTGTTAATTCAAGAAGTGAGAAGCAATCTATTTACTTGGTTCTCAGAAGGCCACGTAGAGATTGAAAAAGCCTACACAATAAAGTAGCAAAGCCAAGCCTTTGTGATTCATTCATTAATTCATTCAGTTACAGAGAGAAAGCATATAGAGCAAAGAAGAGAGACACAGAGAAGCCATTAACGTCGTTTGAGCTAGTGTCATATTTATTGTTCGTATTGATTGTTGTTGTTGTATTGTAACTGTACTAGTGAATCAGTTGAAGCTAATCTACGGATTAGATTTGTGTAACACCTTCGTGGTTTATATTAATAAAATGATATATTCCCCGAACGAACTGTGTTTGTATTAACTGTGTGCATACCTTGTGTTTGATTTAATATCTGTTCGAACTGTCAACTAGTCCATAACAAATCATTCCGCGAATATTTTATAAATTGGACAATATCGTATTCAACCCCCCTTCTACGATATTTGGGACTAACAATTGGTATCAGAGCTTACTGATTGAGTTTACAAATCAGGATCTATTGTTCGGACTTCAGTATTAAACTTCTGGAATTTTTTCGCGAATTTTTTAATTTTCAAAATATTTCACTCAGAAATTTTTTGAACTTTAAATAATTTTGAAAAGTTCAATATCATGAGTTCTCAGAAAGTAGGAAGTATTAAGGTTCCTCAGTTTGATAGAGTGAATTATAATCTCTGGAAAAAGAAGATGACCCTGTTTATTAAGGCTGCAAATCTGTTGTACATGGATATCTTAGAGAACGGACCGTTTGTACCAATGAAGATGATTCCTGAATCTACAGTGGACGGAGTAAGAGTTCCTCGAAGGTCTACTCCAAAGGATCCTACAGAGTTCACTGATACAGAGAAAGAAATTGTTGCATTGGACACAGGCCTTCAGTTGATTATTGTTGACTCAATGGATGAAGACATGTGCCATCAAATTCTAAATTGTATATCTGGAAAGCACATGTGGGAAACCATCGAACTGATTATGGAAGGAACAGAAGAAGTAAAAGAGAACCGATTGGATATACTGACATCAAGATATGAAGCGTTCAAATCTACCCGTGGAGAAACAATCACTCAAGTTTTTGAGCGGTACAATAAATTATTAAATGAATTGAGTATCCAAGGGAAGAACTATCCGTTAAGGGAAACGAATAGGAAGTTTATGTTGACTCTTCCACATCATGTTGAGCATAAAGGTTCTTCAATTAGAGAAAGGGACAACTTCAATACCATGCCCCTTGAAAAGCTATATAGAAAATTGAAGACTTATGAAATGGAACAAGAACAGAGGTTGATTATCTATGGTTCCGGCTCATTGGACAGTAAGAGTGCAGCACTAATGAAGACCACAACTCTTGTGGCAGATGAAGTTAAAACTTCTGAAGCAAAGGTTGTTGAAACCAAGATTGGTGGAGAATTGATCATTGAAGCTGAAATGGCTACAGAATCACAAGCTGAAGAGGAAGATGATTTTTATACATTGGAAGAGCTTGATGAGATGGAAGACAAATCTATGGCGTACTTGGCAGGGCGTTTCAAGCATATAAGATTCAGAAGTAATCCCAAGTACAAGAAAAGTTTTGGTAGCAGATTTCAGAAGACAGGATCATTTTCGGGATCCAACTCAAGAGGTGGTTACAAGTCAAACATGGTAGACCGTAGTAAGTTCCGGTGCTACAACTGCAATGAACTAGGGCATTTCGCCACTGAATGTAAGAAACCAAGACAAGCAAAAGACAAGAAGGTTTATGAGAAGAAGAGTTCATACGAGAAGAAAAGCTATGATGAGTTGAAAAGGGAGAATGAGAAGTTGAAACAGAGATTGGATGCTTTGGTTGCAAAACAACAAGGCAAGGCTTACATTGTTGAAGGTAGAAGTTGGGATGACACAGATTCTGAAGAAGAAGAATATGGAAATCTTGCATTAATGGCAGACACTTTAGAAGAATCTCCATCATCATCACATGTACCTATTCTCACCACTGTAGATATGTCTCTATCTGAATATAAAAATATTATTAATGACTTGAGTATAGAGATGTTTAACATTCATACAAGCATGCTAGCTTCTGAAGGAGAAAATGCTAGACTAGTTGCGAAGATTAAAAAGCTAGAATCTGGAAAGGAACAACTAGAGCTTGTAGGAATCGCAGTTAATAACCTTAAGGAAAGAAATGAATATTTAGAGAATAAGGTTAACTGTAATGCAGAGGTTGAGACAACACTTATGGCTAAGATTTCTGAGCTAGAGTTAAAATTGGAAGCTTTTAAGAACTCAACTAATATTGCTAAAGACATAATGGATAAGCAGAGCTTAGATAACAAGACATGTATAGGCTTTGACTACGATGAACATAAAAGGAATAAGAAAAAGGATAAAAGGAATGTAACTTTCAATACTTCTAGTACTGTTTTATTAGAAAATGAAAATGTTCCTTTTGTCATTAAGAAGAGTAGTAATCCTATCTTTAAGCTCCCACTCTCAGAACCCTTAGACGAAGATACTATCGTATGGAAACAAGAAATGCTTGTTGAGGATAAGTTAAAAGAGAAAGAGGTTGAGGAAAATAATGTAGAAGAAGTTGCACCTAATGAGCCAGTTAAAGCTGAATATGCTAAAACTGAATTAGGTGGTAACAAGAACAAGTCAAAGAGTAATAGGAATGGGAAAGTAGGTGTTAAAATTACTAATTCTGCTACACCTGCACCCACTGCACCTAGGAAATTGTGTACTAATTGCAATTCTGCTGGACACCTTAGTCATGCATGTAATAAGGTTAAAGTAGAATCTAATGTTCCTGTTGTGCAGAACATGTTTAGCATGAATAGTTCTCATTTGCCTTGTGGTATTACTGGATGTATGCCATGTGCTTTTAATATTATAAATGCTTATTTCAATTTGATGAATGCATCTACTTCTAGTAATTGCATAGGCATAGAAAGAAGCATGAATAAGAAAAAGGTAAGGGCAAAGACTGTTAGTCCTCCTAAAGTTAGGAAGGAGACTCAATCTCCTAAGCCAAAAGACAAATCTGGCAAGGCAAAGGAACATGATTCGAGTTCAGTCAAAGTAAAACTTAAAGATGTGAATACTGAACCTATTACACTATCTGCAAGAACCTCTAAATTTCTTGGACCCAAAGAAGTTTGGGTTCCAAAGAAACCTTAATCACTTTGTGGTTGTAGGGCATAGTACTAATGAAAAAGTCATGTGGATTCTGGATAATGGATGTTCAAGGCACATGACAGGAGACAAGTCCCTGCTGACCAATGTGGTTGAGAAGACCGACCCAGTTATAACCTTTGGAGATGACAGTAAAGGCTTTACTAAGGGATATGGTAGTCTGGAAGTTGGAAATGTCATCATTGAAAATATCTCTCTTGTTGACGGTCTGAAGCACAACTTGCTGAGCGTCAGTCAATTCACAGATAAAGGATATAATGTGGACTTCAGGAAGGAAAAGTGTCTGATCACCAACAGGAAAGATGAAAAGCTTGCTCTTAAAGGAGTAAGAAAAGGAAATCTGTTCGTAGCTGACTTAAATACTGCAAGCAGAGGAGAAGCAAATTGTTTCTATAGTAAAGCATCCTCTGAATTGAGTTGGTTATGGCACAGAAAGTTATCTCACATGAACTTCAAGGCGATGAATTCTTTAGTAAGAAGAGAATTGGTGAGAGGGTTACCACAGATGGAATTCTACCAAGAAGGACTCTGTGAAGCATGTGAAAAGGGTAAGTCAAAGAAGGCGTCACATAGAAGTAAGGACATGTCAAGCATCAGCGAACCTCTCCAGTTGATTCATATGGATCTGTTTGGACCGGTTAATGTCATGTCAGTTTCAAAGAAGAAATATGCATTAGTGATTGTCGACGACTACTCCAAGTACACGTGGGTGTTGTTTTTGCATTCTAAGGATGAAACACCTCAAATGGTAATCGATCACATTAAAAAGATTGAGGTGGAAACTGGATTGCCTGTGCGGACGATCAGATCAGATAATGGAACTGAATACAGAAATGCAGTTCTAAATGAATTCTGCACAGAGTGAGGCATTTCAAGACAATACTCAGCCCAAGAACTCCACAGCAGAATGGAGTGGTAGAAAGGAAAAACAGGACTTTGATTGAAGCAGCAAGGACAATGCTAAGCCAATCAAAGCTACCTACATATTTTTGGGCAGAAGCAGTCAACACAGCTTGTTACACTCAAAATAGGACCCTGATTAATAAAGATCAAGAAAAGACATCCTATGAGATTATGACCAACAAAAAGCCATCACTGAAGTACTTTCATGTGTTTGGTGGAAAATGATATGTATTGAAAGATGAACATCTGGGCAAGTTTGATGCTAAAGCAGATGAAGGGATTTTCCTTGGTTACTCACTGGAGTCTAAGACGTACAGGGTATATGTGATTGAAACTCATAAGGTCATTGAAAGCCTTAATGTAACGTTTGACGATACCAAACTCCCAAGTCTTCAAAATGATAAAAATTCTGAATCTCTGGAAATTGAAAATCTATCAGAATACTACTTAGGAGATGAAGACGTACCTGGTGTTGCATCTGGTAGTCATGAATACACGGAGATTGATAATCCAGAGTAAAGCAGTGGAAGTGTTGGTAATACCACACAGTCACAGTCACAGTCTATTTTTCAAAATTAGTCTGTTACTGAACCTGCTAGCTCAACTGGTGGATCATCAAATAATGAAGGCAGCAACTCAGGGGGAGGTGAAGAAGGATCAGCTAGTCGCTCTCAACACAACTACGAAGAAGGACAATCATCAAGGGCTAATATGCCTAAACAGAGGGTATGGAACAGAGATCATCCCTTTGAATTAATCATTGGTGACCCAGAGAGTGGTGTGAGGACTAGAAGAGCAATAGAGAATGAATGTCTGTACTCTGGTTTTCTATCAGAGGAAGAACCTAAAAAGGTTGAAGATGCTCTAGAAGATCCAGATTGGGTGATTGCAATGCAAGATGAACTCAATCAGTTTGATAGGCAGAAAGTTTGGAAACTGGTACCCAGACCTAAAGACAAATCTGTTATTGGCACAAAATGGGTATTCAGGAATAAGTTGGATGAAGATGGCATTGTTACGAGGAACAAGGCCAGACTGGTAGCTAAGGGGTATTCTCAAGACGAAGGAATAGATTATGACAAGACCTATGCACTAGTAGCAAGACTTGAAGCCATCAGGATGTTTTTGGCATTCGCAACACATTCAGACTTTAAAGTTTATCAAATGGATGTGAAGAGTGCATTCCTGAATGGGGAGATGGAAGAAGAAGTATATATAGAGCAACCTCCGGGTTTCGAGAACAAAGATCATATGGACTTTGTGTACTTCCTTTTTAAAGCTCTTTATGGATTCAAGCAGGCGCCTCGAACATGGTATGAAACACTATCTGAATTTTTAATTGAAAATGGTTTTATCAGAGGTGTTATAGATAAGACTCTCTTTCATAAAATGCATAAAAATAACTTGATATTAGTTTAAGTGTATGTTGATGATATTATATTCGGTTCTACTAATGATGAGATATGCAAGAGATTTGTTAAGTTAATGCAGAGTAGGTACGAGATGAGTATGATGGGCGAGCTTACTTTCTTCCTTGGACTACAAGTGAGTCAGAAGAAAGATGGGATCTTCATTTGCCAAGCAAAGTACATCAGAGATCTTCTAAAGAAGTATGGACTTGAAGATTCAGCCCCCGCCAAGACTTCAATGCCAACTACCACAAAGCTTGATGAGGACGAATCAGGTAAATCTGTCGACATCTTAAGCTACAGAGGTATGATTGGATCTCTACTTTATTTAACTGCAAGTAGGCCAGATATTATGTTTTCAACTTGCCTATGTGCACGGTTCCAAGCTAACCCAAAAGAGTCTCACCTTATAGCTGTCAAAAGAATTTTTAGATACCTGAAGGGTACTCCAAATTTGGGAATTTGGTATCCTAAAGGTACTGGTTTTGACCTAATCGGCTATACAGACTTGGATTTTGCAGGTTGTAAGATTGACAGGAAGAGTACTTCTGGAAGCTGTCAATTCTTGGGAAGAAGATTGGTCTCATGGTATAGCAAGAAGCAGCACTCAGTGTCTACCTCAACAGCAGAGGCAGAATACATCGCAGCAGGTAGCTGTTGTGCTCAGATCCTATGGATGAGAAACCAACTCCAAGACTATGGCTTTATGTTGAACAAGATTCCAATATTCTGCGACAACACAAGTGCCATAACTATAACCAACAATCCGGTTCAGCACTCACGAACCAAGCACATTGATATCAGGTATCACTTTATACGAGAGCATGTCATGAATGAAATTGTGGAGTTGCATTTTGTACCCACAGAACAACAACTTGCAGACATCTTCACGAAACCACTAGACGAATCCACTTTCTCTAGGTTGGTTAGTGAATTAGGGATGTTAAATTTAAATTAATTTTTGTTTGCGAGGAGTTGTATGGATTCACAAGTTATTGAATTTTTATATTCAAAGGACTTGTGAACTCCAGTCTAACTTATAATCTCGGGCTTATGAATATCAATATTAATTATCATAAGTATACCAGTTATGTTGTGTGGTAATTATTCGATATAGCATAAGTAGTTAACTGTTACATAAGTGTTTGTAGTTAACAAGAAGCATAACAGTCTGTGGTTTAGAATTAATTGGTGGATTTCAATGTGATGAGATCTGGCTGAGAGATTCTATATCAGACAGGTTGTGATCTTTAGTGAGAAATTGGTTGTACAGACTTGTTTATTTATTGTACTGGTTCTCACTGAAAGCATGTGTAGCAATTACATTTCATGATCTTATTTTGCATAACTATCTGTATGATTATTCATAGTATGCTTGTATGATCGTTTGGATTGTGATTGGGTTGGTTTAAAATTTTTGGAAATTTCAAAAGTAACAGAATATGGAACAAAATTGTTTTTTGTTCCAAAGATTTTAAAGCAACCACCTGTGTTTATTAGTATTATTATAATAATTATTAATATTGTCTGTTTATGGATTTCAAATTGGATTATTATTAATTCGATAGTTATTTCCAAATTAAGATTCTAATATTTCTATTTTAGGAATATTAATTCTTTAATTTAAGAAATCTCTATTTAATTAATTTTATGAATATTTGAAATTATTTTGTAAGTGTATTTAAATGCTTTTTATTATTATTTTTAATTAGCAAACTCTCGATAGTTACAATTAGATATATTTTTTTCGTAACCATCGAAGTGGTTTTAAACAGTACTCGATAGTTATAAAAAAATATATTATATTATAACAGTCGAAGTAGTCTTTTGGTTAATATATATATATATATAATAAAAAAAAACTAACTATCCATCTCGATAGTTACTATATCTATCTGGTTAATTATTTTATCTGCTTCGATAGTTATTTTTTTCTAACCGTCGAAGTTGCTAATTTTATTAATTAACCTTTCGATAATTACGTATTATATATTAGTGTACATCTCGATAATTACTATAGTTTTTATTTTATTATTTTTTGATAACCATCGAGTTGTTTAAAAAAAAAATCGATAGTTACGTTACTCGTCAGTTAAGGGGATTATATATATATATATATATATATATATATATATATATATATATATATATATATATATATATATATATATATATATATATATATATATATATATATATATATATGTTTTTCTAAACCATCGAAGTGGTCGCCAGTTAAGTAAACCACTGCAGCAGGCTTTTGTTTGTTTTGTTTTTTTTCTTTCTTCACTCGCCAGTTACGTAGTAGGTACACTTATATATATATATGTTTCTACCCAATCGCCAGTTAGCTAACCATCGAGCCAGAAATTTGATTTTCTTTCCTCTTTTTCTACCATTCTAGTACTAGTTTTGAAAATCTAAACTGATAGAATTGTAGATCCAGTCATCCCGAATTATTTGATACCAGCCTTGTATCGTTTGGTTTCAGTTTTGTTTCGGGTATTTCAAACTTTGGGATTTTCTCTAGGATTTGTTTGAGGTTTAAAAATAACAAAAAAATAGTTTCACCGTTCAAATCTCTCCTAGTTTAGCATATATTTTTTTCACGATTTTTGGAGGAGTTTTGAATTTTAGTGTTTTCGGTTAGTTATCGAGTCTAATTAAATTCGTAATTAATTGTTTAAAGTTAAAATTTTCGATAATTTTTACTAGTTAAAAATGGTTGGAATTTTTACTATTACCAAAACGAATTTAGTTGCCGAGTTTGACATTCAGTCCCTTCCTGCTAATTATCGGGCCTGGGCACGAGTGTTACTCGAATATTCTCGAGTGAGGTATGCCTTAGTAACAGACGTGATATTAAATCATAATATGCTACGAGACTGTTACTGTTCTGCATATAACTCTTCAGCTGTTGTTGAACTGGCTTTTACATTTAGTATTGCTAATCGGGAAATCCGGGTGACGGAGCTAGATTTGAATCATATCTTAAGATTCCCTGAGAATAATCTAGTCTCTTATCCCAATTCCGAACAATTAACTCAGTTCTTCACGACTATCAACTACGTTAATCCTAATCTCCACGACTCGAGTGAAAGGTGTAAACATCATTTACCTAAGGAATGGAATTTCTTTTTCCACACTCTTATGCAATGTTTCTCTTACAAAAAGTTCAACACACACAGTATTTCAAGTTTTTATCGAACTTTAGGCTTCAGTGTTGCTAATAATTGTAGGAAAATTTTTGGTAGGTTATTATTGAATCAGATGTTTTATGTTATGGGATCGGTGGAGTACAGAAACCTTCAAGTCACTAATGTGGAGTGTTACTTTCCACGGTTCCTACAGCTTATCCTTAATGATCTAACGACTAAAGAGGAAAAACTACTATATACTAGTAGTGTTACCTCTTTGTGTATGAAACAGAAAAACAGGATAGCCAACACTCTGAACAATAACAGAAACTACATCAACGAAGCACCTGCTCAAATGACTGAATACATGCAGGGTTGTGTAGTGGACATGGAAAGAGACGTGCCTCAAGGGCCTCAAGAAGATGATCAGGTCCCTGAACCAGTGCAAGAATCAGTTCCAGTAGCTACTCTTGTAGAGGATTTAGCTCAAGAAGAGGAAGTGGTTCAGGTGACAGAGGAATTACAAATTTCAGGAGATGGATTTTAAAGTATATCTGGAGGAGATTCTGTAGGTCATGCTGACAGTCAGAAATCATATCATCCTTGGACTCCTACAGGTAGTACTCAAGGTAGTCTTCATGTCTCTGACTCCTCAGCTTATTTTAATTTGCAGGATCTTTTTGGAGAAAGTGTCATGAACCTATCAGCTGTGCCCTCTATAGCTGTAGGACAAGGCAATGAATCTGAAACCCAACAGATTCTAACCACTTCCTCAGAACCAAACACTATAAAAACCCTACCTTTATCTTCTCTCCAACCCCTAAAAATAAAATTTGTGAGTGAGGGAGATAGTGCCTCAGAAGCACCACATAAGGAAGGTGAGGAAACCCAAACAGCTCTACCTCTGACTAGACGTCGATTAAAAGAACCTGAGGTATCTGTTAGCCCATCTATACCCTCTCAAAAGGATATAGAGCTGAAAAAGACAAATACACAGTCTCTGGGGACATCCTCTCAACAGGGTGAACCTATTGAAATTCGCCCGTCGGCCAGGGCATCTGAAAGAGTGTCAATAATTGAGCCTCCAACCAAGTTATATGTTGCACTGAAAGGAGCACACACACAGGAGGAATTGACGGATGTTGCTACTACTGTAGCAGAACCTATGCAGGTAGATCCTATACAGGTCATGCCTTCACAAGCTATTGTGGGAGTCACGGGTCCTTCATTGCTAAACATTACAGGATCCAATGTGATAAGCCCCCCAGGAGGAACATTCCTGGCTCCTAATAAGGAGGCCTCCACCACTATTAGTGGAAAGGAGAATCAACTACTTGGCAATAGTTTTTCGGATGAGCCATTTAAGATTTTAACTGCAGGTACAGAAGACTTGCTGGAGTCAATGAGAGTGTGTGAAACACCAACAGAATGATTGAGAGATCATAATTCACCCACACCTCTAAGACCGAGCGAGAGAATTGAGAGACAAACACCTACAGAACCTGTCAGTGAGACACCTACCAGCCAAATAGATACCCTCACAATGCACACACAATCTCTAAGTCAAAGGGTTTATAACCTGGAGACTACTGTCACCGAAATGAAATCTGAATTTCACAGCAATGTTATGGAAATAAAATCTGTTCAATACAACATGTTGCAGGATTTACAGAATTTCAAGACTGATATGAAGAAGTTTGTTACAGATTTGTTTGAAATGTATAAATCTCAAACTACTCAAATCCCTGTCTTGGAGGATAATACAACTAAGGGGGAGATGATAGTGCGAGAGCAAGAAAAAGAATCTGGTGCTGATATGGGGAGTAAAGACAAAGGGAAAGGCAAGTTGGTAGAAGTAGAAAAAGAAGTAAACATTTATACATCTCAGGGGGAGCAAGATATACCACTGGAGGTAAGGCTCACACTTGAAGAAGGAGAAATTTGGGAACCTTCTCATACTGCTCCTACAGCTCAGGAAGATGATTTGTTTTATGAATTTGTAAATGGTGTCGCTTATCAGTTCACTGAAACGGACTTTGTGGAAATGTTTGGTTTGCTAGATGCAAATCAATCCAGGATAAGGGCATGTGAAATTGCACGAATGTCTCAAGAGAAAGTCAGAAAAGAACACTACAACCACTATATTGTAAGGAGACAAAGGCCGTTGGTATTATCAAGAGAAGGAAGTGCATGGGACAAGGCTAGGAGTCTTTTGCAGAAACCAGAGTTAGGAGTTATTCAAAATGAAGATCAAAAAGTTCTGGAAGCATTGCAAGAAGCTCACAAGAGTCATTCATCAATAAATCAGTTCTTTCATGCATTGAAACAAACAATTAAATTGATATTCATCACGTCTAACATCAATGGATGGCGGATTCAGATTCAATTCAATAATTCGACTACTAAGACCATTTCTTCTAATTTTATCAAGTTGAGGTCTCTCACAGAATTGTATGTCATGAAGATTAGAGTGGACAAGAGATCTCATGTGAATGAACTTCTTACTGATATGATTGAAGATCAAATGAGCAAAGCAGAAGTTGAAGTTCACACAACTCCTTATACAGTGATATTCTACAAAGACAAGTTAGTTCAGATACTGTGTTTGAGTGATGAAAGACTAAGTCTATATCCTTTGAAGCGTCTGAAATATGTTGAAGGGCTTCTGAGGAGTGAAGGACTTAGAACAGAAGAAAAGTGGAAAGCTACAGAGCGCATCTATGCTTATAGACTTAATGTCTTATCAAATCAATCTATAGATATTTCCAAGGTCAGAAGAATAGATCCTTCAAATGGATCTCAACTAAAATTGCCTATGTATACAAAAGAAGAAGGAAATTGGGACTTTGAAAAAGTCAAGGCAATGAGTGAATTCAGATTTAACCATCCAGGGAAAGTGTTCGAGTATACAAAGAAGCCAGATTTTCTTTCCAATTGTCTTTCCAGATTTTGATGTAATCAGGGAGACAGAGACAATGGTGTTAAAGGATCCTCCAGCAATCAGGTACAAGAACCCCAAAGGAAAAACTGTAATAGTTGATATCCACAAGATGTCTTACATGACTTCTAAGGAACTGGGTTTGATATTTGATCAAATCAAGACTTCGACGAACTATAAAGACAAATCAGCATTGGCAGAAATCTCTAAGCTTTACATGGAGAAGTTGGGAGCAGAATCATGTTACAACACTGATCGGGTTAAAGCAGTTCCAAAAAGGTTGAGTTTTAAAGGAAAGACGAAAATTCTTGAATTTACATTCGAACAGGTTAAGCAGATCAGGAGAGTAGCTGTCTTGCAAACACTTCAGGAAGCTTTGTCAGATCCCAAGCCAAGAAATATGCTAGAAGAAGAAGCGCTGGATCTAGTGAATGGCCAGCTTGCAAGTCTTGTACAACGAGAATGACATAATGTATATCAGTTCAGGCTAGAGGAACATTCATTCTACATTGTAATTATTTTTGAAATCTGGAAATGTAAAATATGATCCAGAATGTATTTAATATTAGTTTACCATCTTCTATTTACTTTTTCTTGTAAGTTAGTTGAGTTATCCTTTTAAGGGATTTGCTTGTCAAACTCTAACAATCAAATAGGGGGAGATTGTAAAGCATAATGTAACGTAATGTAACATGTAACCGAGGAAACTAACTCAACACTGATGGTCGGTAACTTATATTAAAATGAAGCACGGAATCGACTGCGAATCGTTTATAAGTTGAATACAAAAGACCAAGATATTAGAGGAAGCTTTGAAGACATTGAAGGTCACTGAAAGAAGTTCATTAACATGTTCAAGCCTCAGTGAAGAATAAAGATATAGTGTTTCAGAGGTTCAGAAGATGTCAGAGGTTTTACAACAGAGTAGTTAAGGGATTCCAGTGAATTACAGAAGCACTTCTTAACAGCTAGAGAAACAGGGCCAATTGAATAGTCAAGAAGATGTGAAGATCAAGTTCGTGTTAGTCGTTTGTGAACCAGACCAGTTGCACTAAACGTCAGCACAAAAGGAATTGAGAACTGAATCTATGTTAGAAAAGAATTGGCTGTATAACCGTTGTGTGCTAAAGCTTAGAGAAAAATCAAGCTTCAAGTAGTAAAGGTAAATTTATTAACTTGGTTGCAGTGAAAAGAAATATTACAGAGCTTTGAATCGTTGGAAAAATGGCTAAGGTGAACTACCGATAGTTGGTTTTGTCTGTTTGACTGTTTTGTCTTATTTACCGACGGTTGAGTCTCCTGTTTGGCTATTTCGTCTTATTTACCTACGGTTAGCAAATCACTCGACGGTTAGCACTTTTGGATATATTATTAATTCTATTTCCTCGACGGTTATCGTTTTAATAATTCATTTGAGTCGATAGTTATAACTGATAGTTGGTTTGACTGTTTCGTCTAAATTGCTCGACGGTTACAGCATCTCGATAGTTAAGGGTCTCAGATAAATATCCAGATTATTTATTCCATCGACGGTTAAGTCTCGATAGTTATGGCACTTCGATAGTTAAGGGTTTAAGATTGTTTAATCTACAGCCAGCCACAGCATGCCACCTATCATTGATATCCTTGATCATAATTGTTTTAAGTGATTTATTTCTCTTGACGGTTATCAACAGACTCAACGATGGTTATAAATTAAATGTCTTGACGGTTGTTAATTCAAGAAGTGAGAAGCAATCTATTTACTTGGTTCTCAGAAGGCCACGTAGAAGATTGAAAAAGCCTACACAATAAAGCAGCAAAGCCAAGCCTTTGTGATTCATTCATTAATTCATTCAGTTACAGAGAGAAAGCATACAGAGCAAAGAAGATAAACACAGAGAAGCCATTAACGTCGTTTGAACTAGTGTCATATTTATTGTTCGTATTGATTGTTGTTGTTGTATTGTAACTGTACTAGTGAATCAATTGAAGCTAATCTACGAATTAGAGTTGTGTAGCACCTTCGTGGTTTATATTAATAAAACGATATATTCCCCGAACGAACTGTGTTTGTATTAACTGTGTGCATACCTTGTGTTTGATTTAATATCTGTTCGAACTGTCAACTAGTCCATAACAAATCATTCCGCGAATATTTTATAAATTGGACAATATCGTATTCAACCCCCCTTCTACGATATTTGGGACTAACAACTAAACATAGTGTCACTGTTTTATGTTGAACGATCTGCTAATATGGCAGCACATGAGTTAGCTCGTATGTCATATTCTTTTCCAGATCGAGTTTTCGATGGGATGTCTGTTTCTATCGGGGTCAAGAATGTATAGGGGAAGGATTTATTGTCTTAATAAAATATATTGTTTGTCAAAAAAAAACCTAAAAACTAAAATTTTATAAATATATAAATGAGCGTAAAAGGTAAAATTTTAGGTAATATAGATATGTATATAGTTAGGATCCGTATTATAAATACATGTATATTTTTTATGCCCGTGACCCAATACCGACCGACCCACCAAAACTTTTAATCTTTTGGTTATAATAATATAGTATAGAAGTGAGTTTTTGTATTTGTCTAAGAGTAGTTTTGTTGGTTAATTATTTTTTTAATAAATATAATAACATTTAGATTCTAATTGTTATTTTTTATATTATAAAATGATATTTATATATTAATATTCATAAACTTTCATGATATATTAAATAAAAATTATAGGCTAAGTAGGATTTTTAAAATAGAAAATATAGAATATAATTTAAATATAATATAATATTATCCGTGAGGAATTGTATAAAAAAGGACTATCGGGGGCTAGAGTTGTATGCATGATATATATTCTTTTTAAAATATATTTTATTAAAATTGAATGGTTAAGATCGTTTTTATGGTTAACTTAAAATTGGACGAATATATCATTTCTATGGTACACCTTGACCAAAACTTTTAATCTTTCGCTAAAAATAATATAGTATAATATAGATAGTATAGATATATTTAATATATTGTATATTCAAATATTTGTTTCTTGATTATTTTGTTGTAGTAATATTATATTTATTTTAGAATAAATGGTCATTTATATTTATATAGTTTAAATAAAACCGTTAATATTTTTAGATCATATTTCACTTGCAATTGATAGATCACAAACTACATGAATAGAAAAAAAATAATATTTGGTTCATAGCTGATTTAGATACAAACCTCGATAGTCCGGATCGATTTATATTCAAATAAAATGATCTCATACCTATCTGAATCTAATAAAAATAAAACGATACAAAATCTGAACAAAGAAGTCCGGGGCCTCATTTTACACCCCTAGCTTGGGTTGAACAAAATCAAATCAGAACCGAAAAACATAATCGAATAGTGTAATTTAAGGTTTGTTTGGTTCTATTTATTTTGAAATTTGGGTCTATTCGGTTTTCGATCTAGACCGAATTAAATTTTGGTTCAGTCCAGTCCTTAATAAAAAAAATTTGGTCCGGACTGATTAGTCCTAATTATATATTTTTATTAATATATATTTATATAATATATGTTCGTTAAATGCAAGTTTGCATTAATTGTCGCATTATTGATTTATTATTTGGCATATATATGAATCTATTTGGTTCTATTTATATATTTTTATTCATGTTTTTTTAAAAATTTACTTTATTTAATTTTTAATTTTTTATAAAAAAAATATGAACTGAACCGAACGGACCGAAATAATTCAGTTCAGTCCGTTCTGAATAGCCAAATTGATACAAAGAGTTTGTGTGAGTTTATTACTAGATATTATATTCTTATGATTTAAACTTTATTTTTCTCACATTTTATTAGAAAAATAATTAAAGCAATCTTTATTAAAATTGACTTAAAATTAGAATATTTTTTTATTCATAACATAATTAAAGTCGTTCAATAATTATTTTGAAATTATCTTTTTCTAGTTATTAACCAAAATAAGAATTCTTTGATTTTTTTTTTAACTTTTAAGAACTGATTTAAATTTATTTTTTTCATTTTTAAGTTATTCACTAATTTTTATTTTAAAAATTGTCCCTAAATAATGAATGTCGCATATAATTACTTGTAGGTAAATTATCAAAAATACTAACTTTTAAAGTTTTTTTGCGATTTTACTATCTTCTGAAAATATTTGTAAAAATACGATTTGCAACCAAAAGCAACTCCATGCAACATTGTTTTTTCAGTTTTTTGGAAAATAATTGAAGTTACTATTGGATGTATTTTTAGTGCATCTAATTTAACTGATGCAACTTGTTAAGCATAACATTATGCAACTAAATACGATTATAATTACTAAATTTTAAAATCGTATTTGTGGTTGATTTCAGTTGCAAACATGGTAGCAAAATTGTAAACCATATTTTTGCAATTTTTTTAAAAAAGTATTTTTGTAATTTTTATTTAAAAAATTGTATTTTTATAAAATATTTTTAAAACAATTTGTATTTTTGCAAACAAATTTCTATGATTAGGTATTTTTGAAAAAACCCCAATTTTATTGATTGCACTGATAACCCGGGGGGAACTAGGGTGTTAAGGGAGACTGAAGTTCCGGCTAGAGTCAAAATAATCAATATAATATTTTTTTTATTTCTGATCATTTTAAAGCTCCCGTTAAATAGAATGCCTCTACTTACGATTCTTGATTTGTTAGTTGTCATCCATTCCTAGATAGTTAAATTAAAATTGTCACACAAAAGATTTTATACATTTATCCAAATTTCTTGATTTTACTCCTTATTTTACAATTGTTTGATTATAGTTTTCCAAATAAGTAATATATAATAAAACTAAAATAAACTTTCAATTAAATTGATTTACACAGTATGATTAGTCAAAATACACTATTATATTACTCTCGTGGGATTTTGAAGAAATTGATTTCCATTTCTCATTTTTTTCACGCATTAAGCTCATGATCAATACATTTATTTGCTAATATGATGCCCGGTCTGGTCATGGTTCAGTAAAGATTTTAAGTGAATTCGCTTGGACTATGCTATTTATCGGGGAACTATACTGGGCACATTATTTATATTTTTATAACAATTAAAAAGTAGAAAAAAATATTAAAAGTATTCTCACTGATTTCACAACCAAGGTATAAGAAGATTTCAAGTATTTAAAAATCAAAAACAAAACGTATCACATATTTTTCCTATATATGAGATAACAATGGTACAAAATAGAGGTTAACTTTCACAAATGCTTGAATATAGATTTAGTTGTGATTCCGTGTTTTACAAACATGACCTCATTTTTGAGGTAATGATAAGTTTTTGAGTTTTTTGAACAAAGGAAACTTTGTTTATTTTAAAATTTTGAGCTCCGGCTATCTTGAAATAATCATTCTCTATAACTGAATCTTGAAATACTCATTCCCAATATGAAATACCTATACCTAGTAACAAAAGGTTGCAATTTTTTCAACATGGAAAAGCCAGCAATAGAGTACCTTACATGCCCAATAGCCGAATCACCGGGAAGTTGATCAAGCTTAGACTGATTAAACACTTCATAAATAAGCCCAACCCCAGTCACAGAATGAAGCACTTTATCATCCACAGTTACAATTCCAGAACCTTCTTGATCACTGTGTTGGAGAGCATGTAGAGCTAAGTAACAGAATCTTGAAGCTTCCGGGCCAGCAAATATTCCAACTACACCACACTCTTCACTAGGGTTATCTTCATTATATGAGAATTTATCATCTGGGTCAGTGAAATGGCCTTAAAGATTTGATTTTTAGAGAAGGTTGCCAAGTGGGGTTTGTGGAAAAGTGAAGTTTTAGGGGTTAGGGTAGTGGGGAAAAGGAGTTTTGAGGGGGAGAAAGAGGAGGGTTTGTTGGTGGTGGTGTCTAAGTGTGGTGGGGTGAGATTAGTCGTGGTGGCGGCCATGATGGATGAGCAGGAAGGGAATTAAGATTACACACACAAATCACACAGTGGAGATGAGTGGGCTATGATTCGATGATGGGTTGCTCACCCGCAACGCTTAACAGTGCGCCAGGATTTCTTTTGGTCCAATCGATTGTCAGGGACGAGTTATGTAACAATATGTTTCTACACCGTTGGATCGATCGTCCAACAATCCAGATTAAAAAAAATTCATTATCTATACTAAATATCTACGGATAGGATAACGACATGTTGTTATATATTAAACGATATCCGCCTGTCCTTGAAAAAAAAAACACGGATAGGCTCGATCCTTCTGGTCCTACCCTTAAACACTAGGTGATCATTTTTAACATCATTTGTGTAAAAAATTCTCGGAAAAAAAGAAGAGGAGGCAATTTAGAACTTGAAGAAATCTTTGAAATTTTTAAGTCTTTCTTCTTAATTATGTGTATATTATGGCAGATAAAATATTTGCTAACTTTGTTCCTAGAAAAAGTTCTTAAAATATTGATTGAATTAATGTTGATAGTTTGGGTAGTAAATCCATGTTGAATGAAGATTTAGATGTTGAACATATAAGTATTGTTGATTATGATGGTGAAGAAATATGTGTGGTTGAACAATGTGATCAAGATGATGGTGAAGAAATTTTGCATGAGACAGATATGGGAGAAAATAGTGAAAATAAAATTAATATGGGAGAAAATACTAAAAATGATGATATTATAGTTCCTTATTTGTATCAAAAAATTGGTAGTCTACAAGACGCAGAGAATTTTTTTAGGGCTTATGCGCTAAAGAAAGGTTTTGCAATTAAAATTTAATTGACACAAAAACGTGCTAAAATTGATGAAATATATGCTCACACATATGTTTATAATTTAGCGAGTTAAAAAAGGGCAAAAAAGTGTAGTTGATGATGAGGTATGTTTAGGTACTAAAAAAGGGAAGCGACGTTGTGATATCCTTCCTAGAAGTGGTTGTAGAGTTAGAATGTATGTTGTGAATAAAAAAACAAGTCATTGGGAGATAACCGCACTTGAATTAGAACATAATCATGAAGTTATTACCACTTCAAAAATGAATTTGATTCGATGGGAGAGACGTTTTAGTGTGGCCCAAAGAAATCTAATGAAGATTCTACATATGTCGGATGTTCATCCTAAACAAACGATGAACATTTTTAGTAATTTAAAAGGTAAACCGCAAAATGTTGGTTTTGATGGCCAACATGTTAGGAATGTGGTACGTGACTTCAGGAAAAACAAATTAGGTGTTTGTGATGATCAAGCGGTGTTAGATTTGTTGTATCGTTTGAAAGAAGAAAGTTGTGGTAAGTTTTTTCTAAAAACGTTACTTGATGAAGAAAAATGTTTGAAGAGTCTTGTATGGGTAGATCCGTGTTGTTTAATGACTTATAAAAATTTTGGTGATGTGGTAGCATTTGATATAACATATCGAACCAATAAATATGTCATGCCATTTGTTCCTTTCACCGGGGTCAATCATCACTATCAAAGCGTAATTTTTGGTTTTGCACTCATGATGGATAAAGTTCGTTCAAGTTTTGATTGGATTCTACGCACATGGCTTGAGGTCATTGAAGACAAACATCCCTTTTGTAACGCACCCGAACCCGGGGTCAGAGATTTGAGTCGTCACATCACCATCCAATCATGTAAAACCTGCAATAACTCAATAATCCAACGAAATCACATCACAGACCCCTCTCTCACACATGTACGAGTTATATCCTTAGAAACGATATACAACCAGTAACATTAGTTATTACAAACCTGTGAGATACAGTCTTATGGATTAGGTTTTGATTATTTTGTCTTAATGATAAGTGTAAATTAAATTAGCATTAGGAAGTTACTAATTAATATAGTAATCCTCCCTTAGGTTGTTCGAAGTGACAGTCAACGAGAAGAAAGTCAAATTAGGTCAAACTGCTTTTATAAACAAAACTAAATGATTTTCTCTCTACATATATTTAGATAAGATTTATCAAAATAATGATAAAATCAAATCTAATTTATATATGTTATATTTTGAGGCATAGACTGAAGATGAACAAATACAGTATTTTAACACTGCTTTTACGAGTCAGAAAATGTGTTATCCATTCAAAAGAGTGTTTGTTTTAAAGGTTTTCAAGGGAATATATTTTCAATGTATTTTCTAAATATATTTGTTCAATTTATCTTCAACAAAGTTCTGCCTAGATATAAAATACAGATTTTATCCCGGAAGCCCTGAATTGTCCTATTTCTTTGGATAATTTGTATTTTAATTCAAATTAAATATTCCTTGGACTTCATAGTCATTATTATTTTAGGAATATTATATTTGAATATGTTTTGAGTCAAAACTTTAGTCCAAACGTTGACAAGTTCTGACAAATAGCTATCGAGTATTGTTTCGGGCTGTAGGGACAGCGAAACGATCTTTTTCTCAAAGTAGTATCTACACATGTCCAAATGACTTGAAACTTGGGGAATGTCATTAGAATATTGAAAAAGAATTTTAGGATTTTTTTCATAATTTTTGGGTGACTTTTATTTTTGACCTGTATTTCCGATTACGTTATTGGTTGTTCGGTCAATTAAAAGTCAATGAAGGTCAACTCCAAATTGAGTAGGATTTTGACCATGACCTATTGGGATTATTCCCAGATGGTTCCCAAATTTTCATAATTTTTGGAGCATATTTTGAAAAACGTCATATTTCCAACGTATCGTTCGGTTTCATGTTTATTAGCTTAAATATTTTACTGAATAAGGTACACACGTTTTTCCAAGCACCTATGTGGCCTCTTTCAGCTGATTCAACTTTAATTTGAATTGTTGTGGCTCTCCTTGCTCCATGTGAACCCTTGTCCCCTTGTCCCTTTTTAAAATAAATCAAAAATGGCTCATTTTTGGCCTATAAATAAAGGCCTCCCCCCACACCATTTCTCAAGCCATTTAGTGCCAAGTATATGCTGCACATTTCACTCCAAAGAAGCTCTCAAGATCAGTAGCTTTTCATCTCCAAGAGTTCTTTCCCTTTAAGCTTAGTTCTTTCATAGATCTTACCCCTTTCAAGCTTAAAAACCCATATACTTGCACTAATCACACACCAACCATACAAGTCCCTTTAGGCTACCCAAAGACCATATATCTACTGCCCTTAGATTTGTTTAGTTGCCCTCAAAGTTATACCACAAGTTCACTTTCCGGCGATTTTCCGGCGACTTTTTCCGGCGACTACTTTTTGTGTGTTTTGGCTTCTAACTAGCTTTTTCTCTTGATTTCTCTCTAGATCTCAAGGGTTACAAGTTGGTTATATAATTTTATATATTTATATCAGTAGCTTGGTTCATGTCTAGTAGTGTGTGTATCTTGCTTGCTTGATTTTTGTATACACACACAAAAGCTTGAACCCGAACCTAACTCTTATCCCTTGATTTCAAAAGAAATATTTTTGTCTCTAACAAGAGCACAAGGGTCATAAGTTAGTTATTTCTTGTCTATTTGATATATATATAATTCGGCACTACTTATTTAAATTGATTAGCTTGGTTCGATTTTTAGCTTAAATAAATAGTTAGCCTTGTTTACGATTTATATATACACGAGCTTTAATTGTTTGTTCTTTCTTAGTATATATAGATTGTGTTGGTATTTGGGGGAGCCTTCTTTTCATCTCTTACTCTCCCAAATTAGTTGTTCATATCCTTGGCTTACCTATCCGGGATTAATAACAACTCCAAGTTACTTAAGTTCCGAGTAGAGACCGATTTGTATAAATCTCATATAGAGGTATAAACAAAAGGACTCCTTGTTGAATTTGGTAATTAAACTAGCTTTTATTCCAAGTAGAGACCAATTTGTATAAGTCTTATATAGGACATAAACAAAAGGACTCCTTGTTGAATATTTGCAAGTTAGCCCACTTTATTTCCGAGTTGAGATAATATTCGTATAAGTCTATATTATAAGACATAAACGAACATCTCCTTGTTTGAAATAAAAAGAGGCATAAACTAACTTATATTCCGAGATTAGAATATTTGTATAAATCTCATATATTATTTAGAGATATAAACAAAGCTCTCTCGTAGAATATTTGTAAAGTTTAATCTCACTTTAATTCCGAGTCGAGAATTTTTGTATAAGTCTATATATTAAGACATAAACAAAAGTACTCCTTGTTTGAATTATTAAGTGAAAGAAGCCAACCTAGATTCCGAGTTAGATACTATTCGTATAAGTCGAGGTACGACATAAACGAAACATCCTCGTTTAATCTTAGTGGTTTATTTCGAGTGTGTTTTATAGGCCAACTTAAATGTTGCTCTAGGCCTTATAAACAACTTGATTTCTGAAACGAGCTTGACATAAGTCAAGTCAATATATTCGGCCATTAGTTTAGATCATATACCCCGGCCTTATATATCGAACAAAAATAAATAAAGTAGTTAGAAAACGTACTTGATCTCATTCAAGTCAAATATATTTGGTCTATAACTTGACCTTATATATCCCTATATATATTATATATATATTTAATTTAAGTGCTTGCATTCATACGCTTTACATATCGCTTTTACTTTAGCATACGCACTTAAATTACTGCATACACGTTCACACACAACGTGTGGTTCGTCCTTCTCACGAAGCGACTTACCCCGACTCACATTTATATATTCTGTTGCTTCGGCTATATTATATATATCTGTTTGTTTCCGGTCTAGTACAGTAATATACTAGTCCACCAATCTTCTTTTCTTAAACAGGGATTATTAAGTCGTAGTACTGGTTGTCTAGACTTTGTTAGTGAGGTGAAGTGAAGTGAGGTGATCCTTGTTCTAAGACCCAAGTCCTAGGCACGCCGACGGGAAGTTGGGTGTCTCTGCACCGTGAGGAAAAGGAAAGACCCAAGACCTAAGACCTAAGATCCAAGACCTACAGAGGGTTAGAGGAACATAGTCTACGCAGGGTTGTAATTTATTTTTTTCTTACTTGTATTTGAGGAGGTAACGGGAAGTTACGCTCCAAGATAAACTTGTAAGGGTTCTACTTAGATTATGAGGAGGTAGCGGGGAGTTACGCTCCAAGATTAGTCTAGTAGGGTTTGCTATTGTATTTTGAGGGGTTAACGGGGAGTTAAGGTCCGAGATAAATACATAGTGGTTGTAACAGGCTTCTCCGCCGCTATAAGGAGTGAATCTTTTTATAGTGGGAAAATCTCGAGTTCAGGGAGGGACTCGGGGACTGGACTAGGGGTGAGCGGATCCGTTAGGGGATTGCGCCATCGCAAACCAGGATAAAAATCTTGTGTGTGGTGCTCCATTTCTTTACTCTCTTTTAATTTCCGCATTTGATTTACTAGTTGACTAGTAACATTTTTAAAAGAGAAGAGAAAATTTTAAAACGCTAAGCTCTAATTTTTAAAAGGGTATTAAGCTATTCAACCCCCCCTTCTAGCTAATACCCCATCCTTACGGACCTAACAGTTGGTATCAGAGCAGTGCTTTTGACTGTGTTCCGTGGCCTTTTTCAGTGCCTACGAACGCGACAAAAAGTTGATCTTTTATGGCGTATTTGAGTACCATTGGTTGTGGTGAAGGTCTCTCAAGTTTGAGACCTCCTTTATTCGACGGCACCAACTTTGCTACTTGGAAAACAAGATTTAGAATCTATGCTAAATCCCAAGGTGTCAAAGTGTGGATGGCTATCGAGGACGGTGTTGTTGTTCCGACTAAAGTAGTTGACGATATTGTCATCGAAAAGAAAGTCAGTGAATACACCCGTGAAGAAGAAGAGCTAATGAACATAGCCGCGAAAGCGGAAATGGTCTTAACCAGTGCACTTGCAGAAAAAGAATACAAAAGAGTTAACAACTGCAAGTCGGCACAAGAAATGTGGAACAAATTGGTTATTACCTACGAGGGAACTATGGATATTAAAGACTCTCGAATGGATACTCTTATCCAAGAATACGAGAACTTTAAACTCCTCGAGGGTGAAACCATCATCGATATGGAAACGAGATTTACTCGGATTATTGATGAACTTGCACAACTCGGAAAAGCTTATTCGGTTAATGAGAAAAATCGAAGGGTGTTAAAAGCTTTACCTCCGAGTTGGAAAGTTAAAGTTACCACTTTAAAAGAAATGCATAATTTGAATGCATATACCATCGATAGTTTATTCGGCAACCTTCGTGCATACGAAGAAGACAATGTTCCGGATAAGCCTTTTCCTAAAACTGAAGAGAAGAGGAAAAGTATGGCTCTAAAAGCAATACTCATCGATGAAGATGAAAACGACGACGATTTAAACGAAGAGTTAGAAAATCTCGACGAGCAAGAAATTGCTTTACTAACGAGACAACTCCGTCATGTTTTACAAAGCAAAGCTCAAAGATACGGGAAAGGCTTTCTTAAATCCGGTAACCAACAACGAGTTTTCAACTCTAAGGGTAGGCCGAATTATAAGAACAATTTCACTAGTACGAGCTATGCTAAAGGCAAAAGTGTACAACAACAAGCAAATAATGCTTATAATAATAACTCGAAATTTGCGAGTAATTGTACACCAAAGCCTAAAGAGACAAATCCCGAAGAAAATGAGAATGTT
Source organism: Oenanthe sinensis (assembly GCA_028671895.1). Taxonomy (NCBI): domain Eukaryota; kingdom Viridiplantae; phylum Streptophyta; class Magnoliopsida; order Apiales; family Apiaceae; genus Oenanthe; species Oenanthe sinensis. The sequence continues at coordinate 21,293,235 of CM053807.1, forward strand.
TGTTTCGAATGTAAACAACCTGGTCATTTTAAAAGGGAATGTCCAAATTTGTCTAAAGGACAAATTCTTGTTGCTGAAAGTGGATGGGATTTAAGCGAGGATGAGGAAACTCCGGAGAAGAATGAAGAAATTGTTAACCTCTGCTTAATGGCAATTGGAGACGAAACTATTCCTACGGAAGCCTCCACTTCTCTACAAGAGGTAATATCTAAACCAATTTCAATTTCGTCTTATAGTAGTAATGCTATTAAATTGTCTAAAATTGATCATTATGACATGGATATTTCTGAGCTTAGAAATCTGGTTAAAGATTTGAAAATTGGTTATGATGAATTGAATCGAAGCCATACCAAGACCAAATCCGAAAAAGACAAATATGAGGATTTGTGTCTCCAACTTCAAATAGAGGTCACTAGTTTGACCGACGTACATGTTAAAGACATGGAGTACGTTACTAACATTCTCTCTCTTAATGAAAGCTTGAAAATCGAGACAAACGAAAAGGATGATCAAATTCGTACTCTAGTAGTCGAAAATACGTCTCTGATTCGACAAGCTGAAGAGATTGAGAATGATAAGATTCATTTAGACGAATGCAATCGTGAGCTCCACGTTGAGCTTTTAAATTTGAAAATTCAAAACGAATCACTGATTCAAGAGAATTCTTCAAAATGCAATCATATAAATGACCTCGAACAGTCTCTTACGGGAGATCGAGAGGAAGAGCTTCATGAAGCCTTAAAAGAATAAAAATTTGACTACCAACTTCAATTGATGAGTAAAAACATCGATTATGCCAAACTTAAAAATAAGGCAGATGTTGAACTCGAAAGTCGTCAAAGACTTGTCTCGGAATTAGAAACGATGAAGTTGGAAAGTCAAAGGCTTAAAGATGAAAACCAAAAGCTCTTATCTCAAGTCATGGACAAAGAGAATTCCTTGATCAAGAAGATTAATACCTTGGTCAAAGAAAAGGAAAATCTCGAAGCCACTTTGAAACAATTCACTAAGGGCAGTGCCATCTTGGAAAGAATGGTATTTGGCACCCGGGAATCATTTAATCGTGAAGGATTGGGTTATAAACATAATGATCCTCCTAAAAAGGAAGAGCATAAACCTAGACCTCCGTTTAGTACTATATCTAAGTCACCTACACCTAAGTGTACATATTGCAATGTGAGTGGACATATTCGTTTATATTGCAAAGCTATAGAAGGTGAACTTAAGGGAAAGTACAAATGGGTTCCTAAAGGATCAATTTCTAAAAATAGAAACGATAAGAAATTATCTCAAAAAGGAAATGATCCTAAAGTGAAAGTTCAAAGTCAACCTAAGTTTTGGTATCATCAACAACCAATCATCCATGGACCAAGAAACATAAAAAATGCTCATCCTAGCTCTAGTTCAACTAGAAGGGATAATGTTTATCAAAATAGCTCTAAGACTCAAAATCCTAACTACAATGATCAATCTCGCAACTTAAATGTTAATATGCCTAGAAATGCGAATTATCATGCTAGATCGAGTCAACTTACTAATGAGAGTCATAATGTCTATCCTAGTATTTCGAATACTCATGTTAGAATTAATAATGCGAATTACAATGCCAATGCTAATTCTAGAAATTCGATTATTACCATATTCCCACATAGTAAGACTCATAATCATGCTACATATAACAAAAATACTCCTAGAAGAAATCCATATCATATCTCTGCTAGGAATAAAGCATCTAGAAGGTTATATGATGATGCACAATATTATCCCATGCCTAGATTTGTTAATGCTATTTCACATATGCCTTATGATGTACTAACCCAAGGACCCCTAAGACAAAGGGGTACCAAAAGGTTTAACTGATCTGTTATGCAGGTATGCCTTACTGCTAAGAAAGATGTGTGGTATCTTGATAGTGGGTGTTCCCGACATATGACTGGCAATAAGTCATTGTTGAACAACATGAGAAAGGTAGCCGCAGGAAGTGTAACCTTTGGAGATAGCAGTAAGGGTGACATCGTTGGCATTGGAGATATTGGAAATGAACGATTCAAAATAACAAACGTACAATTAGTCACGGGACTAAAATATAATTTGTTATCTATAAGTCAACTATGTGATAATGGTTGCAAAGTCGTTTTTCGTTCATCACATTGTTCTATTTACAATGTAGACGGAAGACTGGCTCTAAATTGTCCACGTGATAAAAATGTATATACGTGTGACACTACGAAATATGAGAATGTATGTTCGGTTTCCATTAATGAGGATCCATGGTTATGGCATCGTAGGTTGGGCCATGTTAACATGAAACTCATTAAAACTATATGTTCGAAAGAACATGTACGTGGATTACCGAAACTCAATTTCGTTAAAGATCATATATGTGAAGCTTGTGAAATTGGCAAACAAATTCGAGCATCTCACAAAGCCAAATTCATGGTGTCTACTTTTAGACCACTTGAGCTATTACATATGGATCTTATCGGACCGGTCCCAGTACAAAGTCTTGGAGGAAGTCAATACACCCTCGTGGTAGTTGATGACTACTCTCGATTTACATGGACTGAGTTTCTAAAATCAAAGAGTGATGCATTTGAATCATTTGCCGCTCTTTGCAAACGCATACAAAATCAACAAAATGAATCGATCATCTATATAAGGACTGATCATGGGAAGGAATTCGAGAATTCAAAATTTGTTGAGTTTTGTGAAGCGTATGGTATTACTCACAACTTTTCTGCACCTTATACACCTCAATCAAATGGGGTAGTTGAAAGGAAAAACAGAACGTTGCAAGAAATGGCAAACACTATGCTTAATGAATATCGTCGACCAAAATATTTTTGGGCCGAAGCTATGTCTACTGCTTGCCATGTTCTTAATAGAGTATTATTACGACCTATCAAAATGAAAACTCCTTATGAGCTCTATTTTGGTAAAACTCCTAAGCTTAATTACTTCAAAGTTTTTGGAAGTAAATGTTATATCATGAATACCAAAGATTATTTAACGAAATTTGACCCAAAATCTGGAGAGGGCATTTTTCTAGGATATTCTGTGAATAGCAAAGCTTATCGAGTATTTAATCTTAGTACTTTGGTTGTGGAAGAATCAATGAATGTTGCATTCGATGAATCTAAACCAAACTCAAAGTTTAAAGATTTGATAGAAGAGGAACCAGATTCAAATGGTCATATTCCAAGTGATGTTGAAAATGTTATTCGATAAATTGGAAATATGAATCTTGAACCTACAATCTCAAAGAATCCTCTGGAAAAAGATGAGAACGAACTTGAATTGCCTATGGAAATACCATTGCTTAAAAATCATCCGATAGACTATGTCTTAGGGGATTTAACTAAAGGTGTTCAAACTCGTGCTCAAGTTCAAAACATTGTGAGTCATATGGCCTTTCTATCACAAATAGAACCCAAAACCGCAAAGGAAGCGTTATTGGATGAGGATTGGATTTTTGCCATGCAAGAAGAATTAAACCAATTCTCTCATAATAAAGTTTGGGAACTAGTTCCACAACCCCCTGATACTTCCATTATTGGAACAAAGTGGGTCTTTCGTAACAAGTTAGACGAAAGTGGAATAGTGGTAAGAAATAAAGCACGATTGGTTGCTCAAGGCTATACTCAAATGGAAGGAATAGATTTTGATGAAACCTATGCTCCCGTGGCTCGAATTGAATCGATTCGAATGTTTTTAGCCTTCGCTTGTCATAGAGGTTTCAAAGTCTATCAAATGGATGTTAAATCTGCTTTCCTTAATGGTGTCTTAGAAGAGGAAGTATATGTAAGACAACCACCTGGATTTGAAGATCACTTACATCCTGAATACGTGTACAAATTGTACAAAGCTTTATACGGGTTAAAGCAAGCTCCTAGAGTTTGGTATGAGAGGTTAAGCAAATTCCTTATTGAAAATGGTTTCAAAATAGGAGTTGTTGATACCACTCTCTTTACGAAGTATGAAAATGATGACATCTTGCTCGTTCAAATTTATGTAGATGATATCATCTTTGGTTCTACCAAGGAATCTCTATGTAAGGAATTCTCAGATATTATGAGTAAAGAATTTGAAATGAGCATGATGGGGGAATTAAATTTCTTTTTAGGACTGCAAATTAAGCAATCCGATGAAGGCATTCATATTTCACAATCGAAATATTGCAAAGAAATGCTCAAGAAATTTGAGATGGAAAACTGTAAAACCATCAGTACCCCTATGTCACCTGCTTTAAAGATGACTGAAGATCCTAGTGGTATTTCTGTGGATACAAAGAAATATCGAGGAATGATTGGCAGTCTTCTTTATATTACTGCAAGTAGGCCTGACATACAGTTTAGTGTGTGTAAGTGTGCCCGCTTTCAAGTCAACCCTAAAGAATCTCATGTGTCTGCTGTAAAGCGGATATTCAGATATCTTAAAGGGACCACTGATATGGGTCTATGGTATCCAAAAGGACAACTATTTGACCTAGTGTGCTTTTCTGATTCGGATTATGCCGGACACTTGATTGATAGAAAAAGCACAAGTGGTACTTGTCAGTTTCTAGGTGGATGTCTAGTTTCTTGGTTTTCTAAGAAACAAAATTCTGTGTCTATATCCACTACAGAAGCTGAATATATAGCAGCTGCAAAATGTTGTGCTCAAATCCTCTGGATGAAGCAAACTCTAGCTGACTATACTGTAAAATTTGATGCAGTGTCAATTCAGTGTGATAATATAAGTGCAATAAATTTAAGTAAAAATTCTGTGTTGCACTCATTATCAAAACACATAGATATCCGACATCATTTTCTAAGAGATCATGTCTCTAAAGGCAATATTAAGATGGTATATATTGATACTGAACATAATATTGCGGATATCTTTACGAAACCTTTGAGCTCCGATAGATTCAATAAACTCCGTCTGGAGTTAAGAATGCTAGTGTGCCCAAAGTAAAGACACCGAGTGTCTCTAATTTTATTGAATTAATTTTCAGTGAAATTTGCTCCGCTTGTGGTTAAGGTTATTATTTGACCGGATTTCAAGGTGAAATTCAGATTTGTCAATAATGACGTTGATTATAAGTTGTTCAAGCTTTATTGCGAAATTAAGCTCAATAAAATAATATTGGTTAACACAGCTATGGATTGGCCTTGGAATACTTCGTATTTCAAAACTCGAGAAAATAGTGAGTGTTAATCAATATGTCCCAAGGAATATTTCTTATTTAATGGAAATTTAAAAATAAATTTCTTTGTTTATAAAAATATCCTTCTTGGTGATTAATTATTTTATAACAATTAATTACACTTCTTGATGTAATTAAAATTATAAAATAATTTTATATTAGACACATTATTTTATGCAAATTAATTACAATTTTTTGTAATTAAAAGTATAAAATTTATGCAAAATTGAAATTGTTATGATATAATTTTTATTATATTAAATACAATTCTAATTAATCTAACTCTTGATTAATCTCAGCTGTTGGATCAATTGAAAGTTAAATCCAGGCCTTACATTTTGTTAATACAAATAGAAAACATTTTGTTTCTTTTTAATCAATCAGCCGTACTGTTCTTCACTAAAATCAGATTTCTGTGAAACCCTAATTTCATAATCTCTAATTCAGCCTCAATGATGAATTCCTCAATGAATTCAATCATAAATTCGTGTTCTTGGTACTATCAGCTTTCGATTCATACCAGTGATGTATCCAAATCGATTCTGAGTTTACTGGGCTCTCAAACCCTAACTCGTCGATTGTCAATTCTTCAAAGTTGTAGTCTAACCTTTTATGAGCAAGAGTTCTTCGTTCTCTTGGCATTCTTGTCACACTGATTTGGTGGTTATTCATGTTCAGAATTGCGATCTAATGGAAACCCTAATTAGTTGCTGCCAAGTGATGAAGAGATTAGGTTGATTGGTGATACCTTAAGGCTGTTGAAGGCTTTAACGACGAAGACTGTATAAAAATATCAACAGAGACCCCTTCCTTCTCTCTCTAAACTCTAGTTTATCACTGTTTTGTTAAGATTAGTGTGTATTCGAACAATCCTTGATGCATACTAATGAAATTCTAATGAGACTTGCAGGTACTCTTGCTAGAGGAAGCCAACTCGGAGAAAAATGCTTGGTTACTCAGTGAGCTATAATCGAGTCAGCAAGGTTGAGAATTGGTACATCATATTTGTGAGATCATTTGCATATTGAGTATGAATATTTTGAACTGATTAAGTTGTGTGAATAAACTCCACAACTATGGTATGATCTTGAAACTTAATTTTTAACTCATAATGATGTGCTTAGCTGTTGTTGTGTGCAATTGATGCTTGAATGGAACTGTTTGTCCTGATTTAGTTTACAGATAAAATAGTTACAGTTCATTTGATAGATACATGATTAATTGAGAGTATTGATGGTGTTAATTCTGTGTCTTGATTAGCCTATACTGTTGATCTATTAGTTGAGGTGTCTTCCTCTTGATTAGCATCTGTCAATGGTGTTATTGTGCATTCTTCTTGTCATTTTATTAGGACACTATGAGCACATACATGCCCTGAGATCATGGACTGCCTGGAATGTCATGAGAGCATTCCTTGATCTGTTCCCAGTTTAAACGGCCACAAATAGCATCATTTGCATTTCTATTTTGTAATTGATTAATTTGCTGTAAGGTTTTAGCATGACTCTGGGAGTGGTAAAATGTAAAATGAATTGCTTAAATTGCAAAATTGATTTCCTGCATCTTGTAGAATTTCTCTGAGCTATCTGTGTAAACTAGGTAGAAATTATGATTAATTTGGGAAATCTTGTCATAATTGTGACTGTGTATTATTGCTGATATTACTTTTGATAAAGAAAATGGTCCAATTATCTGTTTTTATAGGATTTCAATGTGCACCTTTGCAATCTGCAACCTACTCTCCTTTATGTCCTTCATTAAGATGTACTTGTGCTAGAGTTGGTGCATGCCTGCATTATTTGTGAAATTTGTTACCATTAATTAAGTGAACCTGTTTCTGTGTAGTCCATGAAGTTCATACCTATTTGAATTCATTCTGAATCTAGTCTGTTAATCATTAACTGTTGTTAATCCTGATTACCATTAATTTTAGACTCATTTGTGCTCAACTGATCCCATGTTTGGCCATAAACTTCAAATGTTACAAGTTCATGAATTCTCTTGCCTATGTGTCATGATGCTACCTGTTTACTGTCAAGTTAGTACAGTCAAATAACTTGGTTGCTTCAGTGAACTGTATGGGATATTTTTTTTATTTTGGCCTGCAAAATTCTTGCTTTTTACTTAGAATTAAATAATCTGGTACAAAGATATTGCTTATCTGTCTTCTTGGTTACATGTACTTGATTATCTTACTTGCTAAGTGTGAATTACTTGTCACTATTTGATGTGCACACAGGAACTTGCATTAAATCTGATCTGTGATGAATAATGTGTAACATAAATTGATTTTGTTAAGTGAGAATTATGTATAAGGCAAAATTGAGACCTGTTGTGATGATTCCTTACAATAGATGAAATATGCATGTTATTAAAATAAATCCATCTTGTCCATTTCTTGTACCACATGTGTATCTAGATTTCAAGTTACTAAAGGACTTGCTTAACTGATGCCTTGGTTTGTATTGCTGTAGGATAAATATATTCATGCCTCTCTTGCTATTTAAATGTTATTTCTTGAGTAATAGAGATATATATTTTTTCTTGTAACATGCTTGATTTGCAGAATCAAATGCCATCAGTTATCTTGTTTTTTTTTAACTGCAACATATTGTAAAGTATGGCACATTCTCTTAATTGCTTTGTGTTGTCTTAAGAATTATTGCTACACCCTTCTTGGTAGTTAGATAATATTTTCTTTAGACACATAATCATGAATTTTATTGATAAAATGACTTGTAGCATGCTTGCCATGCAGAATTAAATGTCATCTGCTACTTTAATTAGCACACTTTTATTTGCAGTATAGACTTGTGAAGCATGATATAATTGTTTATTTGCCAATACTGGCATGAGTGCAATGGGGTTATAGTTGGTGATAAGAAGTCCTGATTCTCATTAAATGAGCATGGTGTATGAATTGCAGACTGTTGTCCTTCTTGATTTAACTGTCACTGTTTGATGTACTTTAGAGTGACTGTTTGATTGAAATCTAGTACTTTCCTGCAGATTGGATATCTTTTTATGCTTTATGTCAAATTTCCTGGCAGGTTGATAGAGTCTATACTATATATTATACTATTTGTGCAGAACCTGTGACTCTATAACTGATACTTGCCTAGTTTAGACTGCTGCATTTTGCTGAACTATGTTCTATTTGCCACACACTTGTCTGTTCATTATTAAGCCATGCAGTCTCATTGTGTAATATCAGATATATGCAATATATGTATACATATGTGTGTCTGTGAGTACATGAATTCATTTGTATGTTTGCCTGCACCTTAACTGATTCTACATGCATATATACCCCTCATTCCTTGTTTATGTTACTGCACTCTTAAACACTTGTGTCTTCTTGCTCTTAAATTCTTGTCTGCACTTATTCTTTGCCTTAAATTTCCTCTGTGTGCATTCAATGAAGTCTGCCAGTAATCTAGTAAACACTACTCTGTGTCTTGGCAATGTTTCTTCCACCACAGTTCCTTCCACTTCTAAAAATAGAAATAGGAAGAAACCAAGAAAGCAAGTAAATCCTGTGTCCACCTACACTAATCCAATCTCTAGGTCTATCAAAACCCAAATGCAACCAGGGTGTCTGATTCATTTAGATAAAAGAACTGAGCTTTATCAAATGTTTGCCAAATCCAATTGGGAACCCATGCTCTATTATCCTAATAGAAGGGTTCTTCCTAACATGGTGACTGAGTTCTACAATAATATGAATGTGAGGTATGGAGCTGGTGATGTTGTCTTTATCACATCTGTGGTAAATGGCAAGGCATTGCTACTTGATCACATAGAATTGTGTAAAGCCTTGAAACTAAGCCAAAAACTTCTGAACCTAGCCAATATTGACATCACAAAAGAGTTTGTTTTTAACAAAATGGAACTCAAACTATTCCTATCTGTCTTTTGTGAAGTAGAAATACCTCATAACTTGTTTGTAGAGGATAAAGGTGTGTCTTATGAGCATTTTTCCCCTATATTCCAAAACTTGGCATTGATCATGAGAGGTAATATTTTTCCTAGTACTTCTGGTGACAAGTTAATGACATTTGCTGAAATTAAGCTAATGTATAAACTTGCCAGTCAGAAAGTTACTTTCAATATCACTTATGTTATTTTGCTTCAAATGATCAATGGATTCAAGAATGGATTTATGCTCTATGGACTACTCTTAACCAAAGTTTTTGAGTATTTCAAGCTTAATGTCAATCAGCTGCCTCATTTTCAAGTTGCAAGTACCATTTCTGATAGGGCTATAAGAACAGTCATACCCCTTCCTGGATTCTCAGGTCCTCCACCACCTTCAGTGATCAATCTTGACACTGATGATGCTATAGTTCCTGCCATTCCTGCAATTCCAAACACTAACCCTGTCATTCCCAACCTTACTTCTATCACAGCCCTTGAAAAACAACTCTTGAACCTTCAAGAAAGTCATGCCAACCTTGAAGCCTTGTGTAAAATTCTTCAAACTGATATCAAAGCTTTGACTGAAAAGCTTGAATCAACTGAAACAAAGGTAGGTGTACTAATTTCCATTCTTGGAAACTCAGTGTCTAGGGCTGGTAGACTTGAGGATGGATTGTCCCAACTGATAACAACCCAACTAGGTTTGATGGACATCCCATTTCTACCCCTTATGGAAGAACCACATGATGACCAACCTGTGATGGCACTAGGTACTGAAGGGCCAGTAATTGTTGATGAAGTGAAGGATATGGACACAGATGCTGTCAATGATGCAATCCCAGAGAAATCTGAGTTTGAAAACATGGCATAAGCCTCTTGACATCTGATTTCTAGTTTCTTTAGAAGTTGGAACACTTCTGTGGTGGTCTGTCTGTTTGTTTGTCTAATTATGTATGTTGTCTTGTGACTGTTGCATATTGTCTGCTATGCTTTTGATTTGTGCCTCCTTTTGCTGCAGTTGTTTAGAGGCAGTGAGTATGTAAGATGACCTGTAGTCTAAGTAGTACTAGGTCATGTTAGCAATACTCTAAGTTGTGTTTGATCAGTTGAAGCAGTATTTGAAATGAATGAATCATTTTCTAGCAGCAGTTGTCATCTCATTTTATATGCTCATTTTTTGGTTGATTCCTTACTAACACAGTCACTTGCAGGTACACAAGACAGGTCATGTTTACAACTGACAGTTGCTTAGTGATGAGTTAGAAATTAAGTCAATTTTTTTCTTCAGATAATACAAGTTCTAACTGTGTGTGTGCTTAAGAACTGTATCTACTACTAAAGTATACATTTGTTAGTAATATTGTTTAGATTATTATTGAGAACCCCCCATCCCCCTTTGAAATTTCATAAGTGTTCTTCTATCTCAAACTGCTACAGGAATTAATTTGATGCTATGGTGCTAGTCACTATATTAACTGCTAATTCAGTTATTATTGTATCACTAGCAAAGTGTTTTATCATTTTTACTACTCATTTGTTTGATAAACAGGGTTATGAATTTCAATACAACACCTGGTATTTTTAATTCATATTAACCAGAAACAGCAAATTCGAATTATCAAGCAGCAACAGGAGAAGGATTCTAATTCTATACGTGAACTCAGCATTTATATTCAAGTACATAAATTTATTCACAGCTGAATAAATTCTAAAGGGAAGTTTTTATACTCTATCTCCTCAAATTTGTAAATTTAGAAATTTAATTAAGTTTTCAAAAACTCATAATTATCTTTGAAAATTAGATTTCTACTTATAAAGTTGTTTTTGATATTCAATCTCAACAAGGGGAAGAGAGTGTGAGTGTAAAATGAATATTCATGAGAGAGTTGTAATAAAGGGGAAGAGAGTTGAAATGAATATAATTGGGGAAGAGAGTTGAAATGAATATAATTGTTCATAATTTGGTAAAAATAAAGGGGAAGAGAGTTAAAATGAATATGCTTAAATAAAGGGAAGGGAAGTGTAATTTAGATGGGATTTTATTCAATAATAGAATTCTAATCTACCAATATTTTGCAGCTTATAAGGAATTGAAAATTGATACAGAATTTTAATTCTTATCAAATGGAAGGCATACAGCAATTTTTTTTGGAAATTGGAGTATACAAGCTGAAACTGGAGTAATGATAAGTGCTCACTTATCAAAGGGTATACATACTCAATTTTTCTGTGTGCATCCTAACTACTGCATAATATTCTGGTTGTCTATCTGCTATGCATTTAAAATCAAGAAAGATTTTCAACACTATAGGGGAAGTGTTAATTAGATTTTAATAATCTAAAAATGCATAAATTAGATAGTTGCATACACGTAGGGGAAGTCTAGGACTGTCACACACATATTTAATTTTACACTAGAATGTTTCGATAAAATATCAAAAAGGGGAAGATTGTGAGATACAGTCTTATGGATTAGGTTTTGATTATTTTGTCTTAATGATAAGTGTAAATTAAATTAGCATTAGAAAGTTACTAATTAATATAGTAATCCTCCCTTAGGTTGTTCGAAGTGACAGTCAACGAGAAGAAAGTCAAATTAGGTCAAACTGCTTTTATAAACAAAACTAAATGATTTTCTCTCTACATATATTTAGATAAGATTTATCAAAATAATGATAAAATCAAATCTAATTTATATATGTTATATTTTGAGGCATAGACTGAAGATGAACAAATACAGTATTTTAACACTGCTTTTACGAGTCAGAAAATGTGTTATCCATTCAAAAGAGTGTTTGTTTTAAAGGTTTTCAAGGGAATATATTTTCAATGTATTTTCTAAATATATTTGTTCAATTTATCTTCAACAAAGTTCTGCCTAGATATAAAATACAGATTTTATCCCGGAAGCCCTGAATTGTCCTATTTCTTTGGATAATTTGTATTTTAATTCAAATTAAATATTTCTTGGACTTCATAGTCATTATTATTTTAGGAATATTATATTTGAATATGTTTTGAGTCAAAACTTTAGTCCAAACATTGACAAGTTCTGACAAATGGCTATCGAGTATTGTTTCGGGCTGTAGGGACAGCGAAACGATCTTTTTCTCAAAGTAGTATCTACACATGTCCAAATGACTTGAAACTTGGGGAATGTCATTAGAATATTGAAAAAGAAGTTTAGAATTTTTTTCATAATTTTTGGGTGACTTTTATTTTTGACCTGTATTTCCGATTACGTTATTGGTTGTTCGGTCAATTAAAAGTCAATGAAGGTCAACTCCAAATTGAGTAGGATTTTGACCATGACCTATTGGGATTATTCCCAGATGGTTCCCAAATTTTCATAATTTTTGGAGCATATTTTGAAAAACGTCATATTTCCAACGTATCGTTCGGTTTCATGTTTATTAGCTTAAATATTTTACTGAATAAGGTACACACGTTTTTCCAAGCACCTATGTGGCCTCTTTCAGCTGATTCAACTTTAATTTGAATTGTTGTGGCTCTCCTTGCTTCATGTGAACCCTTGTCCCCTTGTCCCTTTTTAAAATAAATCAAAAATGGCTCATTTTTGGCCTATAAATAAAGGCCTCCCCCCACACCATTTCTCAAGCCATTTAGTGCCAAGTATATGCTGCACATTTCACTCTAAAGAAGCTCTCAAGATCAGTAGCTTTTCATCTCCAAGAGTTCTTGCCCTTTAAGCTTAGTTCTTTCATAGATCTTACCCCTTTCAAGCTTAAAAACCCATATACTTGCACTAATCACACACCAACCATACAAGTCCCTTTAGGCTACCCAAAGACCATATATCTACTGCCCTTAGACTTGTTTAGTTTCCCTCAAAGTTATACCACAAGTTCACTTTCCGGTGATTTTCCGGCGACTTTTTCCGGCGACTACTTTTTGTGTGTTTTGGCTTCTAACTAGCTTTTTCTCTTGATTTCTCTCTAGATCTCAAGGGTTACAAGTTGGTTATATAATTTTATATATTTATATCAGTAGCTTGGTTCATGTCTAGTAGTGTGTGTATCTTGCTTGCTTGATTTTTGTATACACACACAAAAGCTTGAACCCGAACCTAACTCTTATCCCTTGATTTCAAAAGAAATATTTTTGTCTCTAACAAGAGCACAAGGGTCATAAGTTAGTTATTTCTTGTCTATTTGATATATATATAATTCGGCACTACTTATTTAAATTGATTAGCTTGGTTCGATTTTTAGCTTAAATAAATAGTTAGCCTTGTTTACGATTTATATATACACGAGCTTTAATTGTTTGTTCTCTCTTAGTATATATAGATTGTGTTGGTATTTGGGGGAGCCTTCTTTTCATCTCTTACTCTCCCAAATTAGTTGTTCATATCCTTGGCTTACCTATCCGGGATTAATAACAACTCCAAGTTACTTAAGTTCCGAGTAGAGACCGATTTGTATAAATCTCATATAGAGGTATAAACAAAAGGACTCCTTGTTGAATTTGGTAATTAAACTAGCTTTTATTCCAAGTAGAGACCAATTTGTATAAGTCTTATATAGGACATAAACAAAAGGACTCCTTGTTGAATATTTGCAAGTTAGCCCACTTTATTTCCGAGTTGAGATAATATTCGTATAAGTCTATATTATAAGACATAAACGAACATCTCCTTGTTTGAAATAAAAAGAGGCATAAACTAACTTATATTCCGAGATTAGAATATTTGTATAAATCTCATATATTATTTAGAGATATAAACAAAGCTCTCTCGTAGAATATTTGTAAAGTTTAATCTCACTTTAATTCCGAGTCGAGAATTTTTGTATAAGTCTATATATTAAGACATAAACAAAAGTACTCCTTGTTTGAATTATTAAGTGAAAGAAGCCAACCTAGATTCCGAGTTAGATACTATTCGTATAAGTCGAGGTACGACATAAACGAAACATCCTCGTTTAATCTTAGTGGTTTATTTCGAGTGTGTTTTATAGGCCAACTTAAATGTTGCTCTAGGCCTTACAAACAACTTGATTTCTGAAACGAGCTTGACATAAGTCAAGTCAATATATTCGGCCACTAGTTTAGATCATATACCCCGGCCTTATATATCGAACAAAAATAAATAAAGTAGTTAGAAAACGTACTTGATCTCATTCAAGTCAAATATATTTGGTCTATAACTTGACCTTATATATCCCTATATATATTATATATATATATATATATTTAATTTAAGTGCTTGCATTCATACGCTTTACATATCGCTTTTACTTTAGCATACGCACTTAAATTACTGCATACACGTTCACACACAACGTGTGGTTCGTCCTTCTCACGAAGCGACTTACCCCGACTCACATTTATATATTCTGTTGCTTCGGCTATATTATATATATCTGTTTGTTTCCGGTCTAGTACAGTAATATACTAGTCCACCAATCTTCTTTTCTTAAACAGGGATTATTAAGTCGTAGTACTGGTTGTCTAGACTTTGTTAGTGAGGTGAAGTGAAGTGAGGTGATCCTTGTTCTAAGACCCAAGTCCTAGGCACGCCGACGGGAAGTTGGGTGTCTCTGCACCGTGAGGAAAAGGAAAGACCCAAGACCTAAGACCTAAGATCCAAGACCTACAGAGGGTTAGAGGAACATAGTCTACGCAGGGTTGTAATTTATTTTTTTCTTACTTGTATTTGAGGAGGTAACGGGAAGTTACGCTCCAAGATAAACTTGTAAGGGTTCTACTTAGATTGTGAGGAGGTAGCGGGGAGTTACGCTCCAAGATTAGTCTAGTAGGGTTTGCTATTGTATTTTGAGGGGTTAACGGGGAGTTAAGGTCCGAGATAAATACATAGTGGTTGTAACAGGCTTCTCCGCCGCTATAAGGAGTGAATCTTTTTATAGTGGGAAAATCTCGAGTTCAGGGAGGGACTCGGGGACTGGACTAGGGGTGAGCGGATCCGTTAGGGGATTGCGCCATCGCAAACCAGGATAAAAATCTTGTGTGTGGTGCTCTATTTCTTTACTCTCTTTTAATTTCCGCATTTGATTTACTAGTTGACTAGTAACATTTTTAAAAGAGAAGAGAAAATTTTAAAACGCTAAGCTCTAATTTTTAAAAGGGTATTAAGCTATTCAACCCCCCCTTCTAGCTAATACCCCATCCTTACGGACCTAACAAAACCAAATGTACTTATCCAGGATCTCACGTTATCAATGATAACCTCTACATGAAGTGATATTAATAACTAAATCAATACTGAGAACCTATCCAACTTACTTCTGTAAAATAGTGTTGAACTGAACCATCTCAAAGGTGAATCTCCTACTTTCCTTCCTTGAAGTATGGAGCCAATCGAATGTATTAACACTTCCTCTGAAAAATTTAATATAAAGCAAGAGTGGGCGAAAGAATGCTCAGCAAATTATCCACCCAATTATCTATGTGACTCTCATTCAAGAATATGATAATCACTACTATCTCAATAGCATAACATAAGGTTACTGGTATAGGGTAAGCATATTAAGGTATCTTTCGACGATACATATTGTTATAGTTTTCTGTTAAAAGTATTTATACTTAACATGAAGTTTAGAATAATGTGATATGAACAATTAAGTTCAATATATAAAATAAGACTCTATCGAGTATAGTGTTACCACTATTTCATACTTCCTCTGAAGCTTTTGAAATAAAACCCAATGAACTTATTACTTTCACAGTTTTGAAATAATATTATCAATAACTTAGCCAAATAACATCAAATATAGTTTGGCTAAACTCCCATAAATATAATAAGTACCCAATTCAAGATACTGCAATAATAGTTGCTTCTCATCATAAGCAAATCAAATCACTTTGAACCATACCGATTTTAATGTTTAAAATCCAGTAAAACATTTTTAAAGATTTATAAAATGTTCAGTGTACATCATGTACCCACTTAAGTTTTTAAAATAACTTTTTGTCAAAACATCTCGGATGAGTAAGGAGAAATATCAACATATCAATCACTGACAACACTATCGGTAACTCAGCTCATAGGCTTTCATTACGATGTTGTAGCACAATTCCAATTGAAAGATGAGTCTGTATCTGGAGCCTTTCACCACGCTTCTACCGTACATACACGATGATCAGTTGTAATATACGGCAGCTCTTGGGAATCACCCTAGACCTCATATAGGCCAAAGTGTTGGACCGTGTGTCACTTGGCCTCTTACGCTGTATCTCCTAGTCCACTAGACAATCTATAACCTGGAACTGAAATTTAATCCTAGTTCCCAAAGTTTATCATACTTGTTAATAGATTCATTTATCTAACCTGGAACCAAAATTTAATCTTAGTTCCCCAAGTATATCATACTTGTTAATAGATTCATCTATCTAACCTGGAACCAGAATTTAATTTTAGTTCCCCAAGTATATCATACTTGTTAATAGATTCATCTATCTAACCTGAAACCAGAATTTAATCTTAGTTCCCTAAGTATATCATACTTGTTAATAGATTCATCTATCTAACCTGGAACCAGAATTTACTCTTAGTTCCTCAAGTATATCATACTTGTTAATAGATTCACATATCTCTGATGGGTTACTTCCAGAATATTTAGGGAAGTACAAATATCATAATGTATGTGTTGACCTCAGTCAACTGATCTCATATTTTGAGGAATGAAAATCATTTGAAAATCACGACATGGGAGTTAGTTAGAAAATCTCTTTGATTTTGATAAGTTGGAAACTCTAACTAAAATAGGGTAGTGATCCCAAAACATAATTGTTAGGAATCTACATGTAATTTGATGATAACTTTAATCTTAGAATCATAGAAATTTTAATTGATATACCTGATCAATTGATATGTAAATTATAAATATCAATTGATCAGGAAACCATTTATCAGTTGAAATATTTATGTGAATCAACTGATAATTTAGAATATAGCATAGGTGTACTTAGTCTATTTCAATCAATAAGGTGTAAGTCAATTGATATTATTCTCATCAATTGATGTTAGAGTCGATTGATATAGGTCATCAACTGATGTGTAACTTAGACTATCAAATTGTAATTATTCAAAGATAGGAAAATTATACAAGTGAAGGATGATTAATTGATATTGAAGCATCGATGGATAGAAGATCAATTGAAAAAGCCAAGTCAAGTATTGAAGACCATCAACTGATGTGAAGACCATCAACTGATGTGAAGACCCATCGATTAATATATCGATTGATAATATCTATCAATCGATAAGTCATTATTTATCAATCGATGGATATAAAGATCAGTCGAAGAAAACATCAGTTGATGAATAAAAGGAAGGATCAATTAATATGCTTCACAACAAATTATCAATTGATTGACACAACACAAAAAGGCTATCTGTCATAGATCCAAAGGATAAAAACACACCTGTAGAAGACAGTCTATGATGGCTGTGAAGACTCAAGATGAAGCTGTCTTTCCAACCTTTTACAAAAATAGAAAAAGGCAAAAAGAAAGATAGAATAGAAATAATCCTAGAATAGGTATTGTAAAACACACTTGTGGTATATAAACAAGTGTAGTAGCATTGTTAGAAAATGTTAAAAGATAGACAATATTTCTTGAATCAACTGTTTAGCCTTAGATCATTTTGTAAGAACAATTGATTTATTTTCTAACCTTGTAAAAATGAAGTTATGTTTTTATTAACCTAGGAACATTGAGTAAAAATATACACTGATGGAAAAACCAATCCATCAGTAATTTTAAAACCTCTTTGTTCAAGTTATTTTTAGTTTCATTTTTTTATACATATTCTCTCAAACACTCAAACATTAAGAACAAATATTAAAACAATAAAAGTTTTGATAATTTGTATTCAACCCCCCCCCCTTCTACAAATATTGACATTATTCTAGGAAATAACAATTGGTATCAGAGCATAGGCTTTCAACATACATCAAGTTTAAAGATCAAGAACAGACAATATGGGCTAAAAAGATTTAGGTGTAAAAATTTCAGTGTTAGAAAAAGATGAATACTTTGTATGGAAAGTAAAAATGCATCTGCATCTATTTTCTCTCGACCCTTCCAATGATAACTGTATAGATAAAGGTCATTATGTTCCCATAAAACTAGTCACAGGTGTAAATCCTGATGGAACTCCTGCATTTGACAAACATGTTCCAAAACTCATCACTGAGTCCACAGAAGAGGATGAAAAAGAAGTGCTTAAAGACAAGAAGACCACGAACATTCTGTTTAATGGTCTAGATAAAGATATGTTTGACAATGTGATAAACTGAACTTCATCAAAAGAAGTATGTGATACTCTTCAAACTCTATGTGAATGAACTGAGCAAGTAAGGAAAAACAAGATGCAACTCTTGATTCAGAAATATGAATCATTTCATTTCAAGTGTGGATAGTCTATCAATGATACCTATAGTAGATTCCAGAATCTGTTAAATGGATTGAAGCTATATGGTAGGGTTTATGCAACTGAGGATACAAATCTAAAATTTCTTAGATCTCTTCCAAAGGAATAGAAACCAATGACTATTTCTATTAGACAATCTCAAGACTTCAAGGATTATACTCTTGAGAAACTTTATGGTATTCTTATGACATATGAGTTAGAAATCAAACAAGATGAGGAGATTGAGAAGAATCAAAGAAAAGAGAAAATTGTGGCTTTGATGATCAGGGAAATGAATAAGGAAAGTGGCTGTGTAAAAGACTCTGTCATGTTGGCTGGTGATGCTGTTGAAGAATCATTTAGATGAAAGAAAAGGGCAAGTGTGAAGAAATTGAAGCATGCTCACAGGATGATTTGGATGAGGTTGATGAGCACCTTGCATTTCTGTCAAAGAAGTTTTCAAAGCTAAAATTCAAGAGGAATCCAAATGCTCAAAGGCCTAGATCCCAGTTTATAAGTAACAATGAAAACAAAAATTTGGTTGATAGATCAAAATTCAAATGCTTTAACTGTGGATTGGCTGGTCATTTCTCAAATGAGTGCAGAAAGCCAAAACTAGAAAAGGCAAAGTCATATGATGGTACTGACTACAAAAAGAAATATTTTGACCTGCTTAAATAAAAGGAAAAGGCTTTTGTTACTGAAGAGAAAGACTGGGCTGCTGAGGACAGTGATTCTGAAGAGTTCATCAATCTAGCTCTAATGGCCAACCATGAAGATGAAGAAGTTAGTTCATCATCAAATCAGATACTACCTACTAACTTTTCTGATCTTACAAAAGATGAATGCAATAGTACAATTAATGAAATGTCTAATGAGTTGTACAATTTGCATGTCACTCTAAAATCTCTAAACAAAGAAAACCTCAAGTTGAAGAAAACCATTGATGCCTTAACTGAGAGGAATTCTTTTCTTGAAAATGAACTTGTTTGTTAAGAGAGATTCAAGCAGGAAAGTAAGGATGCTAGAGATGAACTAGTAAATAGTTTGAGAAGAGAAGAATTGTTAAAAGAACAATTGGCTAGAGAAATTGAAACCATTAATAAATAGAATAGATCTACTAAAACTGCCAAACAAATTATTGATGTTCAGGGTTTAGATACTCTAGGAGAATCCCCTAAATCAGTAGGCAAGACATTGGTTTATACTTCAATGGATAAAGATCAATCAACTGTTAATCCCTCATCAACTGATAAGGATTATCAATCGATTGATGGTGAATCAATTGATAAACATCCATCGACAAGTAAATCATCAATGGCTAATAAGAAGAACAACTTTATCACCCCTATCAAGTTTGTTAAGGAAACTAAGAATTAAGTTGAGGCTAAAGTTGAGAAGATCAACATACGTAGCTTATCCAAGAGACAATTGAAAGCAAAATTAGAAGAGATAACACCTGTAGAAATTATCCAACCTAAGTCTGAGAAAAGGAAAAAGAATAGGAATGGTAAAGTGGGCATAAACAGGCACAATAATTATACTCCTGATATGTATGCACCTAGAAAGGTGTGTGCTAAATATGGTAGTGTAAATCATTTGTCTATGCAATGCAAGAAAAAAAAGAACTCCATATCTTTAAATGATTTAAATGCACATGCCATGTCTGCAAATGCCATGCTTACCAATCCTATGCTCATGAATGCCATGTCTTCTAATTTGGTTGCACCTAATGTTCATATGCCTTATGCACAAGTTCCATACATATATAATCCTTTCATTGTATATGGAAATATGAACATGCCTGAAATGCCATGAAACGGCCTAATGTAGATAATGAAATGCGTGGAAATTCTACCATGAGTTCCAATGTGTCTAAGCCCCAAAAGCCAACTCCCAAAATTAAAGTAGATTTAAACCCACCAAAACAAAAGGAACCAAAGTTGGTAACCAAGGCTAAGGCTGCAACTAATAAAAGAGGACCCAAGGAAACTTGGGTACCAAAAGAAACTTGATTGTTTTATGTGTGTGTAGGGAAACAGGAAGAAAAATCTATGGTATCTGGATAGTGGATGTTCTAGGCACATGACTGGAGATTTGTCCTTGCTCACAAAGTTTATGAAAAAGGTTGGCCTAGGAGTTACTTTTGGAGATAACAATAAAGGTTTTACTCTGGGATATGGCTCAATTGCATAAGTAAATGTTATCATTGAACCTGTAGCACTAGTTGATGGATTGAGGCACAATTTTCTCAATATTAGTTAACTGTGTGATAATGGAAATGGTGTGTGGTTTTCAACTGGATCATGCATCATAGCCAATAAGGAATCTGGTAAAATTCTCCTAACTGGTGAAAGAAAAGGAAATGTCTATATGGCTGATTTTAACTCTGTAAAGGCAAATTCAATGACATGTCTACTTAGCAAACCCAATACATATGAAAGTTGGATTTGGTAGAAGAAGCTGACCCATTTGAATTTCAAAGCCATGAATCAATTGGTTAGAAATAATTTGGTTAGAGGCATTCCACAAATGGAATTCACCAAGGATGGACTATGTGATGCATGCCAAAAGGGAAAAATAAAGGAAAGCTCTGAATCATCAATTGATAAGCCTCTGGAATTATTGCACATGGACTTATTTGGTCCAATCAACATCATGTTAATTTCTAAAAATTAAAGAAATATTCCATAATCATTGTGGATGACTTCACAAGATATACATGGGTATATTTTTTACACTCTAAGGATGAGGCAAGCAAATTAATTATCAATCATGCGAAGAATGTTGACAATGGCACTAAATGGAAGGTCAAGAAAATAAGAAGTGATAATGGTACTGAATTTAAGAATGCAACAATGAAAGAATTCTTTGAAGAAAAAAGTATCACTCATCATTTCTCTGCACCAAGGACTCCACAGCAAAATAGAGTTGTTGAAAGGAAAAATAGGACCTTGATTGAAGCTGTTAGAACTATGTTAGAAGAAGCAAAATTTTCTACATATTTCTGGGCAGAAGCAATTAATACTGCATGTTACATTCAAAATATTTCCATGGTCAATCAACTACAAGGCAAAACACAATATCAATTGATGAAGAAAGACAAGAAATCAACAGTTAATTTTCTTCATGTATTTGGTTGCAAATGCTTTGTACTAAGGAATCAAGGTGAGAATCTAGGAAAATTTAAAGCCAAAACTGCTGAAGCTATATTTGTTGGATATGGAACAATAAACAAAGCTTACAGAGTCTAAAATATTAGATTACACATTGTTATAGAATCTATGCATGTAGTCTATGATGATAAGAAGATTCAAGGGTTGTTTGATGAAGGATACCATGACCTATTTCATTTTAAAAATGAATCAACAAGTAATTAACTTTGTACTTAGTTTATTTCAATCGATAAGGTGTAAGTAAATTGATATTATTCTCATCAATTGATGTTAGAGTCGATTGATATAGATCATCAACTGATTTATAACTTAGACTGTCAAATTGTAATTATTCGAAGACAGAAAAATTATACAAGTGAAAGATGATCAGTTGATATTGAAGCATCGATGGATAGAAGATCAATTGAAGAAACCAAGTCAAGTATTGAAGACCATCAACTGATGTGAAGACCCATCGTTTGATATATTGATTGATAACATCTATCAATCGATAAGTCATTATTTATCAATCGATAGATATAAAGATCAATCGAAGAAGAACATCAGTTGATGTATAAAAGGAAGGATCAATTGATATGCTTAACAACAAATTATCAATTGATTGAGACAACACAAAAAGGCTATTTGTCAGAGATCCAAATGACAAAAACACACATATGGAAGACAGTCTATGATGACTGTGAAGACTCAAACTGAAGCTGTCTTTCCAACCTTTTACAAAAATAGAAAAAGGCAAAAGGAAAGATAGAATAGAAACAATCCTAGAATAGGTATTGTAAAACACATTTGTGGTATATAAACAAGTGTAGTAGCATTATTAGAAAATGTTAGAAGATAGACAATATTTCTTGAATCAACTGTTCAAGCTTAGAGCACTTTGTAAGAATAGTTGATTTATTTTCTAACCTTGTAAAAATGAAGCTAGGTTTTTATTAACATAGGAACGTTGAGCAAAAATATATACTGATGGAAAAACCAATCCATCAGTAATTTTAAATCCTCTTTGTTCAAGTTATTTTCAGTTTCATTTTGTTTATACATATTCTCTCGAACACTCAAACATTAAGAACAAATATTAAAACAACAAAAGTTTTGATAATTGTATTCAACCCCCCTTCTACAAATATTGACATTGTTATGGGAAATAACAATAATTGTATTCGAGGAAAGTACATCATTTATTCACTTCCTAGGCAAGATTCCCAATTTTAAATAAGCTAAAAAGTATTTTATTCTTATTTAAGGAATTATAAAATATAAAATAAATGTCTGAGAACCCTCACTACATTTAAATCAATTTTTTAAAGGTTAGAAAATATTTTAAATAATTATTAAAGACCTTAAATATTTTTTAGATCAATTTTGAA
Organism: Oenanthe sinensis; assembly: GCA_028671895.1. Lineage (NCBI taxonomy): Eukaryota > Viridiplantae > Streptophyta > Magnoliopsida > Apiales > Apiaceae > Oenanthe > Oenanthe sinensis. The sequence goes on from CM053807.1 coordinate 21,316,281, forward strand.
TATTTAATAAATATTTAATAAATATTTATTAATTGATAAACAATTAATAATATTTTTAAATAAATATTCAGATTAATATTAATTTAATGCAATAAATACCCAAAATATATTTATTGAAATATTTTTAATAGATATTTAGGAATAATCTATCTCCGGCAACTTCCGGGGTTTACGACAGTATTTAGAATAACAATTCCGACTCTCGGTCTATGTTTGAAAATACGAATACATGCTCTACTCCTAGAACCTTTATATACATCGGCTTATATCTATAATACCTTATAGCATATAAACTAAAACGTTTGTGAAAGATTAAATAACAGTTAAATTAATTCGTAGATTTCAATAAATAGTTATATCACATATCAACAGTTTTTAAAGACAACAGGAATATTCAAGGTTCAGGTTTTAAAAACTTGCATACATAGTGATACAAATATTTTAATATGTAAAAACATAGGGATAGAAAACTTGCATAAGCATAATTTAATTTCATATGCAAAATCAAGAATATAACATTTTGAAAATAAAGTATAAGGTTGGGAAAACTTGCATGGAGTCCAAGATACAATCTCAGAGTCCCACTCATTCCAGATTTTCTATCAATAGATATCATAATCCTGATTAGTACTCTTAATCTCATCAACTACTTATATTATTAATAAGTATAATCGCATATCGAGTTCAATTATGACAACTTTAATTTGTACTTAGTCCTTTTATTAACACTTGTTTTACTCGGCATTCATCTCCTCGGGTCTATCTTGGCCATTCGTAAACCATCACGTCAACGACTTTTAATCTAATCCTTTTACTCCAATACATAGTCCTGTTATTCCTCAACATATTGCATATTTTAACCGACTCAAAATTATCCTATAATCCCGGTAAAAGTGGCTCGTCAAAACAGTGCCCTTAGAGTTGACTTTCCTGAGAATTACTATTACGTGACTCACACTCCAATAATTTTAATAAATCAAAAAATGACTAATTAAATACGAAACTACCTCAACGAGCTTCTTGAGTATTTGTAATATCTGACATAAAAGATTTAATTTGAAAAAAAGATTTAACTTGGTGGAAAGTATTTTAGAATTTGGGTAACTACGAGGTTTAACTATTTACACCGCTTTCACTAAAATGTTCATAACTCACTAACCGACTCAATTGATGCACCGTTTTCGCGTGCACCATCTAGAGAATGTCTAGAATATAATTCATCCAAAGTTTGGCCCTGGAAAGAGGATTCATGTTTACAAATTTACTGAACAAGGCAGTAGCTTCTTTAGTGAATAGTGTCATCGCACAACTTTGGTTTCGATATTTTTATAAAATCGAAATATTAACTTTTTAACGCGAAACCTTTTTTGATGATCTTAATAACTGTCCAAGGTATATATCATCCAAGTTTCATAATTTTAATCAACCCTTAAGTGGTCCAATAATAGTCCTAAAATGAGATTAAAGGAGCAATTTGGTTCAATCGAACTACTTTCACTAAATCCGGTGGTTCTCTTAAACCGTAAATCGTATTGACATAATTTTTATATCAAAACAAACTACAAAACAAGATCTACAAGTTCATGGGCAGTGGTGTTCAAAAACAGTAATTTGACAGTTCGAAAGGCTTGGTTAAAACAGTCCTAAATCAAACAGGCATTACACCGGCTATAATCGTAATGATTCCCGAATTTAACTATGTCAAATCCATTAACCAATAAACCAATTATCAAAAAAATAGATTTAACAATATAATAAGTTTATAAACTTCATAATCTCATCACCATCATCAATCCATATTATTCAACCAACAATATTCAACCATTTACATCCAAACTCCTTAAATCAACATATACTTAAACATAACTCAAACTCAAGCTTATAGCATAAAGTAAATCAAAGGGTGGATGAGGTTTATACTTTTCTTGAATCCTTAAACATACTAAAAAGAGCTTGTAAGCCTTAAGGGATCCTTGATCTATGCTTATCATCTTTTCGGAGTTACTATTCACCCTCATCTTTGAGCAAGGATTTGGCTATGCTATACTAATTGGATGGCCATGAAATTTTGTACATACCTTAGATATATAATGAAGGAGCTATGGTCCAAATTTGGTGATTTATGGATAAGTATAACTTGGGTTTTGAAATTTTCTTTTCTTGCTTTTCTTGAATGGCCAAATGGAAGAAGAATGGAGGGGGAGAGCTTTTTCTACTTTGCTTGCTTTTGAGTTGGTGTATTTGTGTTTGTATAATGTGTATATGGCTGACATCTATCAAGAGATATAGTCTTGATGGATGTCAAGTACCTCAAATAGTAACTAAGGTATGGCTTGAAAACTTGGCCCCTAATTCATGAAACTATGTTTCCTTAACTTGGCTAGTTGCTTGACTTGTTGACTTGGTTCCTCTTTAACGAATTTGGTTGCATGGTTCTTGTATGGAACTTCTCATTAGTCACTTATCATCCAAAACTTAACCATTAATCCTCAACATAAGTTCGATTAATTTTCGAAAATGTTTCGTCGTAGGAAATTTCTAAATTATAATCCTCCCAGTCATAATATAATTCTCGTATTCCTTGATTTCTCACAAATTACGAAATAAATAGTAAAAGTGAAAATCTTCAAATTTTGACAGCTTTTACATTTACTCATTTGTTTCATACAACAATATTACATCCTCGGTTTTCTAATATTCCATCACATACCTAGTGTGGACTAAAAAGTTTTTCATAAATCCGTAGAATCACTATTAATCAAGGCCTTTCATAAATACTAAAAAAAATATGCACAAAAAATACGGGTTATTACATCCTTGCTATAATTACCAATCAATATCAAGCTATGGCCGGCACAATAGCTTCACAATAACCTCAAATCAATCATTTATTGTGTTCATGATACATTAGCAACAAATTTCCGGAAAAACTTGCAAGTTACTATTCTAAGTACTCGGAGAGTTTCAAAGTGGATTTCAACAATTGCTTTTATAACTCAATGACGAAGGATGTTTTTGAGGAAAATTGGAAAGTTTTGATTTTGAAGTATAAATTGGAAGATAATGCATGACTACAAGGGTTGTACTAATTAAAACATAAATGGATCAAGGCATATACTCGAAACAATTTTTCGGTGAGTCAAAGGACAACGTCAATGAGCGAGGGGATGAATGCTTTTTTTTATAAGCACTTGGAATACAATTTTTATGGGAGAAAGATGAAGATTATAAGTCACGTCATCGAAGTCGAGAAATGATATTAAACACCGCTTAGGAGCTCCATGGTGCTTCTGTTGGGTTCCGAGGCATAAAACGCAGCGGATTAAACGTAAATATAACGAAAAATTTCGGAACCCTAACGCAGGATCATGTATAATCATGGACTGATTATTGTGATACGGAATCATACCTTTATTTGGTCTTGACTACTACGAACTCAACGGAGATCCTAGCTTTCACGACTTGTGTCTTCCTCTTGAAAACACCTCTATGGTATCCACACGAGCACTTTCAAGAACGTCTCACGATCTTGATTATGGAACGGATGTACTAGCCTCCTCTAGATGATTTCGAAATCTGCCTCTACCTTTTCTGCTGCTAGGGTTCGTTTTTCTTAAAAACTTAATACCTATTAACCCTACATTATCTATTTATAATGGTTGGTTAATAGGCCCATAATAGCAACCCATAACAGCAAAGCCTAACCCATGTAGGTTTATGATTAAATAATAAAACCGAATTTTATTATTTAATTAATAACTAAGTCACACTTAATTATTAATGGCAGAATTCAAATTCGAATTTATATTATTTCAATTAATTAAGTCTCACTTAATTAATATAATAAAATTCAAATAATCATCAATTAATTTAAATCTATAATTTAAATTAATTATTCCTTTAAGTACTCTATGTGTGTGACCCTATAGGCTATTATTTAATTAGCAATAATTTTATTCTCCAATAAAATTATAAACAATGAGCGGTATCTAGTAATACATCATTGCTACCCAATTAAATAATAATTAAATCGTGATTCGATAAAACCTTTCGTGATTAATGTTTCAGTGTAATATAATCCCTTTAACCATATATATTATAGATTAAACTCGAGGCATGTATTTAGTCATCCTCTTCAACATTTAATCCGGGTTTACTTGATCCATGAGTAGACTATGAAAACAAATCATTATTTGAGCACGGCCATGCATTTTATAGTCTCACTCAATCAAGAGGCCAATAATATCTCTCCTAATTATAGGAGGGTTAAATCATTTATCTATCATTCATATTTCTCATAGGACTCATGATATACCCGATGTCCACTTTTATCATCACCCGGTCAAAGGTAACTTTTAATGTAGTCAAAGTATATTAATCCTCGTATAGAAATATAATGATCTCAAGTCAAAGGATCATTACACCATTATCACTGTGAGTCTTTCTTATGACTTTATTAAACATGAAGAATCTCACTGTGGGTCTGTCCAGTATCATGTACTCCTACATGTACCTATGTATTGACTTTAGTATCCCCATACTTATAACCAATGAGATGTGGTTATCAGTCAAAAAACATACTAGTCTATTTGTGTATTATTATTGTCCTATAATAATAATACTCGACTAGGGACATTTAAGAATATGATATATTATATAATCTCAAGTTTTAAGTCATGTACTAAACTATACAATGTGTATCATGATTCTAAGGACATTTATTATGCTAACAAATATATCGCAGTAATTAAAGTCATAATAAATATGTTTATTGAATAATCAATTGACATAAAGGTTTATCAAAATAAACATTGTATTGCCTCTAGGGAACCTACACCAACAGCTTCTATATACACAAAAGAATTGTTTAGAAAATTTCAAGATCAATTGATTGAAGTGCCAAAATATTTTGTTGAGAAAGATAGAAATCGTTCTAATAAAAGGGATGAGGAGGCACATTACAAATGCTATAGGACTTTATGGATTCTGAAAGGAGAAGAATTTATGAGGTTGTCTTCAACAAAAAAATATTAACGGGTTCATGCATGTGTAAATTATTTGAACATTTGGGCAATCATTGTCGCCATATTATCGCCATTTTAATGAAGAGATATGTTCCCGAAATACCAGGACCATTTATAAAACAACATTGACTAGGGATGCTAATAGAGTAGACGGTTTATTGCATTATGATGTGAGTCATGGAGAAGCCTCATCAAAGAATTGAGTCCAACCGAAAGAGTGTTATGACGTTACTGACAATGGATTTTTGTCAAAGTAACATGGTATCAAAGGAGCGTTATGAGTACGCCGTGGCGGTTATGAATCGGGAAACCGAGATTCTAAAAAGTATGGGGGTTGATGGATTTGACCATCAAATGAAGGAAAATCCAAGTGAAATTGACATTGAAAAAAGCGACGACTGGTTGAATGAGGTTATCCTTCACCCCGTTGTGTCCCAAACCTAAGGAAGGAAAAAAGAGCACCATTTTAAAAGTCCCATATAATCATTGAATAAATCCCCAAAAAATGTAAATTTTTTCAAAAAGAAGGACATGACATTAGGACTTGTGTAAAAAAAAGAAGAATTAAGAGGCGCTCAAAGTGGCCAATTGAAATCTCTTGCACTATTTCATTTTTTACTTGCACTAATTTATTATGTTGTCTTAGTTTATGCATTAAATTTAATGATTTTGTTTGTTTTATTTCTTGTTTAATTAGGTGATATGGACTCAGACTTGGTTACACATGTTAGCAACTCGGCATCCCTTTCACATGTTAGCGACTCAGAATCAGTTTCACATTTTAGCGACTCCTACTCCATATGAGAGGGATATTTTGAGTCACCAACCTTTAGCGAGATAGATGAAATATGTCAAAATTTTACACCATTGGATTACTTCATTGAGCCGCCACCCCTTATGGAGGAAGAAGATACAAACTTGTACTCGCCAGAAGAAGAGGCTTATAGGTCAAACAATTGGACCGAAGCATGCCATTAGACGGCTAGTGACGAAATGTTTGAAAGGGTAGTGTATAATGTGATGCCTTACTTTATTCCAATCTTGAACTTGGGCAATGACACACCCAAAGGCCCATGGAAAATTTCCACTTGGGATGGTGGGGATCTTGTAGAATTTGATAGGATTTCCGATATTTTAAAGTTGAGGCCTCAAGAGGGTTACAGACGTAACCAAATGCGCATTGAATATATCAATGGTTGAGTGTCTCACTTAAGGGGTGATGATGTTTTGAAGCATAAAGGTAGTGGATCATGTTTTGCAAAATTTCGTCTCTATGATGGGTCACGTACCATTCCCATCGTCATATGGAATGATAGGAAAACACACTCCACGGTTACTAGTGGGAAAATCCGTGAGGGTTGTGTTGTTGTGCTCTATCGTGTTATTTGTTTCGTGAATGTGAATGCTCCTCCCGGAAAATCTTGGCATTGATTATCAGGCAATTTTTCCAATGTGTTGGCTTTGTTTTCTTAGATGACCAACATCTTGTATTTGTAATGTTGTATCTCTTGTAATATTTAGGTACAATAGAGTACTATTGTATTGGTAAAACTTTAACTTTTGGCAGTTTTGTAAAACTTTTGATTTCGACGATTTGTATTCGTAAGACATATTTTAAATATTGTATTCACAAGGTTTTATGTATAATATTGTAGTTACACTCCTTATGAATTTGAGCCTTTTAACTCTAAAAAGACAAGTTCTAAGCTATTTACCGGTTTTTGACTGTTGTCTAATTTTGCGCATTTTTATGTGAAACAATTGCATTATTTATAGTTTGTAGGCAAGGTATGTCTGAATAGGGCATCAAAGACCAAGTTTTATGAGTTCTTGGGACTACAAAAATTGAAAAATCTTCTGGACTCTCCACATAAATTTTTCACGGATACTCTGTTTACCCTATCTGTGGATACTTTGTTTTACTGTAGACTAGTTTCTACTGCAATTCCATCTGCCAGACTCATATCAAACTAGTCCATACCCAATAAAATAACACTTATTTTTGCACTAATTTATCCAACAAAAATAACACAAAATTTCATACCACAAAAAACAGCCTCATAGTAGGCTAAAATCCTACCAAAATCCACATTTTCTAAACTTCACATAAAAATGAAATTTGAAAATAGTGACGAAGGATGAAATTATGGGGATTATGGAATGAAAAAAAAAGGGACATGGTAGATTAACGAGCGATAAACACAAAAGTTTCTAATTCATTTATCTAAAATGTTTCATACAAGAAGAATGGATGTAGAAAAATGTGTTAACCAACCGTTCGAGAAGTCCAGAATAATCATATCGAGAAGTTAGTTGATGAAGTGGTCGAGAAGTCTAAAGAATAGTCTAATCGAGAAGTCTCAAATTAGACTGATCGAGAAGTCTTAGAGTAGCTGATCGAGAAGTCTCATAATACATAATTACGAAGTCTCAGAGTAGCTGATCGAGAAGTCTGCATTATGACTTATAGAAGAAGATGAATGTTGTATGAGTTATCGATTACTTCAAACAACTAATTTCAAGGAGAAATGCAGAAGCAACAGACAAGTTAAAAGAAGCATTGTCATGATCAGGGTCAGTCAAACCTTTGAATGATAATGACAAGTCTATAAGGAAGCTTGCTGAGAGAACAAGACAATTGATAGAAGATAAAACGCTGAAGCTACAGACTGTCGAATCAAAAGACTTAGCTAGAAATAGATTGTGTAAAATATAAAGATGTTTTTATTTGTTTCTAGTTATAGCAACTAGGTCTGTAGAGCATGTGCAAATGAGACATGCTGTCTATTTAGTGTAAGCACATCTTCACAGCCTATGTGTGTGTCAAATTGTACTACCTTTCATATACCTTGTTTTCTCTCAAGTACAAGAAGCTGAAATTCATCTTTGAATTTCAGGATTTTAGCATTTCATTCTAATAAAATTAGTTTGAAAGTTTACTTGTGTGTTCCAAGTTTATCATTCCGCATTTCTGTTAATACACAACTAAGTTCATGCTACCAAGTTCAGTAGCTAAGTAAAGTGAGAAAATCCAAAAAGAATCAAACTTATTCATTCACCCTCTTGGCATAAGTTTCTCAACACTCATTTCTAACAGTATGCATTTTTATTTATATACTAAATACAAAAAAAAATTATAAATTAATATTCATTTAATTATAAATAAATCTGTTATTCTTTATACGATAATAATTTTTAAACATATAACTCTCATTTTTAAAATATATAGACTAAAAAAATTTATTATTTAATTTGCTATATTGATCACCATTATCATAATAATTTGTTATATAATATTTTTAATAGTTAAATTATAATAGATTATAACATTTTATCCTTAAACTAGATGATATAAATAGTGAAATAGAATATATATATATATATATATATATATATATATATATATATATATATATATATATATATATATATATATATTTATAATCTGGTCCAGTTATAGTATTTTTGGGTTTGGACCAGACAGAATCGAAGGCTGAATTTTTTGATTTTGTGGACCGAAGACCGGACCGAATATATTTGGTATAGTCTGGTCTTAGACCAAAAGACCCGATCTGGGCCGACTTACTTGTTCAGACCGGATAGTTGTGCACCCCTATTGCTTAAACAATAATTGCTAACATAAAGAGCCATTAAAATGTATTTCATCCACGTGAGATACATTCTTATAGATTAGTTTTTGATTTTATTGTGTTAAAGATAAGTGTAAATTAAATTAGAATTAGGTAGTTACTAATTAATATAATAATCCTCCGTCAGGTTATTCAAAGTGACAGTCAACGAAAAAAAGTCAAATTGGGTCAAACTGCTTTTATAAATGAAACCAAATAATTTTCTCTCAACATATAAGTAGATAGGATTTATTAAAATAATAATAAAATCAAATCTAATTTATATATGTTATATTGTGAGGCAAGACTGAAGATGAACGAATAACAGTATTTTTAACACTTCTTTTACGAGACAGAAAATACGTTATTAATTTAAAAGAGTGTTTGTTTTAAAATTTTGAAGGGAATATAGTTGTAATATATTTTATAAATATATTTGTTCAATTTATCTTCAACAAAGTCCTGCCTCGATATAAAATACAGATTTTATCCTGAAAACCCTTAATTGTTCTAGTTAATGGGATAACATGTATTGTAATTCAAATAAAATATTCTTTGGACTTCATGGTCATTATTATTTTAGTAATATTATGTTTGAATATATTTTGAGTCAAAACTTTATACCAAACGTCGACAAGTTCCGACAAATGACTATCGATTATTGTTTCGGGCTATAAGTACAACGAAATAATCTTTTTCTAAAAGAAATAGCTTCACATGTCCAAATGACTTAAAACTTAGGGAATGTCACTAGAATATTGAAAAAGAATTTAGGATTTTTTTCATAATTTTTGGGTGACTTTTATTTTTAGACCGTAATATAGATACATAATTAATTGTTCGGTCGCGTAAAATTCAATGAAGGTCAACTCCAAATTGAGTAGGATTTTAAACATGTCCTATTGGGATTATTCCCAGATGGTTCCCAAATTTCATAATTTTTGGAGCATGTTTCGAAAAATGTCATATTATCAACGTATCATTCTGTGACGTGTTCATTAGCTTAAATAATTAACTGAATGAGGCTTGCATACTTTCCTAGAGTTACATGGGCACTAATAAAGCACAAGTACTAATCATGAACATAATTTTGCAGAAATAAAGATAATATCATAAAGTACCAAACAAGGGCATTAAGCATCCAGCCACCAACAAATATTCAAACTTTGGTTAACTAGCCAGAGTAGCAACAAAAGTATCACAAAAGCAGCAGGTCCAGTACTGAACATAAAAACAAACATGTCCAACTAAGCATGCATAAAAAATAAACAACCACCCAACCCATTCCTAACTCCTGAAAAATTTTCCGCCTTAATAATCAAAAAGGGAATCCATGGTGGAACCCTTGTCTTTGTTCCCAGCAGCATCAGTAGTGGAACCCTTGTGGACCAGTTGAGAAACTATCTCCTTGAGCAGTTGCACTTCACCTTTGAACTCCACAACATCTTTCTTGATATCCACCATAGCATCAAATAGTATAGAGCCTGATTCCTTCAGTGAATCTGGGTAGCTAGAACGTATCTCTTGAACCACAGTAGGAACAGGGGTGGGAATGTTGGTAATAGTACCATCTTCCAGCATTTGCAGACTAGACTGGGCAAGGTTCATAGAGTCAAAAAAATATTAATCTCCACTCTGTCTCTATCATCCAACTTCACACTAGCAAATTTGAACACCTTAGTCAGAAACAACCCATAAGGCAATCCTGCCTTCTTCTTCACAATAGCATACATGGACTAAGTATCAAACCAGCACAGTCAAATTTCTTACCAACTAATATCATTGAACAAACCAACATATCCTGACATGACATGACTGACCTATTACCCAACCATGGATAAATATTGGACCTACAGATCTTAAAGACAAGATGGGCCAAAGGGTCAAGTAGTCCAGTGGTAGGTGGGATAGTATCCACACAGTCCTTGTCAGCCCTAAGCAACTTCTGTTGCTATAACTCAGTCAAATTATCAAGATCCAACACACCCTTTTTAGTCCAGGGAATGAAGTCCACATCAAATAATCCCTTAAATTTGACCATACCATTCAAGACAGTAGAATTAAGACAGATACGTTGACCACGCACATCACTAACATAGTAATCATCACCCTCAAGAACTAGGTTAGCATAAAACTCTTGGACCAACGACGAATAACAAGCAGTGGGTAAATTAATAATCGGAAAAATCCCAATAGCATCAAATAAATTGACAAAAGGCAAATTTTGCATAATGATGTAGGACAGAGGCTTACCGAAAAGTATTGAGCGATGCCCAATATTGAACTTGTCATACCTAGTCTCGAGAAACTTAGAGGTGATCTTGACTGCTATCCTGGCATTCTTGAGTAGTGGTGAGCGAGAGATCTCTTCCCTAGAGAGATTATCATCACTGAGTTCGTCGAGAGACTCATTTTCTTCCTCTGATTCAACATCGACATGAACTGGTTCTTCAATGACAATTTTACCTTTCTTTTTCAAAGCAGTAGCTGGTGTTTTCTGTCGAGTGTTGGCTATAACTAGGGTTTCACCGTTGAAAGGGAGAGAGAAGGTTTGAGAGTGTTTAGGAAAGTAGTGGGTACGCAAATGATTGATTAAATCCCAATAACCGACAGTGGATGCTCAAGACACATGACTGTAAAGAAATCCCTGCTTATAGACTTTGTGGAGATGCCTGGCCTAGAAGTATTCTTTGGAGATGGCAACAAAGGATAAACACTGGGATATGGCAAGATTGTACTTGGAAATGTCATCATTGATGAAGTATCTCTAATTGATGATTTAAAACACAATTTAATTAGCATATGTCAACTTGGAGATAAAGGTTATCATACTAGCTTTGACAATAAGGAGTGTCTTGTGACTCACAAAGAAACAGGCATTTTGGTTTTCAAAGGACATAGACATGGTAACTTATATGAAGCCAGCTTGGAGGATTGCATTCACAATGAAGTCACATGTTTATATAGCAAGGCCTCAATTGAAAAAAGCTGGAAATGGCACAAGAAACTCTCACACAACAACTTCAAAACACTCATCAAGTTGGTAAAACAGAATCTTGTGAGAGGACTAACACAGGTTGATTTTGTGCAAGATGGACTTTGTGAAGCATGTCAACTTGGAAAGCAAAGGAAAACATCCTTCAAGAGCCAGACAATTAACACCATTTCTGAACCCTTTTATTTATTGCATCTTGATTTATTTGGTCCAGTAAATGTAATGTCAATTAACAAAAAGAAATATGATCTTGTCATTGTAGATGATTTTACAAGATTCACCTGGGTTTTCTTTTTGCATTCAAAGGATGAAGCTCCACAACACATAATAGACCATATCACTTTTCTGGAAACAAAATTAAAGAAGACAGTTAGAGTTCTAAGGAGTGACAATGGTACTGAATTCAAGAATTCAATCATGGAGGAATACTGTGCATCAAAGGGAATTACTCAACAATTTTCTACACCAAGAACTCCTCAACAAAATGGAGTTATGGAGAGAAAGAAAAGAACACTCATAGAAGCTTCCAGGACAATGTTGGCAGAGTCGAAGCTACCAATATATTTTTGGGTTGAGGCAGCCAATGCAACATGTTTCACTCAAAATTGTACTTTAATTAATATGCATGGAAAGAATCCATATGAGACGGTAAAGGACAAGAAGCCAAGTGTGAAATAGTTTCACATATTTGGATGCAAGTGCTTTGTACTGAAAGTACATCCTGAAAATCTAAGCAAATTTGAAGCCAAGGCTGATGAATTAATTTTTCTTGGATATGCATCAAACACAAAGGCATTCAAAGTGTTTAATCTCAGAACCAGAATTGTTATGGAATCTTTTCATGTTGCATTTGATGATAAAAAGATTTCAGGATTGCAGGATGAGTCAGAGTCTACAACACTGGAATTTAAAAATCTAAAAAGTTCTGAGATAGATGAAGATGATGAGGATGAAGAGTCTCAAATAACTCCTGACACAACACAGGAACCTGCATACTCTGAGAAGGAGTGTTGGTCCCTGATATTGTAGAAGGGGGGTTGAATACAATATCTGAAAATTAATCGCGGAATAATTGGATTAAAAATATTATTTTAATTACTCGCGAAATATTAATTATAATGAAATACTGTTCAAGTGAAAGATATAATTTTAACTTGATTAATATTACACAATTAATAAGTAGAAAGATTATATAACTGTTAAAAAAGCTTAGAACGATTTTGACATGAACTGTTCGCGTTTAACAATTATATTCCAAACTCAGCACAGAAATCTGTGAATATTACAATGTAGATAAATTACTGAATTTGATCTGATTTTCTAACTTCTTAATAATTGAACAACTGAAAAGTGAAGAGATCATCTCATATTTATAGAGATTTGAAATGGCTGCTATGACCTTTATGAGTATGACTTAATTTCAAGAAATTAACCCTTGTATGACTTCTGAAATTACTGGGCATGAATTTCTGAGCTCGGTATGACTTATTAAAACTCGGTATGACTTATCAAAAGTTCGGTATGACCTTTTGAAAGTCATATCCGGATTTTATTTAATTAAATAAATCGGTATGACTTATTTTATTTAAACAAAATCAACTCAGCATGACCTTTTCTAAAAGAAAACTCGGTATGACTTATTTAACATATATATATATAGCTCGGTATGACTTATTTAAGTCATATTCGGTATGACTTATTTAATTCATATTCAAAATATATATATATATATATATATATATATATATATATATATATATATATATATATATATATATATATAAGTCATATAAAATCATTTCTTTTCTAATAAATTAATTTTTCTTAAATTAATTAAATAATTTATAAATTAAATTAAATTCAACTTGAATTAATTTAATTAATCATAAATTAAATAATTAATTTACTTAGATTGTAGAATTAAAATATTATAGAGATCCGATTAAACTGTAGTCTTCTTGATTTCTCTTTGTCTTCTGATCTTGAAACCTCTTGATTTAAATGAAGAATAAATATTATTTTAGTTGACACACAAATGTACTGTCTGGTTCATTTGTGTCATACTAATAAATATTCTCCATTTAATTACTTTTAAATAGAGGCCTTCTGTCATTTCTTCTGCTTCACTAATTTCAATCTTCTTCTGGAATCTACTGTAGTAATCACTTGAAATCTTCTGTACCTTCTGTCTTCTATAGAAGTACTACCACAAATATTATTTTCACTGACGCTTGAACATATAAATGAACTTCTTCCAGTGTTGAGTAGCAATCCCACAAAATACCTCTGATACTTGGATCCTCTGTGATTAGATGACTGTCTTCGTCTTGATTCCTGTTTAGTGTTTAGTATTTACTTCACTTTAATAGTTAGAGTTGAGTTGTCATCTAATTATTACAAATATGCCTAGTCATATGCCTTTCAATCTCCCCTTATTTGTTGTTAAACACTTAACACACAAATTCCTAGAGGATAACTCAACTAACAACTAAGAAAGTAGTACGACATTTAATGACTGTAAATAATAAACAAAAGTTCTGGTTTTATATTTAACAATTTTCCAGATTCATACATAAAAGATAAATACAAGATAGATGTTCCTCTAGCACTGAACAATTATTACAAAGTTTCTATCTTGTTCTATCTAAGTCTTCAGTCTTCTGTTGTATCAACTTCACCTTCTTCTAGGATTGAACCTTTATGAACAGGTGTCCTCGGTACTTCTTCAGATACTGATTGTTCCGTTGTAGTGGATTCTCCATACAACCTTCTTTGTTCAGCTCTTGCTAACTGCCACAGTACTTCCTGTTCAACAGGATCTACTATCTCTTCTTCTACATCAGATGGTTGTGTTGAATCTATCTTTGGTATTTGCCTGATGTAAGAAGGAATTCTTTTCGACAGACAGTAGTTTCTTATCTTCTCTGCAGCATCCATCTTAGCTTGGGATCTGAACCCTTTTGACCTTAGCATCTTTTCGACTTGTATCATGTACTTAACTGCGTAGCCCTTAAAAGATTCCTCATTTAACTGCATGATTTGATACAACTTTTTTGAGAAAAATCTTACCTCGTGAGGATCAAATAAGATCTGAGGACTAACAGTTGTGGCAAAGACTCTAAGTCTATCCCTGAGAAGTTCATTTTCTTCTGAGCTCCTCTTTATTCTGTTCAATAACGTCCATATTACTGATAAACTTCTTTGCCTGAAAAACTCTAAGGAAATTCTGAATGTTCCATTCCTGTGTGTGTAGACTAGTATCTGCCAGTCTTCAAGAATGTGATCCACTAGGATAGTGATGTAGTCCACTTCCTCTTTCAGAGCTTTCATGAAGTTGTCAATGTTGTCATTTGACTTTTCTAGACGCTCAATTATTGATTTCAGATGCTTGTCTTCAAATGGACCCTTTTGCTGTTTGTCCATTATTTCTCTTGCAGTATCCCATTTCTTTCCAATCTTGAGTTGTACATCTCTCTTCTTTTCTCTGACTGCTATGGCCCAGAGATTTTGCTTTTCTTGGCTTTCTTCTTTTTCAGCCTTTGTTCTTTCCATGAATAGAGCTTTCAGATTTTCAGTTTTTGCATGACTTGCCTTGATGTCTTCTTTTAGTTTCTTCATTGCCTCTTCATAGGCTGGATCAACTTCTTTTTCTTCTGGAAACAAAAAATCTTCATCAAATGCAATCTCTTCCTCAGCTCTGCAGTAGTCAGGAAAGTTTGATTCATCATGAGTACTGTCATCAATGAATTTCTCTTGATCATAAAACTGTTTTTCTGGTTCTGGATCATACGATTGAAATTGATCTTCAGAATACAGTTTATCTTTCCCTTTGCCTTGAGTAGAAGCCCCTTCATCTCCAGCTACTTTCTCTTTTGATTTCTCCCCCTTAGTTGAGGGATCCTCTTGGATTTTAGAAGCTTCAAAAGATGTCAACATTTTCTGCATAGTCAGATAGACTTGCTTCATTCCTTCATTCAAATGTGTCATTCCATCATCCAGTTTGCTGAATCTTTGTGTAGAGATCTTTTCATTTTCAATGATTGTTAATGTCAAGCTTTTCTCAACCTCATCAATCTTTTCATGTAATTTGCTGACTTCTTTCATGTCTTCAGCAATAAGATCCTGTACACTCTGGATATCTTGAGTTTTTAGAAGAATGGAGGTTTTGACATCATCAACATCTTTTCGTACTATTGTCAGCTGCTGTGTTACAGAGGCAGATGTAGATTTTTCTTCTGCTTGTGCTTTTACTTTTACCAACTCAGCCTGAACAATTTGCATTTCTTTCTGGAGAGCTTCCATTTTAGATAATAGTTCACTGTGTGTGTGTGCACTCATCTCACTTGCACTCCTGTTTATCTCACTATTACTCTGTGCATGTGTTTCACTCTGTGTTTGCCTCACATCACTCGTGTTTAGCTCCTTTCCAGATCCTGAAGCTGTACCTGCATATATAACAATAGCTTTTGAAGAGTCAAAATGCTCTTCTGATGCCTGTGAAGGCGCGTCCTCAACAAGATTAACTTGAAGTGGCTCCGCTACTGATGTAGCTACTCCGTGAATGGAGTCCCATCTCCCTCTATGGAGTGGTTGCCTCTCAAATCCACCAGTGGATTCAAGACCTTCTCGAAAGAGAACTGGATGAAAGAAATCCAGGGGAGTCACCACCTTAGACAATGTAATGACAGGCTCTTGAGAGTCTGTGGTGCTCCTTAGTACCTCAGAGGGTATCTGATGCTGCACTGCATCGAAAATGTCATGGTCCACAACATAGGTGGCATCCGACGAGTTTTCATTAAAAACATTTTCTTCAACAAATGTGCCCTCATGTGTTGGTATTTCTTCAAGTGAAGGTTCTGCTAGAGTGATTGCTAGCAGTGTGTTTTCCTCACTATCTGATGCTGTGGCCGAGCAGCGAATTAGATCACCTGGTTGAGCAAGTGTATCTAGAGAATCTTGGATGGCCATGTTAAAATCCATATCCCATTGACTGGAATAGGTAGAGGCTGCAGTTGTCTCAGGGTCAACTCTAGAAATTTTTGAAGGAGGAGACAGAGCTGCGGGTGCACTCACATCAGCACCAAGACCTCTAACTATTCTGACAGGTTTCTTCCTTTTTCTGACTTTTAATAAAGAGGAGGATGAAGGAGAAACTGTTTGAGGCTCTAATTTAGCTGGGGACGGAACCTGTGTGTTTTCAGGTTCGTAGCTGATATCCTGAAGTGTAAGACCATAATTATAGTCCGCCACAGATAAATCTAACAGAGCAGTGGATATATCTATAGGTATTGAACTAGAAGATTGTGATTGAGATATTACCTGTTGATCTTGTGCCACTTGATCGACATGCTGAGCAGCTTCAAGTTGAAGGTGCACAGGATGATCCATTTGCATTGGCACTTGCTCTGGCTCTTGTTCCTGCACAGGATTAGCAATAAGATCTAATACCTCAGCCATGTAATCTGTTCTTTCCACTGGCACATCTTCGTACTTGGGGTTGTTG
Source organism: Oenanthe sinensis (assembly GCA_028671895.1). NCBI lineage: Eukaryota > Viridiplantae > Streptophyta > Magnoliopsida > Apiales > Apiaceae > Oenanthe > Oenanthe sinensis. The sequence goes on from CM053807.1 coordinate 21,333,432, forward strand.
TGGAGCCTTGCAAATAAGTTGTTCTGAGAAGTAGGAGATTCTTCTACAGGACTATTATGAAATAAGGCTTTGTCTTCATCCATCAACAAATCATTCATGAACAGCATCAGGAACCTCGGATAGTAGACTTGAATGTCCTGTTCCCTGCTTTCTGGTTTCCCCATTTTTCTTATTATTTCTTTTAGAATCAACTTTCCAAAATTTATCCTCCTGTTGTGGGCCACAGAAAACCCTATTATTTGCAGTAGTGAAGATATATTGTTGAAGTTGTTCTTTGTAATGGGTGCAAAAACTTTGGCTAACGTCCCAAAGAAGTAGTCCCATTCGCTTACCAATCTGGACTTCGTCAATCTTACCAAATTGATCTCACCCTGATATCTAATGGAATAGAAAAACTCTAGAATTTCTGGTACAGAGGGTGGATCCATGAAGTTATCAGTTGGAAAGCCTAGAATCCTGTTCACGTCCTCTTCAGTCACCATATATTCATGATCTCCTATGCTGAATGAGAATTGAACTCTGCCTGCAGTACTCCTATTCCTAGCAGTGGAATACAGAGCCCTAAGTGCTAACACTTGCAACGGGGCGTCCAGAGTAATTGCAGTTCTTACAAGTGAATGTTCATTCATAAATACGATCCACGGTCGAAACCTCTCGACTGAACAATTCACCGGATTGAAAAATCCTACAAAATTAGTTTTTACTAATTCGCAAAAACCAGCCATTTTTGTTGTAGATTTAAGCTATTACAAATAATAAAATTACAATGTGCGATTAAAAATCAAAATTAACAATTACAAGCCAATAATACGAAAATTACACTTTTAAATAAAAACCCTAATTTCTAATAAGCCCCAAATCAACTTTAATCAACAATACACTACACAAACAGTCCTAGTTCACAAAAAATCACTTGAAAGCTTCGATTATTCTAAAAACAAGAACAAGAACAGTCACTGGATTTTGCTAAAATCGGGCAGAGTTTCCTTTGTTTTAATCAATTTTACCAAACTAGCAAGTAAAGATACTTGTAAACAGAGATTAGCAGCAACTGATTTCAGTTGAAATAGTTGAAAATCGATTGATTTCTTATTCAAAGAAAAAAACTGTTCGAGTGTTTGTGTGTAGCAGTGTGTGTGTGTGTAGCTACTATGACTTATTAACAGGAAGTAAAACTCTAATAGTCGGTATGACTTATTAAAACAAATACCAACATATCTCAGTATGACTTTTCAAAAGTCATACCGAGTTTTATTTTCATAAAACTGAAGGTAATAGAAACAAAACTTTCTGTATGACTTATTATACTAAACTCTCTGTATGACTTTTTATTAAAAATAAAAAGTCATGCCGAAATTTATTATATAATGTCATACCGAGCATTTGTAAAAACAAGTCATGCTGATTATTATAAAAAAAATAAAATAGAATAATTATACAATAAATATTAACAATCAGAAATTATGAGATAAATAATAATAAAATACATACTAATAAATTATTATAGACAAATAATAAATATTTACATTATTAATTTATTTTAATTAATTTAAGAATTAAATTAACTCATGTTTGAATTAATTTAATAAGCAAATTAATTGAATAATTAATAACATACTCATTTATTTTAATGTACAATAATAATCCGAAAAATATATACATTAATTTACATAAATGCTTATAAATGTTTAAAATTAAACAAAAGTACTTATGCTTTAATTGAAATAATTATCTTCTAAGAATATTGATTTAATCTTAAGATAATTTTCCAAAAATTCATAAGCCCTAGGATTTTATTAATTCAAGTCTCATAAACTCTTTAAATCTTAACATTTAATATTTATGAGCTTAAATTAATTCCTAGCAACCAAAAATTTAGCCATTGTTTAACATCCCTAATTCACTAACCAGCTTTGAGAAAGTGGATTCATCAAGTGGCTTTGTGAAGATGTCGGCTATCTGATCTTCTGTGGGTACAAAAAGTAGCACCACAGTTCCGTTCATGACATGCTCTCTTATAAAGTGATACCTTATGTCAATGTGCTTGGTTCGTGAATGTTGAACAGGATTGTTGGAAATAGCTATAGCACTTGTGTTATCGCAGAAAATTGGAATTTTGTTCAACGCAAGTCCATAGTCATTTAGCTGATTCCTAATCCACGAGATCTGTGCACAACAGCTACATGCCGCAATGTATTCTGCTTCGGCTGTCGAGGTAGATACTGAATGCTGTTTCTTGCTGTACCAGGAGATCAACCGTCGTCCTAGAAACTGACAGCTTCCAGAAGTACTTTTCCTGTCCATCCTGCACCCTGCATAGTCTGAATCTGTATAGCCAATTAGGTCAAAACATGTATCCTTAGGGTACCAAATTCCAAGATCTGGTGTACCCTTTAGATATCTAAAAATTCGTTTAACAGCTATTAGATGAGATTCTCTTGGGTCAGATTGAAACCTTGCACATAAGCATGTTGCAAACATTATGTCGGGTCTACTAGCAGTTAGATATAATAATGAGCCTATCATACCTCTATAGCTTGTGATGTCAACTTTCTTACCAGTTTCATCTTTATCAAGCTTCGTGGCTGTTGGCATTGGGGTTTTTGCCGGTGAAGAATCTTCTAGACTGTATTTCCTGAGAAGATCTCTTACATACTTTGATTGGCAAATAAAAATCCCATCTTCCTTTTACTTTACTTGCAATCCAAGGAAGAATGACAGCTCACCCATCATGCTCATCTCATATCTACTCTGCATTAACTTAGCAAATCTCTTGCACAAGTTTTCGTTAGTAGAACCAAATATAATATCGTCAACATAAACTTGGACAAATATCATATCTTTATTATGTAATTTGTAAAAGAGAGTTTTATCTATGACACCTCTAGTGAAACCATTTTCAAGTAAAAACTCAGAGAGAGTGTCATACCATGTCCTCGGTGCTTGCTTGAGTCCATAGAGAGCTTTGAAAAGAAAGTACACAAAATCAGCAAACTCTAGATTTTTAAAGCCAGGGGGCTATTCCACATAAACTTCCTCTTCTAGCTTTCCGTTCAGGAATGCACTCTTCACATCAATTTGATAGACTTTAAAATTGGAATGTGCTGCGAATGCCAGAAATATCCTGATGGCTTCAAGTCTTGCAACTGGTGCGTAGGTCTCGTCATAATCAATTCCCTCTTCCTGGGAGTAACCCTTTGCCACCAGCCTGACTTTGTTTCTTGTAACAATGTCATCACCGTCTAACTTGTTCCTGTATACCCATTTCGTGCCAATAACAGATCTATCTTTAGGCCTGGGTACCAGTGTCCAGACTTCTTGTCTCTCGAACTGATTGAGCTCTTCTTGCATGGCAAGAACCCAATCTGGATCAATTAGTGCATCTTCAATCTTCTTTGGTTCTTCTTGAGATAGAAAAACTGATAATAAACATTCATTTGGGGTTGCACTTCTGGTTCTTACTCCAACATCTGGATCACCTATGATCAATTCAAAAGGATGATCTCTGCTCCATATCATTTCCCTGGGTAGGTTTGATCTTGATGATTGGTCTCGAAATTCATTGTGATGTTGTGTTCTGCCAGTTGATCCTTCATCTCCCCCTGAGTTGCTGCCAGGATGACTTGTTGATCCACCACTGGTATTAGTAGAATCTCCAGTGTTGCCATTATTTCCACCACTATTACCTGGATCATTACCATCATTGTTGTCATTATTTCCTGCTACAACCTCAGGTTCTTCTTCGTCATCAGAATGTGAGTCTGGATAATTATCAAATTTTAATGACTCAGAAGAATCTTCAGTTTGGATACTTGGGAGTTTTGTGTCATCAAAAGTTACATTGACACTTTCCTTCACTTGGTGCTGATCAATTATGTATACCCTATATGCTCTTGTTGAGTAACCGACAAAAATAGCTTCATGTGCCTTGCCCTCAAACTTGCCACGATGTTCATCTCCATCTTTTAGCACAAAGCATTTGGCTCCAAATACATGAAAGTACTTGAGAGTAGGTTTTTTGCCAGCCATTAATTCATAGGGAGTTTTCATATGATCTTTGTTGATCAGAGTTCGATTCTGAGTATAACAAGCTGTATTAGCTGCTTCAGCCCAGAAGTAGATAGGTAACCTTGATTCACTTAGCATAGTCCTTGCAGCTTCAATCAGGGTTCGATTTTTCCTTTCTACAACTCCATTTTATTGCGGAGTTCTTGGTGCTGAGTATTGCCTTGTTATTCCCTTGTCTGAGCAGAAGTTATTCAGAATTTCATTTTTGAATTCTGTTCCATTATCTGATCTGATTGCCCGGACAGGTAACTTTGAATCTAACTCAATCAGCTTTATATGATCAATCACCAAATGTGGAGTTTCATCCTTAGAGTTCAAGAATAAAACCCATGTATATTTTGTGAAGTCATCCACAATCACTAAGGCGTATTTCTTCCTTGACATAGACAGAATATTTACTGGACCAAATAAATCCATATGAAGGAGTTGAAGTGGTTCAGTGATGTTTGTAGTGTCTGTGCCTCTGTGAGTTGCTTTCTTTGACTTCCCTTTCTGACATGCCTCACACAAGCCTTCTTGTGTAAATTCCATCGGAGGCAGTCCTCTCACCAAATCCCTCTTGACTAGAGAGTTCATTGTTTTGAAATTCAGGTGTGAGAGCTTCTTGTGCCATAACCAACTTTCCTCCGTTGAAGCTTTTGAATAAAAACAGTTTGCTTCAGCTTCAGTTCCCGAGTTGAAATCAGCTACGTACAAGTTTCCTTTCCTTACTCCACGCAAGGCTAGTCTGTCTTCTTTAGAATGAGCTATTAAGCATTTCTCCTTGATAAAGTTTACCTTGTATCCTTTATCACAAAATTGACTGACGCTAAGTAGATTGTGCTTAAGTCCTTCCACCAAAGAGACATTTTCAATGATAACATTTCCTGTATTTAACTTGCCATATCCCGTAGTCATTCCTTTGCTGTTATCTCCATAGGTGACGACTGGGCCAGCTCTCTCAACCACGTCTGATAGCAGGGCTCTATCTCCGGTCATATGCCTTGACGATCCGCTGTCCAGGATCCATATAACTCGGTTTACCTGTTTAACTCCCTGCAATTATCAAACGGATTAATTCATCTTCGGAGCCCAAAATTGATTGGGCCCGGCATACTTAAAGAATTGACCTTTGTCTGCTTTAACAACAGATCCTTTTTGAATAACATCATTTTCTTCCTTGACTGTTCCTACCTTCCTAAAAACAGTCTTAACAACTTTCTGTTTAGACTTAGGAATATATGATTCCTTCTTTTCAGGTGAAGGAGTCGCAGTCTTGGATTTAACAAATTTACTATTGATATGCTGTCTAGGTGTCATGTTATCTTTCTTAGCTATCATGCGTTTAAAGTAAGCAGTCATAGCATTAAAAGCACATAACATGCAATTCATTATACCACATGGTCTATGGAAAGCATCAATAGTAGGCATGTTATTCAATACAGTAGGAGGCTTAACAGATTCTACTTCAATTTTCTCAGTATCTTTGAAGTTTTCACTAGAATGAAATTTATTGTTACTGTTCCTACTGTTCACAAATGTGTTGGGTCTGTTCATTTTATTCTTTAAGTCTTTTGCACCTACACCAGGTCTGGGGGAATCAGAAGTTCCCACATCTTTCACTGGTGTCTTTGGTGCACACCTCTCTTTCTGGACATTAACTCCTTTTATGTCCTTAACCTGTTCTCCTCTCTTCTTCTCTTCCTCAAGATCTTCCAACTGCATTTCATATGCAATCAGTACAGAGCTCTCAAGGATAGGTTCAGCTATCGGTGTTATGAAGAGAGGTTTTGGTGTGTCTTTAACAACATGTGGGATACCCCTTTCTACAACACTTTTTCTAAAGGGGGTTATGTTGCTTGGCTTTCATACAGATTTATTGTACTCGAAGCCTATCCCAACTTTACGACTTATTTCTTGTTGGTCAACTAGGTTCTTTACAATATATGAGGAATTCTTATATGCAACACACTTCTTCTTTTCTTCTTCTATCTGGTTTCTGAGATTGGCTTCTGTTACAACATGACAACTGACTTTACTGACTTGAACAGCTAAGTCTTCAGTCAACTTAACAGTCAACTTGTCATGATTTCTTTTTAACTGTTTAAAAACTTCAGTCTCATCAACTAACTCTTTGACTTTGAGTCTGAGTTTCTTAACCTTATCTCTTTCACCATCTAGTTCTTTACCTAGCAAAGCAAACATCTTAGGACAAGAAGGATTTACCTCTATTCCTCTGTCACGGGTGGGAGACAGTGATTCCTCTGATGAAGTCATAAGAGCAAGATTTCCTAGCTCTTCCTCATCATCGTTATCTGAATCATCCCAGCTTTTGCCTGCTGCTAGATAGGACTTTCCTTGATGCTTTTTCACGAGCGCATCATACTTCTCCTTGAGCTCTTCGTAAGACTCTCTCTTCTTCCCTTGCTTAGGCTTCTTGCACTCAGTTGCAAAGTGGCCTAGCTCATTACAGTTGAAGCAACGAAACTTGCTTCTATCAACTAAGCCGGTCTTGTAGCCGCTTTTCGATACTGCTGTCGAAGAACCTCCTTTTTGGAATCTTCCAAAATTAGGCTTACTTCTGAATGAGGAGTTTCTTCGGAATCTCATGTTGCCAAACTTCCTGGCAACCATAGCTAGAGATTCATCTTCTAGCTGATCTAGTTCTTCCAGTGAGTAGAAATCACCGTCTTCTTGTTTGTCAGAAGTATGTCCAAGTTCTGGAACCACATACTCTGTTGAACTGTTAGAAGGTGCAACAGCTTTCACTTCTTCTTTCTCTGGTGCTTCTACCATTAATGCTTTGGAGGAACTCAGTACCTTACCTCTTCCGTACATCTCTCTGGTTTGGATCTGTTCCAGCTCATAAGTTTTTAAAACTCCGTAGAGTCTTTCTAGGGTTACCTCTTTCATGTCCCTAGATTCCCGGATGGCTGCAATCCTGTGCTCCAGATGCTCTGGTAAGGTCAGCAAAAACGTCCTGTTCACCTCTTGGTTTTGATAAAACTTTCCATTCATGTTGAGCTCGTTTATCAATTTATTTAGTCTCTGAAACACCTCAGAGATACCCTCACCAGGGTTGGATCTAAACTGCTCATATTGGGTGGTCAGGATCTCCAGTCTATTCTCCTTAACTTCTTCAGTTCCCTCATTGATAATTTCAATTGTTTCCCAGATCTGTTTTGCATTCTTGCAATTTACTACTTGGTTGTACATGATGTAGTCTAGGGATTCAATTAATATGAGCTTCAGGTTATTATCAAGGGACACAGCTTCTGTTTCCTCATCTGTATAGTCTGCCGGACTTTTTGGAAACTGTCTGTGGGGAATTACAACCCCATCAACCGTGTGTTCGAGAATAACTGATATAGGGGGTTCAACACCTTTGGCCATGACTAATGCATACTTGGGATTTGCAATCCCGATAAACAGTAACATTTTGTGTTTCCACAAGTTGTAGTGTTCTCTGTCAAATTGTGGAATTTTGATGCTAGTGACTTTCTGGGTACTCATCTTTAATAAGATTAAAAATTAAGTGTTTCAAAAAATATTTTAATTTTTGACTTAAAACAATTTTTGATCAAAAATAATTTTTCAGAAAAAAAAATTATTTCGAATAAAAAATTATTTCGAATTTAAAATAATTTTTGTGATTTGTATGAGTTCGCGGAATTTGATTTGGATCTGATATAAACTATATCAACCAGCTTTGATGCCAATTGTTGGTCCCTGATATTGTAGAAGGGGGGTTGAATACAATATTTGAAAATTAATCGCGGAATAATTGGATTAAAAATATTATTTTAATTACTCGCGAAATATTAATTATAATGAAATACTGTTCAAGTGAAAGATATAATTTTAACTTGATTAGTATTACACAATTAATAAGTAGAAAGATTATATAACTGTTAAAAAAGCTTAGAAAGATTATTTGATTTTAACAATTATATTCCAAACTCAGCACAGAAATCTGTGAATATTACAATGCAGATAAATTACTGAATTTGATCTGATTTTCTAACTTCTTAACAATTGAACAACTGAAAAGTGAAGAGATCATCTCATATTTATAGAGATTTGAAATGGCTGCTATGACCTTTATGAGTATGACTTAATTTCAAGAAATTAACCCTTGTATGACTTCTGAAATTACTGGGCATGACTTTCTGAGCTCGGTATGACTTATTAAAACTCGGTATGACTTATCAAAAGTTCGGTATGACCTTTTGAAAGTCATATCCGGATTTTATTTAATTAAATAAATCGGTATGACTTATTTTATTTAAACAAAATCAACTCAGCATGACCTTTTCTAAAAGAAAACTCGGTATGACTTATTTAACATATATATATATATATATAGCTCGGTATGACTTATTTAAGTCATATTCGGTATGACTTATTTAATTCATATTTGAAATATATATATATATAAGTCATATAAAATCATTTCTTTTCTAATAAATTAATTCTTCTTAAATTAATTAAATAATTTATAAATTAAATTAAATTCAACTTGAATTAATTTAATTAATCATAAATTAAATAATTAATTTACTTAGATTGTAGAATTAAAATATTATAGAGATCCGATTAAACTGCAGTCTTCTTGATTTCTCTTTGTCTTCTGATCTTGAAATCTCTTGATTTAAATGAAGAATAAATATTATTTTAGTTGACACACAAATGTACTGTCTGGTTCATTTGTGTCATACTAATAAATATTCTCCATTTAATTACTTTTAAATAGAGGCCTTCTGTCATTTCTTCTGCTTCACTGATTTCAATCTTCTTCTGGAATCTACTGTAGTAATCACTTGAAATCTTCTGCACCTTCTGTCTTCTATAGAAGTACTACCACAAATATTATTTTCACTGACGCTTGAACATATAAATGAACTTCTTCCAGTGTTGAGTAGCAATCCCACAAAATACCTCTGATACTAGGATCCTCTGTGATTAGATGACTGTCTTCGTTTTGATTCCTGTTTAGTGTTTAGTATTTACTTAACTTTAATAGTTAGAGTTGAGTTGTCATCTAATTATTACAAATAGGCCTAGTCATATGCCTTTCAAGGAGCCAGAAAATTCAACTCCAAACAGTTCAAAATCTACCCGAGATAGAGTCTAGACAGACAGAATTAAGTTCTTCAGAGTCTAACTCATCAGGGTCTGGATCAAGCAACTCTGAATCCTTGTCAGAATCAAGAAATTTAGTGGGAGCCTCTTCATTTAAATTTCAATCAAATATAGAAAATGCCAATGATTTAGGGCGAGCTTCAAGTTCAAGAACCAATCTTCCACCAGCTAGAAGATGGACAAGGGATCACACTCTTGACTTAATAATTGGTGATCCTGAGAGTGCTGTACAAACTAGAACAACTACTCAAAATAAATGTCTTTATAGCTGTTTTCTCTCAAAGAATGAACCTAAGAAAATTGAGGAAGCATTGCAAGACCCTGGTTGGATTATTGCAGTACAAGAGGAATTGAATGAATTTGAGAGAAATAAAGTGTGGAAACTTGTACCAAGACCTAGAAATAGATCAGTTGTTGATGCAAAATGGGTGTTCAGAAACAAACTTGATGAAAATGGAACTGTGATTAGAAACAAAGCAAGGCTAGTTACAAAAGGATACTCCCATGAGGAAGGAATTGATTATGATAAAACTTTTGCACCAGTAGCAAGATTGGAAGCTATCATAATGTTTCTTGCATTTACAGCTCATTCAAAATTCAAGGCGTGTCAGATGGATGTGAAAAATGCCTTCTTAAATGGAAAATTGGAAGAAGAAGTCTATGTGGAGCAACCACTAGGGTTTACTGATCCAAAGTTTCCTGAGCATGTTTATAGGTTAGACAAGGCACTCTATGGATTGAAGCAAGCACCAAGAGAATGGTATGAAACTCTGTCAAAATTTCTTCTTGAAAATGGATTCATAAGAGTCAAATTATGAAATGAGCATGTTGGGAGAGCTAAATCTCTTTTTGGGACTTCAATTCAAACAGAATGATGATGGAATCTTCATCAATAAATTAAAGTATGTGAAAGAACTCTTAAAGAAGTTTGACATGCAAGACTATGTAACTGCCAAAACTCCCATGTCAACAGCCACTAAGCTAGACTCTGACCCAAAGGGTAAGAAAGTTAACAACACTAGCTATAGAGGCATGATTGGCTCTTTATTATATTTAATTGCTAGTAGACTAGATATAATGTTTGCAACATGCCTGTGTGCTAAAAATTTTAGATATCTCAAGGGGCACAAACTCTTAGACTTTGGTATCCTAGAGAGTCAGATTTTTCACTAATTGGTTATTCAGACTCTGACTATGGAGGATGCAAAGTGGACAGAAAAAGCACAACAAGTCAATGCCAATTTCTTGGCAACATGTTAATTTCTTGGTATAGCAAAAAATAACAGACTGTATCAACCTCAATAGCTGAGGCTGAATACATTGCAGCTGGAAGTTGCTCTGCTCAAATTCTGTGGATGAGAAATCAGTTACTAGATTATGGACTACATTCTCAAATATTCCTATGTATTGTGATAATACTAGTGCTATTAAGATTGCAAAGAATCGAGTCCAACATTCTAGAACAAAACATATTGATGTCAGGTATCATTTTATTAGAGAACATGTTGAAAATGGTACTGTGACAATTCACTATGTTCCAACTGACAGACAGATTGCAGACATTTTGACAAAACCATTTGATGAGTCTACCTTTCTCAGACTAGTAGGTGATTTAGGTATGTTAAACATGTAAGTGATCAATCATTACAAGAAGCAAGGTATGTACTTATATTATAGTCCCTGGTTTATCAAACTATAATTTGTTATTGCAAAATTTTTTGAGGTACTTTATCTTGACAGAGTCTAACTCCTAGACTCTGATGAGTCTGTAAACTCTAACGAGTATATAGACTCTGACGAGTCTGTAGACTCTGAGAGTTTGTAGACTTTGAGAATATTATCGCTAGACTCTGAAACGGTTAAAATTTGCGCATGCAGACTCTGATTATGTTTAAACTGTTCAAATGACTTGAAATAACGGTAACATGTACTTTTGAATGTCGACAGGCTGTAGACTCGTGTGTAGTGTATGCAACTTAAACAAAATAGAAAATTTTCATACATTTTACTCACTTGTTTATTATGAATTATATTCTAAGGCAGAAATTCTAACAGATCTTTTTACGAACCCTAGCTAAATTTCTCAAGAATTTTTTTCACTTTCAACTCCATATTTTCAATGGCTGCTATTTCAACTATTATGAGAGGACCCAAGGCAATTGCATTCAATTTTAGGGATTTCGAATTCATTACCACGAATCATGTTGCATCTCTTGAAGACAAGAAATGGGTAGACGCTGATTACTACCAAGTGATGGATTTCTTGGAGCAAACTAAGTTAAGTTACATTCTCAAAGCATCCCCAATAATTCACATGGATACTGTTTCTCAAGCATGGAGTTCTGCAAAGGTAGTTGATCCTTCTCAGATCAACTAGGTAAAATAATGTTTACCTTTGGCTCCACTACTTTTGATGTAACTGCTGATGTGCTCAATCTGTGTTTAAGCTACCTGTTAAAACACCTTTTGATGAAATCGTTTCTGATACTGATATTAAGAGCATGTTTAAATCACTAGGTTATTCTGCTAGTTTAGAAAACATGAGTAAGTTAACTAGACCATATTTGAGGAAAGAATGGTCCTTTTGCTTTGATCAAATTGCTAAGTGTTTTACTGGTAAATGTTAGTGGCTTTGATGCTATTACTGCTATTACTTATCAAATTGGTCACAGTCTCCTGTTTAACAAGGTGATTAACATTGGTGATATGTTACTCACTCAAATGGGAGCCAAATTAAGCAATGCACAAGAGGGGAGGAAGAAAGTCTATTATCATAGATTTCTTATGATTCTACTCAACCATTTCATTCCTGACATGTCAACTAGGTTGGCAGATGATTGTTGTGTGCAGGCCTATAAGCAACAAAGAAGGATATTCTCTGCATCAAGAGAATTGATGACAAGAAGAAGAGTCTACCTACAATGACATGTCCACAGGTAATGCAGGTAAAATCTCAACCTACAAACCTTCTATCTATAATGCTTAATTTTTTGGTGGTGAAATGGTGCAGGAACAAGTAATGGAGAGTCCCCCTGCACCTACCCAAGTAACCAAATCCCTTTCCCCAAAATAATCTCAAAAACCTAGAAGTAGGAAACCAACCTCTGGTGTTTCTCAAAAGACACCGTTATAAAAATGAGGAAATTGGTTCAAACTAGGCTTGTAGATGAACAAAGTGATGAGGAGCTCAACCCTCTAGATAAACAAGTTATTGAATGACTTTCTTTGCCAAAGGAGGGTCATGATACACTTAATTCTAACCTTGAAGCCAAGTCTGTAGACTCTCAAAAAGCTATAGACTCTGAAAAACCTAGGGATGCACCTTAGGATTCTCAAATTGAGTCTCCTGAGAAATCTTTTGCTAAGAAGTACAAGAGGTTGATGAAGGCTTATTCTGCACACACACGCAAGCCTATTACTATTACTAACCGTGTTTTGTAAAAAAACAGGAGCTCCCAAGGATCCTGCAGAGCCATACTCTAAAAGCAAGAAAATACCTGAACCAGAGTCTAATGTTGATTCAGAGTCTAGACTACCTTTAGACTCTAATCATGAAACATTTTGGGAAGGAATGCCATTGGATGCAGCCTCATGTCTCATTGATGAAATCATTACTCCAAGTGATGAGGTACTGCTATTCTTATATCCTTTGGTGGAATCAATTGAAGATCCAGAGCAATATCAGACTCAATCTCAAGTCTTGGATCTTCTTACAGCCTATGAAGCCCTAAGAAAGATAATGGAGATGGAGCTTCGAATGTCTACACAGGATGTGGTCACAAATCTCTACAGCTACCTCTTCAACTCTTCATTATAAGTTAAAGCAGTTGGGCTCAAAGAAGGCAGGACTAATGCATTTCTCAAAGCACTTGGTGTGCCAGACTCTGAACAGCCAATATCAAATAATCCTAAAAAGCTTAAGGTCCATAAAAGAAGAGAATCAGAGTCTGTTGCTGAGTTAGAAACTGAGATTGAGCAACCAGTTTTTAACTATGAAGCAATTTGGGATAATGGAGTTACCTATAGGACAGCCATTCAATGGATTTCTCACTTTCAACCTTTGTCAAGATAAATGGCTGACTATCTTGTCCATAATATAGGTACAATTGCCAATAAATACATATATCCAACCTACCAGAGTAGATTCGAGCAATTAAAGGGCACATACTTTCAAATAGTGAGAAGGGAACTGCAGGAACTCTTCAATCTCACAGATGCCCAGGCAATCAATGCAATCCATACAAGGGCCTTTCATCACAATTTGGATGCATTTATTATTGAAGAACAATAAGAGGTAAAAGGTGATGCAAGGAAGTTGAAGGATGGGACTAGTGCACCAATGGTGGCTAGTGAGAAAGATGCCTAGTCTGCCTCACCCACAAAAGAACCACCTAGTAAGAGGTTGGGTGATAGTGGGGCATGAGAGTATGTTGTTAGGACCTCCTTGGCAACTCAATAATATGATGATGAGAACCCCAGTGATATGGGAGGACAGACTCTGATGGATGCTCATGAAGGCATCCCACAATTTATTCTATCAGAGTCTATTCACTTTGAGGGGGAGTCTCATGCACCAACAGTCAAATATGGTGACACTCAGACTCTGGCTTCTAATGAAGTCATACTAAAGCAATCAAAGTCTAGATTAGACCTGAGACTGGAGTACTGGAGCCAACAGACTTTGAAGAGAAAGAAGAAGTTAGTAAGGGTTCAAAGTGTGTTCCTGCTCACCCCTTGGTGGAAACTCCGAACCGTCAGACATTTGAAGGGGTTCCCCTCCATCAAGGTGATTCAGGTATTAGAATAAATCTTTTCTCTCTCACACCCTCTTCTGTAGGACCTTTGAGTGCACCTATCTAAATGCGTGACAAAATAACTGAAATGTTGGCACTGGTTCAGGCAAAAGGAGAGGTAGAAAAGGCTGTAGAGAGCCTGAGTGAGAATGAGAGAGTGGGTGCCCAACCCCATAGTGAGGATGAGATATTAGGGTATCCTGAACCTAGCTTTACTTATTGGGATAAAGATTTTCCAAAGATTTGGTCCAATGAGTTGAGGCAGGGTATGGATGAAAACTCATTCATGTTAATTTTGCAGATTGGCAAAAAGGAAGAGGCTCTAGCTGCTCAAAAATCATTTAGTCAAAGACCACAACAACACTTAGTGGATTCTTTAGCCAGGAGAACATACGGTGTTATGGAGGCTTTGGTGGATATATCAAATTTTTAATCTGAAACTCCAACCTTAAATTCAGAAGAACCAATTTTTATCGTGCCTTTAAGGGCTAGGCTTCCAGAGTCTACAAACTCTGATCACTCTAAGGAGGAGTCAGGGTCTATAGTACATTTTGTAGTTTTAGAGTCTACTCAATCACCAGAGTCTACACCTCCAGTTATAAAGATTGAGCCTATTGATGCTGATATGCAGGAGGATTACAATTCTGAGGATGATGGACCAGTAAATCCATCCTTTATCTATTTTGATCAGTTTTTCCTCTAACTTGGATCTCTGCACAGCTCAAAGGTATTACAGATAAAGCTTCTTTTGAGTGCATTTTGGCCATTTTCCAATTTGAAAGACTAAAGGCTTTTCAGAAGAAGTCTTTTCTACAAGGATATGGTCATTATCCAAATGAGGATACTAATGCCTCTTTCCTTGAAGATGAGAGAACAATTAATGAAGAAATTAAGGCTGAGACAGAATTTGTTATTTCTTAAAAGGAGGATCTGTTAGATGGATTAGTCAATCAAACTTCATCTTTTTCAAACAGGCTGAGGAATTACAGTATATTAGATTTATCTTACAAATTGCTTATGAAGTGAATAAAAGCAAAGAAGCTGTCACACACAAATGGTTCAAGGAGATTGACAGGAAGTTGACTCTGCACAGACAGATAAATCGATAGATGGGTAAATTTTCTTTAAAATATGTTGATGTTGAAGGAAATGATCAAGACATGCCATTAGAAGAGAAGAAAATCAAATTTCAAAAAGGTATGGGACATTACTTGGGATTTTAACCTATGAGTGGGAAAGTTAGTGTTCTGATGTTGAAAGATTTAAAAGAAAGAGAATGCAGTGCAAATTATCTAAGAGCAGCTTATTGTCAAATCAAATGTTCCAATGAAGAAATGAAGAAACAGAAGAAATTTGTTGGTGAAGCTCTTGCTATTATGGAAGATAATATGCTGAAATCTTTTCTGAAAAACAATCCAGCCTTTGAGAAGATCAAGTGAGATGTAATTCGTTTACCCTTTAGTTTTGACATCATCAAACCTTGATTGATGTTTACATTTTATAAAGCATAAATAGGGGGAGATTATTAGAAATATATTCATTTGATGATGTACAAAATATTAGAACAGGGTCTAGCATAGTCTATTTATAATAAGTCTTTCTAGTCTCTGAAATTGTATAATCAGAGTCTAGATAGTCAATATTCTTGTCACATTTACTTAGAAGAATTTCTTTAGAAAGTGAAACCAGAGTCTTCATGAAGATCAGAGTCTGGAAGACGATCAGAGTCTATAGACTATCAGAGTCTATGATCTGTCAGAGTCTGCACATGATCAGAGTCTATAGACTATCAGAGTCTATAGTCTGTCAAAGTCTGAAGATTCCAGAGTCTATAAAGTTGAAGCTAAATTTGGAAGATGATCATAGTAATGGAAAGTCTTCGAAGATAAAGACAAATATATTGCAGATATGTTATGAGAGGGAAAGAGAATTTCAGAAGGAAACTTTTCGAATAATAATTAGGAATTCTATTCCTATTGTAATTTGATTTTATGTTAGTTTATAGGCAGCTCTCTATATAAACACTCTATATAACCTAATTATAAAAAGTCGAGATTGTCTAAATCAAAGTTGTAAGAGAGCATAGAGATAGAGAGAGTTGTTGTGAAAATACAGAAAAGCTGTTAGGGTTTGTGTATACCCTAGGAGAGTTTGTATTTACCTGTAAAGCATAATGTAACGTAGTATATAATAGTGATAACGATAACTCAACTAAGAAACAAAGACAGATAAATAATACTAATATGCAGCACAGGAATCCAGAAGGACATGCAAACAAAAATCATACATACATCATTGCAGAACACTCAAGATGAAAAGTTTACTGAAAGAAATCGAGAGAAGTTCATTAATATGTTCAGTCCTCAGCAACAAATAAGTGTTCAGTAGATTTCAGACTAAAGAAGCAATGGAACAGTCCAAAATTAATCAGCTGAAATAGAACAGAAATCAAGGGAATTCAATTCAGTGTTAGTCGTTTGTGAACCAGACCAGTGCACTAAGCGTCAGCACATCTAGAAAAAAATTGTCTTGATTTATCAGAAGAAAATCAGTTGATCAAGCCAGAAGAGAGAAAACCAAGTGGTAATTACTTCAAGAATCAAGACATTGTTTTAAATGGTAAAATCTTCTAAGGCAAGGGTTAATGGCGCCTCTACAGGGTAACTATAGTCCAAGGTGCAACAAAAAGAAACATAGGCGCAACAAACCAAGTACAAAGCTCAACAAAAGTTTAAGGGAAGATTTAGTGGCGTCTGCACAAGGGATGCAGTGTAGAGGCGCAACTAAATGTGTCCAATGCTCAAGGAAATTCTTCTAAGTATTGTCTAGCATTTCGTGGCGCCTACACAGGGTAGATAGAGTACAGGCGCAACAAAAAGACATACAGGCGCAAGGAACTTCTACTGAATGTTTCTAAGTACTTTCTGGCACCTACACACTACAACCAGAGTGTAGGCGCAACAAACACCCTTGGCGCAACAAAGCATCCAAGTGGCGCCTACACACCACTCACCTTGTACCAGACGCAACAAAGGACTTTTAAATTGTAGGGAATCATTTTCCAAAATGACTACAGAATAAATATGGGGGAAATCAATACAGACAGTAATCAATTTTCATTCATCTTCAATAAAAGAGATACAGACAGGGGCTCCATTAAAGACATACATTTATATCACCCAACTGCACTTATATTGTAACATTGATTGAACCCATTAAAGCTAATCATTTGATCAGAAGTGTAGCGCCTCAGGGATTTAATAATACATTGTTATTTCCCCGAATTCTTGTGTTCCATTTACTACTATTTTAATATCTCAAGAATACAAACACTTAATCCGCAATATAACGAAAAATCTACCACATCATATTCAACCCCCCCTTCTATGATGATTTTGGACCTAACATTTGGTATCAGAGCTTGTTGATTGAAGTTACAAATCAAGATCCAAAAATAGTTTTTCGAAAAAGGGCATTTTTAGATCTAGAAAATTTTATATTGAAATTTCTTTATTTTTAAAGAAAAATTAATTTCAAATTTTTCAAAGATTTTAAGTTCACTAATATTAAGAAGACTATCAATCATCAAAAATTCGAATTAAAATTTTATTTATCAAAATTTATTTTTTATTCGAATTGATTTTAATTTTTAAGAAATTAATTATTTCCTGAGATTTAAAATTATTCACAACCATGAGTACCCAAAAACTTAGTAGCATCAAAATCTCAGGCTTTGATAAAAATGAATACATTTTATGGAAGAACAAGATGTCCACTTTCATCAAATCAGCTAATTCTCAATACATGGGAATTTTGGAAAATGGACCCTATGTACCTCAGAAGCTGACACCAGAAACAGTCTCAGAATGACGGCGAACGGATTCCTCAAGGATTTACCCCAAAGGAGCCTTAAGAGTATACTGACACTGATAAAGATAGAGTTGCATGGGATAATCATCTTCAATGTATCCTAATGGATTCACTGGACACTACAATGTTGAATCAAGTGATTAATTGCCCCAGTGCCAAACAAATGTGGGATACGATTGATCTGCTAATGGAAGGTACAACAGAAGTGAAGGAAAACAGGCTGGATATTCTTACATCCCAGTATGAAGCGTTCATGTCACTACCAGGAGAAAGTATCACTCAAGTCTTTGAGAGATACAATAAATTGTTGAATGACTTATCACTGCATGGGAAGGCTTATTCACGTAGGGAGATCAACAGGAAATTCATGTTGACACTACCAACACACCTGGAACACAAAATCTCTGCCATCAGAGAGAGAAGTGACATAAATGACATGTCCATTGAAATTCTATATGGGAAGCTCAAGACTCATGAAATGGAGCAAGAGCAGAGACAAATCATTTATGGGTCAGGTACAGTGGACAGTAAAAATACAGCACTGTTAAAGACTACAACACTTGTAACCAAGGATTTAGCTGTAACAGAGAATAGCTCAGTAAAGTCTGTTGTTGAGATAGAAGAGATTCTAGAAGCTGAAATTTCAGAGAATGCTCAAATAGGTGATGAAGATGAGTTCTACTCAATGGAAGAACTTGAAAACTTGGAAAACAAGACAATGGCCTATATGGCAGAAAAGTTCAAGAACCTCAGGTTTAGGAGGAACCCTAAGTAGAAATTCAAGAGTAACTCAAGTTACAGTGGTTCGTCTTCAGGTTCTTACAGCAAAGGAGGTTATAAGAAGGGGATGGTAGACCGCAGTAAGTTCAAGTGCTATAACTGTGATGAACCTGGACATTTTGCTACAGAATGTCAGAAGCCTAAGCAAGGAAAAGAAAGAAAGGAGTCGTATGATGAACTTAAGCAAAAGTATGATGCACTAGTAAAGAAGCATCAGGGCAGAGCTTATATAGCCGAGGTAAAGAGCTGGGATGACTCAAACAATGATGAAGAGGAGACATATAGAAATGTTGCACTAATGGCAGACTCTTCAGAGGCATCACCTCAGTCATCCAAGGTATCATTTCTTTCCACAGTTGATATGTCTAATTCTGATTATAAGAAAACTGTAGAAGATCTTAGTGTAGAAATGTTTAACATTCACACAAGCATGTTAGCATCTGAAGAAGAAAATGCTAAACTAGTTCTAAAGAATAAAATGCTAGAAGCTAGAAATGAAGAACTAGAGCTTGCATGTGTTAACCTAGAAGATCTGAAACAGAAGATAGAATATCAACAGAATAGAGACAAATGCAACCAGGAAGTAGAAACTGTACTTAGGAATAAAATTTCTGAGTTAGAGTTAAAACTTCAGGCTTATAAGAAATCTGCTAATCTTGTTAAGGAGGCAATAGATAAACAAGTCATAGGTTAGAAAACAGGAATATGATTTGACTATGATAAAAAGGAAGGAAAGAGACATGTGGAATCAATTGCTGAGGAAAGTCCTGTGAAGCAAGTTATTCCACATGTGTTAAAAAATGTTGTTAAGCCCCTATACAAGAAGTTTGTCTTCGAACCCCTAGATGAAGAACATATGTTAATGAAAGAAGAAATTCTTGCTGAGGATCAAAAGAAAGAGGAATTAAGTAAAGAAAAGTTGCCTGAGTAATCTGTAAAAATTGTAGAACCTAAGGAACAGATTAAAAGTAATTTAGGCAACAAGGATAAAAAGAAGAAAGCTAACAGAAATGGAAAGATAGGTGTTAACAAGAAAAATGATTATGCCTCTTCTACCAAAGCAATTAGGAAAGTTTGTAATAATTGTAATTCTACTGGTCATCTTACGCATGCATGCAAAAAGATAAAAGTAGTAAAAGAAGAAACTCCTAATGTGTTGGTGTAGGTGTCCTAGAGGCAATACAATGTTTATTTTGATAAACCTTTATGTCAATTGATTATTCAATAAACATATTTATTATGACTTTAATTACTGCGATATATTTGTTAGCATAATAAATGTCCTTAGAATCATGATACACATTGTATAGTTTAGTACATGACTTAAACTTGAGATTATATAATATATCATATTCTTAAATGTCCCTAGTCGAGTATTATTATTATAGGACAATAATAATACATAAATAGACTAGTATGTTGTTTGACAGATAACCACATCTCATTGGTTATAAGTATGGGGATACTAAAGTCAACACATAGGTACATGCAGGAGTACATGGTACTGGACAGACCCACAGTGAGATTCTTCATGTTTAATAAAGTCATAAGAAAGACTCACAGTGATAATGGTGTAATGATCCTCTGACTTGAGATCATTATATTTTTATACGAGGATTAATATACTTTGACTACATTAAAAGTTACCTTTGACCGGGTAATGATAAAAGTGGACATCGGGTATATCATGAGTCGTATGAGAAATATGAATGATAGATAAAGGATTTAACCCTCCTATAATTAGGAGAGATATTATTGGCCTCTTGATTGAGTGAGACTATAAAATGCATGGCCGTGCTCAAATAATGATTTGTTTTCATAGTCTACTCATGGATCAAGTAAACCCGGATTAAATGTTGAAGAGGATGACTAAATACATGCCTCGAGTTTAATCTATAATATATATGGTTAAAAGGATTATATTACACGGAAACATTAATCACGAAAGGTTTTATCGAATCACGATTTAATTATTGTTTAATTGGGTAGCAATGATGTATTACTAGATGCCGCTCATTGTTTATAATTTTATTGGAGAATAAAATTATTGCCAATTAAATAATAGCCTATAGGGTCACACGCAAAGAGCACTTAGAGGAATAGTTAATTTAAATTATAGATTTAAATTAATTGATAATTATTTGAATTTTTATTATATTAATTAAGTGAGACTTAATTAATTAAGATAATATAAATTCAAATTAGAATTGTATTTCTGCCCATAATAATTAAGTATGACTTAGTTATTAATTAAATAATAAAATTCCTATTTAAATAACGAAAAATCCAAAATTTAAATAGACCTACATGGGTTAGGTTTTGCTGCTATGGGCCTGTTAACCAAACATTATAAATAGATAATGTAGGGTTAAGAGGCACAACACGTTTTGATAGAAAAACCCTAGAAGAGGCAGCAAAGAGGCAGGAAGACAATTCGAATTATCAAAGGTTTGCTAGTACATCCACTCCGTAATCAAGATCGTGAGACGCTCTTGAAGGTGCTCGTGTGGATACCATAGAGGTGTTTTCGAGAAGAAGACACAAGTCGTGATAGCAAGGATCTCCGTTGAGTTCGTGACATTCAAGATCGTAATAGGTATGATTCGATTATCACCATAATCCGTCCAATCTTATACATGATCCTGCGTTAGGGTTCCGAAATTTTTCGTTATATTTACGTTTATCCGCTGCGTTTTATGCCTCGGAACCCAACATAATGTGCCTGCCATGCCTGCCATGTCTATCTCTCATCAACCATGTGGTAAAGTAGGAAAGCTTGAGGTATATTCTTTCGTTATTAGTTAGACCCATTGGATGCTTTAAATGATTTAAATGCCTAAACTGACTTATAAAAATTCAGGGCTATTTATACTTTTCGGCAGAGTTGGTTCATATTCAAAAATTCATATCTCCTTTGTTATTCGTCATAAAATTGTGCTCTTTATCAGTTATGAAACCTCTGCAAATGCTCTTTAATTATATAGTTATAATCGAATTGATATCAGATTGTTTTATTTGTCTAAATCAGTTTTTAACCTGACTTGGTCCTGAATAATTTCTGTTGTGTTACTTGAACTTCTAAAATTCATAACAAATTCGTTATCAATTTGTTTATTGTGAATCTTATCATTCTGGAATCCTTGTTGAATGTATTTTAACTCTCTAGTTTATCATTTTCCCAGAATCTTGGTCTATCTGTTGTTAAAATTTAAATTACTATAAGTTATGAACTACTAACCTTTTTCAGCATTCGAATTGCTTTGTCCATTGGTATTCGATGCATTGTTTTTTAATCGCTGTATTCTTGAACAATTATTAGTTATTTCAAATTATGATTCGATATCTTTGATATTTGTTCATTTGCCATCAGTTTATTCAGTGATCATTAGTTACGAGTGATTGGTCCTAAAACGATTTGGCTCGGTTATCGAGAAATACTAGAATAATGTTTTCTTAGTAAAAGTTTATGGACTTTATTAGGTATGTTTACATGCAACCTAAGGGTGGCTCCTTGTGAAACGCCTCTGCATACTGGTATTGTATTTGTATTTGATATTCGTACACTACATGATCACATTATTTGTCATCTGTTATTAGAGATTGGTTTATTGGTTGTATCACAGTCATCCATCGTATCTTTCATATGCTTTTGCTTTGATCATATATTCATTATTGTATCTGTCGTTGTACTTCGAAATGTATTATTGTTTACTGTTGGGCCCTTCGGCCGCCTCATTGAGCTTTGTTCACTCACCCTTTTTATTTTGTTCTTTCCTCAGGCATTGATGGTTAGATTCGCGGTGAGGATGGGGTCGCTTTGGGTAGACGACCATTAATAGTTTTTATTAGTTCATGATTTGAATAAATTGGCAAACTTTAGACCCTTATTAGTTTGAATTGGTAATCCTGTTTTGTTTTGCAGCCTGGTTTATGGCTTTCGAAACTCTATTATTTTTAAGATACGAATTTTATTAGGTAATAAGAGTAGAAATGATGCCTTTTAGACTTATTAGAAATTGTGGTTTTCTTATATTAATTCATCATATAACTTCTGCACTCTGACTTTAGATTGATTATCAGCATTAAGGTCACGCCTCAGAAATGGGGTGTGACAGTTTATGTCTTCAGGGTCATACACTTTACCAAGTATAGTCATCTCATTCAGTAATTTGGTAAACCTATCATACATCTCAGTGATAGTTTCTCCAGTTTTGGCCTCAAAATACTCATAGTCCTGAATTAGCAGAGACCTAGCATTCTTCTTGACATCGTTAGTCCCTTCACAGTGCACTTCAAGTTTTGTCCACATCTTCTTAGCAGTTTTGCATGATATAACACAGTTTGTAAGAACATAATCCAAACTATTAAAAAGAATATTTTGACTTTTGCCTCCTTAAGGACATTCTCTTTGTCCTCCTTTGTCCACTCAGCCTTTGGTTTTTCAACAAGGTGCTCTTCAATTATTTTACCTTCTTCAGTGTCTTGAGGAACAAGCCTTGAAGGAACATAGGGTCCTTCATGAATCCAGTCAAGATAGTTAGGATCTGTAGCTTCCAGATGGTGCAGCATCTTAACCTTCCAGTGGGTGTATTTGTTTATCTTAATCATAGGAATCTTAGAATTTCCATCTTTGTTTACATACATCTTTGATCGATTTTAAACGTTAGGCTCTGATACCAATTATTTTCTCAGTCACACAAGTAGAGGGGGGTTGAATACTTGTGTTCTTTTTCTGCCTGATTAAAATCAACTCAATATGAATTAAAGTTTTGAATTAAGAACAAAGATCAAACACAAAGATATGAATGAATATTGTTTTATTATTGATGAGTAAATACAAACTCTCCTAGGGTGTACACAAACTCTAACAGCTTCTCTGTGTTTTTCACAGCAACTCTCTCTATCTCTATGCTCTCACAAAACTTTGACAATTTTTCTTCACACCTACAATTAGGTTACATAGAGTATTTATATAAAGAGCTTCCTAACAACTAATAACAGAAAATCAAATTACAATAGGAATAGAATTCCTAATTATTAGTTGACAGTTTCCTTATGAAATTTTCTTTCCTTCCCATAGCATATCTGCAATATATTTGTCTTTATGTTCGGAGAGTTTCCATTCATGTGATCATCTTCCAAATTTAGCTTCAACTTTATATACTCTGAAATCTTCAGATTCTGATAGACTATAGACTCTGATAGTCTATAGACTCTGACAGAATATAGACTCCGATAGTCTATAGACCCTGATCACCTTCCAGACTCTGATCTTCATCCAGACTCTGGTTTCACTTTCTACAGAAAATATTCTAAGTACAAGTGACAAGAATGTTGACTATCTAAACTCTGATTATAAAATTTCATAGGCTAGAAAGACTTATTATAAATAGACTATACTAGATTCCTAATATATAAACCAAAACATTTAACGAACGATTAAACAACAGTTAAATCAATTCATAGATTTTAATAAACAGGTATATCACAACATTAATATATAAAGTACAGGTTTCGAAAACTTGAATAAGTATAATTTAATTTCAAATGCAAGATCAAGGATATAAAATTTTGAAAATAAAAGTTTAAGGATGGGAAAACTTGCATACGTAGTAATACAAGTATTTTAATATGTAAAAAAATGTAGGGTTAGAAAACTTGCCTAGAGTTCAGGATACGCTCTTAGAGTCCCACTCATTCTGGATTCTCTATCAATAGTGTTAGGAATATATTCATTTGAGGATGTATAAAATTCTAGAACAGGAGTTAGCATAGTTTATTTGCAATATATCTTTCTAGTCTCTGAAATGTATAATCAGAGTCTAGATAGTCAATACTCAAGTTACTTGTACTTAGAAGAATTTCTGCAGAAAGTAAAACCATAATCTGTATGAAGATCAGAGTCTGGAAGGTGATCAGAGTCTATAGACTATCGAAGTCTAAGATCTGTCAGAGTCTACAAATGATAAGAGTCTATAGTCTGACAGAGTCTGAAGAATTCAGAGTCTATAAAGTTAAAGCTAAATTTGGAAGATGATCACAGATAAGGGAAGTCTTCGAAGATAAAGCCAAAGATATTACAGATATGCTATAAAAACAAGGAAAAAGAATTGCAGAAGGAAACTGTCAACTAATAATTAAGAATTCTATTCCTATTGTAATTTATCTTTCTGTTATTAGCTGATAGGCAGCTCTCTATATAAACTCTATGTAACCTAGTTGTAAAAGTGTGAAAGTCGAAGCAAAATTTGTCTGAGTGAAATTTTGTGAGAGCATAGAAATAGAGAGAGTTGTTGTGATAAACATAGAGAAGCTGCTAGGGTTTGTGTACACCCTAGGAGAGTTTTGTATTTACAAATCAATAATACAAACAGTACTTATTCATATCTTTGTGTTTGATCTTTGTTCTTAATTCATATCTGTTTATTGCTATTGAGTTGATTTTAAATCAGGCAGAAAAGACACACAAGTATTCAACCCCCCCCTTCTACTTGTGCAACTATGAAAACAAATAGATATCATAATCCTGATTAGTACTCTTAATCCCATCAACTACTTATATTACTAATAAGTATAATCGCATAAAGAGTCCAATTATGACAACTTCAAATTGGTATTTAGTTCTTTTACTTAACACTTATATTACCCGGCATTCACCTCCTCGGGTCTATCTTGACCATTCGTAAAATATCTTGACAACGAATTTTAATCTAATCATTTACTCGAATACATCTTCATATTATTCCTCTACATCTTTCGTATTTTAACCGACTCGAAATTATCATTGTATCCTGGCCAAAGTGGCTCGTCAAAACAGTGCCTCTAGAGTTGACTTTTCTTTGGATTACTATTACGCGACTCAGACTCCAATATTTTTAATAAATCAGAAAATTCATAATTAAATACGAAACCACTCAAGGAGCTTCTTGAGTATTTGTAATAATTATCAAAAATATTTGAATTTGGAACACATGATTTAACTTGGTGAAAAGCATTTTAAAAGTCGAGTCAACTATGGGGTTTTACTATTTATACCGCTTTCACTAGAACCTTGATTTCTCCTAAACCGTTAACTCAATCGATGCACCATTTTTCATGGATGACCTAGGGAATGTATAGTATACAATCCATCCAAAGTTTGTCCCTGGACAGAGGACTCATTTTCCCGAATTTACTGAACAAAGTAGTAGCTTCTTTAGTGAATAGTGTCATCGCGCAACTTTGGTTTCGAAATTTTTATAAAATCGAAATATTAACATTTTAACACAAAACCTTTTGGTGATATTAATAACTATCCAAGGTATATATCATTCAAGTTTCATAATTTTAATAAACCCTTAAATAGTCCAATAATAGTCCTAAAATAATATTAAAGGAGCAGTTTGGTTCAATTGAACTACTTTCACTAAATCGGGTGTTTCTCTTAAACCGTAAATCGTACCGACATGATTTTTATACCAAAACAACTAAAAAACAATATCTATCATTTCATGGTCTGTGGTGTCCATAAATAATTTATTGACAGTTCGTAAAGCTTATTCAAAACAGGCCTATATGCGAACGGACATTACAATGGCTATAATCGTAACGATTCCTGAATATAACTATCTTAAATCCTTTTAATATCAACCCAATCATCAAACCAACCATCTTTACTACAAAATAAGTTCATAAAATTCATGAATACACCACCAACATTAACACATAACAATCAACCATCAAGATCCAAACATTTGAAATCCAAACTCCATGAACTAACATGTACTTGAACATAACTTTAAACTATACTTATATCTCAACATAAATCAAAGGGTGGAGAATGTTTATACCTTTTTTGAATCCTTAAACATACTAACAAGAGCTTATAAGCCTTAAGGGAGCCTTGATCTATGCTTATCATCCTTAAACTTGCAAGAGAAATCAAGAAACAAGTTAGTCATTTTCGGAGTTACTATTCATCCTCATCTTTGAGCAAGGATTTGGCTATGCTATACTAATTGGATGGTCATGAAATTTTTAACATACCTTAGTTATGAATTATGGAAGCTATGGTCAAAAGCTTGTGATTTGTGAAGGTGTAGAGCTTGAGTTTTGAATTTCTTTTCTCTCTTTCTCTTGCTTGGGCCGAATGGAATGAAGAAATGGGGGAGAGAGCTTTTTCTACTTTTCTTGATTTTTATGTTGGTGTATTTGTGTGTGTATAATGTGTATGTATTGTTAAATGGCTGAATTCTAATACAAGTATGGCTTGGTGGAGTGAAAAGTCAAGGCCAAGTACTAATAAAGTTCCATGATTGGGGATCACCTTTCCCTTTTCCATGTTTTAGTGAACTTGGTTCCTTATTGGTAATTGGATGATCTAGTTAGTTTGGTTGGTCTCTAACTATACTAGTTTGCATGGAAATTCTCATTAGTCTCTTATCATCCGACACATAACCATTAATTCTCCACATAAGTTCGATTAGTTTCCGAAAATATTTCATCGTAGAAATTCCGTATCGTAAATCCTTAATATTCTAAATAATTTTATTCAAAACAAACCATTGAGTTTCTAAATTGTAATCCTCCTTGTTATCTCGTATTCTTAATATTTTATAATTTTTGAAACCAATAGTAAAACTGAAAATCTTCAGATTTTGACGGCTTTTGCATTCACTCATTTTCTTCATACAACAATATTACATCCTCGAATTTCCAATATTCCATCACCTGCTTAGTATGGTCTAAATTTTTTTCATAATCCGTAGAATCACTATTCATCAGGGTCGTTTATAAATTAAAAATAAATGCATCAAAAATATGGGTTATTACATCTGTCCCCCATGAGTGAACCTTTAATCCGTATATATACAAAAGTATCAACGGCTCTATGAAAGTATTTTAGGTAAGTAAAGATTTGAGGATCAGAAAATATTTCATAGGCATAAGCAAAGAAGCTGATATAAAATTGAATTTGAATTTTGAAATCTCCTTTGATTATTCATACGATATGAAAGTGGTTGAGGTTTAAATAAGGCAAGTGAAAAACAAATCAACCATCTCCTAAAGTTTTATAAAACGTTTTTAATAAAATATATGAGCTTAGGAATATATTAAAAACGTAATATTTAATCGAATGTACAATTAAATTAATCGTACACAAAATATAATTCTGTTTTGCAACTGTAAAAAGAATTTTGCTCTCTGTAGAATTCTGTTTCAGCAAGCTATAATACATGTTGTTATGTTATTAACTATGAGACCTACAAAACATGATTAGTATTTCCAATATAGCAGGCTATAGTAAGTTAACAAGCATATAAACGACTGTACATTCAGTACAAGCAATTTAGCTTGCTAGAATGGGTGATCATCAAAATCAGGAGGTTTACAGATATAACACACCATTGGAATTGCCCTAAAGCCTCACCCCCACCATTATTCAAGCCATTTTCTGCAAAGTATATGCTATAAATTTCTCTCCAAGAACTCTCTCAACTCCATAATATTTATATCTCCAAGAGTTCTTGAGCTTCATAGATCTTTCACTTTTAAGGCTTATAAACCTATATACTTGCACAAATTACACACCCACCATACAAGTATCTATTAGGAATTATGAGATTTGATGATAACAAATTATTTAGAATTACAATATAGATTTCAATTTTATGTAACTGGTCAATGGATGTGTGTCTTATAAATATTCATTGACTATGAATCCAATTATCAGTTAAAGTTGTTGTTAATCAACTAATAAATTGGATTGCAACAATTGATTCAGGATTCTTATTATCAATTGATTATAGTACTTCGATGGATGCTATGTACTAGTCAACTGATATCTATTGACTTCAATTGATAGCTCATCAATGGATGTGAAGAATGGCTGATGAAATGTAAATATTTTAAGTCAAAATCCTCTCAAATGAAGTGATCAACGAATAAAGAGGTCAATGGATATAGATGACGTTCGATGGATAAAAGTCAACAAAAGTCAATCAACGGATCACCATCAATGGATGTATGCATGAAGACAGTCAATGGATAAAGGGATCGATGGATACTCAAATATCCATTGATACATTAATTGATCAATGGATAACACATCCATCGATGGATAGGAAAGAGGGATCGATTGATAAGCTTCACGGCAATTATCAGTTGATCAGGGTTTCCCAAAATGGTTAAAGACAAATGGAATGGAATCTTTGCAGAAACTGAATCAATGGAAGACAGTCCTGTCAAGATTGTGAAGACTTTCAAAATTACACAATCTTTAAGAAGAAGATCAAGACAAAGGCTTTTTCAGAAGAGAACAAAGTTCAAAGAAGACTATGAAAAAGAAGCTACCTTGTAAAATGTATTTTATATACATTTATCAGTCGATAGAAAATAGATGTAGAATATGAACTACTATATATAGTTTAGTAGTTCATAGTAGCAAAGTGTATAAAATTATAACAGAACAAGAAAAGCTTAGGAATTATAAGAATCATCTTGTATTGCTTTTATTTGTTCAATTTTCATATTGTAAGTAGCTTGGTTTCTAGACCAAGGTCTATTGAAAGTAAAAACATTCACTAGTGGAAAACTAATCCACTAGTATTTTTTTAAAGCTATGTTTTGTTTTCAAGTATTTTAAGTTTAATTCTACTATGCAAAGTTTTCTTAGTAATCTTTATTTCTAAACACTCAAACAATTAAAGTACAAACTTGAATGCGCAAGAATTCCTCAAAATTCTTAAGTTTGTATTCAACCCCCATTTTACAAACTTGTACTAAGGGAAAATAACAATTGGTATCAGAACCTAGCTTTCAACATACCGAAAGTTAAGATATAAATACATCAAGTATGGGTCAAAAAGACACCGGGGTAAAGATTCTAGTTCTTGAAAAAGATGAGTACTTTCCCTAGAAGGTCGAAATGCACTTGCATCTGCTATCCATTGATCCCTTCTATGTTTACTGCATAGAGAAAGGTCCACATGTAACTAGGAAAATAGCTACAAGTGTGAATACAGATGGTACTCAAGCACTAGACAAGATTATTCCAAAATCTGTGAGTGAATACAAAGATAAGGATGAAAAGGAAATACACAAGGATAAAAAGGCTATGAACATTTTATTTAATGGTCTTGACAAGGATATGTTTGACAATGTTATCAACTGTACAACCTTTAAAGAAGTCTGGGATACTCTTCAAACTCTATATGAAGGCACTGAGCAAGTAAGGAAGAACAAGATGCAACTCTTAATTAAAAAATATGAGGCCTTTCACTTTAAGAGTGGTGAATCAATTAATGACACATATAGTAGGTTTCAAAAACTTCTAAATGAACTGAAACTATATAGAAGAGTATATGTTATTGAGGATACCAATCTCAAGTTTTTGAGATCTCTACCCAAGGGATGGAAACCAATGACTATTTCTATAAGACAATCTCCCGACTTTAAAGAATATACTCTTGACAAGCTGTATGGAATCCTAAACACTTATGAGTTGGAACTACAACAAGATGAGGAGATTGAGAAAAGTCAAAAAAAGGAAAAGTTTGTTGTCATGGTGGTCAAGGATAAGCAAGTTGTAGAACCCTATGAAGATATTGGTGTTAAAGAAGGGAAGAAGGAGAGTCATGGTAAAGCTGTAAGTGGAAATAGATATGATGAATCTTCAACTAGCAAAAGAAAAGAAATAGTTGAAGATGATGAATCATATACTAAGGATGAAATGGATGAAATACATGAGCATCTTGCTTTTCTATCAAAAAATATTTCCAAACTCAAATTTAAGAGGAATCCTATGCAAAGGCCTGGATCCTAGTTTAAGAGAGATAATCAATAAAGCAAAAATCTTGTTAATAGGACTCAATTCAAATGTTTTAACTGTGGATTGGCTGGTCATTTTTAAATGAATGGAGAAAGCCAAAGATGGAAAAGAAATCAAAGTTCAGTGATGGCATTGACTACAAAAAAAGTTTTGATTTGCTGAAACAAAAAGAAAATGATTTTGTAACAGAAGAAAAGGACTGAGCTGTTGAGGATGACTCTAAAGAAGAAGAATTCATCAATCTTGCACTCATGGCCAACCATGATGACCAAGACGCTAGTTCTTCTAGCAATCAGGTAATCTCTACTAATCTATCTGAGTTATCCAAAGATGAATGCAACATTACAATTACTGAAATGTCTAATGAGTTGTATAATTTGCATGTCACTCTTAAGTCCTTGAACAAAGAAAACACTAGACTCAAAAACACCATAGATTCCCTAATTGAAAGGAACACACACTTAGAGAGTGAACTAGTACAAATGGAAAGACTCAAGGTAGAAAACAGAGATGCTAGAGAGGAATTAGTTGAGTATAAAAAGAAGATAGAAACTTTGAAGGAACAATTAGAAGTAGAACTCCAAACCATTGACAAATGGAACAGGTCTAGTAAAGCTAGCAAAAAGTTGAATGATATTCATGGAACAAACTCTTTCACCATGTTGTCTGAAACTCTTGAGAGATTAGCTATTGATGAAAATCAATCTTTGGATAAGGATCAATCAATTGCTAATCCTGAATTAACTGATAAGGATTATCCATCGATTGATGATGTTGACTCAACGGATAATCATCCATCGATTGAGAAATCATCAACTGCTAAACAATCTACTTTAAAAACAAAGCTTAATAGACTTGTTAAATTTGTAGAGGAAGGTAGCTCCTCTAAACCTCAAAACAAAGTTGGGAAGGCTAACATAGGGCATTTATCCAAGAACCAACTGAAAGAAAAATTAGAAAAGATAAACCCTGAAATTAAACCTAATGAGAAAAAGAAAAATAACAGAAATGGTAAGGTAGGCATCAATAACCACAACAACTACACACCTGACATGTATGCACCTAGGAAAATATGTATTAAATGTGGTAGTAAAAATCATTTATCTATGCATTGCAAATATGATATGCCTGCCATACCTAACATGTCTGCAAATTCCGTTTTCCTCAAACAGTTGTTCCTCATGCTATTCATGCTCAATATTCATTTATGCCTTATATGTTAAATCCATATCTTGCATTTGATAACATGAATATACCTGTTATGCCTTGGAATATGAATACCAATATTCATCATCCAATTTCTCTAATTCTACAAGCATGAATGTTTCAAGTATTAGCACTGATAATCCTGAGGTACGGAAACCAACACCCAAGGTTGAAGTGGAAGCAAAACCACCTAAACTAAAGGTACAAAAGTTAGAAACCAAACCAAAGGTAGCAACTAATAAGAAAGGACCCAAGGCAACTTGGGTACCAAAATCACCTTAATTATTTTTGGATGTGTGCAGGGAAAAAGAAGGAATCTTTGGTAATTGGACAGTAGATGTTGAAGGCATATGACTAGAGATAAATCCATGCTCACACAGTTTGAGGAGAGAGCTAGCCTTGGAGTGACTTTTAGAGATGAAAATAAGGGTTACACCACGGGATATGGCTTGATTTCAATAGAAAATGTCATCATTGAACCTATTGCACTACTTGATGACTTAAGACATAATTTGTTAAGCATCAGTCAACTATGTGACATTGGAAATAAAGTTTGCTTCACAACTGAAGCATGCATAATTTCCAACAAAAAATATGGAAGCCTATTGATGACTGAGAACATAAATGGAAATGTGTACATAGCTGTCTTCAACTCAACAAATGTAGATTCAAATACTTGTCTTCTTTCAAAAGAAAATACAGATGAAAGTTGGTTGTGGCATAAGAAATTAGCTCACTTGAATTTCAAAGCCATGAATCAGTTGGTCAAGAAAAATCAAGTGAAAGGTTTACCACATATGGAATTTGTAGATGGACTATGTGATGCTTGTCAGAAAGGAATAAAAAGGAAGGTGTCATTCAAGTCTGAATTGGAATCATCAATTGAGAAGCCCTTGGAGCTTTTACATATGGATTTGTTTGGTCCTGTCAACTTAATGACCATAGCAAAGAAAAAGTATGCTCTAGTTTTTGTAGATGATTTTTCAAGATTCTCATGGACTTATTTTTTTTTTACCGTGGAAACCCGCAACCGCTACCCTTTTTTGGTGCAAGTAAGTGATCTCATCATCAAACATATGAAAGAAGTTGAGAAAATTCTTAGATTATATGTAAAGAAAATAAGGAGTGACAATGAAACAGAGTTCAAGAATTTGAAAATGATAGAGTTTTGTAAAGCCAAAGGAATTATTCGCACCTTCTCTACACCAAAAAGTCCTCAACAAAATGGGGTAGTAGAAAGGAAAAATAGGACACTAATTGAAGCAGCTAGAACTATGTTGGAAGATAAAAAATTACCAACCTATTTCTAGGCTAAGGCCATTAATGCAGCATGCTATATTCAAAACATCTCCATAGTGAATCAAGCTCAAGGAAAGACTCCATATCAATTGATCAAGAAAGACAAAAAACTAAAAGTGGGGTTTCTTCATGTCTTTGGTTTCAAATGTTATGTTATGAGAAATCAAGGTGAAAACCATGGAAAGTTTGAGGCCAATGCTGATGAAGCTATATTTATTGGGTATGCACTGTCAAGCATAGCCTGCAAAGTCTATAATCTTATACTACACTTTGTTATGGAATCTGTACATGTAGTATTTGAAAATGAAACTAATGGTGCGGATAGTGATGAAGAGGTGGAACCTAGAAACTCACAAGTATTCAGAAATCCAACATCAGTTGATGTCTCTGTATGAATGGATAATTTATCAGTTGACAGAACTCCATCAACTGATAATGCATCAACTGATAATCCATCAATTGATGATCAACACTCTACATAAAGGGTATCCAACTCATGGGGAGGGTTTCAAAATCTATCCTCAAATTCAAACCAGTTTGAGTACAATGCTAATGATCATGAAGCCTCATCATCAAGGAAAAATTTGCCTTCACAAAGAAAATAGACAAAAAGTCATCCATTTGAATTAATCATTGAAAATGAAGAAGATGGTGTCAAGCCAAGAAGTACTACTCAAAATGAGTGTCTATATGGGAGCTTCATATCTCAAGAAGAACCTAAAAGAGTTGAAGATGCTCTCAAGGATCCTAATTGGGTACTGGATATGCAAGAGGAACTCAATCAATTTGAAAGAAATAAAGTATGGAAGTTGGTGCCCAAACCAAAAGACATATCTGTGATTGGTATCAAATGGGTATTTAGGAACAAGATGGATGAAACTGGTACTGTAACTAGAAATAAAGCAAGGCTTGTGGCAAAAGGCTATTCTCAAGAAGAAGGAATTGATTTTGATGAAACTTTTGCACATGTTGCAAGATTAGAAGCAATCAGAAATTTTCTATCCTATGTTGCACATGCAAATTTCGAAGTCTACCAGATGGATGTGAAGAGTGCATTTTTGAATGGAGAATTAGAAGAGGAAATCTATGTAGAACAACCACCTGGTTTTGAAGATCCAAATTTCCCTGACTTTGTCTACTATCTGCTCAAAGCATTTTATGGCTTGAAACAAGCACTAAGGGCCTGGTATGATACTTTATCTCAGTTTCTCATTGAGAGTCACTTCACAAGAGGTACTGTAGATAAACTCTATTTCATAGAAATGTTAATGGCTCAATTATTCTTGTTCAAATCTATGTGGATGCCATTATATTAGGCTCAACTGATGAGGGACTTTGCAAAAAGTTTGTCAAATTAATGCAGAATAAGTATGAAATGAGCATGATGGGAGAACTTACCTACTTTCTTGGTTTACAAGTAAAATAAGTTAAGGATGATATTTTTATAAATCAAACAAAGTACATTCATAATTTGTTAAAGAAATTTGAATTAAGTGAATGTTCTTCTGCTAAAACTCCCATGGCCACCGCCACTAAACTTGAATTGAATACTAAGGAACTTAAAGTGGACATTTCAAGTTACAGAGGCATTGTAGGCTCATTTTTATACTTAACTGCTAGCATGCCAGATATAATGTTCTCTACATATTTGTGTGCTAGATTTTAGGCTGATCCTAGAGAATCTCATTTACTGGCTATTAAGAGGATTTTTAGATATCTCAAGGGTACACCAAATTTAGGTATTTGGTACCCTAGAGATTCTGGTTTTGACCTAATAGGCTACTAAGATACAGATTATGCAAGTTGCAAAATAGACAGGAAAAATAAGTATAACATGCACCTGTCAATTTCTAGGAAACAATCTTATGTCATGGTTTAGCAAAAAGCAACACTCGGTATCAACTTCAACTGTAGAAGCTGAATACATTACTGCAGGAAGTTACTGTGTAGAAATATTGTGGATGAGCAATCAACTATTTGATTATGGGTTCAACATGAACAAGATTCCTATTTTCTGTGATAGCACAAGTGTCATTACAATAACAGAAAATCTTGTGCAACATTCTAGAACCAAACACATTGACATAAAGTATCATTTCATTAGGAAACATGTAATGAATGGTAAAATTGAATTACATTTTGTCCCTAGTGAACAACAACTTTGTTAGGTCCAAATGATTGTAGAAGGGGGGGTTGAATACAATCTCTAATATTTAATAATTCTGTTTCGGGTAATTTTTTGATTAAACAAATTTAATTATTATCACGAAATAATAATCAAAGAAACACAGTTCAAGTAAAATACTTATATTAAACTTGACGGGTGTTACAAGATCAGTTTGAATAAACACTAATAGCTCTTTAGATTTTCTCCAGAATATTTGACATTAATGCTCTGTATTTTTCTTTTTAGCTCGAATAGAATGTTAATAGAAGTGGTTGAATGTTAACTACTGATCTCATATATATAGAGAAACACTTAAAAGTCTCTCTGGTGCATTCGGGAAGACTTCTTGACTTCGGGGAGACTTTCCAGGGAGACTATCACAGCTTGCAGAGACTTCTTGAATTAAATGAAAAATCATTTAAATTGATAGGGAAGACTTTAATAGCTCGGGGAGACTATTATAGCTCGGGAGACTTTTTAAATAAAATTCGGGGAGACTTTTGAAAAGTCTCCGGGAGACTTTTCAAAAGTCTTCCCGAGTAACCAACTGCCGACTTGAATGTGTTCTTTGATATGTATATCTTCTGTCTTCCTTTTTTTTGTTTTCATTTTAATTTAAATTCTATTTGTTTTATTATATATCTTATACATTAAATTAATTCTTTTTGAATTAATCTAAGTAAATAGGATACATAATAAATTATCTTTTTGATAAGAGAATTAAATTAAAGTCTTCTTCATTCTAAAATAATTCAAAATTAATTAATTTCTTAATCAATTTAAGAAATAAATTAATTCTAATTGAATTAATTTACCAATTAAATTAACTAAATAATTTAATCAATTAATAGAGAATTAAATTAAAGTCTTGACTCCACAACTGGTGATGATATAATTTTAAATCTCTGTTTTCACACCAATGTCTGTAGCTGACCATTTCTTCTGTAGTAAAGAATCTTCTCTGTATTTTGTCAACACTCTGTGTACTGTCTAGTTCACGAGTGATTCACAACAAATAGAATTATTTACTTGAATTTTATAATGGTTCACTTCTGCTCCTTCTGATTTGACTATTTCTGATGTCACACAATCTTGAAATCTTCTGACACTATAGCTTCTTCAAACTTAAATACTCCACTGAGGCATGATCAATTAAATTGAACTTCTTTCATTGTAGTACTGCTTCAAGTCTGTAGATTGACTTTTATCTTCTTTTTCTT
Source organism: Oenanthe sinensis (assembly GCA_028671895.1). NCBI lineage: Eukaryota > Viridiplantae > Streptophyta > Magnoliopsida > Apiales > Apiaceae > Oenanthe > Oenanthe sinensis. Next base: position 21,369,765 of record CM053807.1, read on the forward strand.
GTCAAATAATACCTGCTGAAGATTCCTGTGACAGATAATATATTTACTTACAAATTATCTATGTTTGAGTTGAGTTGTCATCTCGATAAACAAATAGGCTTTTAAACATATGCCTTTCAAACTTGCAGATATTTTTACCAAGCCTCTAGATGAATCTACTTTTAATAGATTAGTTTGTGAGTTAGGTATGCTCAATTTTTCTTAAATTTTTTTAAGAATGTTTGCCAAATTTTGTTTAGTCATATGCAGCCATTGTTCATATTTATATGTTGAAACTAAAGTGATCAAATGAAAAATATGTTCATTATCAATGGATATTTTTCATCCATCAATGAATATATTTAATCAACTGATAAAATATATGCCTATCGATGAATATTTATTTATCGATAGATAATTACCCTGGTAATTATTTATCGATTGATAAATTAGTTATTTTGTATCAATGGATGTAATTACCCATCGATGGTAACAAAATTCTATTCGATTCTAAAACATCCGTTGATTAGCTAGCAACTGTTGATACTCTATTTTATCCATCTACATATACATATACTCCTGTATGTATAAAGTCGATTGCTATTTAGGGGTTTATTGCTTTTATTTCACCTTCAACGGTCATCTTTTTTCTTTTTTAAGTAACGATTTTTTTTCTTATTCTTGAAAAATATAAATAGCAGTTTCATTTCTCATTTCATTTTACCTGCTATTTTTCTTACTTACTAATCTACTTGCTTTTTGCTTTCTAAGAACCTTAAGGCGAATTTACTCACTTTTCTTCAAGTTTTTTTTCTAATCAACTCTAAGAACATAAATGGCACCACAAAAGAAGATCTCATCATCAATTGGCTTCATCTACCAACAGAACAACTTCATAGCCTATATGACTATGAAGGATGCCCTGTATATTTTCATCCATTGATGAAATTCCTGAGTGAATGCAAGTTGTCAAGGGCACTAAGTGAAGCACCTACTATTGTTTATGATCTTGCAGAAGAATTCTGGAAGTCTGCTGAGATCTCGAAGGATGGGAAGGTAATTTCTTACACTTGTAGTGGTAAACCCTATACTCTTACTAGTGTTATTATATCTAAATGTTTAGAAATTCTAAATGATAATTGTGATGTCATGCCTAATGATGAAAAATTAGGAATATGTTTGCTTCTGTTAATTATGCTGAATCTGAATATAATTTAGGAGAAGTAGTTAAAAAGAACTTGAGAAAGGAGTGAAGCTATTTATTTGATGCCATTATCAAGGTATTTTCTGGAAAAATAAGTAATTTTGATGCTATTACTACTAGTATGCAACAAATTGCTTATAGTATCCTATTCGATAAGTTCTTTGGTCTTAGCACCCTGCTCCTGAGTTAATTGCTAAATTAGGAAATAAAGCATCTAGAAAAGATAATATTTATTTTGCTAGATTCATTATATTGTTTATTCAAAATACAATGGGAGATTTTGAAGTTACAGATTCAATGGAGACAATGAAGCCCTGAACACCGAATAAAAGGGTCTTCAAGGATTTGATGAGAATCAACTTACACCCTAAGTTGTGCCTCATTTATCCCCCTTTTGTATAGTTATATCTCAAAAACTATAACTTCTCATTTACTTACTCTGGTATCCCAAACTCTTTGCCTTCTGCAACAATGGAGGGGGATGGAATTGCCCCTATCCCTCCTACCCAGGTTGAACAACCTTCCAAACACAATCTAAGAAAACCACCTTAGTAGTTTTTCAACAAACTACTGTTGTAAAAACAAGAAAAAGAAAAATCACTGAGGGAAGTGTGAAGGTGGTTGATAAGGGTGAGGGAACTGGACAACATCAAGAATGCTAGATGAATAAGAATGGTGAGGGTGTGATTGTCTAGCCAGCCACCAGTCCAATCTCTCAAAAGATTGAGACTGTGATAAAGGAATTAAACTCATCCCTAGCTGCATCTTCTCAACAAGGTGTGGTTATTGAAAAGAGGTCTCAACCAGGACCATCTGTTGGGGACAAGGGACACAAAGTAAGTTCAACACTAAAATAGGAGAAAGAAGAGCAATAGTAATGCACAAGGAACACATACACCTGCAAAACCAAATGAAAATTTGGTGGAGCCTTCAGCTTTTTCAATTGATGTGTCTTAGAATTTTCCTGAGGCATAGCCCCATTCATTATCCATTTCTTCTCCTCAATCTCCTTCAAAATCTATTTCTTCAGAAACTTTGATGATTGATAACAACAATGTTTCAAAATTCACTATCCTTACAATTCAGAGTGGAGCCAACACTCTCAACTATTTCACCATGAAAGGGTAACACCTTGGATGACCAGGTTAAAACTGAAAATTTTCCTAAGTCAATGGATATTCAACAATCAACTAATAATATTCAACATTCATTAACTATCACTCATCCATCAATGGATATCCTTACATCCATCGACCAGCTTCAATCAACTGATAATCAGCAATCGATGGATATTCCACAATCATTGATTGATAATTCTTTACCAACTGATGTTGCTTCTGTTGAAGTAGCAGAAACTTTTTTTGGTTTGAGTTGTATGGGTGAGGTGTGTGAGATGAAGGGGTTACATACCCTTGCAAAAGGAGAGAGTATGAATAAGGGGCCTTCAATTTCTTCTGACAAGGCAAAAGGAGAGAGTGTGAGCCAAGAGGGTTCCACCTTAAAAGGTGATGAAAAAGGAGAGCAATGTGAGGGAGATGAGAGAATCCAGGATGAGTTCCTGATTAAAAATAGAGAGAAGAGAGTGAGAGACAAAAGAATAGAGAGAAATCAATGTCACCACCTCATGAAGCATCAACTTCTAAAATTGAGCAATTTGTAATTGAACTCACCCAGGAGTTGTGGTTGGAGTTAGGGGGAGATGGAGAACATGGAGTTCCTGTAGGAGTTGCAGATGCCCACATGGTGGAGGATGATGAGGTTGATTTTAATCTAAATGTTGAAACCTTTCAACATGAAGATCCTCATTATCAAACATTGGCAGCAACCACTAACCAAGAGGCTGAGAAGATTTTAGGATTGGTTCAAATAGAAGCAGAATTCAGAAGTGGGAAGGAAAACTTAGCAAGAATGCCTGATGACATTTCTCATATGAATCCTGAAGATTTTGAATCTGATTCTGATGATGATTTGTTGGAGCCTGCTATGGTAAATGATGAAACCAACTTGTCAGATACTGAGAGAGCCATCATTTCAAACTATAGATGATCCATGGCTGAAGTGAATGTGGAGGAGGTTATTTAAAAGAGAATTCTGAATTTCTACAGGGACAGTTTGAAAATTCAAAAGATGCATGTCACAGGTTCCAAGAATGCTTTGAAGCAAATTAGGGAAAATATTGACAGTGTCAGGATAGACTTTGACACTACAATTGACTTTAGGCTCAGTCTCACCATGATGACAAGAATCAAGCAGAGACTTGACACTGAGTCTACAGCCAAAGACAAAGTTGTGGAATTGGAGAAAAAGGTTAATGCAATAGAAATGAATATGTAACAAATTCTAACTAATCAAGTCACTTAAATCAAGCTTCTTAGCAAACTTCTGGAAACTCCCTTAATTTCTTAATCTTTGGAGCAAGAGCCAGTTGCTGAAAATAAAAAAGAAGAGAGATGAGTAGTTAAGGAGGGAGGTAGCAGTTGTAGTCAAGGAATATGAAAATGTTATTTCTAAGAAAGATCCAAAGAGAGAATTGGCTCAGACAATTATTCAATAATTTGATGTACTAGCAAGTAAGAACAAAGCTATTGATGCAGAGAAGCCAGTCACTCTAATGCCAGAAATTCTTGAAGCTGTTAAGTCTGGAGAAATAAGGTTGGATGAAAGTAACTCACAGTCTGGTGATAGAAAAGGGAAAGGAATTCTAATTGAAGATGGAAAGAAGAAGGAGTCTATCACAGGTAGGGGATAAAAACTACTGAGCAAAGCAATAGTTATTGGTATGAAAGAGAGGGAACAACAAGAAAAGGTTGGTGAAGAAGTAGCCATTTAACTTCAAAAACAATTTGATGAAGAAAATGAGAGAATCTTAGAAGCTAAGAGGAAAGAGGCTGAGAAGAAAAAGAAGTCAAGAACAAAGCAAAGGGCAAACAAACCTAAAACCCCCGGTGATAAAAGGAAATTAATTGTTGATGGAGTGGAAGGGACTAAAGATGAACAACCAAAGAAGATAGAGAATAAAGGTCAAGAATCTGGAAGCAGTCAACTCAACGAGATTGAAGTGTTTAAAACTAATCCAGACAAGTTTGTCTCAATCAAACTTGAAGGAATGATTGCAGTCAAAGGGCAAAGGAAAAGGGATGTGGATCTTCTTCACATTGCATATGAAGATGGTTCACATTCAACTTTTACCTTCAAACAAGTCATGGAACAGGGCTATGGCACCTTGAGGAAGATCTACACTCTACTCAATAGGAAATATTATCTAACCAAGGAGCTTGCACGAGACATTGTACAAATAATGAAGGATATGAGAGAAGCACCAGTTCAGGAGGAAAGAGATGATAAAATAAAATTTTGGAACCCTGAAGGGAAGAAGGTGCTCCATGAACCATTCTACATGATGATTTATAAGGACATGGAGGGCAGAGAAAAATGTATTGACAAGCTGCCTAATCTGGAATTAAATTATCTTGCAAGCCAACTAGACTACAGGGTTGAGGATGAGAAGATTTTGAAGGGATATTTATACAGGAAGATGAAGGAAAATGAAGACAAGATGAATGAGTCAAGGAGAAGAAGGAAAAGATAGAAAATTCAGACTCAACATCAAAGTTATCAGAATTCATCTATTACTGGTATTTGATCACTCTGTCTCAAAATTACATTAATCAATATTGTAATTCCTGCTAGAATGAAAATGTTTATGAGTTTTGTTATCATCAACAGAAAATTTATGTCTATTTTTTCATATTCATAAATAGGGGGAGATTGCTAGGAATTATGAGATTTGATGATAACAAATTCAAATTCTTTAAAATTACAATATAGATTTCAATTTTATATAACTGGTCAATGGATATGTGTCTTATAAATATCCATTGACTAGGGAACCAATTATCAGTTGAAGTTGTTGTTAATCAACTGATAAATTGGATTGTAGCAGTTGATTCAGGATTCTTATTATCAATTGATTGAAATAATTCGATGGATGGTATGTACTAGTCAACTGATATATATTGACTTCAATTGATAGCTCATCAACGGATTTGAAGAATGGCTAATGAAATGTAAATATTCTAAGTAAGAATTCTATCAAATGAAGTGATCAATGGATAAAGAAGTCAATGGATATGGATGATGTTTGATGGATAAAAGTCAACAAAAGTCAATCAACGGATCACCATAAACAGATGTATACATACAAACAATCAATGGATAAAGGCATCGATAGATACTCAAATATTCAATGATACATCAATTGATCAATGGATAACACATCCATCGATGGATAGCAAAGATGGATCGATTGATAAGCTTCACATCAATTATCAGTTGATCAGGGTTTCCCAAAATGGTTAAAGACAAATAGAATGGAATCTTTGCAGAAACTGAATCAATGGAAGATAGTCCTGTCAGGATTGTGAAGACTTTCAAAGTAACACAATCTTTAAGAAGAAGATCAAGACAAAGGCTTTTTTAAAAGAGAACAAAGTTCAAAGAAGACTATGAAAAAGAAGCTACATTCTATTTTAGTGAAAACCTTGTAAAATGTATTTTATATACATATATGATTCGATAGAAAATAGATGTAGAATATGAACTACTATATATAGTTTAGTAGTTCATAGTAGCAAATTGTGGAAAAATATAACAGAACATGAAAAGCTTAGGAATTATAGGAACCATCTTGTATTGCTTTTCTTTGTTCAATTTTCATATTGTAAGCATCTTGGTTTCTAGACCAAGGTTTATTGAAAGCAAAAAAATTCACTAGTGGAAAACCAATCCACTAGTAATTTTTAAAGTTGTGCTTTGTTTTCAAGTATTTTAAGTTTAATTCTATTTTGCAAAGATTTCTTAGTAATCTTTATTTCTAAACACTCAAAAAATTAAAGTACAAACTTGAATTCGCAAGAATTCCTCAAAATTCTTAAGTTTATATTCAAACCCCCTTCTACAAACTTGTACTAAGGGAAAATAACAGTATCTTTTACTTGGTTAGAATTTTTAGCATAAATATATAGTGGTTTTGTTTCCGATTTATATATGCACGAGCTTTAGTAATTTATTTTTATCTCGTATATATAAATTATTATTAAATTTATGGGAGCCTTATTTCCATCTCTCACTCTCCTAAATTAGTTATTAATATCCTTGGTTTATTTTTTCCGGGATTAAATACAACTCCGAGTTAATTAAGTTCTGAGTTGAGACTAATTTGTATAAGTCGAGGTACGATATAAACAAACGGACTCCTTGTTGAATTTTTTTAATTAAAACTAGATCATATTCTAAGTTAGGACCGATTTGTATAAGTCTCATTTAGAGATATAAACAAGAGGTTGCTTGGTGAACATTTGCAAGTTATCTCATTTTATTTTTGAGTTGAGATAAAATTCGTATAGGTCATTATTATTAGATATAAACGAATATCTTCTTGTTCGAAATAAATAGAGGCATAAACTAACTTATATTCTGATATAAGAATATTCATATAAATCTCAATGTTATTTAGAGATATAAACGAAGCTCTCTCGTAGAATATTTGTAAGTTTAAACTCACTTTAATTCTGAGTGGAGAATTTCTGTATAACTCAATATATTTAGACATAAACAAAAATACTCCTTGTTTGAATTATTAGTGAAAGGAACTAACTTATATTCCGAGTTATAATATTTTGTATAAATCTCATATATTTATTTAGAGATATAAACAAATTAAACTTGTAGAATATTTGTAAGTTTAATTAACTTCAAATACCAAGTTAAGTGCTACTTGTATAAATCTCATATTATTTTTTAGAGATATAAACGAGCCTTACTTCTTGAGTTCTTGAAGTTAAGACAACCTTGATTCCGAGTTAGATAATATTAGTGTAAGTCGATAGTACGACATAAACGAAACATCCTCGTTGAATCTAAGTAGCATATATTGTTATTGTTTAAAAAGGTCATAGTTTAGTTGTTTTAATTTTCTTAAGGCCTTATAAACAAAATAGTTAGAAAATGTACTTGATCTCTCAGGTCAAAATATATTTGGTTATGGTTTTACAGAATTTAGTTAAAGTTTTCACGGTTCTCACACTAAAATGTTTGCAGCGGAGTAACTTAAATGCTTACATTCATATGCTTTATATTCCGCTCTTTACTTTAGCATACACACTTAAATACTTACATACATGTACATACACTACGTGTGGTTCGTCCTTCTAACGAAGAGACTTACCCCGACTCACATTTATATATATTGTTGCTTCGATGTTTTCCCAGTTACACAAGTAGAAGGGGGGGTTGAATACTTGTGTGTTTTTTCTGCCTGATTAAAATCAACTCAATATGAATTAAAATATTTGAATTAAGAACAAAGATTAAACACAAAGATATGAATGAAAACTGTTTGTTTTATTGATGAGTAAATACAAACTCTCCTAGGGTGTACACAAACCTTAGCAGTTTCTCTGTGTTTTCACAAAAACTCTCTCTATCTCTATGATTTCTTACAACTTCGACTTAAAAACTTACAATTAGGTTACATAAAGTGTTTATATAGAGAGCTACCTATCAACTAATAACAGAAAATCAAATTACAATAGGAATAGAATTCCAAATTATTAGTTGACAGTTTCCTTCTGAAATTCTCTTTCTTTCCCATAGCATATCTGCAATATATTTGTCTTTATCTTCGAAGACATTCCATTCCTGTGATCATCTTCCAAATTTAGCTTCAACTTAATAGACTATGGAATCTTCAGACTCTGACAGATTATAGACTCTGATCGTTTATAGACAGATTATAGACTCCGATAGTCTATAGACTCTGATCACCTTCCAGACTCCAATCTTCATTGTTGGACCAAATCGAGCCTACTCTATGTAATTATTTGTCTTGTTGTAACATATTTAGAACTTCTGTATTAGGTTAGTGACTTAGATACTTTAATGTATTATTGCAGTTAGAAGTATGATCAAATTATAATTCCAAGTTGTAATTAGAGTCAAAGAATTAAGTCTGTCAGAATATTCAAGCTGAATCATGCAACTAGACAAAGAAGACTTCTTAAAGAATAAGGAATGCAGTCTGAGAATTCTTCTAAGGAAAATAACCATTCGAGAAGTCACCACGTTCGAGAAGTCAATACATTCGAGAAGTCAGAAATATGTAACTGGTCGAGAAGTCTCAAAACACTCATTGGCTCAGTATTCGATCGAGAAGTGTACATTCGAGAAATCAAGGAATTGAAGCCAATAGAGTCGTGTGAAAATGTTATACATTCGAGAAGTCTAGAAAAATAATTCGAGAAGTTAGCCAAAAAAGCATTCAAGAAGTAATAGGGCTGAACCAATCGAGAAGTCTCAGTTTCAAGTACCCATTCGAGAAGTCTAGTCTAATCGAGAAGTGATCAAATGAAGTATGCAATCGATAAGTATAGTCATTCGAGAAGTAAGCCATTCAAGGACTAATCGAGAAGTCTCAGCATGTACCTAATCGAGAAGTCAATCATCATGACTTCTCGAAGCAAAATCAATAGAGTACTCGACTGTTTCAAAGAGCTAGTTTCAAAGAAAATTACAGAAGATCAAGACAAATAATGTGTAGCTCTGTTATTACAGAATCAGTTAAACCTGTGAAGATAGAGACAAGTCTACAATGAAGCTTGGAAGATAAAGAAGACAAAAGACAGAAGAGATAAGGTTGAAAGCAATAGACTGTCAATAGAAGGTGTTAGCTAGAAATAGATAGTAGTCAAATGTAAAGTGTCTCTTGTCTATTTCTAGTTTTAGCTTAACTGACTAGTGAGAGCATGTGCCAAATGACATGTTGTCTATATAGCTTATGCACAACCTCATTAATCAGTATCTTTGAATATTATCAAGTGTATTCATACCTTGTATCTTCCAAGAACAAGAAGCTGAAATTCACACTGAATTTCATATTGTAGCAAAGTTCAATTATAATACAAATTAGATTGAAAGTTTTATTCTGTGTTTACTTTATTTTCTGCATTATGTTTTTGTAAACACTTGAATTGCTAAAGCTAAATACACTAAACAAACAATTCATCAAAAACCTTCATGGTTGATATGAAGTTATACATTCACCCCCCCTCTGTAAACTTCTGTAACTCTAATTCCTAACAAGTGGTATCAGAACTCGGCTGTTAATATACATAATTCAATGTCCAAGAAAAGATATGCACTTATCATGGTTGATGACTTCTCAAAATACACTTGGGTAGAATTATTGCATTCAAAAGATGAAGCTCCTGAAGTTATTGTTAAAAATTTGAGGAGATTGGACAAATGCCCTACACATGTTGTAGGCATAAGAAGTGATAATGGAACATAATTCAAAAATGTTACACTAAATTAATTCTGCAAAGAAAATGGTATCACTCACCAATTCTCAGATCCAAGAACTGCACAACAAAATGGAGTTATTATATGATGAATTTGATGCTGAGGGGACCACTGTAACAAGTGACCCTAGCTCTAACTTCATGTCACAATGGCTGAAACCTGTGCAACATGACAGGGAATCAGGACCGTCATCTCATGGTGGGTCACTTTCAGATGAACATTAAAAGGAAATCTATGGTGATCAATTGGATGGTTGGTATCACATAACACAACAACTTCTCACTTCTCATTTACCTGACAAGGATTATGCTACAATCATGTGGAGTATGCAAAAGATCAGGAAGAACTTAAAGCTAAAAATGCTGAAATGGCTGAAGATGGAGAAGGCAATATGGATGCCTGGTTAGATACCAAGAATACTGTGAGCATGAAGGAGATGCTACAGTGGATGAGGCAGAAATATTTAACATCTCTTGGATCTTGTAAGAAAACCTTCACTCCAACTTCCATTTATGATGCTATACATGAGGCAGTCAAAGTTCAACTTCAATCCAATCATTATCTTGTAAGGGGCTTACAATCAGAAATTGCAGAGCATAGAGCTAAAATGGAGGGATTCCTAAAGGCCATTGAAGACGAATTAAAGCCTGGAGGCCTTTATGCTCATGCTACCTCTAGATCATATTCTTCATTTTCCAGGCATAAGGTTCAAGAAATGAATGACAAAATGGAGAATATGGAGAAAAATTTTCAAGAAATGATTGTTATCCAAAGAGTAACTCAACAAAAACAAACCACAATCAACAACATGGTTGAGGTTTTGTACAAAAACATGCATGTAGACAGACTGCCTGAAGATGTTCAAATTCATGAATTATCTCCATTGCAAGTAGATCTCTTCTATCAATCCAAAGTCAAGGCAGAAAAGGATGAGGTTGTCACATTTTCCACACTCAAAGAGAAAGTGGCTACATTGACAAATGCTCAATCTACACTATCAACCACAGTCTCAGAAGTGGTGGCTACTGTTGATTCTCTAAAGAAAGAATTTGAAACCTATAGCTCCACTCAAGGCACTACACTTCAACAAATCTCCACCCAACTTGCCTCAATTCAAATTTGGCAATGAAGGTAAATGTAAAGGACAATCATTAGAGCTACAGGAAAATGCTGCAAAATAGTATTTACATGATGAGAGGGGTGAAGATACAAGTGAATGGTGAAGAGGTCAAAGTACCAGTAGTGCAGATGGAATTTAGCTACTACAGGGTATCTCTAGGATTGTTTCATGGTCTTTCATACACAGAACTGGAGTGCCTACAGAAATCAATAAAGAATTTAACAAAGGAAGACAATGAACTGAAAAACATGTTAGGCCTCTTGCTGCCCAAAGCACTTCCTGAAGCCTACTACAACCCTGATGGGATTCTCTACATGACCAAGTCAAATACTCTATCTCACTTCAGAATTCCTCAACATTTAAATCCTGACAATAGAAGCCAAATCATCAGCCTTTTGGATCTGTTAAAGAAGAAATCCGTCATTAGAGAAGAGGACAAGTTGATTATGGAAAAACTAAGAAAATTTATAAATGGTCAAGTGTCAACTTTTGCAAATGATGAGTTGAAGAAGAAAAAGAAGGATGATGAAGACAAGGGACAGGGAAAGGGAGACAAGAAACCTGATTCTAGGAGTGATAAAGATGGAAAGAAAGATGAAGAGAAGAAAGAAGGTGATGACAAGAAAAAGAGAGATGCCTCAGGAAATGAAAAGACATATGAAAGGAATAAACCTTCAAAGAAGCAAGCTGTTGGTCCCAACAGTTTCTGAAACTGCTATGATCCCAAAATCCAAATCACCAAGAAGACATCTTGTCAATGTGACTGCCCATGGAGTGATAAGGAATGAAGTAGAAAAGAATCAAATCAAGAAATTGAAGCCATGTCAACAGATCAAAATCAACTCTGCTACAAGAACAAGATTCAAAAAATCTACTAGCTCGTTGCTAGTTAGATGTCCTAAATGGAGAAAGCAACTCATTGTTCCTGACAAAGGTTTACAAGTTAAATCCATCCAAGAAATTTCTGAAGTTGATAAAGTAAAGAACAAGCAATGGAAGGTAGATAGAATTAGCAAGGTTGAAATCAGGGACAAGAGAATGTTTGTGACCGCTGTTGATGGGTAAGAAATAGCCTTCTATCATGACAACTCAACTTCAACCACTCATGACATTAAAAAAAGAGTGATCAATCTTTTTGACAAAAGGTGCATGAAAGATAAATTGAAAATGATGGAAGTGGCTGAGTACTTGGCTAGAAAGTACCAAAAGAAAATTGATAAAGTCAAGTACTTGGAGGAGATGGTAGAAAAGAAGAAGAAAGAAGATGAAGAAACAGAAAGATTGTCTGAAGAACTGATAACACAGAGAAAGTGCAGAGTATTCAAAGACCCTGATAGAGTTGAGTTCAAGCTGAAAAATGGAGTAACAACCAAAATCAGACTCAAGTTTATCCTTCATTACCATGTGAAAACTCTCAAAGTTGCTACTGACATGCGAAATGGTGTAATTCTAATTGAAGAAGTCATGTCCAGACAAAAAATCCTTCATGCTATTAAAGAGAACAACTCAAGGCAAGAGTAAGAAAAAAAAGAAATATATGATCAAGTCAGACATCAATAACAACAAAATATGTAGGCTTGATATCTTGCATTAATTTTTGAAATTGTCTTTTCCCAAATTGGGGGAGATTGTTGGACCAAATCAAGCCTACTCTATGTAATTATTTGTCTTGTTGTAACATATTTAGAACTTCTGTATTAGGTTAGTGACTTAGATACTTCAATGTATTATTTCAGTTAGAAGTATGATCAAATTGTAATTCAAAGTTGTAATTAGATTCAAAAAATAAAGTATGTTAGAAGATTCAAGCTGAATCATGCAACAAGACAAAGAAGACTTCTTAAAGAATAAGGAATGTAGTCTGAGAATTCGTTTAAGGAAAATAACCATTCGAGAAGTCACCACATTCGAGAAGTCACTACATTCGAGAAGTCATAAATATGTAACTGGTCGAGAAGTCTCAAAATACTCATTGGCTCAGTATTCGATCGAGAAGTGTACATTCGAGAAGTCAAGGAATTGAAGCCAATCGAGTAGTGCGAAAATGTTATGCATTCGAGAAGTCCAGAAAAATAATTCGAGAAATTAGCCGAAGACACATTTGAGAAGTAATAGGGCTGAACCAACCGAGAAGTCTCAATTTCAAGTATCCATTCGAGAAGTCTAGTCTAATCTAGAAGTCATCAAATGAAGTATGTAATCGAGAAGTCTAGTCATTCGAGAAGTAATCCATTCAAGGTCTAATCGAGAAGTCTCAGCATGTACCTAATCGAGAAGTCAATCTCCATGACTTCTCGAAGCAAAATCAACAGAGTACTCGATTATTTCAAATAGCTAGTTTCAAGGAAAATTGCAGAAGATCAAGAAAAATAATGTGCAGCTCTGTCATTACTGGATCAGTAAAACCTGTGAAGATAGAGACAAGTCTACAATGAAGCTTGGAAGATAAACAAGATAAAAGACAGAATAGATAAGGCTGAAAGTAACAGACTATCCACAGAAGGTGTTAGCTAGAAATAGATTGCAGTTAAATGTAAAGTGTCTCTTGTCTATTTCTAGTTTTAGCTTAACTGACTAGTGAGAGCATGTTCCAAATAACATGTTGTCTATATAGCTTATGCACAGCCTCATTAGTCAGTATCTTTAAATATTATCAAGTGTATTCATACCTTTTATCTTCCAAGAACAAGAAGTTGAAATTCACACTGAATTTCAGATTGTAGTAAAGTTCAATTCAAATACAAATTAGATTGAAAATTATATTCTGTATTTACTTTATTTTCTGCATTATGTTTTTGTAAACACTTGAATTGCTAAAACTACATACACTAAACAAACAGTTCATCAAAATTAAAGGGCAAAAGAATTTGAAGTTATACACTCACCCCCTCCCTCTGCAAACCTCTATAACTCTAATTCCTAACATTCATTCAGACTTTGGTTTCACTTTCTACAGAAATTCTTCTAAGTACAAGTGAAAAGAATGTTGACTATCTAGACTCTGATTATAAAAGTTCAGAGACTAGAAAGACTTATTACAAATAGACTATGTTTGACCCTGTTCTAGTATTTTATACATCATCAAATGAATATATTCCTAACAATCTCCCCCTATTTATGCTTTATAAAATTTAAGCATAAATCAAGGTTTGATGATGTCAAAACTAAAGAATGAAACAATTAATCTAGAACAATATAAAAATTTATAAGGAAAAAAAATTACATCTCACTTGATCTTCTCAAAGGCTGGATTGTTTTTCAAAAAAGATTTCAGCATATTCTCATTCATAATAGCAAGAGCTTCACCAAAATATTTCTTCAGTTTCTTCATTAGAATATTTGATTTGACAATAAGTTGCTCTTAGATCATTTACAAAGCATTCTTATTCTTTTAAATCTTTCAACATCAGAACACTAACTTTCCCACTTATAGGTTGAAACCCAAAGTAATGACCCACACCTTCTTGGAATTTGATTTGCTTTACTTCTAATGGCATGTCTTAATCATTTCCTTCAGCATCAACATATTTTAAAGAAAATTTGCCCATCTATCGAATTGTCTGTCTGTGCAGAGTCAGCTTCCTGTCAATCTCCTTAATTCATTTGTGTGTGACAACTTCTTTGCTTTTATTCACTTCATAAGCAATTTGTAAGAGAAATTTTCTACCTCTCCTTTTGCCTGGAACAGTGCCAACCTCTCATTTATTTTTACATTCATTTGGATAGGTGCACTCAAAAGTCCTACAGAAGAGGGTGTGCGAGAAGTAAAACTTGCTTCAATATACCTAAACCACCTTGATGGAGGGGAACCCCTTCAAATGTCTGAAGGCTAGGGGTGAGCAGCAACAGACTCTAAACCCTTACTAGCTTCTACTTTCTTTTCAAAGTCTGTTGGCTCCAGTATTCTAGCTCAGGGTCTACTCTAGACTCTGACTACTTTAGTATGACTTCATTAGAAGCTAGAGTCTGAGTGTTACCATCTTTGACTATTGGTGTTTGAGACTCCCCCTCAAGGTGGATAGACTTTGATAGAATATATTGTGGAATTTCTTCATGAGTATCCATCAGAGTCTATCCTTCCATATCACTAGGGTTCTCATCAGCATATTTTTGAGTTTCCAATGAGGGCCTAACAGCATGCTCCCCTGCCCCACTATCACCCAACCTCTGACTACGTGGTTCTTGTGTGGGTGAGGCAGACTGAGCATCTTTCTCACTAGTCACTACTGGTGCACTAGTCCCTTCCTTCAACTTCTTTTTAGCACCTGTTACCATCTATGGTTCTACCAAAGTTAATTCATCCAAGTTGTCATTGAGAAAGGTCCTTGCATGGATTGCATTCGTCGCCTGGGCATAAGTCATGTGAAAGGAATGCAGTTCCCTTGCAATTTTCTGATAATAAGAGCCCTTTATTTGATCCAATCTACTCTGATAGGTTGGATAAATATACTTATTGTCCACCTTCCCTACATTGTGGACAAGAAAATCAACCACCTTTCTTGGAAGAGACTGTATTGTAGAAATCCAAGTAATGGTTGTTCTGTAGGTAATCCCTTTATCCCAAATTTCTTTATAGTTAAAAACTGGTTGTTCAACCTCAGTTTCCAACTCAGAACTAGACTCTGATTCACATCTTTTATGGACCTTAATCCTTTTAGTCTTCTTTGAGTTTGGTTGTTTAGAGTCTGGCACACCAAGTGCTTTGAGAACTGCATTAGTCCCGCCTTCTATGATCCCAACTACTTTATCTTGTAATGAAGAGTTGAAGAGGTAGCTGTAGAGATTTGTTACCATATCATGTGCAGACATTTATAGCTCTATCTTCATTATCTTCCTTAGGGATTCATAGGTTGTAAGAAGATCCAAGACTTGAGCTTGAGTCTGATATTGCTTTGGATCATCAACTGATTCCACCAAAGGATATAAGAATTGGATTACCTAATCACTTGGAGTAGTGATTTCATCAATGAGACATGAGGCTGCATTCAATGGCATTCCTTCCCAAAAAGTTTCATGATCAGAGTCTAAAGGCAGTCTAGACTCTGACTCAACATTAGACTCTGGTTCAGGAGTTTTCTTGCTTTCAGAGTCTGGCTCTGCAGGAGCCTTGAGAGCATTTATTTCCTGCAAAATAGGGTTAATAACAGTTATAAGTTTGTGTGTGTGTGCAGAATCAACCTTCCTCAACCTCTTGTACTTCTTAATAAAAGATTTCTTAGGAGACTCAATTTGAGAATCCTGAGATGCATCCCTAGGTTTTTCAGTGACTATAGCCTTTTGAGAGTCTACAGACTTGGTTTGAAGGTTAGAATCAAGTGTATCATGACCCTCTTTTAGCAAAGAAAGTCCTTCAACTACTTGTTTCTCTAGGGGGTTGAGCTCTTCATAACTTTGCTCATCTATTAGTCTGGTTTGGATCAATCTCCTCCTCTTTACAACTGGTGCCTTTGGAGAGACACCAGAGGTTAGTTTCCTTATAGATTGTGGTTTTTGATATTGTTTGGTGGAAGGGGATTTGGCTACTTGGGTAGGTGCAGGAGGACTCTCCATTACTTGTTCCTGCACCATTTCACCACCAAAAAATGTATAATTATAGAGAGAAGGTTTGTAGGTAGAGAGTTTTACTTGCATTACCTGTGGATATGTCATGGCAGGTAGACTCTTCTTCTTGTCATCATTTCTCTTGATGTCAGAGAATATCCTTCTTTGTTGCTTGTAGGCCTGCACACAACAATCATCTGCCAACCCAGTTTACATGTCAGGAATGAAGTGGTTGAGGAGAATCATAAGAAATCTATGATAGTAGACTTTCTTCCACCCCTCTTGCACATTGTTTAATTTAGCTACCATTTAAGTAAGCAACATATCACCAATGTTGATCACCTTATCAAATAAGAGACTATTACCAATTTGATAAGTAATAGCAGTAATAGCATCAAAACCACTACATTTCCCAATAAAACACTTAGCAATTTGATCAAAGAAAAAGGACCATTCTTTCCTCAAATATGGCCTAGTTAACTTACTCATGTTTTCTAAGATAGCAGAATAACCTAGTGATTTAAATATTTTTCATCAAAAGGTTGTTTAATAGGCAACTTAAACACTGAATTAAGCACATCAGCAGTAACATCAAAGGTAGTGGAGCCAAAGGTGAACATAATTTTACCTGGTTGATCCTAAGAAGGATCAACTACCTTGGCCGAACTCCATGCTTGAGAGACAGCATCCATGTGAATGACTGGTAATGCCTTGAGAATGTAGCTGAGTTCAAATTGCTCCAAGAAGTCCATCACAGGGTAGTAGTCAGCATCTACCCCTTTCTTGTCTCCTAGGGTTGCCACATGTTTAGTGGTCATGAACCCGAAATTCCCAAAATGAATGCAATTGCCTTGGGTCCCCTTATAACAGTTGAAATAGCAGCCATTGAAATTGTGGAGTTGAAAGAGAAAAAAATTCTTGAAAAATTTAACTAGGGTTTGTGAAAAGCTCTGTGAGTATTTCTGCCTTAGAAAATAATTCGTAATAAATAAGTGATTAAAATGTATGAGAATTTTCTATGTTGTTTAAGTTGCATACAATACACACGAGTCTACAGCCTGTCTCCTGTCACAAGTAACTATTTGTTGGTGAGATTATGAAGTTATATGAATAGTAATCGTGAAAACTCAACACTAGAACAGGACAAGTAAATAATACTATGTCCACACAGAACATGAAGAAATTTAATTGTTGGCTTCTTGTCTTTCTTCATCAATTGATATGGTGTTTCACCTTGTAGTTGATTGACCATGGAAATATTTTGAATGTAACATGCAGTATTAATTGCTTCTGCCCAAAAATATGTAAGAAGTTTTACTTCTTCTAACACAGTTCTTACAGCTTCAATCAAGGTTCTATTTTTCCTTTCAACAACTCCATTTTGATGTGGAGCCTTGGTGTAGAGAAATGATGAGTGATACCTTTCACAGAATTATTTCATTGTTGCATTCTTGAATTCAGTACCATTATTACTTCTTATTTTCTTGACCTTCCATTCAGTGTCATTGTTAATATTTTTCACATGATTTATAATGAATTTGTTTGCCTCATCCTTGGTGTGTAAGAAATGTACCCAAGTATATCTTGTGAAGTCATCCACAATTACTAAGGCATACTTCTTTTTGGAAATTGACATAATGTTGACAGGGCCAAACAAATACATGTGAAATAGTTCCAAAGGCTTATCAATTGATGATTCTGACTTTGACTTGAATGATGATTTTCTTTGTTTTCCTTTTTAACAAGCATCACATAGTCCATCCTTGGTGAATTCCATCTATGGAATGCCTCTAACCAAATTCTTTCTAACCAATTGATTCATGGCTTTCAAATTTAAATAGGCTAGCTTCTTATGCCAAATCCAACTTTCATTTGTATTGGCTTTGCTAAGTAAGCATGTCATTGAATTTACCTTTATAGAGTTGAAATCAGCCACATAGACATTTCCTTTTCTTCCACCAGTTAAGATAATTTCACCAGATTCTTTGTTGGCTATGATGCATGATCCAGTTGAAAAGCATACACCATTTCCATTATCACATAGTTGACTAATACTCAGCAAATTATGCCTCAATCCATCAACTAGTATTACAGGTTCAATGGCAACATTTTCACTTGCAATTGTGCCATATCTCAGAGTAAAACATTTGTTGTTGTCTCCAAAAGTAACTCTTGGGCCATCCTTTTCCACAAACTTTGTGAGCAGGGACATATTTCTAGTCATGTGCCTAGAACATCAACTATCTAGATACCAGAGATTTTTCTTCCTGTTTTCCTGCACACAATTAAAACAATCAAGTTACTTTTGGTACCCAAGTTGCCTTGGGTCCTCTTTTATTAGTTACAGCCTGAGCCTTGGTTGCCAACTTTGATTCCTTTTGTTTTGGTGGTTTAAATCCACTTTTACTCTAGGAGTTGCCTTTTGTGGCTCAAATACCTTGAAACTCATAGCAGACATATCATGCATATTTTCATAATTGACATTTTGACTAGCATGATTATTATCAGTAATATGCATGTTCCATGGCATTCGAGGCAAGTTCATATTGGCATATGAAAATAAAAGATTATACATGTATGAAACTTGTGCATAAGGCATATGAACATTAGGTGTAACCAAATTAGAATACATGGCATTCATGAGCATATGATTGATAAGCATGGCATTTGCAGACTTGGCATGTGCACTTAAATCATTTGAAGGTATGAAGTTCTTTTCTTTCTTGCAATGTATAGACAAATGATTTACACTACCACATTTAACACAAACTTTTCTAGGTGCATACATATCATGAGTATAATTGTTGTGCTTATTTATGCTCATTTTTCCATTCCTATTCTTTTTCTTTTTCTCAGACTTAGGTTAGATAATTTCTACAGGTGCTATCTCTTTTAATTTTTCTTTTAACTGTTTCTTGGATAAGATTTCTATGTTGATCTTCTCAACCTTAGTCTCAACTTGATTCTTGGTTTCCTTAACAAACTTGATAGGGGTGCTAAAGTTGTTGTTCCTATTAGCCATTGATGATTTAGTTGTCGATGGATGCTTATCAATTGATTCAGCATCAATCGATTGATAATCCTTATCAGTTGATGAAGGATTAGCAGTCGATTGATCTTTATCCATTGAAGTATCAACTAATGGCTTGCCTACTGATTTAGAGGATTCTCTTAGAGTATCTAAACCCTGAACATCAATAATTTGTTTGGCAGTTTTAGCAGACCTATTCCATTTGTTAATGGTTTCAATTTCTCCAGCTAATTATTCTTTTAACAATTCTTCTCTTTTTAAACTATTCACTAGCTCATCTCTAACATCCTTACTTTCCTACTTGAATCTATCTAAACAAACAAGTTTATTTTCAAGAAATGCATTCCTCTCAGTTAAGGCATCAATGGTGTTCTTTAACTTGAGGATTTCTTTGTTTAGAGATTTTAGAGTAACATGCAGATTGTACAATTCATTTAACATTTCATTAACAGTACTACTGCATTCATTTTTTGATAGCTCAGAAAAGTTAGTAACTAGTACCTGATTTGATTATGAACTAGTTTATTCATCTTCATAGTTGGCCATTAGTGCTAGATTGATGAATTCTTCAGAATCACTATCATCAGCAGCTCAGTCTTTCTCTTCTGCTACAAAAGCCTTTTCTTTCTGTTTGAGAATGTCAAAGTACTTCTTTTTGTAGTCAATGCCTTCATGACTTTTCCTTATTTTCTTGCTTTGGCTTTCTGCACTCATTAGAGAAATGGCCAGCCAATCCATGGTTAAAGCATTTGAATTTTGACCTATCAACCAAATTTTTATTTTGATTGTCACTTCTAAACTGGGATCCAGGCCTTTGAGCATTTGGATTCCTTTTAAATTTTATCTTTGAAAATTTCCTTGATAGAGATGCAAGGTACTCATCAATCCATCCAAATCATCCTAAGAACATGTTTCACTTTCTTCACATTTGCTCTTTCCTTTTGTTTTGAATGATTTTTCAACAGCATCATCAGCCACCATAACAGAACCTTCAACATAACCACTTTCTTTCTTTTTGTTCATTCCCTTTGACATCAAAGCCACGATTTTCTCTTTTCTTTGACTCTTCTCAATCTCTCCATCTTGTTGTATTTCCAACTCATATGTTTTAAGAATACCATAGAGTTTCTCAAGAGTATAATCTTTAAAGTCCTGAGATTGTCTAATAGAAACAGTCATTGGTTTCCATTCTTTTGGAAGAGATCTAAGAAATTTCAAGTTAGTATCCTCGGTTGCATAAACCCTACCATATAGCTTTAATCCATTTAACAACTTTTGAAATATGCTATAGGTGTTATTGATGGCTTCACCACTTTTGAAATGAAAATATTCATACTTTTGAATCAGGAGGTGCATCTTGTACTTTCTGACCTACTCAGTTCCTTCACAAAGATTTTGAAGTGTATCCCATACTTTTTTTGAAGTAGTACAGTTGATTACATTGTCAAACATGTCTTTACCTAGACCATTGAACAATATGTTCATGGCCTTTTTATCTTTGAGCACCTCCTTTTCATCTTCTTCAATAAACTCAGTGATGAGTTTTGGAATATGTTTATCAAAAGTAGGAGTTTCATCTGAGTTCACACCTGTGACTAATTTCATAAGTACATGAGGACCTTTCTCTATGCAGTTAACATAGGAAGGGTCAAGAAAAAGTAGATGCAGGTGCATTTTAACCTTCCATGCAAAGTATTCATCTTTCTCCAATACTGGAATTTTCACACCTAAATCTTTCTGGCCCATATTGACCTATTCTTGATCTTAAACTTTCTGTATGTTGAAAACCTGGGTTCTGATACCAATTGTTATTCCCTAGAACAATGTCAATATAATTTGTAGAAGGGGGTTGAATGCAAATTATTAAAACTTTTTCTGTTTTAATATTTGATCTTGTAGTTATGAGTATTTGAGAGATAATATATGAAAAATGAAACTGAAAAGTATTTGAACAACAATATTTAAAATTACTGATGGATTGTTTTTTCTATCAGTGTATATTTTTGCTCAAATATTCTAGGTTTGTAAAACCTAGCTGCTTTTTACAAGGTTAAAAACTAAATCAACTGTTATTACAAAGTGCTATCTAGCTGAACAATTGATTCAAAGATTTTATCTAACTTGCTTGTTTCTAACCCACACTTCTTTATATACTACAAGGTGTGTTTACAATACCTAGAAAGAATATAAAATTATTAATCTAAACTAGGATTGTTTCTATCTATCTTTCCTTCTTCCTTTTTCTATTTTGGGAAAAAGTACTTCAGACTTGGAAAGATAGCTTCAACTTGAGTCTTCACAGTCATTATAGATTGTCTTCCGTATGTGTGATTTTGTCTGTCAACTTGTCAACTTGTGATGTCTCAATCAATTGATAATTTATTGTTACGCATATCAATTGATTCTTTCTTTTATCAACTGATAATGTTCTTCGATTGATCTTGATATCCATCGATCGATAAAGGTTATGGACTTATCGATTGATAAATGATATCAATCGATATATCAATCGATGGGTCTTCATATTATTTGATGATCTTCAATTCTTTGACTTGGATTCTTTAATTGATCTTCTACCCATTGATACTTCAATATCAACTGATCATCCTTCACTTGCATATTTTTCCTGTTTTCAAATAATTACAATTTGACAGCCTAAGTTACACATCAGTTGATGACTTATATCAATCGACTATATTATCAATTGATGAGAATGATATCAATTGACTTACACCTTATCAATTGAAATAGACTAAATACACATACGCTACAATTCATATTATCAGTTGATTCATATAAACATTTCAGCTGATAAATAGTTTCCTGATCAATCGATATTTATAAACTTCATATCAATTGATCAGTTACATCAATTGAAATTTATATGGTTTTAAGATTAAAATTATCATCAAGTTACATGTAGATTCCTAATAGGCAGGTTTGACATATTTTTTGATAGGAAAAACCATTCCTTCAGCACTGTCATCAGAGTCTGTTGGCTCATCAATTAGCTTTCTTTTTCTAGGAGGAGACTGAGACACTAATTTGCACTTCCTTTGGAGACCTGAGCCCCGTGCTTGAGAGGTGTGTTTTGCAACTGAATTATTTTGGGAGACAACAGAGGTTGGCTTTGAGAGTGTATCAGTGTGTTGTGGGTGACTTGGGTTAGAATCAGAGTGGGTGATTGATAAACTCTGATTCATAGTCATAGAAAGAAACTCTCTTCCATATACAGTAGGCATTCTCTGATTTAGTAGAAGTCTGACCCATGTGAGATAAAATAGCTTAGGCAAAATGCCCTCTTTTTCTTTCTTGACATCTTTCCTTGTTAAGTCAGCAAAAAGCCTTTTATTCATTTTAAAAACAAGCATAACCGCATCATTTTCAAAACTGACATTAGGCAATAGATGGCTAAAAATTAACTCTAAAAACCTAGCATAGTAGATAGTATGCTCATCATCACTAAGTTTAATAGTTAATTGGCTAATCAATACACACGGTAAATTAAAATTCAAGTTATGGGTCAGAAAATATCCAATTTGTTGAGAGAGTTGAGGGATTGCATCATAGTTGGTGCACTTAGTAGTAAAAGCCCTGGTGATACAATCGAAGAAAAAACTCCATTCTCTTCACAGATGTGGCCTGGTGAGGCTCCCCAACTTTGATAGACTTCCTCTATAGCCTATATCTCTAAAGAAATCTTAAATGTGGCCATCATTGACAACATCATCATAGGCTTCGACCTCAGGAAGATGAAGAGCCTGATGAACCACCTCGGGGGTGATTGAGTGACAGCCATTGCACTTAAAATTGATGATTGGCTCCTTATCATCACTAGCATTGTTATACTTTGTCGTTGACCATATTTTCACTAGTGTATGAGCAGAGATTTCATTTAGTGCTTGTAAAGCATACCAAATCCTACTGTTGGATAAAAAGTCCTGAATGACATGAAAATCATCAGGTGCATCTTCTTTACTAAGAATAGCAGAGTAGTTAGTGCTAGCAAAGTTTTAGTTTTTAAAAGAATCTCCTTTGGATGCCATTGAAATAGTCGATTCAAGCTTTGTGAGATTAGGGTTTTACAAAGAGCGAGAGAGAAAATAGAGAATTGATATAATTCAAAGTGTACAAATGAATTAAACTATTCCCTTTCAAGAGTCTTGTACCCTGTAGTGGGGTACGTGGAAGCAGATTAGAGGTGTAAAAATGATTAATACAATTCTTAAAATATAGCAGATGTTTGTGTATCTGTGTACATATATTAATGCATAATATGAATCATTTTTCATGACACGCACGCGCACCCAGGGTAACTTCAATCAGAGTTTAGCAATTATGACATCACAGATGTAAATATGGTGTCATAGAAATAAATCAATAATAATTATTTATTTAGAAATAAAAAAAGATTGAATTATTGACTATGGATCAGAGAATACACTATCTTATGATCAGAGTTTACCACACCTACTCTGACAGAGTTTACCACATTCTCTGACAGAGTTTACTATATACTCTCATATGTGTTGATATCAAAATTTTTAAGTACTGTTTCAATTATCAGAGTTTGATAGAGGATGATAATTTACTAGTTGTCCTTGAACTCCTGCTACCATTCCCAACTCATTGTCTAATCTTGTAAATGTTGCTTCACACAAAGGCTTGATAAAAATATCTACTAGCTGCTGATCAGTTGGAACAAAATGTATTTTAATTGTTCCTTCCATGACATGTTCTCTAATAAAATGATATCTGATACTGATGTGTTTTGTCATAGAGTGCTGAACTAGATTTCCTGTCATTGCAATTGCACTTTGATTATCATAATAAATAGGAATTTTGGTAAAGTTCAAACCATAGCTCAATAACTGATTCTTTATCTAGAGGATTTGAGCACAGCAATTTGCTGCAGCAATATACTCTGCCTCTGCAGTTGATGTAGAGATGGACTTCTGCTTTTTACTGAACCAAGAAACAAATCTTCCTCTTAAAAATTGACAGCTGCCACTTGTGTTTTTCCTGTCTATTTTGCACCATGCAAAATCAGCATCTGAATATCCTATAAGTTTAAAATCTGATTCTCTAGGATACCATAAACTAAGATTAATGGTACCTTTGAGATATCTAAAAATCCTCTTAACAACAATCAAATGAGGTTCCTTTGGATTTTCCTGAAATCTAGCACAAAGACAAGTAGCAAACTGAATATATGGTCTGCTTGCAGTTAAATAAAGGAGTGGGTCAATCATACCTCTATAGGTTGTCATATCAACAGGTTCACCAGTATCTTGATCCAACTTGGTTGTTGTGGCCATAGGAGTAGTTGTAGTTGCAGATTCTAGCATATTGAATTTTTTCAGCAAGTTTATTGTATATTTAGACTGGTTGATGAAGATACCTTCTTCAGTTTATTTAACCTGAAGTCCCAAGAAATAGCTCATCTCTCCATCATACTCATTTGATACCTGGATTGCATTAACTTGGAAAACCTTTCACAGAGCTTTTCATTAGTAGACCCAAATATAATGTCATCAATATATATTTGAACTAATAATAAGTCCTTACCTTGATTTTTGTAAAACAAGGTTTTATCAATTGTACCTCTAGTGAATCCACTTTCTAGTTGGAATTGAGCTAATGTCTCATACCAGGCCCTTGGAGCTTGTTTGAGTCCATATAATTCCTTATCAAGTCTGTAGACATGATTTGGATACTTTGGATCTACAAAGCCAAGAGGTTGTTCAACATATACTTCTTCTTCTTCAAGTTCTCCATTGAGAAATGCACTCTTAGCGTCCATTTGATAGACCTTGAATTTCTTGTGTGCAACATATGCAAGAAATATTCTAATTGCTTCAATTCTTGCACCAGGTGCAAATATTTCATCATAATACATGCCTTCCTGTTGAGAATATGCCTTTACAACTAGTCTTGCCTTGTTCCTTGTTATGATGCCATCAGAGTCTGTCTTGTTCTTGAAAACCCATTGTGTGCCCATAATTGATATGTTCTTTGGCCTTGGAACTAGAGTACAAACTTCATTCCTTTCAAATTCATTTAGTTCCTCTTGCATTGCAGTTTCCCAATCTGCATCTCTTAGAGCTTCTTCCACCTTCTTTGGCTCTGTCTAAGATAGAAAATTATGATACATGCATTTATTCTGAGTGGCTGTCCTGGTTTGTGTTGGTGTAGGTGCCCTAGAGGCAATACAATGTTTATTTTGATAAACCTTTATGTCAATTGATTATTCAATAAACATATTTATTATGACTTTAATTACTACGATATATTTGTTAGCATAATAAATGTCCTTAGAATCATGATACACATTGTATAGTTTAGTACATGACTTGAACTTGAGATTATATAATATATCATATTCTTAAATGTCCCTAGTCGAGTATTATTATTATAGGACAATAATAATACATAAATAGACTAGTATGTTGTTTGACAGATAACCACATCTCATTGGTTATAAGTATGGGGATACTAAAGTCAACACATAGGTACATGCAGGAGTACATGGTACTGGACAGACCCACAGTGAGATTCTTCATGTTTAATAAAGTCATAAGAAAGACTCACAGTGATAATGGTGTAATGATCCTCTGACTTGAGATCATTATATTTTTATACGAGGATTAATATACTTTGACTACATTAAAAGTTACCTTTGACCGGGTAATGATAAAAGTGGACATCGGGTATATCATGAGTCGTATGAGAAATATGAATGATAGATAAAGGATTTAACCCTCCTATAATTAGGAGAGATATTATTGGCCTCTTGATTGAGTGAGACTATAAAATGCATGGCCGTGCTCAAATAATGATTTGTTTTCATAGTCTACTCATGGATCAAGTAAACCCGGATTAAATGTTGAAGAGGATGACTAAATACATGCCTCGAGTTTAATCTATAATATATATGGTTAAAAGGATTATATTACACGGAAACATTAATCACGAAAGGTTTTATCGAATCATGATTTAATTATTGTTTAATTGGGTAGCAATGATGTATTACTAGATGCCGCTCATTGTTTATAATTTTATTGGAGAATAAAATTATTGCCAATTAAATAATAGCCTATAGGGTCACACGCAAAGAGCACTTAGAGGAATAGTTAATTTAAATTAATTGATAATTATTTGAATTTTTATTATATTAATTAAGTGAGACTTAATTAATTAAGATAATATAAATTCAAATTAGAATTGTATTTCTGCCCATAATAATTAAGTATGACTTAGTTATTAATTAAATAATAAAATTCGTTTTATTATTTTCCTAGACCTACATGGGTTAGGTTTTGCTGCTATGGGCCTGTTAACCAAACATTATAAATAGATAATGTAGGGTTAAGAGGCAGAACACGTTTTGATAGAAAAACCCTAGAAGAGGCAGCAAAGAGGCAGGAAGACAATTCGAATTATCAAAGGTTTGCTAGTACATCCACTCCGTAATCAAGATCGTGAGACGCTCTTGAAGGTGCTCGTGTGGATACCATAGAGGTGTTTTCGAGAAGAAGACACAAGTCGTGATAGCAAGGATCTCCGTTGAGTTCGTGACATTCAAGATCGTAATAGGTATGATTCGATTATCACCATAATCCGTCCAATCTTATACATGATCCTGCGTTAGGGTTCCGAAATTTTCGTTATATTTACGTTTATCCGCTGCGTTTTATACCTCGGAACCCAACAATGGCATCAGAGCTACGTGTATAAGGGACTGATTTGGTTACGTGTTTTATGTATTTGATGCATACATGCCTGTTTTGGTGACTGCCATGCCATGCTACTGCTTTGTCATAACTGCCATGCTTCTGCTATGCTACTGCCATGCTACTGCCATGTATATTCGAATTGTTATTCATATGATGAGTAAATAGATGATGATACTAGCATGTTAATGATTTGTCATGACTGATTTATATGCCTGTTTGCGATTTGTATATTTTGCATGAGGGTCAGTTTGTATATGATACAAACTGGTGGAAAGATTTATGTTGGACATGATCTGTTAACTGGGATATGATAAGTATGTATATGATACATGCTTCTGAAACTGTGTAAATTGCAGTGGGGAAAAAGGCCAACAGATATGATCTGTAATTCAGAAATTGATGATTTCTGAATAGGACTGGTCTTCGAAAATAAAAAAAAATTTCGAGCTGACCTGGCAGCTCGACCCCAGCCGGGGGCTGCCGCCCCGAACCCCCGCCCAGGGGCTGCCGCCCCCGGACCCCCGCCCAGGGGCTGCCGCCCCCGGACCCCCGCATTATTTTTGTTGTGTACTTGAGCATGGTGCTGGTTATGGCCTTTGGACCCCTAGATTAATGGTTTTTGGTTTTGGTTTTATAAATACGACTTGCGTTTTCTTCATTCTTGTAATTGTTTAACCTCGAATGTAACTCGAGTTTTCTTATGTAAGTACATTAGTATAGATTGTATTCAATTATTCCATGTAATGTACTTGAAGATTGAAGGATGATCCAAGAAGAGGAGCAAGCACCCATGGATACAAGAAGAATGAAGACATGTAATTGTATTTATATTTTACCACCATAGATTGACTTTGATCCTTTCATTAGCTCGAAAGGATCACATAGGAAAAGGGCCATAACCAAGCACGTTTACATACTGCACTTTACATATTGATGTATGAATGTATGTGTAGAGTAGAAGATGCATGCTTTAATTAGATTAATGATGTATGCATGTATTAGATACGTCACCCATGCCATGCTTGCCATGCTAAACAAGATAAAATCTTTAACGATTTAAGATTTTAAAATTAACAAATGAACGATCATGAGATTCTTGTGTTTATGAAATATGGATTTTAAAACACGGAATTAAATATGAATTTTTGATATCTAAAACTGGGATTTTCTGTCAAAAGCGGATATGCGTATTCGTAAGGCTGATGGGTTTTAAGTGTGACCACTGGTATCCTCCATCTACCTGGGAAATGAACAATTTAAGATGTCAATTTGAAATATTTGGTTCAAGGAAAAATTGAGGATCTCTTCATGATGTGATCATGATCGTCGTAAATTTTCTAAACCCTTAACAAAATATTAAGTTTTAATCGGATGCTTTCCAATGAATGAACACTCATCGAATCCTAGATCGATTAGGGGAAAGACTGTCAGTGGCAGGGGACTCCTATCTATCGTGGTGAGATGCGACGAATATAAACGGTTATATTCGGCCGTTGTATCATTGGGTCAAACTTAACTGAGTCGTCATAATAAGGTGAAAGTAAACGGTTATATTCAACAATTATGAACTTAGAAGCATGGAGTTTGGTTAAAAATCTATTAGATAGATAAGATCAATCGTTGCTCACCAAACTATCCAAGAATTATATATGATATAATTGACAAATGTTGTCTACCTAAATAATCATTCTTAAGGACTTCTAGTGGTTGACTTAAGACATGACGAAATATGGATCTTGGCTCACTAGAAAGAATTATGGGATATACTTTCCAAATTAATAGTAAGGGCTATTGATTTGATAAAAATAGTGGGAGATATATTATGAATGTATCATAATCATTTGAACATAATAAATAACTCAGACAATCTAATGTTTATTTTGTGCTTTTATCATTGTAGATACCGAATAATGACAAACAACACAAACACACTATCCGTACGATCTGTCCTTGAGAAGGATAAGCTGACAGGAGGAAACAACTTCCTAGACTGGCAGAGGAATTTGAGGATTGTCCTCAGGCAGGAGCGCAAGCTTCATGTCATTGATATTCCTCCGGCAGGTCCCCTTCCTGAGGGCGCTACTGTTGAGGAGCGAGCGGCCCACACAAAGGATGAGAATGATGCAACTGATGTTGCATGTCTTATGTTGGCAACTATGAGTGCTGAACTTCAAAGACAACATGTGCATATGGATGCATATACTATCAATGAGCACTTGCAAAGCATGTTTGCAAGCCAAACTCGTCAAGAAAGGTTCAACACGAGCAAGTCACTCTTTAACTGCAAACAAGGGGCAAGTGAACCAGTTGGCCCACATGTTCTGAAGATGATTGGTTACATTGAGTATCTTGATACTTTGGGTTTCCCGATTGGTCCGGAAACTGGTATTGACCTAATCTTGAATTCTTTGAACAACAAATTCACTCAGTTTGTTATGAACTACAATATGAATGAATTTGACAAAACACCTACTGAATTGTTGGCTATGTTGAGAACATATGAGACCAACATGAAGACGGCTGAACCCGCTCCCATACTGATGGTGGGCAATAAAGGTAAGGCCAAAGGGAAAGGCAAGTGGAAGGGTAAGAAGAAGACAGGTTCTGATTCTACACCCAAGCCAAAGTCAGGTCCAAAACAGGCTTTAAAGCCTAAAGGTGGGGTCGCTAAGGGTGAATGTCACTACTGTAAGAAAACTGGTCACTGGAAGAGAAACTGTTCAGTTTACTTGGAGGATCTGAAGAAGAAGAGGGCTGAGCAAGCTTCTAATTCAGGTATATATGTTATAGAAGTCAATCTGTCTATTTCTACATCTTGGGTATTGGATACCGGATGTGCTTCTCACATTTGTATAAATGTGCAGGAAATGCAGAGAAGTAGGACATTGGCTAAAGGAGAAATGGACCTACGAGTTGGCAACGGAGCAAGAGTTGCTGCTTTAGCTGTAGGAACCTATTATTTATCTTTGCCCTCTGGGCTAGTTTTAGAACTGGAGAATTGTTATTACGTGCCTGCAATTCGCAGAAACATTATTTCTGTTTCTTGTTTGGACAAGAAAGGTTTTTCGTTTACAATAAAGGACAACAGTTGCTCTTTTACTTTGAATGATTTAACCTATGGTGTTGCGCGTTTGTTTAATGGTTTATATGTTCTTGACTTAGATAATCCTGTCTGTAATATAGAAAACAAACGACTTAAAGTTAATGACTCAAATCAAACATACCTCTGGCATTGTCGTCTAGGCCATATAAATGAGAAACGCATATCCAAATTACATAAGGATGGATATTTGGATAAGTTTGATTTTGAATCATACCAAGAATGCGAATCTTGTTTGCTTGGTAAAATGACTAAAGCCCCTTTCACTGGTAAGGGTCAAAGGGCCACTGAACGTTTGGAGCTAATACATAGTGATGTATGTGGCCCAATGCGTGTGATGGCTAGAGGAGGCTACTACTACTTCATAACATTTACTGATGATTTCAGTAGATATGGATATGTATATCTTATGAAGAATAAATCCGATTCTTTTGAAAAGTTCAAAGAATACAAGGCTGAAGTAGAGAAGCAAATTGGCGGAGATGCAAGTATTAAAATCTTACGATCTGATCGTGGAGGAGAATACTTGAGCACTGAATTTAAAGATTATTTAAAGGAGTGTGGTATTGTATCACAACTCACTCCGCCAGGTACACCTCAATGGAATGGAGTTTCAGAGAGGAGAAATCGCACCTTGTTGGACATGGTGCGATCGATGATGAGTCATGCAGATCTTCCAATTAGTTTCTGGGGTTATGCTCTAGAAACAGCGGCTTTCACACTTAACCGTGTTCCTACTAAGAAGGTTCAAAAGAATCCATATGAGATATGGGAGAAGAAACGGTCAGGCATGAGCTTTATGAAAGTTTGGGGATGCAAGGCGTTTGTGAAGCGTCAAGTATCTGACAAGCTTGGACCTAAATCTGAAGAGTGCAATTTTGTGGGATACCTTAAGGAAACAAAGGCGTACTATTTCTATAGTCCTACTGAGCAGAAAGTGTTCATTGCTCGAGATGCTGTTTTCATGGAAAGAGATTTTGTTTCCAAAAGAAACAGTGGGAGAACTATAGACCTCGATGAAGATCGAGAACCACAAAATAGCATTGAACCTGAAGTGGAACAAGAGCAAGATAATGATAATGCTCAACAAACACAGGTTGTTCGTAGAACTGGTAGAATTCGCCATGAGCCAGAGAGATATGGATTTCTCTTGACTCAATGTGGTGATTTGATGCTCATAGACGAAGATGAGCCTCTCACATACCAAGATGCTACGAACAGTCCAGACTCTAAGAGATGGCTAGAAGCCATGAAATCCGAGATGGATTCCATGTACGAAAACCGAGTATGGACCTTGGTTGATCCACCTGAAGGGGTAAAACCCATAGGGTGCAAATGGGTTTTCAAGAAGAAAACTGACATGGATGGAAATGTTCAGACCTATAAAGCAAGGCTGGTTGCAAAAGGTTTCAGACAAATTCATGGTATTGACTATGATGAGACTTTCTCACCAGTGGCTATGGTCAAGTCCATAAGGATTTTGCTTGCTATTGCAGCATTCCATGATTATGAAATCTGGCAAATGGATGTCAAAACAGCCTTCCTTAACGGAATCCTTGAAGAGGATGTGGATGTGTACATGACACAACCTGAAGGTTTTGTCGATCCAAGGAATGTTAGCAAGGTATGTAAATTACGTAGATCCATTTATGGATTGAAGCAAGCCTCTAGGAGATGGAATATCCGTTTTGATGAAACAATCAAGGAGTATGGCTTTGTTCAAAACGAAGATGAACCTTGTGTTTACAAGAAGGTTAGTGGGAGCCATGTGGCATTCATAGTACTATATGTTGATGATATACTATTAATGGGGAATGACATACCTTCTCTCAAGGCTGTTAAGATTTGGTTAGGGAGCAACTTCTCTATGAAAGACTTAGGAGAAGCATCCTACATTCTAGGAATGAGGATCTATAGGGATAGACCTAGAAGGATGATCGGTCTAAGTCAGAGTACATACATCGAAAAGGTTTTGCATCGTTTTGGTATGCAAAATGCAAAAAGGGGATATGTCCCCGTATCTCAAGGGATAACGATCTCTAAAGATCAGTGTCCGAAATCATTGGATGACAAGGACCGCATGAGTAAGGTTCCATATGCCTCAGCAATTGGATCCATTATGTATGCAATGGTATGTACTCGCCCAGATGTTTCGTATGCTTTAAGCATGACGAGCAGATACCAATCTAATCCAGGTGAAGGTCACTGGACGGCTGTCAAGAATATTCTAAAGTACTTGAAAAGGACTAAAGATTCATTCTTGGTGTATGGAGGAGAGGAGAAACTGGTTGTAAAAGGTTACACCGATGCAAGTTTCCAAACAGACAGGGATGATACTGTATCACAGTCTGGTTTTGTGTTTTGTCTAAACGGAGGTGCTGTAAGTTGGAAGAGTTCAAAGCAAGAAACAGTAGCTGATTCTACAATGGAGGCTGAGTACATTGCAGCTTGTGAAGCGGCTAAGGAAGCTGTTTGGATTCGAAAATTCATTAATGATTTGGGAGTGGTTCCATCGATCGCAGATCCCATTGATCTATACTGCGATAATAATGGAGCCATTGCACAGGCTAAAGAACCTAGAGCTCACTCCCGAACCAAACACATACTCAGGAGATATCACCTCATTCGAGAGATTAATGAAAGGGGTGACATACACATATGTAAAGTGCACACAAATGATAACATTGCAGACCCACTGACCAAAAGCTTATCGCAGAAGAAGCACGACGGTCACACTAGTTCCATGGGTATTAGATACATGGGTGATTGGCTCTAGTGCAAGTGGGAGATTGTTGGTGTAGGTGCCCTAGAGGCAATACAATGTTTATTTTGATAAACCTTTATGTCAATTGATTATTCAATAAACATATTTATTATGACTTTAATTACTGCGATATATTTGTTAGCATAATAAATGTCCTTAGAATCATGATACACATTGTATAGTTTAGTACATGACTTGAACTTGAGATTATATAATATATCATATTCTTAAATGTCCCTAGTCGAGTATTATTATTATTATAGGACAATAATAATACATAAATAGACTAGTATGTTGTTTGACAGATAACCACATCTCATTGGTTATAAGTATGGGGATACTAAAGTCAACACATAGGTACATGCAGGAGTACATGGTACTGGACAGACCCACAGTGAGATTCTTCATGTTTAATAAAGTCATAAGAAAGACTCACAGTGATAATGGTGTAATGATCCTCTGACTTGAGATCATTATATTTTTATACGAGGATTAATATACTTTGACTACATTAAAAGTTACCTTTGACCGGGTAATGATAAAAGTGGACATCGGGTATATCATGAGTCGTATGAGAAATATGAATGATAGATAAAGGATTTAACCCTCCTATAATTAGGAGAGATATTATTGGCCTCTTGATTGAGTGAGACTATAAAATGCATGGCCGTGCTCAAATAATGATTTGTTTTCATAGTCTACTCATGGATCAAGTAAACCCGGATTAAATGTTGAAGAGGATGACTAAATACATGCCTCGAGTTTAATCTATAATATATATGGTTAAAAGGATTATATTACACGGAAACATTAATCACGAAAGGTTTTATCGAATCACGATTTAATTATTGTTTAATTGGGTAGCAATGATGTATTACTAGATGCCGCTCATTGTTTATAATTTTATTGGAGAATAAAATTATTGCCAATTAAATAATAGCCTATAGGGTCACACGCAAAGAGCACTTAGAGGAATAGTTAATTTAAATTATAGATTTAAATTAATTGATAATTATTTGAATTTTTATTATATTAATTAAGTGAGACTTAATTAATTAAGATAATATAAATTCAAATTAGAATTGTATTTCTGCCCATAATAATTAAGTATGACTTAGTTATTAATTAAATAATAAAATTCGTTTTATTATTTTCCTAGACCTACATGGGTTAGGTTTTGCTGCTATGGGCCTGTTAACCAAACATTATAAATAGATAATGTAGGGTTAAGAGGCAGAACACGTTTTGATAGAAAAACCCTAGAAGAGGCAGCAAAGAGGCAGGAAGACAATTCGAATTATCAAAGGTTTGCTAGTACATCCACTCCGTAATCAAGATCGTGAGACGCTCTTGAAGGTGCTCGTGTGGATACCATAGAGGTGTTTTCGAGAAGAAGACACAAGTCGTGATAGCAAGGATCTCCGTTGAGTTCGTGACATTCAAGATCGTAATAGGTATGATTCGATTATCACCATAATCCGTCCAATCTTATACATGATCCTGCGTTAGGGTTCCGAAATTTTCGTTATATTTACGTTTATCCGCTGCGTTTTATGCCTCGGAACCCAACAGTTTGGACCCTAGAGTTTGGATCACCAATAATTAAGTCTAGTGTGTGATATTTGGTCCATTCTCTGGTGTGTGGGAGATTATTCCTTGAACTGGATGTTCCCCCATGATTTGTGCCCTCATAAAATTATTCTTCAATAAATGTTGATCATCCCCCTGAAGTGGTGCTTACTTAAGAGTTTAAATTATCAGAGTTTGTCTCTGTCAGAGACTGATCAGACTCTGATATCTCAATGGTTGAAGTTGATTGAGAATTGTCTATTGAAGATTGATGTTGCTCCCTCTCAACATTATTAGAATCTTCATGAATCGATTCAACCTCATCAGTGTTTGGAAAAATAGTGTTTGAAGAAACAGTGTTTGCCAGATCAGTGTTTAGGTCGTCACTGTTTGTATCTTGTTCATTTTCAAACCTCAGAGATTCCTGAGCTAATTTATTGTGCAGCCCTGTGATTTTGGTTTCATCAAAAGAAACATTTATAGACTCCATAACTAATCTTGTTCTCAAATTGAACACTTTGAAGGCTTTTGAAGATGTCTTTGAAGTTGTAGAGTATCCCACCAAGATTCCTTCATCTGCCTTCAATTTAAACTTCTTTAGCTATTCAGGATGTTTTTTTAAACTGAAAAACTTGCTTCTAAATATGTGAAAGTACTTTAAATTTGGCTTCCTTCCTTTCATCATTTCATAAGAAGTCGTTCCATGCTTGTTTATCAATGTACAATTTTGTGTATTACAAGCAGTATTGACAGCATCTACCCAAAAGTAGGTGGGAATTTTTGCAGCTTTCAACATTGTTCTTGCAGCTTCAATAAGGGTTCTATTCTTTCTCTCAACTACACCATTTTGCTTATGTGTACCAGGTGCTTAGAATTGTTGAATGATTCCTTTGGTTGAACAGAATTCCTCCATTGCAGAGTTCTTAAACTCTGTTCCATTGTCACTCCTTAGAATCTTTACCTTGGGTGTTGATCCATTTTTAATCATAGTAATATGATAAAAAATGATCTCAGCTGTTTCATCTTTCTTGTGTGAGAAGTACACCCAAGTAAATCTGGTATATTCATTAACAATCACCATAGTATATTTCTTTTTCCTATTGACATGATATTGACAGGACCAAATAAATCATGATGTAGTAGATGAAAAGGTTCTTCAATTGATGACTCATTTTTGCTTTTGAAAGATATATTTCTCTGCTTTGCCTTTTGACAGGAATCACAGAGTCCATCAGAATGAAACTGAGCTTTAGGAAGACCTCTCAGTAGGTCTTTCTCACCAGTTCATTTATGTTGCCAAAGTTCAGATGACACAATTTCTTGTGCCAGATCCAACTCTCCATTAAAGTTGCTTTGCCAAGAAGACAAGTCAAAGGTCCTTCAGAGTTTATCTCCAGGCTTGATTCAAATAAGTTGTTATGTTTGTGTCCAATTAGGACCACTTTGCCAGTCTTTTTACTTTTGACTTCACAATGTGTTTCATGAAATTCCACATAATAACCTCTGTCTGTCATTTGACTCACACTTGACATATTGTGCTTGAGCACTTCAACCAGAGCTACATTTTCAATGATGACATTTCCAATGACAATATTGCATTATCACAGTGTTCTTCCTATATTGTCATCTCCATAAGATACTGTTGGGCCATCCTTCTCAAACTCTGAAAGTAGGGATTTATTTCCAGTCATTTGTGCAGAACATCTACTATCAATCACTAGGATATTTTTCATGTTTCCCTGCAATCATATATGCAACTTAATTAGAGTTTTTGAGGAACCAAACAAATTTGGATCCTTTCTTTTTAACATTGTTACCTTTTGCAGCAGAAGTAACTTTATCAGAGTTTAAGTTAACAGAGTTTGGTTTTCTTCTATCAGCTTTTCCAACATACTTTTGTTTTGAAACATATGCAGCAAAAACATGAGTCTTTTTCAAATGAGGCAACATTTCATAATAATTGAAATACAAACTATGATATTCTTTATAAGTGTAAATAGAATGTCATAGACTACCACAATAAAAACAAGGAATTTGTGGCCTATATCTAGTCTGTTTTCTAACTCCTAATCTAGTCTTTCAGGTTCCTTCTTTTTATTCTACATGCAGTCAATAGCAAGATGATTAGAATTACCACAAGTGAAACAGGTCTTTCTAGGTGCATCAGGAATATTCTTATAATCAGTCTCCTTAGATATTCCTACATTTCCATTTCTATTCCTTTTGACTCTTTTAGGTTTATTCTTGTTTGTGATAGATTTTAACTTTTCCTTTAGCTGTTTTTGAGAGAGTAAACCAATATTTGTTGGTTTATTCTCTGACACACTACTCTCTTCTTCTTTGGATTTTTTAGAGCATTTGTCAGAAGACTCTGCTTCAGTACTGGACCTAACAAAGTTAGTAGGTTTATTCAGTTTCTCATTAACTCATGTTTGTGTCTTAACAGCCTTCTTACCATTTTTCTTTTCACTATCAGACTCATAACCCAGAGCAGATATCCAGTTCTTATCAGACAAGATTTCTTGAACCTTTTTACCAGAGTTTGTCCAAACTCTGAAAGTCTCATTTTCTTTTGTTATCTCAGATTTTAGTTAATAACCTGAATTTCTAGCTGAGTTTGCATGTGTAAAGCTTTCTCACAGTCTTTCTTAGTGTCTAACATGTGCACAAGTTCAGATTCAAGGAAATCATTCTTAACACATAACTTTTGAATTTCAGATTTAGTCTTTCATTCTCAAGAGATTGAGTTTTAAAACTAACATGCAAGGTTCTCAGAAAGGATTTCATTTCATAGATATTATTAGTTTCTATGTTGAAAATTGAGTCTGGAACCTTGTCAGAGTTTGTCGTGGGAGTCCCAGTGTTTGCCTGAGATCATAGTTTACTTCCTCATCAGAGTCTGAGGAGTCCATCCAATCTTTCTTGGATGTTATGAGTGCCTTTCCAGCTTCCTTGCTCTTGCACTCAGTTGCATAATGTCCCATCTTGTTACACTTGTAATACTTGACCATTGATTTATCAAGTGTCTTTGACTTCCCTTCTCTATCTTCTCCCTTTCTGAACTTCTCCTTGCTCTCAGAATTACCAGACCTCTTTTGAAACTTGTCATGTTTCCTAACCTTTTTGTACTTCATCTTTTTGAAACCATTGACTATCATAACAACCATTTCCATCATATCAGACTCTGTGGATTCATCATCAGAGTTTGTATCAGAGTTTACTTCAGACTCTGACTCACTGCTTTCCTTTACCATCACAGCTTTTCCTTTTCCCTTTGAGACTGTAGGGATTTGTTCCTTAGTTTTCATAATCTTTGTCTCAACATTCAAGGAAACTGTTTTTGCCTTGCTAGTTTTTCTGTTTTTCCTTTGCTGCAACTCCAAGTCATGAGTCTTCAACTTTCCATACACTTCATCCAGAGACATGTCTTCCAGATCAGCTCTGTCTCTTATCAAGGATGTTTACAAGTCAAGATCTGTGGCTTCCAGGAACATCATCATCTTCACTCTCCATGTAGGGTATTCAGCCTTTTCGAGAAGTGGAATAATTTTGATTCTTTCATACTTATTTCCAGACATTGTTTAAGATCTTTTAGGTTGAAAGAAACTTTCTGCTCTAATATCAATTGTTACCCAGTAAATAAACTATTATAGAAGAAGGGTTGAATATAATAATACCAAACAATCGATTTTAGAACACATGTATGTGAAAGAAGAACTGTTTGTATTAACTTTAACAAACTTAATACAAAACTCTCTCAAGAAACCATATATTCTTAAGAGCTGCTAGGTTATGTGTATGATATGTTATGAACGATACATCAATGTAAACCTAATCTTGTGTTTATATAGTACCAAGTTACCTATCTAATTACAACAAAGATAATAATTAATTAATATAGATAGCTTTCAACAAGGTAATTGATATTCACAGAAACACTTTCTCTTTTATCTTCAATCGATTTATCGAACACTAGCTGTTAAACTCTATCATGACTAAACTCTGTCGGTTGAGTAAACTCTGAACCTCTAGTCTCTGATGACGTCATACAAACTCTGTTTGAAGCATTCTCTCACAGCATCATCCTTTTATATCTAACATAACTTATTTTCGATTTAAATTGGAAAAAAATTATTAATTATAGGTAATTAGAATATTTTATAAATAAATATTAAGTACTTTGAAATCAGTTTTTTTTACTTTTTTCTGTGAAATTCTTAAATTTATAATGTAAATAATTTAATATGTAATTTTAATATATATATATATATATAATTGATAGTTTAAAACATAATATATAAATATATATTTTATTAGATAAACGAAGTATAAAAGAAAAAAGAAATTTGTCATATTTTTTGTTAATAAATTAACTAAGAGTTTTCTTATATTTTCAATATCCATTAGCAACTAATTCAAAATAATTTATTCTATATTTAATCCAACATGATATTTTTTATATGAGTTGACAAAAATAGATATCGATAAATAATAATTAACCATGGTTATTTTATTTTCACAATTTTATAAAATTCGTTGGGTTTATATCAGAAGAAATAAGTTCATAGGTTAAATTGCATTGCAAAAAAATAGAATGTTCGTTGGCTTTTTTTTGCTAATAACTCTTATTTTGACTAGTATAATATTTTAGTTATCAACATTTAAAAACATTAATCTACATGTCGTTAAAGTAAAGTTTAGTTTATATAACATTAATTAGATGTTTTTTATTAGAACAAATTTTTTAAAAATAATTACTTTAATTATGTGATTAAAACCTATTAAAATGTCTACTAAAAAACCCTATTAAAATGTATGATAAAAAGTTAAAAGATGTATATTTTGAAATAGAAGTAAATCAATTTTAAAAAGAAAGCTTATCGAAATATGTAGATAATCAAATTTCTTGAGCCGTGTACGGGGAAAAGAGAATCATATCTCAATTCGCTAAATATTAAAATGAACGAAATGCTCTACATCATCCATTAATTTGACGGAATTTTTAGCACTAATTTATACAGTTTCTTCTTGATGCCGTAGTAGTATGCATGAATAGTACACTCTCTATTTTAAAATAATAATTTTATTTAAATTTATTTTAATTGAAAATTAAAATTTGTTTTTTATAGTTGTAAGACAATGAAAAATAATTGCAAAGTGAATTAGTTTTCTCTGAATAAAGTGAACTAGGTCTAAAAATATTTAATTATATATTATTTATTATTAAATTTTAATTAATTTCATTGATAAAAATCAAAATAAAAATATTATTCTTGAGCCGTGCACCAGAAAAAGAGAATCATATCTTAATTCCCTCAATGCTCTTCATCATCCATCAATAACGGAATTTTAGTACTATTCTATATTATTTCTTGTTGACTAATAAGACATAACTACATAAGTAGGTAGGAATCTCAAAACAATAATTTTATTAAATTTTTCAGTGGTCAATTTACTTTAAATATATATTTCAATTTTTATAATCTTTAAAAATTGAAAAATAATTTTAAATTGAATTAATTTTAAAATCTTCTTAATTATTGTTTTAAAAAAATCTTCTTAATAATATAATATATTTAGTTTTCTGTTAAAATTTAATAAATGTAAACTAATGAAAATTAAAATAAAGCTATTATTTTGAATGTAAGGGATATACAATATACATATTCCAATTCATCGGATCACAAAGAAAAGGCAACTTTCTTTTACGTGGCGATATTTAAAACTGCTAAATGCAAAGAGAAAATGATTGATCTACATTTGTATTATTTTTGGGTGATATATATTTTTGAAATCTAGAGAAGATAAGAATCTGATTCATAAAAGAGAGGAGTACAAGTTGTGTGTATCGTAATTAAAACTTTTGGTTCGAAAGTGAGGTTTCAATTTTCATGAACTAACAGCTTAGGCTAACAAACATATGGTCCAAGACAACAAAAGATATATCGATCATGACTGTTTATTTATTTATTTGTGAGGTATGGATTATTGGCTTATATTTGTGCGGTGCATGAATCAATTTTTTTTTTAGTATTTTCATTTTTTTATATGATTTAAATTTATTTTATTTTTATAATAAGAATTTAAATTTTATTTAATATTATATATATTTTATATATATTTAATTTAAACTTTATTTAATGTTATATGTATATATTTTTATACAATTTTTCATATTTTTTATCTGTATATTTTATTTAAATATGTGTTTTAGTCGGAAAATTAATATCAGGTGTGTTTTTTTTTTGAAAACAAAGGAAATCATTCATTAAATCAAATCAGCTAATAAAGTAGCTTGAAACAAGCTAAGCCAGCTAAGAAGTCAGCAGCTTTGTTCCCAGATCGTTTGAGAAACTGAATAAAGATATTCTTTAACTTACGAATTAAAATTAAACAATCAGATATTACCACCCCAACAGGACAATCAGATTCTGGAATGTCAGTCTGTTGGTCATTTTTCAACGCTGCTGCTCTTGCATTATCCAACGGTGGGATTTTCTAATTTCTATCGCCTCAGCACATGTCAGGTGTGTTTTAGTTATGAGAATTTAATAGAACAGATGCTCATTTATAAAATTATAAGCCAAATTATAAAAATAATAATTATCCAGCCTAAATAACAACGACCAAGTAGTTGATTATCAAATTTTTAATATTTCAAATTTAGCAATATAGTATAGATATGAGTTAATCCAAATTACAAACTGCTTTTTTAATGATATATAAATTCAAGATATATTTGTTAAAAGTCCTACAAAATAAAATTTCTGTTGAAAAGATATATAAATAGAGTTTTGTTTTTAATGTGGAAGTTTTTATTTTGGAAAGTACACATTGTTTTGTGCTACAGGAAATCACAAATATGCAATGCAAATTGTATGTTAGCGTGTTGATTTATATTATGATTTCGAAAGAACTCTTAAACCCTTGAATCTACTGCTCCATAACAATTTTCTGTCCGTAGCCTACAAGTTGTCAAATTAATGTTTGGAAGATATTTGAGCTACCGATGTATGTACGCAATATTAGATGGTCCACGTCCTGATAAACGATTGGTGCAACCATCACTAACCATTTTTTTGTGAATAGAATTAATAATAGATTTTTGATGTGAATATATGGGTTACTTCATTCAATCCGCGCTTTTGAAAAACTAAATCGCCAAAAAAAATGTGGAGTGATGTTGTGATCAATGACCAAAACCCTTATTAAATTTTCCTGACAAAATCAATAACTTTATATGAATTATGACTAAAGTGTATGGGCCCAAAGTTTGATAGCCCATGAAGGTTTCGCAGATAACACTAACATTCAACAACTTTTTTAAAAACCGCTGACAATTTTGTAAGAGCATCTTCAACCCTATTATGTATAATAATTAGTTAAAATAATATAAAATAATGATTATCTATATTATAAAGAATGAAAAAGTGGTTTGTTTCTAATGATGTTAGCTATAGTT
Source organism: Oenanthe sinensis (assembly GCA_028671895.1). NCBI lineage: Eukaryota > Viridiplantae > Streptophyta > Magnoliopsida > Apiales > Apiaceae > Oenanthe > Oenanthe sinensis. The sequence continues at coordinate 21,411,629 of CM053807.1, forward strand.
GTTATCAATATCTTAAAAGTAATATTATATTTATAAGTGATAAACTATGAGATGATAAGATAACAAGTCTAAAATATTAATAAATTTTGCAGGGAGATTGAGGTGGAATTTTATAGATAATGGTATTGACTAGCAAATATAAACAATACATATAGAGAATGACTAAATTTTAGCTCCGGTGTTGTTAGCCTTGGAGTTGATCTTTTTGTTCTCATTGTGTATATTCATTTTGCCACATCACTTTTATTTTTACCTAAGAGTTTCATCGGGTAGTTGGAGTTACTCTTCTACATTTTGTACGAGTCTAGCTATGATACATATTTTAACATCATGATCATAGTTAATTTCAACAAGATTATATATTCAGCAGTTATACAACACCTACATCCCAAACAGTAATTTGGTTGTGGAATAACATTCTACAAACTTATCCAATTTGTAGGCATATAGAACTAGCAAATGACATAAAACCCCATAGGATAAGTATTTATCCTACCTATTAATACATTAATTTCGAGTTGAATCCTGTCAATCATATATGTATAATTAATTAAATTGTCACAAATTTTTTAAATAATTTTACTGACACATGCTTGAAAGACATTAAAATGGTTGCGTAGACTTTTGATCCAACAAGAATAGCAAACTTTTGAGCGTACAAGAACCTAGCAGAGTCGGATACATAAATCAAAGCATAACAGTGAATAATATAGGGTTAAAGGAGCGAAAAATTTTAAGAACGGATAAGTCCTTGTGTTTAAAAAGATTCAAATAAATTTTTAAATTTTAATTTATTGATTCAACAAAGTCTCTTTAGTTAATTTTTTTAGTTATGATTGGAAATATTTTAAATATCTAATTATATTAATATATATACATATATATATATATATATATATATATATCATATATTATTAATTTTTTTATATATATATATTAATGTAATTAGATATTTAATATATTTCTAATTATATTTAAGAAAAAATTAAATAGCGGGACTATATTTAATCAACAATTTAAATTTTAAGGACTTATTTGAGCCTTTCGCTACTACCTTTAAACCACCGTGTGTTTTTCGCTCATTAACCCAATAATATATATACTTAAATGGTAAGCTCATACCAGCTAATTGCTAAAGCTGAAATTTGATTTCAAATAATATAATGAGATTTGGTAAGTTACGTGAGATACATACAATTTTATATACAAACATGGGAGTGGTATTTTTGTAAAATCAAGATTCATTAAATTTTTTACTAATATACTAGTATTTTGTATTAAAATCTTAGAAAATTACCTAAAATATATCTTTTTATCAAAATTTTGATAATTTAAGAGTAAAATTATAGATTTTTTTAAATTCCCCCCCCCCAAACATATATTTTTGTCAATATTTTGTTTATATTTGATGTAATTTTTAATATTTTTAATGAATTTGATTATAAATTTTATATATGCTCGTTACATGGCTTTAAAAAAAAAATTGAAAAAATTCCGCCCCCTTGTACTTAAATTTCCCTGTATCTTAGATTCCTTTTTCTCGAAGTGTTGAGGTCTCTACTGATGACAAAATCGAATACAAATTTCCGGCAAAACATTCACCCAAGGTTGGTTCAGGAAGAAATTGTTGGAAAATATGGGTAGAAGCCCCACATCGTCAAGTCATTTTGAGCCTAAGTTTGAATGTTACTTGGGTGCGTGCGCGCAATAAGTTATGATTGGAGTATGTTCTTCTTCGAGAGAGCTTTCCAACGCATATTTAAGTATTCAAAATGATCAAGGAATGGATGAGATATGATTATCCAAACTTGGTACCTTAAAAGTGAAAATCTAGAAATGAGAACTTGAATCCCACATTGAATTGGAAAAGAATATTCCATGACTTTATATAGTAGAACACTTATGTAGTGTTTAAGATGTGTTAGTATGGTATTGCTCCACCACCCATGTTAGGTCCAAATGTGTTGTAGAGAGGGGGTGAATACAACTTTACAAATTTAAGAAGCAATAAATGCAATGTAATAAATGAACATACTGATTCAAGGAATATATGTTTTATATATATCTTGAAAAGGTTGCTACAACATTCATTACAAAGTACATCAGAAGTAAAGAGGGTAGTAAATGATACTAAGCTCGGTGAATATACTCTCTCTCTTTTACAAGTGTTTTTCTCGAAAATATTGCTCTTTTTTTTAAATAAAACACAAGTACTTCTATTTATACTACTTGTAATCTATGTCCTATAGACTTCAAAGACTAAGATGTACGTGGCCCAATGTTGTCCACATAAATCTTATCTTATCTTGAAAGCTTGGAAATCTGCCAATTAGATGATGCCATGTGTCATGTTGAAACTGCCCTCCATGTAGAATATCTACTTGAGAATTTCTACTTGGCCATCTCGAATATCTAAGTAGAATTTCTACATAGGAATGTTCTACTTGGCTATCTCGAACATCTAAGTAGAATTTCTACATAGGAATGTTCTACTTGGCTATCTCGAACATCTAAGTAGAATTTCTACATAGGAATGTTCTACTTGGCTATCTAGAACATTTTGCACTTAGAGAAACTCTGGGCTTCAACTTGAAACTTCAATGCAACATCTTGAACTTGTGATTTCTTTATGTCTTCCATATTCTTCAACAAGCTCTTGAACCTGGATCTCTATTACTGACATAAACATGCTATCAATGTCCTGACACTTGATGCAATGGTCTGATTCATAAGTGACTAGTCTTGATAGTGTTTCTGCTTCTTGAATAGATTACCATATTCGATTAGTAATGTGGCTTTCCAAATATTGCTTTCATTCTTGTTCACTTGAAATCAATTAGTCTTATTGATACTGATTGCTATGATCTTGAATCTTTAGGTTACAAATCACTGAGGCATGAACAACTCTGACTTGAACTTCTTTCAATGATTTCTTCTTTATTTGATCATAGTTAACATGTTGAATTGTATCAATTACACTGTGTTCATTTAGCATTGATTTCTTTGTGGCTTCAAGTTCTTGATTGTCTTCTGTTTAAGTATCTTTTCTTTTAGTTGAGTTACATAAGTTATAGTATTACAAGTTTAGACACTCTGCCTTTCAATCTCCCCTATTTGATAGTCTAACAATGACATTCAAATTAACAAAGGGATAACTCAACTAAACAATGAGACGAGAAAAAGATAAATAACATTACTATCTTGTTTGAATTACAACTGAAATAAACTTGAAAACAATTCAAAGAGCTAGAATAAATAAGACTTAAGCTAGACAGAAAAATTTGAACTTCGAATTAAAGATCATTTGAGTGATTCCTATCACCTGGATTATTTCAAACCTTTCAGTCAAACTTATATCACCTTATTGGATCCACTCTGATTCACGGTTACAGTATGGTACTTTAGCCTATCTCGCATACCGTGATCAGGTGAATTTTCCTCAAGTGAGTTAAAGCAACCAAAAAGATATGAAGTTTTTCCAACTTCAAGTTCACACCACTCTGACCGTTAATTCTAATTCCGTCTCTTCTTCCTAACTTCTTCAGCTTGGCGCTTCTCTTCCTTCAACCTTTTGCGCCTTTCCTTCTGTTGTTGTTCTTTCTTGTAAACTGGATCATGAAGCTGCTTCCACCTTGCATTCAACAGACTTACCGCTTCCATTTCTAAAGGATTCCTGGGCTCTGGATAAGGATGCCTGAAAAGCCTTCTGAGTTTGTCCACCTCCTGAGTAGTTCTGATCTTTGGAATGTCCTCAAAATTTTTCATTATGAGCTGTGACTTCCAATGAGACTTATCAGCCTTAAACTGACAGTAGATCATTTTAGGGTAGCCCTTAACACGGTTAGTATTGTGGACACTAGCCGCATCTCGCTCCATTCTCTTCTTTTCCACTACTACTTCAGATAAGTACTTCAGGAGTCTCTGCTTCTCATCTACATTCTCATTCTCCACTTCGCCCCATTTGAATACTTCTATAACTCTCTCCAGAAAAGCAGCATCTTGAGTCTGCAGCAACCATTTCCTACTCATATGCAACAATGTTTGATTTTGGTCTGCGTCTATGAATGCTAAAGCATCAGCTGTGTCATCATCATATGAGTGTATCCAGTATACACTATCTCTCCCTGGAACACCAACTGCCTCCCTTATTTCTCCTTGTTCCAGAGATCCAGAAGGAAGAGTCAGAGCTTCATCTACATTCTTAACAGCTTGTAGAATATTCCACTTTCTTTCAATTAGCTCCGGCTCAATCTTTACATTGTCTAGAGGGTTTGGAGCAATAATGTCACACTTCCAGATTTCATTGCTCATCTTGAATATGACCCTCTCAATGAACTCCACTGACTTCTCCTTGATGTCAGAAGTGAATCCCTTACTCATCATTTGCCTACAGACAGCTTTTAGGGATTCTACCGGTAGAGCCAGTAGATCATTTTCTTCTAAACTAACCCTCTTCATCTTTCCATCAACTACCATCCGGACAACATCAGGATTTGCTGAGAATTCTGGTCCCTTGTCCTCTGCTAGCTGCATTAACTGATCTCTATACAGAATGCTAAGCTCCTCAGCTTGAGAATATTGAATTTTTGTTGCTAGCAAGAACAACTCTGACGCAGATCTTCTCGAGATGAATTGATCATCCACATACAAGAAAGATGTCGGGACTCCTTCGACTAAAGACAAGATGACCTGCCATTCCTTAACCATTGCATTATATCCAACTCTGACTTTTGAGATCAACCTTTTCAAAGCATTTATGTAGTCAACAATCAGTGGATTTTGCAAGTTCAAGTTGTAGAACAAGTCTTCCGCCTCTTTGTTATGAGTTCCTTTTGTACAAACTCCCGATAGAATCTTCCTTGCATCATCCCATTTCTGTCCTATCCTTTTCTTGTCCAGATCTACTTGAGGATCAGCTAACCTTGCAAGCTCATGATCATACTGTTTCTCCTTAAGCTCCGCTTTCTTTTCAAGAAAAACAGCCTCATCCTGCATCATCTTCATTTTATAGAATTGAACTTGTTCCAAGGCCAGCTGTTGGGCTTCTAGAGTTTCCTTATCAACAGGTATTTCTTCAGGCTGTCCGGAAGACATTCCAGCACCTCCACCTTGTTCCTTCAAAGATCTTCTAATAGCATGTGCTAACGGAACATCCTCCATATCAGAATCTGAATCAAGTACTGCATGTGCCTTTTCCTGATGACGACTCAAGTCAATGAATGGCTCTTCTTGTTCAGCCACCACTGCCTTACCCTTCCTCTTTCTTTGAGCCTCCTCATCAATTACTGGCTCATTTTCTTTGACAAGATCAGTCTGTTCTTCAATTTCTTCAATAATTAGCGACTGCTGTCTCGTCTCTTTTCCACTCTCCCCCTTAGGTGAGTTATCCTGACCATCACCCTTCTCTCCAGATCCACCAGTAGCATAGGAACCACCAAAACCAGAACCCGAGGGTCTAGCTCCACTGGCACCGCCAGCACCACCAGCACCACCAGCATCATCAGTATCAGGGGGAGCCTGAGTAGTTTGATCGTCAAAGCACTCTGGGGGAACAAAGCTCCTAACTGCATACAACATTCTGCTTATCTCCGTTGCCATTGTATGCATTATGCTTTCCACTGCTCCCATCCTATCATAAAGAGTGCTGCCCAAGACACCACCAGCATGGCCCAAGTCATTTACCTTGTTTGCCAAATCATCGAATGCTGTTGCTTGACTTGCCATTCGTGCTGCAAAGTCATCTAGAGCGCGCTTGTTGTCACCAACATGGATCCCTAACTGCCCCATTGACTGTCCAAACTGCTTTATTTCATTTTCCATTGTTGTCATACGAGTGTGAAGATTTTCAAGATTAAGGGACGGTGTTTGGCTTGGGTGTCCTCGCTCTAAAAATCATTCTGTTACTGTTTGTCGCTCGGTTTCGGGCCTTGAAAATGAAGGTCCCTCACTCCCTAAACGCTCACACACACTCCCTGTCTCACGCTCGTGTATGTCTTCAATAATATTCCTGAAAGTGAAAGCAGTACCTGCAGAAACTGGATAAGTAAAGTGAGTAGCAGTTATGGGATCTGTTTCTGTCATATCCTGAGGTGGAATCTCAGGTTGAGAGGCTACAGAGTGTTCTAGTACAACATCAGAACCGATCCTCTCTGCAGCATCAGTATGTACCGGTGAAGGTACTTCTGAAGCAATGAAAGCTTCAGGCCTTTCTAAAGCAACAGGCTCTTCAGAAGGCTCCAGATCCTCACCAAGATTCTTAGGTGTAGAATGTGCAAAGGTAGAACCACTCTCGTGAGGTGGAGTGGGTGTGAATGACATTCTAGGTTTGGACTGGGCTGAAGAAGTTGCAGCATGTGAAAATTTGGCTTTCTTCCGAATAACTGGCTGCACTTCGGGGTCACTCTCCGAGCTCTCACCTAAATCTACAGATGCCAGCCTTTTAACTCCCGTCAGCAAGGGTGAAATAAAAGAATCAAGAGTTTCAGACTTAGAGTCAGAAATATAGCTCGCACCCTGGGATAGATCCTGCGGGCTAGCAGAATCTTGGGCAATGGAATCATATTTAGATGAAGAAGTAGCAGTAGTGTGAACAGAGAGTTGCTCTTTTTCATAGAAATTACCTCCTTCATTACCTTGGTCAGCAAAGGGATCAGGATCAGCATGAGGAGTAGTTTGTCTTTCCCTTTGACCGTGAGAGTGGCCATCATCATCTTCATCACTTTGAGGCTCTTCAGGAATCCCTTAAAATGCGTCAGCATGTGCAGACGGATTCTGAGCATGTGAAGATACGTGCGAGGTTCCCGCCATAGTAGTAATACCTGCATCATACTGAAGCCACACTTGAATATTAGCAGGAATAATCAGTGCTTTAGTGTGATGTTTATCCTGGTTCGCAATTGTTGTGAGTGACTTGGTGCCCATGCCAAGTGATGCAGATGTTTTACTCGATGCAAATGCCTGTCTTACAGCTAAAGCATTAGTTGGTACTAAATAATTAATGAGCATTTGTAAGAAACGAGGATACCAGCATACAACATTAGTAGTTGCAAGGTTTCTGTTTTCAGATGATCCCATTGTAGCCACTATTTCGGAAAGAACGATTCTTCCATAATTAATGTCCAGTTCACGGGCTAGGGAAACTGCAAAGATCTGTATGGGAATTGGAATCTGATGATAATCTTTTTCGCGCGGCCGAAAACATCTCGTGATGGCCTCGAAAAAGTAATTCCATTCCACCTGGAAGTATTGTTTCTGGATGGCGCCAGCTAAGATCCGTCCAGAAGGAGGATAGCATCCAATCTCCTCAAAGAATTTGAGACGATCTGCCGTTGAAGGTTCAGGGTCATAAACATCTTTAACTGGAAATCCCAGAACCCTGTTGAACACTTCCTCCGTTACTTCATATTCCTGACCCGCCAAGGTAAACCTGAAACCATAGGGGGTATTTTTGCTCCCAAAAGTAACCGCACTAGTCCATAATTGCTGTAAAGCATCATGGACTAGTGTTGGTTTAGCAGTAAAAGCAACACTAGCCTTGGAGTACAAATTAAGAAATCGTATCCAAAACTTGAAGCGCGGGAGATGATCACCAATTTCCGTACTAATGTTATAAAAATTATTTTTCGCAAGAATAAATTGGTGAGCCATTTGTAAAATAATTTTCCTTGAGTTAATGTGATATTTTGAAAAGAAACAAGTAACGTAAATACGTAAGGAAAAAAAATGTAATCTAATTAATCCCTTTTAGAGAATCGAGAAGATGAACAGCCGATTTGAACTAAACTGCGGAATTAATTATAATCAAAATCAAAACAACCAAAATCCAGTCCAGTAAATAATGCAACCCCAAATCAGTGATATAAAAACTAAACTGTGTGTGTAAATAACCGTGATAGTTGTGTGTATATGTGTGTATATGACAAACTGAACAGATGAACAGACGGGTCCAAATACACAATAATCAGGGCAAACAGAGAATAGTAAATATAAAACGGGCAGCAGTTCGAGATATGTAAGAGTTTTAACACAACTCGAATGAACAGGGCAATGACTGTTTGAAATTGCAGGGAGGGAGGGAGGGTGGGGGCTGTAAAAATTTAGGGTTAAAACAATTAGGTAAAAGTGAAAAGAAAGACGGGTTAATGTTGTATATATAGGCATATATGTGCAAAGACGAGAATATCCCTGTGAAAAAGGAAAAAAAACATTAAGTACATACAGGGGAACATCAAGTCGAACACTATCTCGAACATCTAAGTCGAAATTCGAGATGAGTTTCGAGATAGGAGCTATCTCGAACATCAAGTCGAATATTCGAGATAAAGTTCGAGATGACACTAACTCGAACAAATTATCACTTGATCAATTAATACAGCTGAATAAACCCACCAGGGAATCCTATCTCGAATATTAAGACAAAATTCCAAAGAAAATGAGTAAAATTTCAAGTACAAACCTGGGAATACTATCTCGAACATCAAGTCGAATATTCGAGATAATGTTCGAGATGGGACTCAAGTCGAACATCAAGTCGAATATTCGAGATAATGTTCGAGATGGGACTCAAGTCGAACATCAAGTCGAATATTCGAGATAATGTTCGAGATGCGACTCAAGTCGAACATCAAGTCGAATATTCGAGATAATGTTCGAGATGGGACTCAAGTCGAACATCAAGTCGAATATTCGAGATAATGTTCGAGATGGGACTCAAGTCGAACATCAAGTCGAATATTCGAGATAATGTTCGAGATAGAGATTAACTCGAACAATTTCCCAGACTTGGAAAAAAAAATTCGAATATTCTTCCCAGACTCAGAATGTTCAAAATTTTTAATTTTGAAGATAGTCATAATAATTTGGCAATTTTTGCAATAAAAACAACAATTAAAATTTTGCCAAATTATTATAAATATCAATCCAAGGAATTTTAATAAAGCAAACAATTAAAAACATTCCTGGACAATTCTAAGGCCTTTAAATTAATAAAAATTACATGAAAAAAAACTGAAAGGAATATGAATTAACTCCCCATATGTCCATGCAATCTAACCAGCATAAATTCAAAGATTTAACCAATAATTACACATAAAGAACAATGAATTTATGTAAAATAACACAACATGCATCCTAAAATACTCATTACTTAACCATTTTAAAGTCTAAGTCCATAATGATTAATTAGCATGCAGAAGTGATATTTTGAGCAATTGTAGAGATTATTTACATATGTTTTCAACTTTGTATCAATAAAACAGGCAAATGACAAGACTAAAAACATATGTACATGTTTAAAACTGGAATTTTACAGATAGGAGAAATCATTAACTTGTGTTAAGCATCCCCAATTCACCAACCAACCTTGTGAATGTTACTTCATCAAGAGGTTTAGTGAATATATTTGCAATTTGTTGCATTGTGGGCACAAAATGTAGCTCCACAGTCCCCTCCTCGACATGTTCTCTAATGAAATGATACCTGATATCTATATGCTTGGTTCTTGAGTGGTCTACAGGATTGTTGGTCATGGCAATGGCACTTGTGTTGTCACACATGATTGGAATCTTTTTGTGCTCCATGCCATAATCTTTCAATTGGTTCCTCATCCACAGTATTTGAGCTACACAGCTTCCAGCAGCAATGTACTCAGCTTCAGCAGTAGAAGTAGATACTGTGTGTTGCTTTTTGCTTTGCCAGGACACCAATCTTCTGCCAAGAAATTGACATGCACCAGATGTGCTTTTTCTATCAATCCTGCAACCTGCATAGTCTGAATCCGAATAGCCAATTAGATTAAAACCTGTATCTCTTGGGTACCAAATCCCTAGATTTGATGTTCCCTTGAGATACCTAAAGATTCGTTTGACGGCTATGAGATGTGATTCTCTAGGATCCACTTGGAACCTTGCACACAAACAAGTTCCGAACATAATATCGGGTCTACTTGCAGTTAAATAGAGGAGTGAGCCAATCATACCTCGATAGCTTGTGATGTCAACTGGTTTACCTGATTTGTCTTCATCAAGCTTCATGGCTGTTACCATGGGAGTCTTAGCTGTTGATGCATCTTCTAGATTATACTTCTTGAGTAAATCTTTGATGTACTTGGACTGACAGATAAAGATTCCATCTTTTCTTTGACTGATCTGTAATCCAAGGAAGAAGGACAGCTCTCCCATCATGCTCATCTCATACTTATCCTGCATTAACTTGGCAAATTTCTCACACAAGCGCTCATTAGATGACCCAAAAATAATATCGTCCACATAGACTTGAACAAGTATTAAATCACTTTTTACATTTTTATAGAACAATGTTTTATCAATTACTCCCCTAGTAAAACCACTTGCATTTAAGAACAAGGATAGGGTTTCATACCATCGTCTTGGGGATTGTTTGAGGCCATAGACAGCTTTGAAGAGAAGGTACACAAAATCTACAAGCTCTGGATCAACAAAGCCAGGTGGCTGTTCCAGATATACTTCTTCTTCTAGCTCTCCATTCAGGAAGGCACTTTTCACATCCATCTGAAAAACCTTGAAGTTCTTGTGTGCTGCAAAGGCCAAGAACATCCTGACTGCCTCAAGTCTTGCAACTGGAGCATAGGTCTCATCATAATCAATACCTTCTTTTTGAGAATAACCCTTCGCTACCAAACGAGCCTTGTTTCGCGTTACAAGTCCGTCTTCATCCAGTTTATTTCTGAATACCCACTTAGTTCCAATTACTGATTTGTTCTTCGGTCGGGGTACCAGCTTCCAAACTTTCTGCCTTTCAAACTGATTGAGCTCTTCTTGCATTGCAATTACCCAATCAGCATCACCAAGAGCTTCTTCTATTTCTTTAGGTTCAAGCTTGGATAAGAACCCAGAATATAAGCAAATATTAGCCATGTCAGCTCTTGCAGTTCTTCTAGTAGTCACACCAGCATCTGGATCACCAATTATTAATTCAAACGGATGGTCTCTACTCCATACTCGTTCTCTTGGAAATTGTCTTGATGATTCAGCTTGACTTTCTGAGTTGTTGTGTTGACTACTTGTGGTATTTCCACTAACTCCCCCTGAGTTAGTGCCAGCTCCTACAGAACTAGTGTCATCTCGTCTTGAGCCTTGAACGCTTGTCCTTGAGCTGCTATTTACTCCCCCTGAGTTGTTGCAGGATCGTGCGGAAGAAGTTTCTTCTGATCTTGTAGGATTCGATTGTTCATTAAGCTCAGATGTTTCTTCACGAACACTTGGAACATTTGAAATGATAACCAACTCAGGTTCATCTTCAAGTTCATCTAAGTCCAGATTCTGAAATTTAAGGGACTCTGGTTCACTAGAATCTTTAGATATTGATGGGAGTTTGGTATCGTCGAATCTGACGTTGTAGCTTTCAGTCACTTTTCGATCATTCACTAAGAATACCCGATAAGCTGCCACCACATCTGTAGAATAACCAACAAAGATTCCTTCTCGAGCTTTTGCTGCAAATTTTCCTAGATTTTCATTATCTATAAGCACATAGCATTTAGCTCCAAAGACATGAAAGTATTTGATTGTAGGTCTTCTGTTATTCATTAGTTCACATGGTGTCTTTTCTTTATCTTTTATGATCAGGGTTCTATTCTGAGTGTAACACACTGTACTCACTGCTTCGGCCCAAAAGTAAAGAGGAAGTTTTGAATCATACAACAATGTTCTTGCTGCTTCAACCAAAGTTCTGTTCTTCCTTTCAACTACTCCATTTTGCTGTGGAGTTCTCGGGGCTGAGTACTGACGACGTATTCCCTTAGATACACAGAAGTCATTCAGCACTGCATTCTTAAATTCAGTACCGTTGTCTGTTCTAATCGTCTTTACAGTAAGTGTTGAAACATTCTCAATTTGAGTGATGTGATTAATGATTAGGAAAGGTACTTCGTCTTTCGTCATTGCGAACAATACCCATGTATACTTGGAGAAGTCATCCACGATTACCAAAGCATATCTTTTCCTAGATAAGGATAGGACATTCACTGGGACAAACAAATCCATATGAAGAAGTTGTAAAGGCTCAGTGATACTAGAAATTTCTTTACTTTTATGTGATGCTCGCTTTGACTTTCCCATTTCACAAGCTTCACAGAGTCCTTTAGGAGCAAACTCCATCTGTGGTAGATCTCTCACTAATTCTCGCCTCGCGAGAGCATTCATCGTTTTGAAGTTTAAGTGAGATAGCTTTTTGTGCCATAACCAGCTTTCATCATCTGAAGCTTTGCTGTAGAAACAGGTGACTTCATTCTGATTTGCCGAATCCATGTCTGCAACAAAAAGATCTACCTTACGAACTCCTCTTAAAGCCAATGAACCTTCCTTAATGTGAGTGATTGACACGCCTTTCTTATTGAAGACAATTTCATATCCTTTGTCACAGAACTGACTGATACTCAACAGATTGTGCTTCAATCCCTCAACATAAGAGATATCTTCAATGATGACATTGCCAGTCTTCAGTTTGCCATATCCCTTCGTCACACCTTTGCTGTCATCTCCAAAGGTAACATAAGGGCCAGCTTTCATAACCAACTTTGTAAGCAGGGACTTATTTCCTGTCATATGCCTTGATGCTCCACTATCTAGCACCCATAAGACTTTATTTCTTTTCTGCTTAATGCCCTGTAATGACAGATTGGTTAGGCGTTCTTCGGAACCCAACTTTGATTGGGCCCGTCTTTTCTATAAGATCGATAGTTATCAGGTATAATAACAGGAGATGCACTCTTTTTAACATTACTAGAGCTTTCGACTTTGTCTTTCCCTTTTTCAGACTTGACAGATTTGTCAGTCTTAGGAGAAGGCTTGTCACTCCTAACTTTAGGAGGACTGGCAGTCTTAGCTCTCATATGCTTCTTCTTGACATTAGAACTAGTAGCAGTATTTAGACATGTTTGACTAGTTGCATTCATCAAATTTACAAAAGTTTGCATGACGTTAAAAGTGCATGGCATACAATTAGGTTGACCACATTGTGCATGATTCTGATGCATGTTATTCATTGTATGTGGTACAGGCATGGCATGTGAAACAGGAATATTCACGTTAGATTTACATGCATAAGAAAGATGTTCAGTAGATTTACAGTGATAACATGCTTTCTTTACTCGTTCTACCTTAACCTCCTTTATGCCCTTTTCCTTTTTACCCTGATTCTTAACGGCCTTAGCTCCTAATCCTGGTCTAGATTCTTCTCTAGGGGATTTGATTTTAACTTGCTTAATAGGAGTTATCGGTTGTTCTCTCTGGCGATCTTCCATCTCTAACTCATATCTAACTAATAATTCAGTCTCTTCTTCTTCTTGAGGAACGAAGTGTTTAAAGATAGGTTTGACAGTAGATTTAAGAATGCTAGGTATTTCATTTTTAATCTTACTTGAACTAGTATCTATAGGTCTTTTTCCATCCTTCTTCGATAAGTTAGAATAGTCAAGTCCTACACCTACTCCAGTTATCTTCTTAAATGTTCCACTATCAACATTCACTTTACTAGCTGCTAGTTTATAAGCTTCGCATTTAGTTTCTAACTCAGCTAGTTTATTCCTTAGACATGCTTCTATTTCTTCCTTAAGGTTGAGCTTGTGTTCCAAAGTTTTAATAGAGTCTCTTAGGGAAGTATCTATAGTGCAAACGGCCTCTAATTCTTCCACTTTTGCCTCAAGCATTCTGCATTTGGCAACAATTGTTTTATGTTCTTTTTGAGAAGTATTTAGGCTTTTGCACAGCATATAGATCTCTTCGCTAAGAGCCCCGTTCTGCACCTTATAATCATCTAGAGACATTTCTTCCTTAAGGGTTAGAACTGGTACCTCCGGTTCATCTGACGTTTCAGCCATGAGGGCAAAGTTTGCTGTATGAGTAACTTCTTCATCATCTGAATCATCCCACGCTCTTCCTTCTGTGACAACTAAAGCTCTTTTTCCATGTCTTTCCTTCACCAGGGCCTCATACTTGCTTTTGAGGGCTTCATAAGTTTCTTTTGGATATGTCTGTTTAGGCTTCTTGCAATCTGTAGCAAAGTGTCCAGCTTCACCACAGTTATAACATTTGAACTTCATTTTGAAATCCAAAGGAGATTTGTAGCTGGTACTCTTGCCTTTGCCTTTGTAACCTTGAGAACTACCACCACCCCTAGTAACCCGATAGTAAGATGAAGATTTACTCTGCGGTCGGTTACTCTTTCTGAATCTTATATTGCTGAACTTCCTTGCCATGTATGCCACGACACTGTCATCCATATTGTCCAGCTCTTCTTGGGTGAAGTAGTCGTCATCACTATTTGATGTGCACTCATCATCATTTTCAACTTGAGGTGATGCAGGTGATGACCTAGGCTTTTCTGCAACCATTGCCTTTTTAGACTCTACCTCATCAGCAACTAACCCTGATGCAGCTTCTTTTCCTCTTGAATCATTATCCCATGCTTGATCTTGAAGTGTTTCCAGCTCATAGGTCTTTAGAATTCCATAGTATTCTTCCAGAGTTGTTGTGTGCAAATCTCTGGTTTCTCTAACAGCATAGACTCTATGTTCAATACTTTTTGGCTGGTTCCTCAGATATCTCGTATTGACTTCAACCACGGGGAGAGTTACACCTCTCAGATTCAAATCCAAAACCAACTGACTGAATCTTAGATAGACATCGGTTATACTTTCTCCTTTTCTTATTCTGAAAGTGTCATACTCCATCTTGAGTATAAGTGTTTTGTTGCTTCTGACCTCAGAGGTACCTTCCATGACGACCTCTAGCTTGTCCCAAATCTTCTTTGCTGTAGTTAGTCCTTTAACTACGTTAAACATCTCATGATCTAGGGATTCCATCAGTGTTTGTCGAACGGATGTGTCGAAAGATATCTGCTCCTTATCAGCATCTGAAAAGTCTACTGCCTTCTTCGACTCAGACCGTTGTGGTACAACCACATCTCCTTCCATATGCTCAGGAACAACAACCATTGGTACAAATTTACCTTTATCGAGAACTTCCAGATATTCAGGATTGACGGACTCAAGGTAAAGTTTCATTCTCAACACCCATTCTTCATAATGATCTCGGTCGAACATTGGAATCTTGAAATTGTTTTTAGGTGCCATCTAATTGTGGATTTAAAGTAAAGATAATAAACTTTTCTTATTACTTGAGTAGTAATTAAAAGAAAATTAAATTATCTCAAAATAAATCAAACTTCAAATTTTGATCACCAAAAAAAATTTCTAAGTACCAGGACAAGGCTAAGTAGAATATCTATGTAGAACTTCTGCCTAAGTCGAAATTCTCCAAGTCGAAATTTTCTAAGTCGAACTTTTGTCCAAGTAGAATATCTTAAGTCGAATATTCAAGTAGAATATTCAAGTAGAATATTCAAGTAGAATATTCAAGTAGAATATTCAAGTAGAATATTCTATGTAGAACTTTTGCCTTGGATAAAATTTGCTGCAGGTCACTTATCACACTTTTTGACTTTTGTGGTTTTTCTCACCCAACTCACCTAACACACGTGCAAGGTACTGAATATCTTCTGTAATACTTTTTGCTGTGAGATATATGTCAAATCAAAAGCCAATAACACCTTTTTGTCTTTTTGAAAAGGAAATCAAAAAGTTGCTGGGTTTGTCTTCTTTAACAAGAATAATGATGAACACTCAAGAACACCAAATATCAAAGTACCCAGATTAATTCACAAAAATTATCTAAAATCCATCCAAGCTAATTAATCACACCTGGAGTATTTAAATAATTTTTCGGATGAGTTTTCACTAGAAACAAATTAAGGCCCACTTTTCGAGACAAATTGAAAAGTAGTTCTGGAAGATGAAAACTCACAAATCTTCTACCAAACACAAGGATCTATGTTTTGTATATTAAACATGAAGCTCTGATACCAATTGTTAGGTCCAAATGTGTTGTAGAGGGGGGTGAATACAACTTTACAAATTTAAGAAGCAATAAATGCAATGTAATAAATGAACATACTGATTCAAGGAATATATGTTTTATATATATCTTGAAAAGGTTGCTACAACATTCATTACAAAGTACATCAGAAGTAAAGAGGGTAGTAAATGATACTAAGCTCGGTGAATATACTCTCTCTCTTTTACAAGTGTTTTTCTCGAAAATATTGCTCTCTTTTTTAAATAAAACACAAGTACTTCTATTTATACTACTTGTAATCTATGTCCTGTAGACTTCAAAGACTAAGATGTACGTGGCCCAATGTTGTCCACATAAATCTTATCTTATCTTGAAAGCTTGGAAATCTGCCAATTAGATGATGCCATGTGTCATGTTGAAACTACCCTCCATGTAGAATATCTACTTGAGAATTTCTACTTGGCCATCTCGAATATCTAAGTAGAATTTCTACATAGGAATGTTCTACTTGGCTATCTCGAACATCTAAGTAGAATTTCTACATAGGAATGTTCTACTTGGCTATCTAGAACATTTTGCACTTAGAGAAATTCTGGGCTTCAACTTGAAACTTCAATGCAACATCTTGAACTTGTGATTTCTTTATGTCTTCCATATTCTTCAACAAGCTCTTGAACCTGGATCTCTATTACTGACATAAACATGCTATCAATGTCCTGACACTTGATGCAATGGTCTGATTCATAAGTGACTAGTCTTGATAGTGTTTTTGCTTCTTGAATAGATTACCATATTCGATTAGTAATGTGGCTTTCCAAATATTGCTTTCCTTCTTGTTCACTTGAAATCAATTAGTCTTATTGATACTGATTGCTATGATCTTGAATCTTTAGGTTACAAATCACTGAGGCATGAACAACTCTGACTTGAACTTCTTTCAATGATTTCTTCTTTATTTGATCATAGTTAACATGTTGAATTGTATCAATTACACTGTCTTCATTTAGCATTGATTTCTTTGTGGCTTCAAGTTCTTGATTGTCTTCTGGTTAAGTATCTTTTCTTTTAGTTGAGTTACATAAGTTATAGTGTTACAAGTTTAGACACTCTGCCTTTCAACCCACGTGCGCGTAGGGGGGTGCAAATCATGGGATTTCGAGGGCAAATTCGTGGCTTCGCAAGCCTTCGGGCTTTCCGTGTGGGCGACCTGCGGACACGAATGCAGCAAAATTTGGGGCGAATAAATCCGGACCAGTTTTGCAAAGTTACTGTCAGAACTGCTTAACTCATTTCAAAGTTGTTGTCGGCATGTTCATACAAAGTTACTATCAAGGAAGTTTACTGATAGAACATATCAAAGTTGCTGTCAAGGAAGTCCTGACAATAAACTTGGACAAAGTTACTGTCACGGTATGAAACTTGTTGTCGTGCTTGACAGGAAACTTGCGATAATAAACTTGGACGAAGTTACTGTCACAGTATGAAACTTGATGTCGTGCTTGACAGGAAACTTGCTGTCGACAGTAAACTCAAAGCTGCTGTTGAATTTCCACTGTGCCTTAGCTCAATATAATAATTCGTTATATTGTTTTAATAATAAGTATTATTATTAATTCGAAATTGATTTTGATAACCGATTTCCTTTATAAATTAACGCGTGGTAATTTAGGAAATTGTGTGGCGCCCAAGTTTTCCCAGTCTATATATTCATCTCATTCGGTCTTAGGTTTTAAGTCTATCTTCTGTTATAAACCCTAAACACAGTTGTCCTCTTCTTGGTGATAGTTTTCTTGCTCTGTTCAAGCTCGCTGAAGGTGCTGTTCTTCGTGACATCATCGTGTTCTCGTTTTATCCTGGGAGACTATCGACTCAAACATACGGTAAGAAACGAAATAGATTTAAGGAGACAGTTCCGTACTAAACTCGAGACATCCTCTGTTTCTTATCCCTTCTCTTTTTAACAATTTGCTTATTGTCATACACTACTCTGTTATTTGCACACACAATCACTCGTGATTTATTATTGTGTTTTTGGCAGATTGTTTCACAATCTTAAAGCTAATTTTATTTTTCTATCTGTGATTAACACATACATGCTTTTTGTTTCGGTGACAGATTAATGGCTGACAATACTGTGAATACTAACGGAAACTCGGTGGTTGACCCCAACGCACAGACAGTGTTGTCTGATGGGGGTAACCAATAAACACCAAGCCCCAACGCACAGACAGTGTTGTCTGATGGGGGTAATACGGTTGTTGGACAAGGGCCGATAGGCCAAACACCTGTTGGGCACATAACTGTTGGACAGTTTAGTGTTCCGTTTGGGCAGAACCAAGTTGGATACATGCAACCAACGATGCAAAGGGTGCAAACTTTGCCTATGATGCAAGGGGTGGCTACACAGCCTGTTATGCCCACTGCACAACCTGTGCCCGCTGCACATCTTGAGAAACCTGAGAAGTTCAGTGGAACAAACTTCAAACGCTGGCAACAGAAGATGTTGTTCTACCTGACCGCACTGAATATGTCTCGCTTCTTAAAAAAGGAGACACCCATGCTCACTGTTGAGAGCAATATACAGACTGTATATGCTGCTGATGCATGGAAACACTCTGATTATATTTGTCGGAATTATGTGCTAAATACCTTGGCTGACACGTTGTATAACGTGTATTGCACAAAGTCAACAGCAAAGGACTTATGGGAATCTCTTGAACATAAGTATAAAAACGAAGATGATAGGGCTAAAAAGTGGATTGTTGGCCATTTTCTTGATTATAAGATGACGGATTCCAAGACTGTTGTCAGTCAGGTGCAAGAGCTGCAGGTAATCATACACGGCATTCATGCTGAAGGAATGATCGTAAGTGAGTTTTTCCAAGTTTCTGTTGTGATTGAAAAGTTGTCACCTGGCTGGAAAGAATTCAAGAACTACTTGAAGCACAAGCGAAAGGAGATGTCTATGGAGGATCTGATTGTTAGACTTTGTATCGAGGAAGACAACAGAGGATCTGAAAAGAAATCTAATGTTGCCACTGAAAAGGCAAATGTTGTGGAGCATACTAAAAGCTCCAAGTTCAAGAAGAACAGTTCTGGTAAAGGAACAAAGCTAGCACCCAAAGGAGGAATTTCGAAGCCTTCGAAGTTTCAAGGAAAGTGCTACAACTGTGACAAAGTGGGTCATAGGTCTTCTGACTGCAAAAAGCCCAAGAAGCCCAACAAAAAGAAAGAAGCAAATATGGTGAATGATGTCTCAAAGGAGATGTTCGATATAGAACTCTGTGCTACGGTCTCTGAAGTGAATATGGTTGGCTCTAATTCAAGGGAATGGTGGATTGATACGGGAGCTACTAGGCATATTTGTTTTGATAAGGCGATTTTCTCTAGCCTCAAAGCTTCCAATGCTGGTGAGAAGCTTTATATGGGAAACTCTGCGACTTCCACAATTGCAGGGGAAGGCACGGTGATTCTGAAGATGACCTCTAGAAAGAATCTGACTTTAAAGAATGTACTTTATGTGCCTGATATTCGCAAGAACCTTGTGTCTGGTGCCTTGTTGAATAAGCATGGTTTTCGTATTATAATAGAGTCAGATAAAGTTATTTTGTCTAAGAGTGGTATGTTTGTAGGCAAGGGCAACGTTTGTGATGGGTTTTCTAAGCTCAATGTAATGTTTGTTAAAGACGAAAATGAATTGAAGAATTCTTCTGCTTACTTGCTTGAGTCTCCTAATTTATGGCATGCTAGATTAGGACATATGAATTATGACACTATACGACGATTAAGTGTAAAAGAATACATACCAAAATTGAACATCGATTCAAAACATAAGTGTGAAACTTGTGTTGAGGCAAAATTAACGAGATCATCATTTAAACGTGTGGAAAGAAATACCAAAGTGCAAGACTTGATACTTAGCGATATATGTGATTTAAAATTCGCTCCAACTCGAGGAGGTAACAAGTATTTTATTACATTCATGGATGATTGTACAAAATATTGCTATGTATATTTGCTCAAAAGCAAAGATGAAACCATAGATGAATTTAAAATCTATAAAGAAGAAGTTGAGAAACAACAAACAGAGAAAATCAAAAGGATACGTAGTGACCGTGGAGGTGAATATGTTGAACCTTTTGGAGAATTCTGTTCACAACATGGTATAATCCATGAGGTCACTGCACCATATTCTCCTCAGTCAAATGGAGTGGCTGAGAGAAAGAATCACACTCTAAAGGAGATGATGAATGCGATGTTACTAAGCTCTAGACTTCCACAATCAATGTGGGGGGAAGCCATCTTAAGTGCAAATTATCTATTAAATAGGATGATGCACAGGAACAAGGATGAAAGTCC
This sequence comes from Oenanthe sinensis, assembly GCA_028671895.1. Lineage (NCBI taxonomy): Eukaryota > Viridiplantae > Streptophyta > Magnoliopsida > Apiales > Apiaceae > Oenanthe > Oenanthe sinensis. Next base: position 21,431,878 of record CM053807.1, read on the forward strand.
TTATGAAATATGGAAGAAAGAGAAACCGAGCTATAAGCATTTGAAAGTGCGGGGATACCTTTCTAAGGTACCGATCCTTGCGCCTAAGAAAGTGAAGATTGGTCCAAAGACCGTAGATTATATCTTCATTGGATATCCTCCAAATAGTACTGCATATAGGTTTCTCGTACATGAATCAAAGATTCTTGACATTCAAAAGAATACGATCATGGAGTCAAGGAATGCCTCATTCTTTGAGACAATATTTCCTTGTAATCCAAAAACCAACCACTCTACAACATCTAAACGATCTCATGAGTCTATAGAGGAAGACAATGAGGACTAAGACAGTGAAGATGAAAATGTGGGGGTAGTAAGAAGGAGCAAAAGACAAAGAAAAGAAAAATCCTGTGGGTAAGAATTTATGACTTATTTGCTTGAAGAGGGTGATCCGAAAACCTATAAGGAAGCGACAACATCACCTGATGGACCTATGTGGAAAGAGGCCATCAAAGACGAAATTGATTCAATCATGCAGAATCATACTTGAGAGCTATTGGACCTGCCATCTGGATGTAAACCACTAGGATGCAAGTGAATTTTCAAAAAGAAATTGAAAACTGATGGCAGTATTGACAAGCATAAGGCCAGACTTGTAATCAAAGGATACAAGCAACAACATGGCCTCGATTACTTTGATACATATTCCCCTGTATCACGAATAACATCCATAAGAATAGTGTTTGCTATTGCTGCACTACAAAACTTGGATGTACATCAAATGGATGTGAAAACAGCTTTTCTAAATGGAGACTTAGACGAGGAAATCTACATGGAACAACCTGAAGGGTTTGTGGTTCCTGGACAGGAAGGAAAGGTATGTAGATTAGTTAAGTCATTATATGGCTTGAAGAAAGCTCCCATGAAGTGGAATGATAAGTTTCATCATTTTATGATGGAAAACGACTTCAAGGTGAATGAATGTGATAACTGTGTCTATTACAAGGATAATGAGAACGAATATGTCATGATAACATTATATGTAGATGATCTACTTATTGCTGGCAGCAGTGGAAAAGTGATCAAGTCTACAAAGGACATGTTAAGATCAAGATTTGACATGAAAGATATGGGACAAACAGATGTGATTCTAGGTGTGAAAATCTCTAAAACATCAGAAGGTATCGTGCTAAGTCAGTCACACTATGTTGACAAGATCCTTGAGAAGTTTGCCAAAGATGATAATGAGATAGCCAAAACACCTATGGATTTGACTTTACATCTATCCAAGAATAAAGGTGTAGGGATTTCTCCATTGGAATACTCGAGGATAATAGGAAGTCTGATGTACCTAATGAGTTGTATAAGACCTGCCATTGCGTACTCAATCAGTAAGTTGAGTAGATTCTCAAGTAATCCAGGAGTTGATCACTGGAAAGCGATCATAAGAGTACTAAGGTACTTAAGAGGAACTCGAGACTATGGACTACATTATGGAAGATATCCAGCAGTACTTGAAGGGTACACAGATGCAAATTGGATATCTAGCATGAAGGTGTTGAAGTCTACGAGTGGCTACGTATTTACACTAGCTGGGGCAACCGTGTCATGGAAATCCTCAAAACAAACAGTGATAACTCATTCCACGATGGAAGCTGAGTTCGTGGCATTAGACAAATGCGCACAAGAGGCTGAATATTTACGCCAATTCATGGAGGATATTCCTAGATGGCCAAAACCTGTGACTGCAATAGGACTACATTGTAATAGTCAGTCAGCTATTGGCAAAGCACAGAATATGTTGTATAATGATAAGTCTCGTCACATACGACGATGACACAGTTCCATTAGACAATTAATATCAACTAGAATTATCACTATTGACTTTGTACCGTCAAGACATAATATCGCGGATCCATTAACCAAAGGGTTATCAAGAGAACTGGTTGATAAATCATCTAAGGGGGTGGGCCTTAAGCCTATTGTTTAACGGCATCATGGTGGACACCCAACCTTGCTGACTGGAGGTCCCAAGAACTTGGTTCAAAAGGGCAAACTAAATCATGATGATCAAATCACTGTGGGGGTAACCCCTGGCCTGTTCATATGGTATGGAAATAGTGAGACCCGTATGATACGAGGGTAAACTTACGCTTTTAATGATATTTTGGTGAATACATGAAATTCAAGGTTGAATGCATGGAATTCAGTTGAGTAAACACGGGTTACTCTTTAAGATAAAGATCACCTATGTATGAGAGAAGTGGGGTCACTTCAAAGGAGAATTGCGAGGCACAATTCTTTATAAACTCCCGCAGAACTAGGACGATGTCCATGACCAAAATGGACATAATCATGAGAGCTGAACGAGTCAGAAAAGATATAGTGATAAGTATATAATCGCTTACATAAACAGTCAAACAGTTGAAGGACACTTGCATCTACTGTCTACCAGTAAGGTCGGTATGCTTACTCGAGCGAAGGTTCAGGGAGCATTCTCTACCTATCGTATGCTATATCTGATCGAAGAAACTATCACCAAGCCAAATTCCGTGTCTGTTTGTCTGGTGTGTGCTACTGAAACATCAATCTCATCCATGTGGGGGATTGTTGGAAAATGTTGGTAGAAACCCCACATTGTCAAGTCATTTTGAGCATATGTTTGAATGCTTCTTGGGTGCGCGCGCGCAACAAGTTATGATTGGAGTATGTTCTTCTTCGAGAGAGCTTTCCAACGCATATTTAAGTATTCAAAATGATCAAGGAATGGATGAGATATGATTATTAAAAGTTGGTACCTTGAAAGTGGAAATCTAGAAATGAGAACTTGAATCCCACATTGAATTGGAAAAGAGTTTTCCATGACTTTATATAGTAGAACACTTATGTAGTGTTTAAGATGTGTTAGTATGGTATTGCTCCACCACGTACGTGCGCACAAGGGGGTGTGCAAATCATAGGATTTCGAGGGCAAATTCGTGGCTTCGCAAGCCTTCGGGCTTTCCGCGTGGGCGACCTGCGGACACGAATGCAGCAAAATTTGGGGCGAATAAATCCGGACCAGATTTGCAAAGTTACTGTCAGAACTGCTTAACTCATTTCAAAGTTGTTGTCGGCATGTTCATACAAAGTTACTGTCAAGGAAGTTTACTGTTAGAACATATCAAAGTTGCTGTCAAGAAGTCCTGACAGTAAACTCGGACAAAGTTACTGTCACGGTATGAAACTTGTTGTCGTGCTTGACAGTAAACTCAAAGTTACTGTCAGGAAACTTGCTGTCGACAGTAAACTCAAAGCTGCTGTCGAATTTCTAATGTGCCTTAGCTCAATATAATAATTCGTTATTTTGTTTCAATAATAAGTATTATTATTAATTCGAAATTGATTACGAATTGATTTTGACAACCGATTTCCTTTATAAATTAACGCGTCACGCTCTACCGAACTGAACTACGAGCGCTTCCAAGAATGCTTTCGTAAGCTTCATCTCATTCGGTCTTAGGTTTTAAGTCTATCTTCTGTCCTAAACCCTAAACACAGTCGTCCTCTTCTTGGTGATAGTTTTCTTGCTCTGTTCAATCTTGCTAAAGGTGTTGTTCTTCGTGACATCATCGTGTTCTCGTTTTATCCTGGGAGGTTATCGACTCAAACATACGGTGAGAGGCGAAATAGCTTTAAGAAAACAATTCTGCACTGGACTCGAGACATCCTCTGTTTCTTATCCCTTCTCTCTTTAACAGTTTGTTTATTGTCATACACTACTTTGTTATTTGCACACACAATCACTTGTGATTTATTATTGTGTTTTTGACAGATTGTTTCACAGAAATAATATTCAAAACAGAAAAAGTGATCATACAGACAAAAGGATGCTTCATCCTTTCCATCCTCGCATCCCAGTATGACGCAGATCTCATGATTATGTGCACACCGTTGTCAGTATCCAATATGTTACTAAAATCTCACCAACCTCCAAAGAAAATGTTGCTTCTTCAAAGGGCTTTTGCATCCATCAACGACAAATGGACCTGCAGGGCATAGCCAAGAGAATTCAGACAAATGCATCACTGACCTGACTTATTACCGTACTTTTATGGTATAAAAAATACTGTTTCCAACAATATTAACTACATTTTGTAGCTATGATATATATACCAGGATCATGGCCGATTTCAACAAGATGATATTCAGGCAGTTATATGAAACCTGCATCACCAACAACGATTTGGTTTCGGAATAATGTTGTACAAACATGTCCTACTAAGATACTAAAAACTTACCCAATTTGTAGGCATAAAGAAATAGCAAATGACACAAAGTTACATAACAGAATTTCGACATATTGAGCAACTTCTAATTTCAAGTACAAAACAACATGTTATTAAGCTGCGAAATGAGAGCTATTTCATTAATCCTACAACTTCGACAAACAATACGTACAAAAACGTCGAAAATATGAAAAACATTTACTAAATATCTCAGGATGCATCCATCGATCAAGTGTGATACTGATCGAAAGAAAATGCCAAGTTAAGCTAAATATCATAACCAGTCCAAACTGACAACAATTGACTTAGAGAATCAGACCATAAAACCAGAAGCCAATGAAAAATCCTGAAAAGCCATTCTGAAATGATAACTAAAAGATCAACTGCTCAATTCCCTGTTTCAAGTCATAATAACAACATGTTTCAAAAGAGAAAGTCATAAAAAAGATATAGAACTTCACAATTGTATACAACACGTATAGTAATTACTTTGAAGTTTGAATCAAACATATCTGTTAAAACTACAACTATGAAAGAAGACAGATCAATATATAACTTTTATAATTAAAAAAAATTAAGAGACAATGGAAAGATGTAATTGTACAATTGAAGATAGTAGAAACTGATTTATATTGCAAAAAGTTATTATTGTATATCTTATGTGTGTGTGCGCGCGCGCGCCCGCAAGTGATATGTTTAAGTAAAGCATATGGGAAGAAGAAAGTGAAAGAATGGTGAAGAGAAATACAGAAGAGATGAAGAGAAGCTGATGAAAAAGGTAAGATGTGAGAGGAAGAGAAGCTGCTGAAAAAGGTAAGATGTGCTCGGCATGTCTCTCCTCCCCTCTTCTCTGACGGGTTTGCCCTCATCGTCTCTAGTCTTTATCAAATTGGACAGAACCAGGGTTAAAGTTGTTTAAAAATATCCTCCTTTTCCCCTGAATCTCAAAAACTTTTCTTGGGTGCGCAAATCTGATGCATTGCTTGTGGCGCATATGCGAGGGGATAAGCACGCATTTGATAATATTGATCTTAGCCTAGCAGTCACAACTAAAGCACCCATTTTGGAAGTGGACTTATTTTTCTTACTATTAACTCAAAAAAACTACTTGACAAAAAAATTCGATAAACTCAAAAACTCGAACTTGATTCATTTACAATTCGAGTCGAACTGAAACATGACTTTTGGACTCAATAATTTTTATGCTCGACAAAAAAAATATCGAACTTGATAAGTAAAAACTCAACTCGACTCGAGTTACGGTTCTAAATTTATGATTGTTACAACTAGTACGCACTTGCAGTTATTTAACACGTAACTTGCTATAAGAACTATGCTCACTTGCACAAATTGTCAAGTAATGGAAGGAAAGAGACGTATAAGAGCTATGCTCACTTGCACAAATAGTCAAGTAATGGAAGGAAAGAGATATGATTGAAAAATGTTTAAAGATCAGTTAATCAAGTAATCCACTCAACCAGGGGCTGAAGTTGTACACAAATTGTAGGCCGAGGTTAATACCGAGCAGCTAGTCAGGAGATCACAAACTGTCTGTCTACCCGTGTTTAGACACCCAGTATCTTGTACAGGTAAAAGGAAACATAAAATGTGCAGGTAAGGCAAAAAAAAAACCTAATACCTATAGCCAAATCACCAAATATGAAACTGCTAACCAACAAATAAGCCATTACATTCCTCACTTTCAAACCTCATCATTGAAGAGCTGAGCAAACTATTTCACGTAAATGATGCCTTCTTCATCAGGATCATCCCCATCCCAATTACTATTATCCTCGGTCAAATCAGAGGAATGGTCTTGGTCATCTGGACTTTCTACAACCGTCTTCTCATCTTTTAACCTATCTAATATTGCAATGACCTGAAGAGGTGAAGATAGTAGGAAAAGACCTAGTTAGTAAAGAATATCTATACATTTATTATATGCAACACGAGAATTTATGTACCAAGTGAAATTGAATAATTGCAACAGAACAAAATAATGATACAAGGAGTAAATAGTGAGAAATAATGTAGCAGTGTAGCTAACAAACATATGATTTTTTCTTGAGAAGCAAACATAAGTATTAGCAAACGTCATAGTTTTGTTATCCAGTGCACACAAATTCAGACACATTATAGGGGTATTGAAGATTGAGCTAGAAAACTTCTCTACCGGAAACTGTATACAAGCAGAAACCCCCATGTTTTGTCCCTATTACTCCTGCTTCAGGATATAGAGGATCCAACCACATACCTTCTTACATAAATTGTCTAATATATGCATATATCTGAAATGACTATGTGGATGCATCCTCAAAGAAAGTGACCAAGTCCATGCAATATGCTACATGAATATGAACATGTAGCCTATTCTAATATTCGTTGGTGGTAAGTTACTGCTTAACAAAAGAACTGTTATAAGATAGCATCAACTACTGATAACCCTTTGATATAAATTAGACATAAAACTTTGCTGGGAAAATGTAAAAAATATTCAAACATTTGCTGATGTACATGGTATTGATGAATCCATGATTTTGTCCTATTAATTTAACTAGTTCTTACACCCGTGCAAGGCACGAGAAATTTCTAAAAATCTAAATATATGTTATATTTTATTCAAATATATTATTTTAAAAATTAATGAAGTATGATTTATAATTTTAAAAAATATATTCAACATGCATACTAATTTTTAAATTTTTAATCCTTTAGTGTGTGCGTGAACTTCCCGAATTAACTATATGTTTCAGGTTCATCATAAAACAATTATACATAATTTTGTTAACTGTATTTTTAATACTTTTCAAAATGAGAAATGGTAGACTGGTAGGTAGAGCTATAAATAAATCATACTCGGACGAACTCTTAACGAACACGAGCAAAAAATTATTGAACTGAACAATGTTCAGTAATATTATTGGACAAATTTCTTTGTCCGAACTCGAGTTCAGTAATAATCGAACCAAACACGAATTGTTCGCCAACATATCAAACACGAACAAACTCGAGCGAGTTTAACGAACAGTTCGGTTCATTTCAGTTTAATTAGGCAATTATCAAAAATTTTAATTTTTATTTTATCCAGTAATCAATAATCACTCATAAGCAATGTTTAAGAACCAATGAACATGTCATTTTATTTTAAATTATACTCGGTGATAAACCTATAAATTGATAGGGACAGATTATAAATATAATATTAATTTTTATTTATAATTATTTATTGTCAAACAAACTCGAACCAAACTCGAGTGAACTCGAGTCAAACATATATAAAGTTCGATTCATTAAGGTTATTGGACAAAAAAATTTATTCGAATTCGATAACATGTTGAATCGAGCTTATCGAACTCGAACACGAGTGAACTCAAGCGAGTTTAACGAATAGCTCGGTTCGTTTACAACATTAATGGTAAGGATATGTATGTTTATCTGAATACCATCGGATAAGTCTAATTAAATGTATATAAGTTAAGATATAATAATAACGTATTGAATAAAATAATTAGTAAAAATATTATGTTGGGATAATATATAATAGAATAGATAGATTGATTAATATATATAAATAAAAATATATTAATTAGAAAATAATTAGTATATATTAATAAATGTAGTATTATAGTGATTAATGAGAAGTTGAATTAATATGTATTTATTATTAAGAGGTTAGAGGTAATAATTTCAATTTGATTAAATTTATAATTATATATATATATATATATATATATATATTATGAGGGTATTTTAGTAATTTAACGAATGAATAAAATCATTCCCTCAAAAATTAATAGTGTGGTATTATATAATAGGTACATAGGTAGATGTAAACTGTGATCTGGGTAAAGGGATTGGGAAGGGAACTAGCTTTGCGTATCTTTATGATATTCCACTGGATAGAAGAATTTCTTCCTTGATATCAGTCATTTTTTTAGATTTTAACAACACAACTTATGAAAATATATGATAGTAGAAACATAAGTACAGATTCTTACTCTGCTTCCTCTCTCTATTGATTCATCTTCAATAAAACGGATCGCAGGGGTCAACCGCAATTTCATACGTCTTCCCAACTCACTGAGGACATATTTTGCTTTAGATTTCAGCCCAGAAATGGCTACATCCTTTCCTCTCTCATCACCAAACACCGATACATACACTTAAGCAACCTAGAAGAAAGGGAGAAATATTAAAAAAAAAAATATTTCTCTATCAAACAAGAAACCAGTAAAATAATTTCCAGGTAACCACCCTCTCCTAGCACTAGGAAGCAGGATTATTCCCTCATCGGCCGCACCACCCGCCCCTTCTTGGGGATTCTTTGATTCTTTGGAATTCTCGGGAATTTTTGAAATTCTTTTTGGTCAATTAATTAAGTAATTAGTTAATTATTTAGTCAATTAAACACTTCATAATGCATCATTTGTGTGTTTAAGTAATTATTATATTAATAATTAAGGATAATAAACTTAGAATTGACAATTCGAGTAAACGATTCAGTTTCAAATCGGATTAATTTCGGGTCAGATTGATTTTCGGTTATAGTATATTTATATCTGGTTCGGATCGGATTTGATTCGATTCAGATCCAGTTTCGATTTTGTACAAATTGAATCGGTTTCGGTTCGGATCGGTACAATTTTGGTTGGGGTCAAAATCGGATATTCGGATGATTTTCGGATAGAAAATGGATTAAATTCAGTTCGGATCTTTTTCAGATTTCTTATTTAAAACAAATTTCATTTGAATTTGAAAGTTCAATTCGACTAATGTTAAATAAATTCAAATTATCGTCGAATTTAAAAAAGATCATTAAGCAAATTTGTTAAATATTAATTAAAATTTAATAAAATAATACTGAATAAAGTAATTATCTCAATTAAATAATATATTTCTCTAGTTTTGACTTTGGTTAATATAATAAAAAATCACAAAATACTTGTAATATAACAATTTTATAAAAAAATCTTAGGGCCAAATTAAAATATAAATATATTTTAATAAATTTTATATACACATATATAATAATACAATATTTATTTCAATTTATATTCAATTTTCTTTTCTTTCCAGCAAATTCAAAATAAATACTATTCTTAATTTTTTTAATATTTCATTTTACGAATACTTGTATTATATGTATAAATTATGTATACGTGTATAATGTATTTATGATATAACAAATCATAAGATTGTATGTATGAAATATACGTAGGTTCTATAATTTAATTTGATTCATATTCAATCTGTATAATTTTTCATTAGGATTTGATGGATTTGGGTCATTATCGTGTCTGTTATTTCGGATTATTTTCTGTTAAAATTCTGGTTCCGGTTCATTTTTGGATCGGATCAAATCGATTTTCGGATAATTATTGGATTTGATTATTTTGAATCGATATGGTTCGTATCAGATTGTTTCGGATTCAGTTACATTTTCGGATTATCAAATTCGGATCTCGGTTCCCTACATTCCGGTTCGGTTCTTTAGATCCAGACCCATTTTATCAGGTCTAAATAAACTTATTTATATGACTATTTAGTTTAATTTTAATGATACTCTTGAATATATATATATATATATATATATATATATATATATATATATATATATATATATATATATATAGGGAGTTGCTCAAGAGAAAACCTTGATTTTGGAGAAAACTAAGGTATTGTTTTGATCCGTTGATTCATTTTCAATCCAATGTATATTATTATCATTTTAAAACAAGTTAATCTTAACTAAAAGGATATAATAGTCAAATAAATAAACTGTCTTGTATAAATTATCATTTAATTTATGAATTGATCATAATACTTGTACATTTAAATGCTTTCCTTACTTGATTGATTTTCATTTACTGGTTATCCTAATTTTTTCATTTGACTAAATACTTACTAATTTTAATATAATTATAATATTTATATTAAATACAAATATTTTTCTTATATAAATATTGATTATATTAGATATCTGATTTCTTTATATGCATGTAATCATAATTCAACTCAATTCGATTTTAATAATATAAGTACATTATATTTATTTATTTTAAATTGATAATATTATATTATTATTAAACAATGAATTCTAGTACGTGTTCTGTTATTCGATGCTATTGAATAATTTTAATTGATAATATTAAACAATAAATTCATAATAGTATACTACTGTGCATTCTTGAAAAATGTATTATACTTAATAATACAATTTTAATATTCTATTATGTAGTCTAACTATTCTAATAAAATGTCAGGATTCTGTCATGTATTCTAATAAATTTTAAATACATCATTAGAATACTTAGTAGAATACATTAGAATATATATTAATAGTAGAACACATAATAGAATCTTGAATTATTTATTAGAATACTATGTATTTTTAGTATTTTATTATGTATTCTAATAAAATTTCAAGATTTCACAGAGTGTTTTATTGACTATTTTAAGATATTATTATGTATTTTATCAAATATCAAAATATTATAATTAAATTAAAACAATAGAACACATAATAATATATAATATATGTAAATAGTAGAATACATAATAGAATCTTGAATTAAAATAGTAAAATACATTATAATATATAATATATGTACGGGTAGGGTTCTAGGGAGAACCATGCTATCAAGAAAACCTGGAGAACCAATAGAGACCGTTGATAAATTACAATTTTGAAATAAATTATTAAATACTTGATAGTGGCATTTTCGTTAATTAGTTTAAAGAATAGCAACAAATATAATATCCTTTCCTATGATAATTAACATGGTAACTGGTGTATTTATGGACAAGAGTAATCAAAATCTTTTTATTCATGGTAACTAATTATTCGTGATTAAATCATATGATATATTCAAATATATGTATATACATCTTTATACAACTCATTCCATATCTGTTAAAAAATAATGTAAACCAAGAAGATTATACGCCTTGTTCTTGAGAATAGATAACGAGAAGGATGTTGGATTCTTATCTCGATTTTGAAGTTCTCTTTGTTGTTCTCTAGCTTGTGGTTTGTGTTTTCCTGCTCCAACATTTTTTTACGAATCCAAGAGTGTTGGATTCTTATCTCGATTTTGCTAAATACTCAAAATTCTCAATTTTTTAGATAGTCAACAAGAGTTTTTGGATTCAAAATCAATCCAAGGCGAAATTTTGAGTGTTCTTTTTTGCTGTTCTTTAGTTTGTGGTTTGGATTTTCTTGCTCCTCCATATTTTTTTGAATACAAGGGTTAATTTTGGGTGGTTTGGGTTTATGAGATGCAATAATTTTTGAAACAAAATAAAGGGATGTCGTCTTTTTTGTTTTGTTGAAATCAAAATTTTTGATCTTACAAACATTTCCTAGTTGTTCTATATACAAGTATTATTCCAAGATTATTCGTGAGTTTTATTATGAGTAATAAGTATTATATCTGTTAGTGGAACTTATAGAGGAATCTGATACATAGTATATTTTATTTGCAAGACAAATATGAGTATTATAGATATGGATGATTGGAGCATCCAAAGAGATATATGAGTTTATATTCCTTATGTTTTTGTAGATATGGATGATGGGAGCATCGAATATGACATTTGAGTGTCATTTATGGAACTTATTATAATCAAGGATAAGATGTTTCTTCGATGTTGTACTTGAAATGTTGCTGCTTTGATATGATCAAGATTCAAGAAGAAGTTCATGACAACCAGCCTTCATTTACACGGCCATGTTTACGTATATGAAGCCCCATGTCTATATCTTCACATCCAATGTGGCAATTGTTTTATGGTTCTATTAACAATGAGTATATGTTCTCTATATCTATTTTTGTAGTCTATACATCAGATGCTACTCATTTCCATGAATAAATTTAATTTATAGTCACAGAGCATTAGATTTTTCAGAACCACCCCATCCATGTGTTAAATTTCCTTGAATGGCTTATATGTAGGTTTCTCTTATCCTATATTATAAAAATAATTTATAAATTTAGAAAATATATATTGTTTGTACTTAAACACTTTGCAGAACACTTCATAAATCAAACAATATTAAAATATTTTTTTACAGAACACTTCATAGATCAAAAATTTTAGTTAAACACTTTGTAGAACACTTAATTTTTATTAATAATAATATTAAATATTAAATATTTTTGTACTGATTTTTATAATTAAAATATTGAATTTTCGTTAAACACTTTGCAAAATACTTAATAGATCAAAAATTATATTAAAATTTAGGAGAACACTTAGGATTTTAAAATATTATAGTGATATTCAACATATTAATTACTGAACACTTTAAATAACCTCAGTGTTATATATAATATTTGTAACGCCCCCAAATCCGGGGTCAGGGATCTGGTCGTCACGTGAAAAACCTCAATATAAAATCACCTGTTTAATAATATTTTAAACCACCTGTAGTCATTCAATATCTGAAAACTACAGCTACGACCCCAATTACCGAGATCTTTTAGATTATAGTTCTAGAAACAAGAATCCAAAAACCAATTATCAATTATTATAAACCTCAAATAATCAAATCGCATCTCGCTTGTGACCCCATCCATAAAATTTCCACAATTGATTTCCACAATCTCTTTAAATCAATCTTATATTACCAGTATAACTTCGATAAAAAGTATACCAGCAGCTAGGACGGGTCTATACCAAGCAATATATATAATATATAATATACCAATATATATAAATAAAACTTACTCCAGATACAGACGTTCTGGATCCGAAAACTTCTTCGTAAAGATATCTTACTTTCTTCTTCCGAGCTACGCGGATAAATCTCGTCAATCTACTTTTTCTGAAAGGCTAATATTTTCTCATCCTGTCTGGAAAAGTGTATGATGAAAAGCAAGAGTGAGCCAAAGAAATGCTCAGCAAGTATATGAACAATTGAAATTAAATCAAGATATGAGATCTGTATCGAGAATGGAATATAACACAATTAATTATGAAAACTGAACAGTAAATAAATCACAGTTTATCTCAAACTGAAACAATGCAGTATGTCATCAAAATGAATCAACTGCTCAAAATCAATGTATAATAGCCACACAGGCAATATGGATTGGATAGCCAACACAAATAAACACTATTGCCCCCTGATCAGGTTCAAAAGCAATAGGACCCCTTTATAGCTCATCGGTACATTTCTATACCCATAGATATAACAAAGATTTCAATAAATAGGTACCAAAATAGGCAAGTAATGTTAGCCTATAGGAAGATGGATTGGTTACCATATCCTCCTTAAAAATGCTGGACCCCCTACATCGGGCCTCCTATGCAATTGCTGGACCCCATACATCGGGCCTCCTACGCGATAAATTCCAATCCAATAGAGCAACCCCAAATAAAATAAGGTATGCTTAGTTTCAAATACAGACCATATCCTCGTTATTTACTACGATAACACTGGATATGATGTGTTTATTATAATCATCTTCCAATATTCAGAGTACGAATAACAAGTAACTCTGATGCACAGAATAAAACAGGAATCATAAATAGCTCTGAACAATAACTATTTATCATGATATGAATAATCGAAACAGTAAAACAAAAGTGTTTAGGATGATCAAGGAGAAAATACTTGCCTGTAAAGTGTTTAAAATGATCAAGTAGAAAATACTTGCCTGATATCGTAGCTGTCCTAAAGCTGGAATGGGTCGACTACACTGTTCGTCTCACTGTATCACCTTTTAATAATTCTTTAATCCGATGCTCATGCGGTTGCTACAAGTCTGAATTATTGAGATCGAGTCCACGCGTGTACCTCTATAGTCAAATATAATACGGTACTTTAGTCCTTGAAGTACCTCGCTATATTCCACGAGCGTGTCTAACTTAACTATACTTACATACTTATCTCAGACATATTCCTATTAACAAGAAAACTCACATCAAACCTAACAAACCAATAAATAAAAATATACATCCGATTATCAACTAATCCTCAAACAACCAATTAACCCTCGAGACTTGAATATAAAACAATAATTAATCCTCAAGACTCGAATATAAAACAACAATTAATCCTCGAGACACGAATATAAATAAACAATTAATCCTTAAGACTCAAATATAAAACAACAATTAATCCTCGAGACTCACATATAAATAAACAATTAATCCTCGAGACTCACATATAAATAAACAATTAATCCTCGAGATACGAATATAAATAAACAATTAATCCTCGAGACTCGAATATAAATAAACAAGTCATGCTCGAGACTTACATATAAATAAATAATTAATTCTTGAGACTAACAATTAATCCTCGAATAAAAGAAATAAAAACTAACAATTCTAATTCATACTTTAAAACTTATAACGTCTACCCTCGATGACGTTATCAACTTAAACAATTAAACATAATATTAAACATTTCTGAAATATTTCTAGACTCGAAATGGATCACTAAAAGGTCTCGTAAAATATTTATTCCGGGTTTGTAAAGAAATTTAAAATTTCAAACTATTTCTATAACCTCCGGATTGTTTTTCTGATTATAGAAATATTTATTTTGTTTAAAACAGATAAACAGATCAATTAATATTTAATTAATAAGAATAAACCAATTAATAATTAAATCTATTGATTATTCAAATTAATTAATTATTTTTAAATAAACTATTTTTCAAAATAATTAACTACTTAATATTTTTAATCAAATAATAATTGAAACTTAAAATAAATACTTTATTATAAGAAAATTTTTCGAAATAAGGGCTTTGAAAAATGAACTTTTCCCGGGGTCACAGCCCCTCAAAATCAATCCCAAACGATACAATCCAACTATACTAAAATATAGTAAATAAATTTAACCCACAAAACAAATTATACATAAACACATAAAATTACCAGAAACAAAGAACACAGTCATCAAAACTCAAAAATCCGGCTAACAGGTAACTATCTATAGTATAAAAACAATCTCTAAAAATTATGAAATTAATATATATAAACTAACATGCCCGAATATTTATGAGTGTCAAGTCAGGACCTTAAAAACCTTACCATAAGATCAATTACGGACACCCCGCAAGTCTTTTCTGATGTCCGGAAAATATGCTCAGAAAAATCCGAGATTAATACCCATGCATATACACGTGCTGTACTGCCTCCTGGCTTGATCATCATTATCAAATCACCTTTCTATACTCTTAAATAAATTAAAAACGGAAACCTGCCCAGAAAATAATCTTCTCAAAACTTATCCAAATTTATACTCATGCGTAGGTCTTAAAGCGCTGGTCATTTATATATATAGATATCGAATATTGGATGCATGATTTGTAAGATATGAATATTTAGAGTTTTAATTAAATATAAATACGTACCGAGAAGACAGACAGAGGAGCAGCAGTCAGCAATAAACAGAAGAGGGGAAAAGTTGTGCGTGTTCAGCAGTGGAGGTGGTGGTGTCTCGCGCGTGTATCAAAGAAAAAAAAAAGAGGTGTTAAGTCGATTATAGAGAAAAGGCAGGAACAGGGGAGAGTTTGTTTGGGGGGTTGTCTGGGTAGAATAGATTTATTATATAATTTTTTTTTTAACACTTTTATAAAATATAAAACATATCTCGTAAAATCATTTTAATATCACTTTTAATTTCTAAATAATTTTAAATAATCTCAAAAATCATATAAAATGTTTTTGGGTAAAAATATAAATTTTACTATTTTTAAAACGACTTAAAAATAATAACTTTTCACAGTATTTAAATATTTCAAATATTCAAAAATATAAAAATATTAAATTTTGAATACTCAAATAATTTAACTCAAATAAAATTTCACCCGAAGAAAAATACCAACTCGAGATATTAATCCGATCAGTAAAATAATATGAAAATTTTAAACTGAACTCAGCTCCACTGAACGGAAAATAATTACTAAAATAATAATAAAAATATGGAAATGCATCCAACTGGAATAAAATATAAAAATTTTAATCCTCCTCTTTTGAGAAAACCAATAAAATATTTAAATAATAAAAATAACTTTTGAAAAATATCTGGGTTGTCACAATATTAAACGAACATGTAAGAGAATCTCAATATCATTTTTTTTCTAATTATGAACTCATACATTATACTAAACATTTACATTATAATATATTGTAACATATTTTATAATATTATAATAATAAAGGAACATGAGACTCTCAACATTGTCATATTTTTCTTAATATAATATTGACAAACACCTTAACGAATCTTAAATAAATAATTATTAAATTAATAACTATTAATATTTTCAAATATAGTCAACACCTTTAAAAAAATCTAAAATTATAATATTAAATCAACACGTAAGAAAATCTCAATTTTTATAATTCTACAACTCTATGAATAACTTGATTCTATAATTCTACGTTAAACACAAAGTTATAGAACTCTATGAAGAACTTAATTCGATAATGTAAAAGAACTCTATAGAAAATTCTATGAAGATCTTAATTCGAATTAAAATTCTTTAATGTATTCACTAATATTTGATAAATTCTTGAAGTAATAAATAAAAAATTGATTTTTAAAAATTAATAACATGGTATTTTAAATATTTATAAATAGAAAGTTAGATTTTAGAGAAATACATTTTAATTATGCATTTTTTTTAAAAATAACTTGTAATATATTATAAGTAGGTATGATGAGTAGAATACTAAATGTTATTGTTAATAAAATAATATCAAGTCGGAGAATTTAATAAAAATTTATAATAAAGTCAATGAAATATAAAGTAAATAATTTAAATATAATTTAATATTAGAATATTTGACTCAATCTTAATACCTACAATCAAATCTTTTGTTTATTATTTAAAGAAAATAAATAAATTTTAAGCAATTTAATATTTTTGAGTATAATATTATGCACTAGTTATATTATGAATTATTATATTGAGATTCTCAAATTAATTCATTTTTAAAATATCAAATTATAAGTGTTATATTAAGTGTTTATTATTTTGATGAATTTTTCAAAAATCTCAAATTAATAAATATTAAATGAACAACTAATAGAACCTTAAATATTATAGTAGTTATAATCATTAAGTGTTATATTAAGATTTTCAAATTTATTTATTTGAATAAATATTAAATTATAAGTCTTATATTATTTTGTTGAACACATTAAAAAATATCAAATTAAAAAATTCTAAATGAAACTATTAGAATCTTGAATAATGTATTCTTATTAAAATTATAAATTAGTAGATTACGTTGAACATTATAAGAATAAATGTATTGTGAAATTCACGTAAATATTTATCATAGTTCAAAAAAAAAAAAAAACTTAATGTGTTATTGTTCACTATATTAACAACATGTTAAAAAAACAAAAAAAAATCATTAAAAATTCTCGTCTTTATTTAATAAATAAGTTGGTAAAAAAAATTATGTATTCATAAATAATTTAGTAAAAATTAAGATTCTCTTATGCGTTCATAATTAAATTACTAAGATAGTTTTATTATAAAACAAACTAAAAAGATTTTGTTATTAACTACATGTCGAGTAGTATGTTAAGAATAATTAAATATATATTATATTAATTTAAATATTTTATTGCTGATATACTCTTAATTAATATTATAATAATATACATAGTAATGGATAATCATAAAAATAAATATTATTTTTAAAAATACTAGTATTCAAACTGCATAATTATATTCAAAACTGGGAATATATATGCTATTATTACTTACCAAAATTGAAATTGATATGATTTTATTTCTTACTAAATGGGATAGATAACTGTAAATACATTATATATTTTTATTCTCAATACTACCCTTTTCATATAAATATGATATATGTTTAATTAATGAGTCCATTATCTCAACCGTTCGATTGAAATAAAATCAATGGTAATTAGATGGGTTCTCTGGTTCTCTTATTTAGATGGTTCTCTCTCGATCACTAGCATACACACACATATATATATATGCTAAAATTGTAATAGTAGGAAACTTAGAGACCATCATCTACACCGTTCATTATAATAGTAGCATATATAATTACAAAATTGTAATAGTTTCCAAATATATGTAAATAAATGTCAAACAACTGAAAAGGAAACTAATATTCTAATTTAATATGAACCATCAGATCAATTAGAAATCAACGGTTGATAAAAGTACCTTAATTTTCTCCAAAATATTGGTTTTCTTTTGAGCATTCTCATATATATATATATATAATATAATATAATATAATATAATTTAAAATTTGCCGAATGGCCATGCACCCGTATCCCCATATTTTTTGACTTACCAAATTCTCGTATCCCTGTATCACGCATCCCGCACCCGCACTCATGCTTCTTAGCCTAGCACTCTATAAAACAATTGAACATGATACAAGAGATCCTTATTTTTGTAAACATTTCTAACTAAAATATGATCTACAGTAGCTAAATCATCACTGAAATCTTGAAATTGCTGTCTGAAGTACCAATTTTTTCCACCACACTTTTCACTGTTTCTATGATCTAAATATGAAGGTTGCGTTCATTTAGAAGGAATTATAAGAGGGGAAAATGAGCAGACATTTTCTCGATAGAATAAAAGGTGTCAGAGAAGGATGTAGAAGGTGGCAGAAATAAATAAGAGAGTGAAAATTTTTATGATAACTTTTTTGAAAGAAATGCTAGAAGGAATGTCCAGTCCTTTTGAGTTTTGACATTGGAAGAATGAATTATACTCAAAATAGAAGTGAGGAAGGGATAGATATTTGTCTAATATTTCCCAAAACATAGTTCTAGTTCCAATTAATTTTAGCGTGATCCCATTCCCTATGAACACAACAAGTCATCCAAACTTGACTACGTATGCTGTTTGTCAAACTTGGCTACAAAGTTCTTGCTTCATAACCTCCTACTCTTAGAAAACCCATCTTTCATGAAGAAATCTGAAAGAACTCGATATTCAAAACTTTAACCATTTCACCGTATACATCTTGTACTATCTAAGTTAGTAACTTATAATGATATCATTCATTTAAGTGGAACTTAAAAGATATTTTTACTTCACACCTACTTCAAGGTATTTTCCACAAGAAGTCATCATAGATATTGGAACCACATTCTGAATTAAACCAAAGCCTATACCTCGATAAGTCAATATTTTTTCTCGGTCTCAACATGACAAATACAATGCATTTATAATTTCGATAAATTAATAAAATACGACAAATCGACAATAAAAGGTAGTAGTACATTAAGCGATACCTGTAAATCAGAAGACACTTCAACATCACTAATAGTAGTGAGACAAGACAAATAGCGGTCAGCACCTAAAGCAGCCTCAGGAAGTACAGCAAACTGTAACACATTATCCGAAAGCAACATAGCCGATAACTCTCTTTGTATCTGTTTCGCAACCATTTTAACTATTCTCTGATTAGCCATACACTTAATAACTGACCTTTCATTTCTGTTTATATTCCGGTGAGTCAATCTTGTTGTTCCGGTTGTTATGACTGTGCATAACGCGTGGGTGGGATGCGTTACTGTTTGATGGGGTTGATAGAATGCAGCATCACTGAGTTGATTTTTTTATTATTATTAATTTGACTTATATGCCTTACAATATAAGTATCTGTTCTAACAAATCTCAGGAATGAGCGAGAATCGAAATCAGGTCCAGATCACAAGAGATAAGCCAGTTGAGCTTTTGTTTATCTTGTGTTTCTTGAATTAAGAGGGAAATTATCTATCTTGTTTATGTGATGTTTGGAGGGTAGTTTTGTAATTTGACTTGCGTAAGAATGGGGAGTGATACTGATTGGGCTGTTTGTTTCAGTTGGCCTATGGTGGTAGACCCAGTATCTGATTGGATTTTATGTATGGTTCTTTATTTGTTTC
Organism: Oenanthe sinensis; assembly: GCA_028671895.1. Classification (NCBI taxonomy): domain Eukaryota; kingdom Viridiplantae; phylum Streptophyta; class Magnoliopsida; order Apiales; family Apiaceae; genus Oenanthe; species Oenanthe sinensis. Next base: position 21,452,029 of record CM053807.1, read on the forward strand.
AAGGAAAACGAAATGTTGTGTAAAAAAAAGGAAAGGAAATGGGAAATTATAGTATTTCAATAGTTTTATTTATTTATTTAATTATTAATATTAGATATATTTTATAATTTTACATGTGGGTTAACAATAAGCCCTAAAGATACAATTAAATATTGCATTAATTAAATCTAGTTTGATCCAGGTACGAGGCCAATTAGTGAGACCTGCGGCTTTGATTAAATACTTCTCCATTCCAAAATAAGTATCGTTTTGACTTTTTACACGTATATTAATGTGTAAAAAAAGTTACTTCTACAACTCATTTTTTCAATTTTCGTTTTTGAATAAAAATTTATATAATATATTTTTATTCTAATTTTTTTTGAAAAATGAGTTGTTTAAAGTAGACTTTTTTATACTTTAAAATACGTGCAAAAAGTTAAAACAATACTCATTTTGTAACGAAGGAAGTAATAAATTCGTAATTAATTAATAAGCAAAATATTCCGCCCTTTTAATAGAGTAAAAAAAAAAAGATACTTTAACAAATAGCCTCCAAAACATATATTGCAATGAGTACTTGGTATTCTAGAAGTATATATATATATATATATATATATATATATATAAGCTGCACTCGAAAACATATTCCATGAATTTCTCTATTTTTTTTTAGTGTTGAATTGTACTCCCTCCATCCCAAATTAGATTATCTTTTTATAAATTTCATACATATTAAGAAATATTAAATAATTATAATTTTTTTATATCTATCCACATTTATTATATTAAGTTACTATAGTATTTGAATAATATTACGACAAATACATTTCCAAAAAAATTGTTGATAAATACATAATGAAAGAAGAGAAGAACAACTAATTTAGAATAAATTATTTTTAAAAAAGGACATCTAAAATGGGACCGAGGATTAGTTCTTTTCTTTCTCTACTCCTTCCTAAGGAACTATTAATGACAATAGACCAAGGTGCTGCCGAAGAAGACCTCACATCACAAGCTGAAGATTTAAAAAGCCAAATCGTGCAAAACTGACTATACAGATAAATTAACGAATCCATATGAAGAAGTTTGTGACCATTAAGAGTTACTAATGTAATTATGTAAAGTTCCAACTCTTGATTAGCCACAGAATTCCATCTCATGGGTTTAATTGAATAATTCTATTCATGTACTCTGTTACAACCACTGTTCACCTAATCTGAAATTCTGATTATTATGTCCCAAACAAATTGTCCACGTTGTACTGTTAGGGTAATACGTATTTAAATTTGCAATCTTCGTTCTATAACTTCTTGTCAGATGTCAGATAATCCTTTCATTTCTACGTACAGAACGAGCAATTATGATGGTCTATCCTGTTTTGTGGTTCACAACATCAGTTATCTACTTCATAAGGTAGCCTGCACAGCCTCAAGTGTTTTCAATGACCGCGACTTAAAGGGAACGTGCAGAAATGGCAGAGTTTTAGAGTGAACGGGCATTTTCCAGCCCCACAAGAAAAAACAATGTGATCTATGATGGGTAAGAACCTTAATGACTCAATCCGTGCGTACTTTTGGTTTTTGAAGTCCACCAGACACCACACGATTTTATCGAAACTGTTAGGCGGGCGTAAATATCTTTTCTATATAAGGTCTGCAAACTTATCGTGCTCCAAATTTCTCAAGTGTTCTCAAATATACATTACAAAGTTTCTGAAGCATTAATTAGCAAAAAACTATATTCTGGAGAATTTCAGCCGGCCTAAACCATGGGTGTTCGAATTCATTCAGTAATTGAACAAGCCAAGCAAGTTCTAAAAGAGAAACAACTTGAAAAGAAACAAGTGTGTAAAGCAACAAAAACAAGTGTTCCGAAAGGATTCATACCAGTGTATGTTGGAGATGTTCAGAAGAGACGCTTTACAGTTCCAGTATCGTACTTAAATCATCCAAAATTTCAGAAGTTACTTGAAAGAAGTGCAGAAGAGTTTGATTTCAGCCATCCCATGGGTGGTCTTACAATTCCATGCAATGAAGAAGATTTCATCAACGTCACCTCCCAACTTAAAATGCCTTGAATCCTATTGATTTGTGCAGATAAAGAGAAAGAATTGCTAGTTTGCTATGTCTAGGCTTTTACCATTTTTGTGATGAAGACTTTACATTCTTAAAGTGCATAAAAACCATGAATCTCTTTACACGGAAACAATAGATGTGTGTGTAGTGTGTGTAGGTTGGTGCATTCCGATGTTCCTAAAGGGCACTTGTAACATCCCGATTTTTTGGGATATTAAACTTTTATTGGTCACCTTTTGTAGCGGACAATTTTCAGAACAAGTGGTTAGTGGCAATAGTATCCTACCTGAGTCATCCCTTCATACCAAATTGCCAACACTTATGCCATTGAGCCGCAGAGGAATATGGTCTGGATGATTATTCGAAAGGTGGTGTACCAAGTCCATGCAGCGAAGATGCAATTTCTAATTCCACTTTGGAACAATAAGTATAGTCAAGGGAATCAAGGATTTTGCAGCAAGGATGTTTTGGTTCCCTTAATTTGTTTAAGAACCGTGTAAAAACTGTAAAACCTTATGTGCCAAAATTCATTAATCTTGTTAATAATATATTGCCTTTTTACAATTCCAACAGCCAACTTCGTATATTCATACTACAAAAAGAATATTATTAGTTGCCTACTATGTGTTTAATTGATGTTGTTACTGATGGGTCCATAATTAATACATCTTTAATACCTATTTTATGTTTATTTTCGTAATTTTAGTAGTTAATTAATTATTTTTATTTTATTTTGTAGGAAATTAATTAAAATCAGAATTGTAGCAGAAAAAGGAAAATACAAGGAAGGAGGTGAAATTACTTGGAGGCAAAGCAATTAGAGAAAAAATCGAATGCTTGTTGGAGAAGAAAAAGAAATAGAAGGAAATATTTAGAATTCAATTTATAATCGATATAGAAAACCTACATTATTTCCCCTATATATATGGGTCTCTTCTCTTGTATTTCAAGACATTGACCTTGAACCTTAACTTTAATTTTAGTTTTCAATAATTAGGAGTAGGAATAGAGTACTTTTATTTTCTTGATCTTTCAATACAAACAAGTTTTTATCTCTCAAACACTTTTTATGTTATTCATTATTTACATGTCTTATATTAGTTGCTCTTTCAATACAAACAAGTTTTTATCTCTCAAACACTTTTTATGTTATTCATTATTTACATGTCTTATATTAGTTATTTTATTTTATTCTTCAATCATGTCTAGCTAATTCTCTTGTCCTAGGATGAATGTGAAGTTAGTTGATTATTTTTAGTATTTGTTTGTTCCGATTATTTGATTCTCATGATTTTTCTTGGTGCTTAATTGTTTAATTAACAAAGTGATTTTGATATATTATTGTTACCGGATTTATTTTTCATAGTTTATGCTTGCTCCATGAAGTTTTGATGGGTTATTGTTAGATAATAAGTTTCATAGTATATGCTTGTCTCGTTAGTTGATATTTATTTGTTGAAGAAAGAGAATTGATTTTTAGGGCAAGTTGGATATTAATTGTGATTAATTGATAGATTCCGATTCCTAGGTTTTCCATATTTATTTGATTTTATTTGCTTATTAGGTTAAACAAATCTCATCTCAACATTATTTGTCTAGTCTGCCTGATTTATTTGTTAGGGTTTGGAAATTTCATAGTCTCTGAGGATCGATCTGTGATTGCTACAATTAACCACTGTGCACTTGCAATATTTTAACACACTAAGTTTTTGGCGCCGCTGCCGGGGACTATTGGTAATTTTTACTCCTTAATATTTAATTCTTCGGATTAGTTTCTTGTTTTTCTTTATTTTTTTTAGGGATTTGTGAAACGGAGAAAAGTTTGGACAAGAAGATCGTTAGAAGGCATCGTTGTCTCCTTAGAAATTTTTGGAAAGTACTTTTCGGTATTCCGTATCACATCTCTAAATTTTATTTTTTTCTCACAAATATTAAAAAAATCCAAAAAAATAAATATTAAAAAAAAATAAAAAAAATTTAGTTAGTTATTTGTCTTGTTAAAAACCAATTTGTTGCATCATTCATATCTCACATAGGAGCACATCATCTAGTTTTTCTTTATTGTATTTTATTTCTTTCTATCTTAAAATTGTGGTGATTGTTTGAGGAAAAAGGTACGTATAATTTAGATTAATTCACGTAGTGTAGTGCTTCCATAGTTGTTTATTTTCTCGTTCTTTGTGTGTTACATTCATTTAATCAATCTTATGGGTGCCACCCAATTACAAGATAAGGTAAGGGATTTCATCACCCTTTCCTTGGCCCACAAATCACTAATACGTTCATCTTGCATTCCCCTTACCTTAATAAAATCAAGTAGACGTTGACCCCTAGGATTTCGCGCTCACTTAGGAAGAGAACCTAAGACGAGACAAATATTTACGTATTCTTACTTTTGGTGTCTAGGAAAGCGAGAGCTTACTTGGCCAATTTGGATTGGTGTCTAGAAAGGTGGTTAGCCTCTTGGCAATGCTTCCATCTGTCTGGCCAATCGGTTTGAATATTTCTAGATTTGTGACTCTTAGTATTATCTTAAAGTTAGGAGCAGGTCTCGAATTTCTCTAGGTTAACATAGACATATGATTTTTCTTTTATATTTTTTTCGGTGTTTAGTTCTATCTCTTGTCTGCTACGTGCTTAATTGCTTACTTGTAAGTCATGTCTATTCCACTTAGAGACCGTTGTTATCCCACTCGTTCCGCCCAACCCTCATGCATAGTCCTACCAACAGTAAATGGTAATAATTTTGAAATCAAATCTCACCACATTAGCATGTTACCTAGGTTTACTGGGGTAGAGGGTGAGGATCCATATCTTTTCATCTGAGAGTTTGAGGAAGTTTGTGCCCTACAGAAAATTCAACAATTGACTGATGACTCAATTAAATTGAGACTTATCAACTTTGCTCTTAAAGAAAATGCTAAAAAATGGTTATATAGTCTACCCATTAATTCTATTTCAACTTGGGAGGGATTTGTAGGCATATTTCTAAAAAAATATTTTCCAAACCATAAGGCTAACAAACTTAGGAATGAAATCAACCAATTTAAACAAAATCAAAATGAGTCTTTTTGGAAATATTTTGATAGATTTAAAAATCTTTTGTCCCAATGTCCTCAACATGGTATAGAACAATGGAGACTTTGTAAAATTCTTTATGAAGCCTTAGATAGCCCAATCACTTCTTTGTTAGAGTCAATGTGTCAAGGTAAATTCATGGATAAAAATGAGGAAGAAACTTGGCAATTTTTTGAAGAGTTAGCTGAAAAAACGATATTGTGGGAGTCAACTAGGGAACCAAGTCAGGAAACCGAAAAATCTAACTCATCTAAAGGCATACATGTAGTTGGTAATTCTATTGCAACTGAAGCTAAATTAGCTACACTCACAAGAAGATTAGAAGCCTTAGAAACCAACAACGTGTCTTCACAAGTGTCTGTCTGTGCAAACTGTAACTCATCTAATCATGTGACAGAAAATTGCCCTGAAATTCAACAAACTAATGCCATGTTTCAAGCGAGAGTTATGAATGATCCCTTTTCACCCACATACAACCCTGGTTGAAAAAATCACCCAAATTTCTCATGGAACCAAGGTCAATACAATCAGTATAACCAACCATCTCAACCTGCTTTTCAAAAGCCCCCTTCTGGTCCATATCCATCTCAAAATCCCAACTCATTTCCTGCTCAAAACTTTGGGCCATATCCAACTTCTGTTTCAATTCCTTTGAATCCTCTTGGTTTTAATGAAACTTATAAGAAAATGAATTTCTTGGAAAATAGTATTGAGGCGTTATTGAAATCTCAAGCTAATATTACACAATCTCAACAGGCTTTCATGCAAACTATGACCCAAGATAGGCAGTTACTAAATTCCAATACTCAAGCCATATCTAAACTAGAGGTTCAAATCAGTTAGTTAGCCAACACAATCAGTGAGAGAGAGAGAAACCGATTTCCTAGTCAACCTGAGGTTAATCCTAAATTTCATCCAAACCAAAAATCTCATGAAAATGTGAATTCCATCATCTCTCTTAGGTCTGGTAATCAATTCAACAATCATGCTGGTCTCAATACTCAAGAGGAAGAAAAACTCATTTCTGAACCAAATCTTTTACTCTTAAATCCTAGTCCTGACCAATCCTTGTCTCCCAAGAATTCTGAAGTAGTAGTAAAATCTAGTGAACCTTTCAAATCTGATGAACCACCTTCAAAACCAATCTCTGAAAAAGTCTTCAAGCCAAAAGCCCCATTTCCTCAAAGGCTTACTTCAAACAAACAATATGCTCAATTGGATAAGATTTTGGAAGTCTTTAAACAAGTCAAGATCAACATTCCTCTTTTAGATGCAATTCAACAAATTCCCTCTTATGCTAAGTGTCTAAAAGATTTGTGTACTCATAAAAAAACCACTCATGTTCCTAAGAAAGCTTTCCTAACATCTCTTGTTAGTTCTATCATATCGCATCAAATCCCTGTGAAGTATAAAGATCCTGGTTGTTCTACAATCTCTTGTGTCATAGGTGATACTTTCATTGACAAAGCTTTACTTGATCTAGGAGCTAGTGTAAACCTTCTTCCATTATCCGTCTATCAAACTTTGGGTTTAGGTGAGCTTAAAAAGACTAATGTCACTCTTCAGTTAACTGATCGTTCTATCAAAACTCCTAAGGGCATAGTGGAGGATGTGTTAATTAAGGTTGGTGATTTTGTCTTTCCCGTGGATTTTGTTGTTCTCGAGACCGAACCTGTCAAAAATTTCAAAAATCAAATTCCTATAATTTTAGAAAGACCTTTTCTTGCTACTTCCAATGCTTTGATTAACTGTAGGAATGGTTCGATGAAACTAACTTTTGGAAACATGACTCTAGATCTTAATATTTTTAATGTGGGAAGTCAATCCAATGATCTTTATGACCAACCTGTAGGAGTTAATTTCATTGCTGACATTGTGTCTTGGTCGAATCTTGAGGATAGATTGATTGAGTCTTTTCTTGAACATGATGTTATGTTAGAGTATGAGAGTAATAAAGAACTTCATGAGTTGTACCAAAATTTCACTTCTGATGAGATGTTAGATGAATTGAATATCATTTGTTCTAAACATGAAACTCAATTAAAGGATATTGCGTTTGAGCCTAAGTCCATTGTTAAGACTTCTGTAGGTGAGCCACCCCCACTTGATTCAAAACCATTTCTATCCACTTTTGGTCAGTCCTTTGTAGGTTTTAATGTAACTCATCATGCTTTTATTTCTAATGACTTAGTCCATGATCACAAATATCAAGTAATCAATATGCTTAAACAATTTAAAGAAGTGTCTAATTGGTTTATGGATTATGTTAGTGATATGAGTTTTATCATGTTGTGAGATCGTATATTTCTAGTGGATAATGTTGTTCTTGAGAATGTGTTTCAACAGTGTGCTTACTCTACGATGAAAGAAGTTTTTCCTCGATGTGGTATTGGTTAGTCAGTTATTCTTGATTGTCTCCCATAGTCCAGTATAGTATGGGGGAGTAACTATGTGTGTTTGTTGTATAGTAGTTCCTTTTGCTTCCTCCATCATGCTTTTATCAGGTATTCTCATTCTTTTACTTTGTCATTTCTCTCTTATTTGCATACATTGAGGACAATGCATGATTTAGGTATGGGGGAGGGAATTAGTAGTATTATAAAAAATTCAAAAATTCAAAAAAATTCAAAAATTAGAAAATCCAAAAATAGAGATGTTTTAGCTAAGTTTTCCACCCTTGTAATTTGATGCTAGTTGGTGTTAATAATTTTTTATAAAATTATATATATGTAATGCCTTGAGATAATTCGAACGTAGTTGAGTAAGGTTTTCTTCATGAAACTTGTGTCGAACAAATTTTTGCTTAAAAGTCCAAGATGGCACTTATTGCACAAGGTCTTTGTTAGAAAGATTGTCTAGGGAAGTTTTCGATACCTGAGAGAGAGCCCACATGTTAAAACAATGTCGAATCAAATGTTTGTGAAAAAATATATAAAGCATCAAGTACTCCTTTGAGATCAATGGGTGGCAAATACAATGTTATATGAAAAGGACGATCCATGTACATGTGCTGGTATTAAGTGCGATTGTATGAGAAATAAATTTTTCTTGGTGACTTTTCACTACCCTTGGTTACTGGAGAATTACTTGACGGGCTAAAATAAAAGTAGTAATTGACTAGTCTTGTTTTGTGGCCTTTGTTACTCGAGTAATTAAGTCCGTGGGGGTATTTTGAAACCTAGTGCCTTAAGACCAACTGGTTTGGGAGTCATTGACCCAAAGCTCGCTACATGGGTAACATAGAAAGCCTAAGAAAACGGACATTGCACAGTCAATTGGAAAAAATTGCGAATTTTGGCTAGATACTTGTTTTAATAGAGATTAGGTCAGTTCAATATTGGTTGAAAAAGAAGAAATGTACTTATTCAATTGATTCTTCAGAGACCTATTTTCACGACACACCTTGGGAGTTTTTGCAAACGTTTGCGTCTATATAAGTGGATTTTAGATACCTACATATTATCTATTATTAGAAGAGTCTTTAAGGCATGTATTTTCCTAAAAATCTTCTTTTGTTGACACCGATGAACGTTATTGATAGAGTGAGATGCTTGCTAGAATATTTCACGGATTTTATGGGTATATCTTCTGTAAACCCTTAGGAGACAACACTCATCTGGTAGAGATCGTCTACGAGTTTAACGGATTGGTAAACCTAAAATTACCTATCACGCCTACGAAAAGGAGCATAGGACTTTTATAATATATATTTTTTTTCTTTTAATTTTTCTCGAGGACGAGCAAAAGATAGGTATGGGGGTATTTGATGGGTCCATAATTAATACATCTTTAATACCTATTTTATGTTTATTTTCGTAATTTTAGTAGTTAATTAATTATTTTTATTTTATTTTGTAGGAAATTAATTAAAATCAGAATTGTAGCAGAAAAAGGAAAATACAAGGAAGGAGGTGAAATTACTTGGAGGCAAAGCAATTAGATAAAAAATCGAATGCTTGTTGGAGAAGAAAAAGAAATAGAACGAAATATTTAGAATTCAATTTATAATCGATATAGAAAACCTACATTATTTCCCCTATATATATGGGTCTCTTCTCTTGTATTTCAAGACATTGACCTTGAACCTTAACTTTAATTTTAGTTTTCAATAATTAGGAGTAGGAATAGAGTACTTTTATTTTCTTGATCTTTCAATACAAACAAGTTTTTATCTCTCAAACACTTTTTATGTTATTCATTATTTACATGTCTTATATTAGTTGCTCTTTCAATACAAACAAGTTTTTATCTCTCAAACACTTTTTATGTTATTCATTATTTACATGTCTTATATTAGTTGTTTTATTTTATTCTTCAATCATGTCTAGCTAATTCTCTTGCCCTAGGATGAAGGTGAAGTTAGTTGATTATTTTTAGTATTTGTTTGTTCCGATTATTTGATTCTCATGATTTTTCTTGGTGCTTAATTGTTTAATTAACAAAGTGATTTTGATATATTATTGTTACCGAATTTATTTTTCATAGCTTATGCTTGCTCCATGAAGTTTTGATGGGTTATTGTTAGATAATAAGTTTCATAGTATATGCTTGTCTCATTAATTGATATTTATTTGTTGAAGAAAGAGAATTGATTTTTAGGGCAAGTTGGATATTAATTGTGATTAATTGATGGATTCGGATTCCTAGGTTTTCCATATTTATTTGATTTTATTTGCTTATTAGGTTAAACAAATCTCATCTCAACATTATTTGTCTAGTCTGCCTGATTTATTTGTTAGGGTTTGGAAATTTCATAGTCTCTGAGGATCGATCTGTGATTGCTACAATTAACCACTGTGCACTTGCAGTATTTTAACACACCAGTTACACTGTCAAAGTCGAGGTCTTTGCGGAAATAGCTGTTGCTCTTTCAAGTTAGAGGTAAGGCTTGCTTACCTTCTACCATTCTTAGACCCTGGCGTACTAGTGGATGGCTCAGCACGATTTGTTTTTTCTTGAATAAGTAAGCTTATACCCGTGACTGTCTCTATTCTAATAAATTTCGGGATGAGCTACAGTTGAACCTAAAATGAAACAACAGAGTCACAAATGAGTATTTGTTATTTCCTTGTCAATTCAGAAATTCATTCCTTCAAAATTTCTTCTTATCAAATTCAATGCTAGTATACCTATATAAGTTACAAGACATATAAGGTTTGTTGACGATCTCCGGCTACAATCCAAGGGAAATGCATGATGGACTCCTTTCTTCGAACATTTACATTGGACCCCATCATCTGCATACAAAAAATTATACTAATAATAATTTTTTTATATTATATTTACGACCTAGATAAATAATGTGTTTGTTTTATTTGTAATATTTTCTATGTTTCTATTTTATGTGTTTGTTTTAATAAAAATGTTGTCTACTTACATATATACAGTGGAGTATGGGAGATATTTGTATTATTGATTGCGCGACCACCCACACAATTCTATACAATCCGAAATATTTCTCAGAGATGACTAAAACCAATTCATATGTGTGGACGATTTCGGGTACATCAAACATAATAGAAATTTCGGGAAAGCTAGTTCTCTTCTACCAAATGAGACACAAATTTATATACCTAATGCTCTCTATGCTAGCAAATCCACTAGAAATTTTCTGAGTTTCAAGGATATTCGTCTTAATGGTTTTCATATTGAAACCACTAATGAAAATAAAAAGGAATATCTTCTAATTACTTCAAGTAACTCGGGCTATAAGAAAATCTTAGAAAAATTACCCTCAATCTCTGTCGGGCTATATGCTATAAAGATTAAAGTCTTTGAATCTTGTACTATCAATATTCCCAAAATCATGAAAATCCTCGAATGATTAAAATTAGATGAAACTAAGCCTCGACATTTATATTCTTTTAAATTACGATGATCATTATATGGTTTACAAAAATCTAGTCATATGTGGTATAATAGGCTTAGTGAATATTTATTGAATGACGAGTATAATAATAATCAAGTGTGTTCATGTGTATTTATGAAAAAGTCAGAAACTGGTTTTCTTATTATTGTTGTATATGTGGATGATTTGAATCTTGTAGGTACTGTTAGGTCCAATATCATCATAGAAGGGGGAGGGGTTGAATATGATGTTGTAGATTTTTTAGCTTTTTAATGCGAAAATATTTATGTTTTAGAAGAAATGAACTTGACCGATAATAAAACACAAAGCTGGGAAATAACAAGTTATTATTAAATCCCTGGGGTGCTACAAATCTAATCAAATGATTAGCTGCAGTGGGTTCAAAACAATATTACAACAAATACAGTTGGGAGAAATAAGTGTCTGGCTTTAATGGAGCTTCCCGGCTGTGAATGTTGATAGCTTGAAGATGATAACTCTCTAAAACAATTGATTTGAACCCCTATTTATTTGTAGACTTTTTGGAAATAAAATCCCACAATGCTAAGTCCTGAGTGGCGCCTTATGTGTGAGTTGCGCCTATACAGTGGTTACCCTGTATAGGCGCCACTCATGCCTTAGAATTTCCAAGCATGCTGCGCCTTAGAGTGTGAGTTGCGCCTTGAGGGTGAGTTGCGCTTGTACAGTGTGTTCCCTGTACAGGCGCCACTCATCCCTTAGAATAAGTGCCTTGAATACTTGATTGACTTTGAGTTGCGCCTATATAGTGGTTACCCTGTATAGGCGCCACTCATGACTTGGGCACTAATTCTTGTGCCTTCACTTGACAGTATTGTTGCACCTTGAAATGTAGACTGCACCTCTTCACTGCTTCAAGAGTAATAACCACCAACTGTAGTAATACCTTCCTTAGCATATTTAACTCGAATTCTTGAATTAATTACCACTTGAATTTTACTCTTCTGACTTGGCTTGATCAACTGATTTTCTTTTGATTAATTAAGATAATTCTCTTCTTGTTGTGCTGACGCTTAGTGCACTGGTCTGGTTCACAAACGACTAACACTTGAATGAATTTCCTTAATCTCTGTTCTGTTTCAGCTGATAAACCCTGGACTTTTGCATTGCTTCTGATCACTGAAACCCTTTGACAATTATACATGGATCACTGCTCTGTCTTTAGTATAAAGTCTTCTGAACTCTTATTTGTCACTGAGGCTTGAACATATTAATGAACTTCTCTCACTGACGTTCAGTAATGCTTTCATCTTGAATGCTCAGCAATGATGAATGTATTATCTTCTTGATTATGTCCTTCTGGATTCCTGTGCTGCATATTAGTATTATTTATCTGTCTTTGTTTCTTGGTTGAGTTATCGTTATCACTATTACATACTACGTTACATTATGCTTTACAATCTCCCCCTATTTGTTTGTTAGAGTTTGACAAGCAAATCCTGTGAGAGGATAACTCAACTGATACTTACAAGAAAAAGTAAAGTGCAGAAAGACAGTAAATAATATTAATTACATTCTGGATTAGATATTACATTTCCAGATTTCTTTTTGTACAAAAGAAGTTTGTTCCTTTAGCCTGAACAAGTAAATCTATGATCTTCTTCTTCTTTGTACTAGGTCCTGTCTTTGCTTAGACCTTGTTTCAGAGTAATGCTTCCTCAGCTCCTCTTCTTTTTCCTCTAACCTTGCCTTTACTAAATCTCTTGCTTCTACTTCAAGAGTGTTAACTGGAGGTAGATCTTCTAGCTTCTTTAATATCTCAGTAAGAAACGCCGTTGAATTCATTTTGGAGATTGACTCGAAGGCCAGAGATTGTCTCTTTGTAAACACGAACACTGTTATCCTTTTCGGAAAGCCTTTTACTCTTTCAGTGTCATGCATTGACTCTTCTGCCAGTTTTTCCCTTAGTGTATCTTCGATTATCCTCAAGGCCTTTTTGTCTGATTTGACAGTTGATCTTTTTACCCTTTCGAAGACCTTTCGGATAACCTCAGAATTGTTTCTCTTAAGCTTTGACAATTCTTTCTTTTTGACCACACCATTCCTCTTGAATATTAAGAACTTTACTCCATTTGATTCAGTGTGAATGCAAGGTTCAGAGTCTGGAATGGATTCGAGTACTTCTGTGCCGTCATCTTTTCTAACAAACACTGGATCTTGGTAGTATCTGGACGTTTCCAAAAGATATCTCCCTGAAGTTTGAATTGCTCTGTTCAGCCTGAATGCATAGATCAACTCAGCAGCATTAAGGTCTTCTGCAGTTCTGTTCTTCTCACTCCTGAGTTTTCCCTCTACATACTGCATGAACAGGAGATGGCTTTGGTCCAAACACTCGTCTGACAAAGTTAAGTTGTGAAGAGTTATTGCTTTGTAGTACTTGACAACTGGAGGCTTTTCAAATGCTTCGACACCGATCTCCATTATCTTCTTTTCAATCATATCTCTCAGTATCTCATTTGTCTTTTGCCCTCCAAAGATGACTTTCCTCTTCAACACATACAGCTCCACTATATTCATTTTATCAAAACTCTTTGTCGACAGCACCCTCGATCCCAGTGATGTTGTATTTATGTGCATCTTCCAGCCATTTTTCAGTGCACTGACTGACACACTTGAAATTTCTTCAGACAGCATGGAGTAGAATTCATGAACATCTTCAAATTTTTCCTTCATGGTTCTGAAGAGATCAAGGACTTCTCTGTCTTTCTTGTTAGAAAGGGATAGCTCCTTCTTCTTGAGCAAGTTCCTTGCTTCATCCCAATCAGGACCAACTTTTGCTTCTATGTCCTTCATTCTTTTCCTCCTTTCAATAGCTTGTTGTACTCTCTTCCATTTTCTCTTGATTAGTTCATGAGCCTCGGATACACCTCTCGTAATAACTTCATCCACACCAACCAGAAGACAGTCATTATCGAAAGCATATTCTTCAGCAAACTCCTCTTCGAAGTCTATCCCTTCAGCCTGTACAGTCTTCTCTATCTCAGCTTCAGTAGGAATATCCATTGGCACGTAGGGTTCAAAGATTTCTCCTTCTTCAAGTTGCCTCGCTCCAGGCCTGTAGAAGAAATCCATCTCCCCCTGAGCTGTATACTCCATTATCATTGCAGCTCCAACTTCTTTTTCTTGTTCTAATCTCTCCCCCTCAGTTGGGTTATCCTCTCTTCTGATCGGAGTAAAATGAGTTGGTGAAGTTGGCTGAGTAGAAACAGACACTTGTTGAGCCAGCAGTTGTTGGACTAAGTCTTTGAGTTCTTTCATTTCTGATCGCTGCTGCTCTTGCACTTCCAAGATTTTGCTTATCGAATGATGAATTTCAGTAACCTGGGCCTCCAGATTTAGAATCCTTTGGCTATGTGCAGTGTGTGCAGTGTGTGGGGTGTATATTTGGTCAGTGGGTGTCTCACTTCTCACTGGAACTGTTTGAGCACGACCCTCAACACTCACACTCGGCTGTTCGGGGTCAAGGAATTGAAGATCACTCAGGTTAAGTGTTTCACTCATTAAAGCATCTGAGTCTTCAAAACCTGCAAAGAAATCCCTATCCCTTCTATGGGTAGGTTGCCTCTCCTCCTGACCGCTTTGGGTGGGGAGAACTCCTTTTTCAGGAACTGGGGGATTTAGACCCAGTGTGGTCACCACTGTTGATTCTGTAACGATTGGCAATTTAAAAGAATCAGTGATGCCAGCCGAAGCCATTGAAGGCTTTACCTGTTCAAAGGCACCCTGAACAGGTTCCACTACCGAAGTAGCAGATACTCTAATAATAGAGTCCACATCCCTTCTATGGGTGTGTTGTCCCTCCGCCTGACCTGAAGAGGTGGGGAGGACCTCCGTTGAAGGAGCTGGACTTGTAATTTCCAGGGGGGTCACCACCTCAGGCAATGTAATGATTGACAAATTAGAGCCTGTGGTGCCCCGCGAAGCCTGTGAAGGCATTTCCACTTGAAGTGGCGGTGCTGTTGACACAGCTACTCCGTGAATGGAGACCTCTTCCCTTCTATGGGAGAGTTGCCTTTCCACTTCACCCACTTGGGGAGGGAAAACATCCTGAATAGGATCTGGAGATGTTAAGTCCAGGGGGTCACCACATTTGACAATGTAATGAGTGGCTCTTGAAAGTCAGTGATGCCCCCTACTGTCTATGAAGATAGGTTCTGAATTGGATCAACCAAAACAGTACAAGCTACTGAAGTAGCGGATGTTGTTGCAACCTCTGTTTCTATTTCCGAACCTTTCAGGATTTTAACAATTTCAGAATTTAGATTACGAAGAAAAAGAAGGTTTTCAGAGATTGGAGAATCAGGTTTCTGGCTCACAGTTGCCTTTGGCTTAAAATTCATTTTACGACGTTTTAGAGAAGGCAAAGCTGTAGGGGATATTTGAATAAATTCCTGATCCGGTATAGAAACAGTCCTATCATCTATTTCGAGTGATCTTTTTCTGGTTTGGGGAGATGAAGGAACTGTTTGTTGAGCTCTGGCAGTGGTTAGAACTGGTGGGTTGCCAAGTTCATTGCTAGCTTCGACGGCCACTGAGGGCTCTAGTGTGTGCATTGCCGTTTGAGGCACAGATAGAGGTGTGGATTCATTTTCATCAGAAAGAAAAGCAGAGAGATCAAAGTAGAGAAGTGAACCTTCATCCATAGCTTCATCAGACATACTGGGAATGTATACATCCGTATTCTGTGGTTCTTCTTCTGCCACTGTCTCTACCACCAGCTCCTCTGTTGGATTTTTAGGGGTGTTCCTTTGTTCTGCTTCAGGAACAGGTTCTTGTTCAGTCTCAGAACCAGCTTCTTCCATCACTTCATCTACACTATCAGTGCCTGGTTCTGCTTCCACTTCTTCTTCTGAGCTTCTAGAGCTGCCTGAGGTTTCAGCTTCACTAACCTCTTCAGGGATTGATGCTTCTTCTTCTAGATTTTCTTCATTTACCTGTCTAAGAAGAGCAATAAAATCCCTTATGGGCTCAGTCATAGGTGCAGGAGCATACCTATTTGGATAGTCAATCTCAGTATTGAGCAGCACCAATGCTCTTAACTGCAGAGAAGGGGACTCATCCAACTGACTGTTCTGAAACATCCGGAGTAGATCAGCTTCAAGAACTTCATTCAACACCAGCTGCAAGAATCTTGGGTACAGGAAGAAGTTCTCCATTTTGGCCTGATTCTTCAAGATCTCAGCCATGATCAACTTGCCGAAGTTAATTCTGGTGCCTGTTGCCACTGCATATCCTATCACCTTATTGAATTGAGTGATCCCATGAAATCCACATGTCTTTGGTGCAAAGGCATGAGACAAAATGTTGAAGAACAGATTCCACTCCTTGGGCAGGTGATTTTTGTAGATCTTCCTGGGAAGATTGGAGTTTTCCCTAGTGCAGTGGATGAACAGGAAGAAGTTGTTCAAAACTTCTGGTGAAGGATCATTTTCAAAATTTTCAGAAGGTAGATGCAGTGCTCTATTAATGTCATTTTCAGTGATTTGCACTCTCTGCTTCTTAATTTTGCAGGTGAAGGCCAAGATTTCATTTTCAGACATGTCCATAGCAGACCTGTATACCTGTCTTAGAAGATTTCTATTTAAAGGAACAGAAGTTATTAGTGCATACCGTACTATTGAATTTTCATTTAAAAACCTAGCCCAGTAACCTAACTCCCCTGCCTCAGTCCAATCATCTACTAAAATGGATAAATAATTAGTCTTTTTAATTTCAAAATGACCTGCCATTTAATATGAATGGGAGATGATTTTTATGAATTAAAAAATCACTAATTAAAAATCAAAAATATTTTAGTAAATTATGAACCAAAACCCTTATTTGAAAAATTACTGGATTTTCTTGAAAGAATAAAATAAAATATTCCTAGCAATTTTTAACACACTTTTAATTTTAGTACAAATTTTTAATCAATATTAACAGTTAAGCAATAATATGACCAAACTGTTAAAAATTATGACAAAATGTGAATTTTAAAAACTGAACCAAATTATGTGAAACCTATTGCAAATGAATGCTGAGATCAAGGTGGTCACAAAACTGATTTTAGTTTTAAAAATGGACAAGAATTGGTCTATATATGGTCGATTAAAAAATTCTAGATCTGAGAAATGTTCGAGTTGCGCTTCAACTGTATATAACACTGTATGTAACAAAAAGACAACAACTGTAAACACATCTCAGCTATTTATAGGCGCAACTCAGGAAATAAAAATTTTGACCAAGTGCTAAGTGGCGTTTGCACAGTGGTTGCACTGTGTAGGCGCCACTTAAGTTGCTAGCGCCACTTAAGTTAACAAAAATGCCAAGTATTTGTGAGTGGCGCCTGTACAGTGGTTACACTGTATTGGCGCCACTGAGATAGAAACTGACTTAGCAAATTTTTACTCACGTAACTACTTGTGTTGCGCCTACACAGTGAACGCACAGTGTTGGCGCCACACAAGTTGAATTAGCAACAAAAAGTTAAGTGATGAGTTGCGCCTATACAGTGAATGCACTGTATTGGCGCCACTCAACACCTGAGGCACCACTTGAGATTTTTCAAGTGATTCCAAATTTTGTTACTAATTAGCAATAATATTCATGAATAATCCGAGTAATTAATAATTAATAATCAATTACTCACAAATATTATTTCACAAAATATTTATTAATAACAATAATAACATTAATTGTTAAAATTATCATTATAAATAAATTATGCTTCTAATTATTTTATTTTTATTTTAAATAAGAGAATAAATATGAATATTCATTCTTTTTATTTAAAATAATTTCAAATAATATTTAAATAAATAAGTGCCAAGAATTTATCAATTAAATACAAGCACTTAAATATTTTCTAAGATCAAAATTAAATAAATATCCCATTAATAAATTAAGCAGGCATGCACAAGGTATTTATCTAAATTTTAATCTTAACAGCTGGAAAATATTTTTGGTAGATAAATTCATCAGTCCTAAAAATATTGAGGTTAATCAACTAGTGAATTTATCAGCTTCAAATTGCAGTTTTTGATTACCAACTAGTTAGTCAGTAGAATTTATCATCCCAAGGTCACAAACCAGTCTAGTGAAAGTGATTTCATCTAGTGGTTTAGTGAAGATGTCTGCAATTTGCTGCTCTGTAGGTACAAAATGTAACTCTACAGTACCATTCATGACATGCACTCGAATGAAATGATACCTGATATCAATGTGCTTGGTCCTTGAATGTTGAACAGGATTGTTTGTTATGGCTATGGCACTTGTGTTGTCACAGAATATTGGAATTTTGCTCAGCAACAGTCCATAGTCCTGAAGTTGGTTCCTTATCCACAGAATTTGAGCACAGCAACTCCCAGCAGCAACATACTCAGCTTCAGCTGTCGACATTGCAACTGAGTGCTGCTTCTTGCTATACCAGGACACCAACCTTCTACCAAGGAATTGACAACTCCCTGATGTACTCTTTCTATCAATCCTACACCCTGCATAATCAGAATCTGTATAGCCAATAAGGTCAAAACCTGTATCTTTAGGGTACCAAATTCCAAGATTCAGACTTCCCTTAAGATACCTAAAAATTCGTTTAACAGCTATAAGATGTGATTCTTTAGGATCTGATTGGAACCTAGCACACAAGCAAGTGGAGAACATAATATCTGGCCTACTTGCAGTAAGGTAAAGTAATGAGCCGATCATACCTCTGTAGCTTGTGATGTCTACCCTCTTACCAGGCTCATCTTTATCAAGCTTAGTGGCAGTTGCCATTGGGGTTTTGGCTGTGGATGCATCTTCAAGACCATACTTCTTCAATAATTCTTTGATGTACTTGTTCTGGCAAATGAAGATTCCATCTTTCCTTTGGTTTACTTGGAGTCCAAGGAAGTAGTTCAGCTCTCCCATCATGCTCATTTCATACCTACTCTGCATTAGCTTAGCAAATCTACATGTTCGAGGGGCTTGCTTCAGGCCATAGAGTGCTTTGAAGAGGAAGTACACAAAATCTGCAAATTCTGGATCTTCAAACCCTGGGGGTTGTTCCACATATACTTCTTCTTCCAGCTCTCCATTTAGGAATGCACTCTTCACATCCATTTGATATACCTTAAAGTTGGAATGTGCTGCAAATGCCAAGAACATCCTGATAGCTTCAAGCCTTGCCACTGGTGCATATGTTTCATCATAATCTATTCCTTCCTCCTGGGAATAACCTTTGGCAACCAGTCTGGCTTTGTTCCTTGTAACAATGCCATCTTCATCCAGCTTGTTTCTGAATACCCACTTTGTGCCAATAATAGACTTGTTCTTTGGCCTGGGTACCAGCTTCCATACTTTTTGTCTCTCAAATTGATTGAGTTCTTCTTGCATGGCAAGAACCCAATCTGGATCTTCTAGTGCTTCTTCCACTTTCTTTGGTTCTATTTCAGAGAGAAAACCAGAGAATAAACATTCATTTTGGGAAGCACGTCTTGTTTGGACTCCAGCATCTGGATCTCCAAGAATCAACTCAAAGGGGTGATCTCTACTCCACACCCTATGTCTAGGCAGATTTGCCCTAGATGATTCAGCCTGATTTTCATTATTGTGCTGGGTCCTGTTTGTAGATCCTTCAGTTGCTCCCCCTGAGCTGCTGCTAGGATGAGAATGAGATTCTCTGCCACTACTAGTAGTTACTGTGAATCTTCCACTGTTTCCACTATTAGGGTCAGAATCATCATTGTTGATATTCTCATTTGGAGCTTGAATTTCTGTTGCAGCTTCAGGTTCTACTTCACTTTCATCTGAGTTCAAATTTTCAAACTGCAGAGTTTCAGTGTCGTCTGTTCTTTGTAGACTTGGGAGCTTTAGATCATCGAAAGTTACGTTCATGCTTTCAATGACCTTTTTATGATCAATCACATAAATCCTGTACGCCTTAGATTCCATTGAGTAGCCAAGAAATATGCCTTCATGAGCCTTGGATTCGAACTTTCCTAGATGCTCATCATCTTTCAATATGAAGCACTTTGCTCCAAACACATGAAAGTATTTCAGTGTTGGTTTCTTGTTGGCCATTATCTCATAAGGAGTCTTGTCATGTTCTTTATTAATCAGGGTACGATTTTGAGTGTAGCAAGCTGTGTTGACTGCTTCAGCCCAAAAGTATAGAGGCAACTTTGCTTCATTCAGCATTGTTCTTGCTGCTTCAACCAAAGTCCTATTCTTCCTCTCTACCACTCCATTTTGTTGTGGAGTTCTGGGCGCTGAGAATTGTCTTGATATTCCTTTTTCCACACAGAATTCATTCAGGATTGCATTTCTGAATTCTGTTGCATTGTCAGACCTTATCTTCCTGACAGGCAGACCAGCTTCCAACTCAAGTTTCTTTAAGTGATTGATGATTGTTTGAGGGGCTTCATCCTTTGCGGCTAGAAACAACACCCACGTGTACTTGGAGTAGTCATCAACAATTACAAGTGCATATCTCTTTCTTGACATAGACATGACATTGACTGGACCAAATAAATCCATATGCAGTAATTGCAGTGGTTCAGTAATGTCGGTTGAGTCTTTGCTTTGGTGAGATGCTTTCTTTGACTTCCCCTTTTCACATGCTTCGCATAACCCTTCTTGACAGAATTCCATCTCGGGCAGACCTCTAACCAATTCCCTCTTTACCAAAGAGTTCATTGTTTTGAAGTTGAGGTGAGAAAGTTTCTTGTGCCACAACCAACTGTCCTCTGTTGAAGCTTTGCTGTAAAAACATTGAACTTCGCCTTTGCTTGCAGAGAATAAGTCAGCTACAAAGAGATTCCCCTTTCTCACTCCCTGAAGAGCAAGCTTCGTATCCTTCCTGCTTTGGATGGCACATCTTTCTTTCTCAAAAGTTACTTTGTATCCCTTGTCAGTGAACTGACTGATACTCAGAAGGTTGTGCTTTAATCCATCCACAAGTGAGATGTTTTCAATGATAACATTCCCGATTTCCAGATTGCCATATCCCGTTGTGAATCCCTTGCTGTTATCTCCAAAGGTCACTATCGGGCCACCTTTCTCAATCACATCTGTTAGCAGGGCTTTATCTCCAGTCATGTGCCTCGAACATCCACTGTCAAGTATCCACATGACACGTTTGTTCTTTGCTGTACCCTGCATCCACAGATTGATTACTTTTTCTTTGGTACCCAAATTTGATTGGGTCCAAGAGGCTTAGATAAGTAAACATTTTTAGCTACAGAAGATTTCTGGTTCTTGTCCTTCTCATCGACTGCACCCTTGCCCTTTGGTTTAGCCTTGACAGAAGTGTCTTTAGGCTTAGGGATAGGGGTTTCCTTCCTAACTTTAGGAGGACTGGCAGTCTTTGCCCTAACATGCTTTCTAGTCATGTTCATATCTGTATTCATGCAAGTACTTGATGATGTATTCATTAAGTTAATGTATGCAGACATGATATTGAAAGCACATGGCATGCATCCTACTTTACCGCATGGTTGATGAGGAATAGACATGGCAGGCATGGTAAGCATAACAGGCATACTGGAAGTTTCTGTTTTAACTACTTTTACCTTATTGCATGCATGCGTAAGATGACCAGTAGAATTGCAATTATTACAGACTTTCCTAGCATTGTTAGCACCTACCTTACCATTTCTGTTAGCTTTCTTACTTTCATTTTTATTGCCTTCTTCAATTTTAACCTGTTTCCTTGGTTCTTCAATTTTAACAGATTTCTTAGGCATATTTTTCTTATCTACAACCTTTTCCTTTTTCTCCTCAGCAAGGAGTTCTTCTTTCATTAAGAGATCATCTTCATTTAGGGGTTCTATGACGAATTTCTTATAAAGGGGCTTAGCTACATCCTTCAATACATGTGGAATGTCTTGCTTCATAGGACTTTCCTCAGCAATAGATTCTACATGCATTTTTCCTGCTTTCTTATCATAGTCAAAACCTATTCCTGCTTTCTGACCTATGACTTGTTTGTCTATAGCCTCCTTTACAAGATTCGCAGACTTCTTATATGCTTGAAGTTTTAACTCTAAATCAGAAATTTTACTTCTTAGAGCTGCTTCTACTTCCTGGTTGCACTTATCTCTATTCTGAAAGTATTCTATCTTCTGTTTAAGATCTTCTACATTAACACATGCAAGCTCTAGTTCTTCGTTTTTAGCTTCTAACAGTTTATTCTTAAGAACTAGTTTAGCATTTTCTTCTACAGATGCTAGCATACTTGTATGAATATTAAACATTTCTATGCTTAGATCTTCCACAGTTTTCTTATACTCAGAATTAGACATTTCAACGGAAGAAAGAAATGATACCTTGGATGATTGAGGTGATGCTTCTGAAGAGTCTGCCATTAACGCAAGATTTCCATAAACCTCCTCTTCATCATTATCTGAATCATCCCAGCTCTTTCCTTCAGCTATATAAGCTCTTCCTTGATGCTTCTTCACCAGCGCATCATACTTCTGCTTTAATTCATCGTAGGACTCCTTCCTTTCATTCCCTTATTTTGGTTTCCGGCATTCTGTTGCAAAATGACCGGGTTCTCCACAATTGTAGCATTTAAACTTGCTTCTATCTACCATCCCTGTCTTATAGCCTCCTCTCCTGTGAGACCCTGAAGACGATCCACCTCGATTACTGCTTTTGTCCCTGGAACCACTGTAACTTGAATTATTCTTAAATTTGTACTTTGGGTTCCTCCTGAATCTGAGGTTCTTGAACTTTCCCGCCATGTAGGCCATAGTCTTGTTTTCTAGTTGTTCAAGTTCTTCTATTGAATAGAAGTCGTCTTCATCACCCGGTTGATTAGATTATGATAATTCAGCTTCTACAATTTCTTCCTTTTCAACTACAGGTGCTTCTTTGTTAGTCTCCTTGACAGCAATATCACTAGCTACAAGAGCTGTCATCTTTAACAGTGCTGTGTTCTTACTGTCCACTGTACCTGAGCCGTAAATGATTTGTCTCTGCTCTTGCTCCATCTCATGAGTCTTGAGCTTTCCATATAGCATTTCAATTGACATATCATTTATATCACTTCTTTCTCTGATAGCAGAGATTTTGTGCTCTAGGTGTGCTGGCAGCGTCAACATGAATTTTCTGTTGATTTCCCTTCGCGTGTAAGCCTTCCCATGTAGAGACAAGTCATTCAGCAATTTGTTGTATCTCTCAAAAACTTGAGTTATACTTTCTCCAGGTAATGACTTGAATGCTTCATATTGGGAGGTAAGAATGTCCAGCCTGTTTTCCTTCACTTCAGCTGTACCCTCCATTAGCAGATTTATTGTGTCCCACATCTGTTTGGCACTGGTGCAATTGATCACCTGATTCAGCATTGTTGTGTCCAAAGAATCCATCAAGATGCATTGTAGATGATTGTCCGATGCTACTCTCTCTTTGTCAGTATCAGTAAACTCTGAAGGTTCCTTTGGGGTAAATCCTTGAGGAATCCGTTCTCCGTCTTCTGACACTGTCTCCGGTATAAGCTTTTGAGGAACATAGGGGCCATTTTCCAGAATTCCCAGATATTGAGAATTACATGTTTTAATAAAAATGGTCATCTTCTTTTTCCACAAAATGTATTCATTTTTGTCAAAGGTGGGAATTTTAATGCTGCTTAATTTTGGGGTACTCATGGTTGTTAAGAATTTTAAGTCTTAAGAAATAATTAATTTCTCAAAAATTAAAATCAATTCGAATAAAAATTAAATATTGAAAAAATAATTTTTAATTCGAATTCTTGATGATTGATAGCTTTTCAAAATTTAGTGAATTAAAAAATCAAGGAAAAATTTGAAATTGAATTATCTTTAAAAAATAAAAGAAAATTCAAGATAAATTTTTCTAGGTCTAAAACTCCACTTTTTAGAAAAACTATTTTTGGATCTCGATTTGTAAAGTCAATCAACAAGCTTTGATACCAATTGTTAGGTCCAATATCATCATAGAAGGGGGGGGGGGTTGAATATGATGTTGTAGATTTTTTAGCTTTTTAATTCGAAAATATTTATGTTTTAGAAGAAATGAACTTGACCGATAATAAAACACAAAGCTGGGAAATAACAAGTTATTATTAAATCCCTGGGGTGCTACAAATCTAATCAAATGATTAGCTGCAGTGGGTTCAAAACAATATTACAACAAATATAGTTGGGAGAAATAAGTGTCTGGCTTTAATGGAGCTTCCCGGCTGTGAATGTTGATAGCTTGAAGATGATAACTCTCTAAAACAATTGATTTGAACCCCTATTTATTTGTAGACTTTTTGGAAATAAAATCCCACAATGCTAAGTCCTGAGTGGCGCCTTATGTGTGAGTTGCGCCTATACAGTGGTTACCCTGTATAGGCGCCACTCATGCCTTAGAATTTCCAAGCATGCTGCGCCTTAGAGTGTGAGTTGCGCCTTGAGGGTGAGTTGCGCTTGTACAGTGTGTTCCCTGTACAGGCGCCACTCATTCCTTAGAATAAGTGTGCTTGTTTGTACCTGTTAGACTTTGAGTTGCGCCTATACAGTGGTTGCCCTGTATAGGCGCCACTCATGACTTGGGCACTATTTCTTGTGCCTTCACTTTACAATTTTGTTGCACCTTGATATGTAGACTGCACCTCTTCACTGCTTCAAGAGTAATAACCAGCAAGTGTAGTAATACCTTCCTTAGCATATTTAACTCGAATTCTTGAATTAATTACCACTTGAATTTTACTCTTCTGACTTGGCTTGATCAACTGATTTTTTTCTGATTAATTAAGATAATTCTCTTCTTGTTGTGCTGACGCTTAGTGCACTGGTCTGGTTCACAAACGACTAACACTTGAATGAATTTCCTTAATCTCTATTCTATTTCAGCTGATAAACCCTGGACTTTTGCATTGCTTCTGATCACTGAAACCCTTTGACAATTATACATGGATCACTGCTCTGTCTTTAGTATGAAGTCTTCTGAACTCTTATTTGTCACTGAGGCTTGAACATATTAATGAACTTCTCTCACTGACGTTCAGTAATGCTTTCATCTTGAATGCTCAGCAATGATGAATGTATTATCTTCTTGATTATGTCCTTCTGGATTCCTGTGCTGCATATTAGTATTATTTATCTATCTTTGTTTCTTGGTTGAGTTATCATTATCACTATTACATACTACGTTACATTATGCTTTACAGGTACTTTTAAAGATATTACTAACGTTGCTAACTATTTAAAAAATGAGTCTGAAATGAAGGATCTTGGAAAGATAAAGTTTTGTTTAGGTATACAGGTGGAGCATTTATCTTCAGGCATACTTATTCATCAGTCAAGCTCATAGAAAAGGTACTTGATCGGTTCTATATGGACAAATCTCATCCACTAACGACGCCAATGGTTGTTCGGTCACTTGAATCTGATAAAGATCCATTTTGACCAAGAAAGTGAAATGAAGATACTCTTGTTCCTGAAGTTTCATATCTTAGTGCAGTTGAGGCCCTTATTTATCTTACAAACAATACTCGGCCTGATATTGCATTTGTCGTGAATCTATTGGCAAGATACAGTTCTGATCCTACCAAAAGACATTGGGATGGAGTCAAACATGTAAGGCTGTATGTATAGACCTATATGTAATATAGGGTTATAACTCAATAAAAGAAATGACGTGTAAATAATATGAAGTTATCACAGGAATCAGGAAGACATGAAGACTTGGTAAAGACAAAGAATAAAGAAGATATCTACAGACTTAAAGCATTAGCTCACTGAAAGAAGTTCATTAATATGTTCATGCCTCAGTGAAGAATAAAGGTTGAAGTATTCAGGAATGTGGAAGTAGTGAAGCAGTTGTCTAAGTACCAGAAAGATTCTAGTGATCTAACAATAATTATTCTTAATCATTATTTACGAATTAGTCAAGCAATAATTTACAGAACTCAAGTACAGGAATCGAAAAGATTGAATATACGGCAAATACAAAGAATCAAAATATTAGATGAAATCTTTGAGCGTACTATAGATTGCTAGAGGAAGTTCATTCATATGTTCAAACTTCGGTAAAGGATAAAATTTGAAGACTTTCAGGGTTTCAGATATGTTCTTGGTTCAGCATAAGTGCCAGAGGATTCCAATGTACTTACAACAGAAGCATTCAATTACTAACATATAAAAGAACCAATTGCATAGTCAAGAATATTTGTTGATCAAGATCGTGTTACTCGTTTGTGAACCAGACCAGTTGCACTAAACGTCAGCACAACAAATATTGAGAGACACATCTGAGAATCAGAAGAATCAGTTAAGGGATTTCAATCAGCCCAAGAATCAAGCTAGTTTTTCAAAGATAATTTCAAGAAAAGCTTAAATCAATGCAGTAGCTTATTTGGTTAAAGATCAAGAAATATTCTAAGGCAAATGTGTTAGTATTGGTGTCCTAGAGACAATACTTTTAATGTTTTATTGAAAACAATTAAGAATTATGTTATGTGATTATTTAATTAATATTTATTATGTCTTTATTTACTACGTCATAAATTGAAAGAATAATAAATGTCCTTGGAATATTAATACGTAATATATATCTTTAAGTATGTGACTTAAAAATGAGATTATATGAATAGTATTTTATTCCTAAAATTTCATAGTCAAGTATTATTATTTAAGGACAATAATAATGCAATAAGACTAGTATGTTTGTTGACAGATGACCACATCTCATTGGTCATAGGTATGGTAATACTAAAGTCAAGAACATAAGTGTATGTATCAATACATGACATTGGAAAGACCCGCCGTGAGATTCTACATGTTAATAAGTGTCATAAGAAATCTCACAGTGATAGTGATGTAATAATCCTCTGACTTGAAATCATTATATTTCTATACGAGAATTAATATACTTTGATTACACTCAAAGTTTCCTTTAACCGGGTGATGATAAAGGTGGACATTGGGTATGCTATGAATCGTATGAGGAATATGAATGATAGATATAAGATTTAACCCTTCAATTCTAGGAGTGATATTATTGGCCTCTTGATTGAGTGAGACTATGAAATGCATGGCCATGCTCAAATATTGATTTGTTTAAATAGTCTACTCATTGATCAAGGAAACCGAGATTAAACGTTGAAGAGGATGACAGTATACATTCCTCAAGTTTGATCTATAATATAAGGTTAAATGGATTATATTACATGGAACATTATTCACGAAAGGTTTAATTGAATCACCAATTATTATTGTTACTTGGGTAGCAATGATGTATTACTAGATGCCGCTCATTGTTAATAATTTTATTATTGGATATTAAAATTATTGCCAATGTAATAATAACCTAAAGGGTCACACACAAAGAACGTCAAAACGGAGATTTATTTAAATTACGAATTTAGATATATTATTATTATTTCAAATTTAATTATTAAATTAATTAAGTGGGACTTGATTAATTATATTAGAATTCGGATTTAATAAGAATTATTATTAATTTGAATTTAATTATTAAATTAATTAAGTGAGACTTGATTAATTATATTAAATTTCGGATTTAATAAGAATTATTATTAATTCGAATTTAATCATTGAATTAATTAAGTGGGACTTGATTAATTATATTAGAATTCAGATTTAATAATAATAACCCAAAATCATAATGGGTTTTGGAAACCACGTGGATTCATTTGATGATGTACAAAATACTAGAACAGGGTCTAGCATAGTCTATTTGTAATAAGTCTTTCTAGTCTCTGAAATTGTATAATCAGAGTCTAGATAGTCAACATTCATGTTACTTGTACTTGGAAGAATTTCTGAAAAAAGTAAAACTAGAGTCTGCATGAAGATCAGAGTTTGGAAGGTGATTAGAGTCTCTAGACTATCGAAGTCTATGATCTGTCAGAGTCTACAAATGCTCAGAGTCTATCATCTGTCAAAGTCTGAATATTCCAGAGTCTATACAGTTGAAGCTATATTTGGAAGATGATCACAGGAAATGGAAGTCTTCAAATATAAAGACAAATATATTGCAGATATGTTATGGGAAGGAAAGAGAATTTCAGAAGGAAACTGTCAACTAATAATTAGGAATTATATTCCTTTTATAATTTGATTTTCTGTTATTAGTTGATAGACAACTCTCTATATAAACACTCTATGTAATGTAATTGTAAGTTGTCCAAGTCGAAGAATAATAGTCTTAGTCATATTTTGTGAGAGCATATAGATAGAGAGAGTTGCTGTGAAAACACAAAGAAGCTGCTAGGGTTTGTGTATACCCTAGGAGAGTTTGTATTTACAAATCAATAATACAAATAGTATGCATTCATATCTTTGTGTTTGATCTTTGTTTTTAATTCATATCTGTTAATTCATAGTGAGTTAGTTTTAAATTAGGCAGAAAAGGCACACAAGTATTCAACCCCCTTCTACTTGTGCAACTGAGAACACAATTGGTATCAGAGCCTAACGTTTAAAATTGATCAAAGATGTCTGGAAACAAAGATGGAAATACTAATATTCATATGCTTAAGAGAAACGAGTTCACCCACTAGTAGATTAAGATGTTGCATCATCTAGAAGCTACAATCTCCTACTATCTTGAAAGGATTCATGAAAGACCCTATGTGCCCTTAAAGCTTCTGCCTCAAATCATTGAAGAAGGTAAAGTAATTGAAGAACACTTCATTGAAAAACCAAAGGCTAAATGGATAAAAGAGGACAAGGAGAATGTCCTTAAAGAGGCAAAGGTCAAAAACATTCTCTTTAACAGTTTGGATTCTGTTCTTATAAACTGTGTTATATCATGCCAAACTGCTAAGGAGATATGGACAAAACTTGAAGTGCACTGTCAAGGGACTAATGATGTCAAGAAGAATGCAAGGTCTTTGCTAATTCAGGAGTATGAGTATTTTAAAGCTAAATCTGGATAATCTATTACTGAGATGTATGATAGGTTTACAAAACTCCTGAATGAGATGGCTATGCTTGGTAAGGTTTATGATTCTGAAGATACAAACACCAAGTTTCTGATAGCACTTCCTGAAGAGTGGGATAACAAGACTATAACTATAAGGGAAACTAGATAATTGGATGACATAACTCTAGAAGAATTGTATGGCAGACTCAAGACATATGATTTAGAGATGCAATAGAGGAAGAATAAGAAATCTGTGAAGACAAAATATGTGGCACTCTTAATGGAGTCTGAGAAAGAACAACATGAACAACCCACAAAAGCTAGAATCAAGGATTCAAGGAAGAAGGGTAAAGCTATTGAGGAGTTAGAGTCTACTGACACAGAATCTGATTCTGATAAAGAAATTGATCCAAGTCAAATGATGGCTATGTTTGCTAAAAATTTCAAAAGAATGAAATTTAACAAAAGGACTGGCAAATTTAGCAAGAGGCCATCATTCAAAAAGGAAGATGAGAAGGTGGAGAAGAGCAAGAGCACAATTATCAAACTTGACAAAGCAAAGGTCAAGTGTTTCAATTTTGGAATACTGGGGCACTTTGCTAGTGAATGCAGAAAGTTAAAAAGTCAAGGAAAAGGGAAATCACTTCTATCAATAGAAAAGGATTGGGCAGATTCAAGCTCAGAGGATGAAATTGATTATGAAAATTTAGCATTTATGACATCCTCCTCAAGAAAATCACAATCACCCAAAGAATCCTCATCTCCTAAAACTCAGGTATCAATCTTCACTCCTGAATCCTTATTAAATTTAGACTCTGATGGTATTCAAATTGTGCAAAGTGATGTTAATAAAATAATGATAAACTGTAGATCTCTCACTAGTGAAAGTGAAATGTTAAGAGAAGAAAATTTAACCTTGATAAGTAGGAATGATCATTTAGAGTTTAAGTTAAAATTAATGGAACTATACAAAAAGGATTTTGATAAATATAGTCATAATTACACTGAAATCTTGAAAGCCTTTCACTATGTTAAGAAAGAACTAGAGGAAGAAAGACTCAAGTTTAGAGTCTGGACAAACTCTGTAGAAAAGTTCAGGAAATTCTCAATAATCAAAATGTATGTCAAACTACTAGTCTAGGCTATGACAAGAGTCAAGGCAAAAGACCTATTGTTGAGAATGATAACAACATAAAAGCTAGCCAAATTAATAAGACTAAGGATAAAAGTACCTTTGTTCATGTTAAGTTTGTGACTCCTAAAGAAAAGACTGAAACCACAAACTAATCTGTCAATAGTCCCCCTGTTGTTGATAAAAAGACAGATGAAACAAGAGTAAATAAGTATAAGAAAAACATTAACATAGGGTACTTGTCTAAGTCTAGGTTAATGGAACGGCTAGAGAACTTATTAGAGTCTACCAAAACTAGGAGAAAGAGGAATGGTAAGGAAGGAATTAATAAGGCCAATAATTATCAAAAGGATCCTAATGCTCCTAGAAAGAAGTGTTATAGATGTGGCAACTACAACCATTTAGCTCTAGACTGTAAAACAAAAATTGAGAAGAAATCAGAGTCTAGTCCTTCACAGACTCTGAAAAGTCACTACATTCCACAGAAACCTTGTTATCACTATGGTAGTATATTTCATTCTATTTATATGTGTAGGGACTATCATGATTTGTATTAAAAAATTTATATGCTAAAATCTTCTATTGATAAGAGTTGGTATGACACTGTTAAGACTCCACAAAAGTCTAAAGCAACAAAGGAGACAGGTAAACCAAAAGTGAAAAATACCGAGCCTGTTTCACCTAATGTTAGTAGAAAAGGATTCAAAACAGTTTGGGTCCCCAAAACATCTAACTAGTTGCTTTATATATGTAGGGAACCAGGGTAAAGAAAGTAACCCTAATCCTAGATAGTGGATGCTCAGGACACATGACTAGTAGGAAATCCCTGCTTACAGATTTTGTGGAAATGGTTGGCCCAGAAGTATCATTTGGATATGGGAACAAAGGATAAACACTGGGATATGGCAAGATTATACTTGAGAATGTCATCATTGAAGAAGTAGCTCTAGTTGATGGCTTGAAACACAACTTAATTAGCATAAGTCAACTTGGAGATAAAGGTTACTGTTAGTGGACTTTTTGTCCACTATATACATTCCAATTTGGCTTAAATTGATCGCTAGTGCCCAAGTATTTAGTGTCTTTTGATGTGTTTTATGTTTTTGGTGTGCAGATTACCAGGCAAAGCAGAATTTA
This sequence comes from Oenanthe sinensis, assembly GCA_028671895.1. Classification (NCBI taxonomy): domain Eukaryota; kingdom Viridiplantae; phylum Streptophyta; class Magnoliopsida; order Apiales; family Apiaceae; genus Oenanthe; species Oenanthe sinensis. The sequence continues at coordinate 21,483,182 of CM053807.1, forward strand.
TGAATATTTGCATAAATTGGTGGTACATGAGCTAGGAATTAAAAGGAGGAAGATCAAGGCTTGAGTTGAGGTCGAAAGAAGGCAAGACGAGTCGCTAAAGGAGCAACGTTTCAAAGAATTCAACTGCGGGGCAGTAGGGTGAGGCGCGCCCGCGCTCCATGAGGCGCGCTCGCGCTCTATTAATGAGGCGCGCCCGCGCCCTGTCAAGCGCCCCCGCGCTCCAGCCGACTTCAGTTGCTGATTTTTGCAGTTTGGTCCGTTTCGAAGCCCAGGAAGCAGCGAGCCCATGGATCATTATTTTATGTAACCTAGTATAAAGACATAAGGATGATTATTAGTATTTTATCGATCAAGCAATTAAGTAAGCAAGTAGGGTTTTTATTATCGTACAAGAGGACAGAGTACTTTGTGAGCCGTCAAGCTATTTTCTTTTGTAATTTTCATCACGTGGATTATCGGTTGTTCTTTTACTCTTGCAATTAATATCAGTAGTTTATGTATAATTGTTATTTTACGATGTTTTCAATTGAACCCATGATGTCGACTGGTCCAATTATGGGCTAATCGTTATCATGGGGTTTTAATGGATTTTTCTATCGATTCTAGATATTGATTGTTTTTATGCCAAAGTGTGTGATTGTTATGGATAGCCTAGTATGGTTAAGCTTATTCATTGTAAATGCGTCGCGAACATTTATGATTGTTTGTTGAACCCTCGTGAATGCGAAAGTGGATCTAGGGTTTAGAACATGCCATGCTAGCATAGGTTTTTGCATGATAAGAGCATGTATTAATTTGTGGTGTAATTCTAACCGTCTTGCACTGACTATGTGATTTTATGGATACTTGTGCTTAAGCCATTATGTTTTCAATCTCTATAGACATATAGGGACTAATCGTAGTGGTTGACTATTTGACTTCTATCAATTGTGGATGTTCATTAGGATGGTATGCGTACAACAAAAGTTGACGTTTATCAGTTTAGAGGGTCTGATCAGTTATCATCACTTTCACATGCTAGGTTGAAAAGGCATAAGATTCTAGATGAGATAGATTATGAAGTTAAAATCCCATGTTTATTTCATATAAGTAATTCGTTAAGTTTTAATTAGTAGCGTAATCAACACTCCAATTGTTATTTTCTTAGCAGTGAAATTTAATCATACTCTGGTGTATAAGTGAACTACACGTAAGCAAGTCGAGTCTCTGTGGAAACGAATCCTACCTATTACTGTATTACTTGTGACCACGTTCTCTTGCGTGAATAAAGTGTGAACAAGTTTTTGGCGCCGCTGCCGGGGACTCGGTTCATTGTTTTGTTTAGTTAATGTGCTTATCATCAGTGGTCGTTAGATATCACTGACTGAGATTTGTTACTAATCGTTCTTGTTTGCTATGTGAATTCAGGTAATTGATCGTGTATGCGTATGCGTTCTCAAGCGAGTAAGGAAAAACTGGAAGAACACTCAGACGAAGAGAGGGGAATTGCAGTTCCGGAAATTGAGCCAGAAATAGTGATGGGGGATCCAGTGAAAGCTCTTAAGGATTACTATCAACCGAAGATCAATGACATTCAGTCAAGCATTGTTAGGCCGGCTATTGCAGCTAATAATTTCGAAATCAAGCCGGGCACAATTCAAATGGTTCAGAATTCTGTGCAGTTTGGGGGTTCACCTGTTGAGGACCCTAATATGCATATCAGAGACTTCATCGAGATCTGTGATACCTTTAAAACCAACGGGGTTTCTGAGGATGCTATAAAACTGAGGCTGTTTCCATTCTCTCTACGAGACAAGGCAAAGAGTTGGTTGCATTCGCTGCCAGCAGGTTCTATAACTACTTGGGAGGATCTCGCACAAAAGTTTCTGACTAAATTCTTTCCTATGGCTAAGACGGCAGCCATGAGGAATGCTCTTACACAGTTCAATCAACATTCTAGAGAAACGTTGTGTGAAGCTTTGGAAAGGTATAAAGAGATGCTTCGAAAGTGTCCCCATCATGGAATGCCAGATTGGATGGTCATTAACGGTTTCTATAATGGATTGAATCATTCACGACCTATGCTTGATGCAGCATCTGGAGGAGCTCTTTGGGCCAAGAGCTATGAAGAAGCTTATGACTTGATTGAAATGATGGCTGCCAACGAGTATCAGAATCCTACTCAGCGATTGCCGCAGAGTAAAAATGCAGGTGTTTTTGAAGTGGATGCTGCCACGGCTATAACAGCTCAACTACAGGCTTTATCTATAAAGGTGGACGCATTGTCCAAGGCAGGAATTCAGCAAGTCGCTATGGTTTGTGATCTGTGTGCAGGTGCTCATGATACAACTCAGTGTGCTATTTCTAGCGATTCAGCGTATTTTGTCGGCAACTTTCAGAAGCCTACACAACCGGCACCTAATACATATCACCCCAACAATAGGAATCATCCTAACTTCAGTTGGAGCAATAATCAGAATGCCATGCCGCAACCATCGCAGGGTCAGCAATTCGGAACAAGGCCTTTCAACAATTCTGTTCCTCAACAATCTTATGCACCAAGACAATCATACAACCCTTCTGGTTTCCATCAACAACCTCAAGGAGGACAAGGGCATTCAAATGAAAAGTCAGAGATGGAGGAACTGAGAATGATGTATAAGAGTCAAGCTGTGACACTGAAAACGTTGGAAAATCAAATTGGTCAACTAGCAAATGCTCTTCTAAACAGACCACACGGACAATTACCAAGTGACACAGAGGCTAACCCAGGCAAGAAAGAAAGCAAGGAACAAATACACGCTATTACATTGCGTTATGGAAGGGTTACGAACAATCAGGAGGTCGAAATTCCACAAAACGAAGAACGTCAGCATTCTGGGCAGGAGGTGGAGAGCGGGCGCGCTTCCTCAGGCGCGGGCGCGCCTCACCTTACTGCCGGAAGGGGATTTTCTACAGAAAAAGTTGCGCAGGAGGAGTCGATCAAGAAAAAAATGAATGATGCAGAGGAGAAAAGCAGTTCAGAGAAAGACAGTGATCACAAGGAAGTATTTCCTCCTCCACCATTCCCTAAAACGCTTCAGAAGCAGAAATCGGATAAACAGTTTGCTAAATTCTTGGAAGTTTTTAAGAAACTACACATCAACTTACCTTTTGCTGAAGCGCTGGAACAAATGCCAAGCTACGCCAAATTCATGAAAGGCATTCTATCTAGGAAACTGAAGCTAGAAGAGTTAAACACTGTTGCCTTGACGGAAGAGTGTAGTGCAGTATTGCAGCAGAAGTTACCACCAAAGTTGAAGGATCCTGGTAGTTTCACTATACCATGCATAATTGGGAATTTGTCGTTCGACAAATGTTTGTGCGATTTGGGAGCGAGCATCAACCTCATGCCATACTCTATATTCTTACAACTTGGTCTTCCTGAGCCAAAGCCGACCAACATGTCACTGCAATTGGCGGATCGTTCAATCACTTATCCGCGAGGAATTGTCGAAGATGTTTTGGTGAAAGTTGACAAACTAATCTTTCCAGCAGATTTTGTCATCCTTGATTTTGAAGAAGACAAGAAGATCCCTATCATTCTTGGTAGACCATTCTTGGCAACGGGAAAGACATTGATTGACGTACAGAAGGGAGAACTCACCATGAGAGTGCACGATCAGAATGTCACATTCAATGTGTTCAAAGCAATGCAATTTCCAACAGAAGAAGATCAATGCTTTAAAGTAGATGTAGTGGAATCTGCTGTGCAAGTAAAAATTGAACACATGCTAATGAATGATACACTGGAAAAGGCTTTAAGTGGGGACTTTACAATTGAAGAGGATGAGGTTGAAGAACAGGTACAGTCTCTGAAGGCTTCTCCTTGGCAACAAAGTTTGAGAAACCAGAATCGTTGGGTTTATCTGAATTGAGATAATCACATCAGCGGTTGAAACCATCTATCGAGGAAGCACCGAAGCTAGAGCTCAAACCATTGCCTGATCATTTAAGGTATGCTTCCCTTGGGGAATCATCTACTTTACCTGTGATTATTGCTGCTAACCTTACAGGTCCTGAAGAAGAAAAGCTGTTAAGGGTTCTCAGGGAATTCAAATCAGCCATTGGTTGGACTATTGCAGACATTAAAGGAATCAGCCCTGCCTATTGCCAGCATAAGATTCCGCTGGAAGAAGGAAGTAAGCCAACAGTGGAACATCAGAGAAGGCTTAATCCACTCATGAAGGAAGTGGTGAAGAAGGAAATTATTAAGTGGTTGGATGCAGGGATTATCTATCCTATTTCTGACAGTGCTTGGGTGAGTCCAGTTCAATGTGTGCCAAAGAAAGGAGGCATGACGGTGGTAACTAACGAAAAGAACGAGCTCATTCCTACGCGGGCAGTCACTGGTTGGAGAGTCTGCATGGACTACAGGAAGTTGAACAAAGCTACTAGGAAGGATCACTTCCCTCTTCCTTTCATTGATCAGATGCTAGACCGACTTCCCGGCCATGAGTATTATTGCCTTCTGGATGGATATTCGGGTTACAATCAGATCTGCATTGCTCCAGAGGATCAGGAGAAGACAACATTTACATGTCCGTTTGGTACCCTCGTTTTTCGAAGGGTTTCTTTTGGGTTATGTGGTGCACTTGGCACTTTTCAGAGGTGCATGATGGCAATTTTTTCAAACATGATTGGTAAGACAGTGGAAGTCTTCATGGATGATTTTTCAGTATTTGGGATTTCTTTTGACGAATGTCTACACAATCTTAGCATGGTTCTGAAAAGATGCGTGGAGACTAATCTGGTCCTCAACTGGGAGAAGTGCCATTTCATGGTACAAGAGGGAACTATTCTTGGACACAAGGTGTCACGTCGAGGCCTGGAAGTGGATAAAGCAAAAATAGAGATAATTGAAAATCTTCCACCGCCCAATTCAGTGAGAGGAATTCGTAGTTTCCTCGGTCATGCAGGTTTCTACAAAAGATTCATCAAGGATTTCTCCAAAATTTCCAAACCTTTGTGTAAGCTATTGGAGAAGGATATTCCCTTCAAATTCGATGATGATTGTATGATAGCTTTTGAGACATTGAAGAGGAAGTTGATTTCGGCACCTGTGATCATCGCCCCAGATTGGAATGAACCTTTTGCTATGATGTGTGATGCTAGCGATTTTGCAGTGGGGGCTGTTCTTGGCCAAAAGAAAGATAAGATTTTTCATGTTATCTACTATGCAAGCAAGACACTCAATGATGCGCAATTGAATTACACAACCACGGGGAAGGAGCTGTTAGCCATTGTATATGGCTTTGAAAAATTCAGATCATACTTGCTTGGTACGAAAGTGACGGTGTTTACTGACCACGCAGCTATTAGATATCTGCTCTCCAAGAAGGATTCTAAACCCCGCTTGATTCGATGGGTTCTTCTACTACAAGAATTCGAATGTTGAGATCAAAGATAGAAAAGGGACAGAAAATCAAGTAGCTGATCACCTCTCACGATTGGAAGATCTTGGTAAATCATCTCAAGACAGTACCCTCATCAATGAATCATTTCCAGATGAACAGCTGTTTGGAATACAAGAAGAAGAACCATGGTATGCTGATATTGTGAATTATCTGGTAAGTCAAATTGTTCCACCTGAGTTGTCGCCAGCTCAAAGGAAGAAATTCATGCACGACGTCAAGTGGTTTCGTTGGGATGAGCCATATCTGTTTAAACAAGGGGCTGACCAGGTTATCAGGAGGTGTGTACCATATAGTGAGACAGACAATATTCTGAGGGATTATCATGCCACCGCTTATGGAGGCCATTATGGAGGTGAAAAGAAAGCGACTCGTATTCTGCAGGCAGGATTTTATTGGCCATCACTCTTCAAGGATGCTCATCAGTTTGTAACCATGTGTGATCGTTGCCAGCGAGTAGGCAACATTTCAAAAAGGGATGAGATGCCCCTTAATGTAATGTTAGAGGTAGAAATTTTTGATGTGTGGGGGATCGACTTCATGGGCCCATTCATTTCATCATGCAATAACCAATACATCTTGCTAGCTGTGGATTACGTCTCCAAATGGGTTGAGGTCAAGGCACTTCCAACTAATGATGCCAATGTAGTGCTCAACTTCCTTCACAAGAATATTTTCACCAGATTTGGGACTCCAAGGGTCATTATTAGCGATGAGGGTTCTCACTTTTGCAATCGGAAGTTCACTAATCTGATGGCAAGATTCAACATCAACCATCGGGTGGCTACAGCGTACCACTCTCAAACCAATGGCCAAGCTGAAGTATCAAACCGTGAGATCAAACGCATTCTGGAAAAAGTGGTAAGTCCTTCTCGTAAGGATTGGTCTTTAAAACTGGATGAAGCTGTGTGGGCTTACCGAACTGCGTTCAAAACACCTTTGGGTATGTCACCATATCAACTTGTCTATGGAAAGGCTTGTCATCTGCCGGCAGAACTGGAACACAAGGCTTATTGGGCATTGCAGAAGCTGAATTTTGATTGTAAAGCCGCAGGGGAAAAGAGGATGGTGCAAATCAATGAAATGGATGAGTTTCGTCTACAAGCTTATGAGAATAACAAGCTCTATAAGGAAAAAGTGAAAAGATGGCATGATCGTCGGTTGACAACAAAGGTATTTGTTCCTGGTCAATTAGTTTTATTATTTAACTCTCGTCTGCTATTGTTTCCAGGAAAACTCAAGTCAAGGTGGTCAGAACCCTTTGTTGTGAAGACTGTGTTTCCACACGGAGCTATGGAGATTTATGAAAAGACCCCAGATCAAGCGTTTAAAGTCAATGGTCAGAGATTGAAGCCTTATTTGGGAGAACAAGTAAATCGCGAAGCTGAAGTCGCGATTCTGTCTACCTCGGATTGAGGACCTGAAGTAACGTCCGCCTAAATGACGTTAACGACAGCGCTCGTGGGAGGCAACCTACGGCTTGAATGGTAATTTTTATTCTTATAAAAAATAAAATAACAAAATAAATAATTTAAAAAAAAACACAAAAAATGCAAAATTACAAAATAATCAGAAAAATGGACAGAAGCACCAGGGGCGGGCGCGCTCCTAGAGGCGCGGGCGCGCCTGGGTGCGGTTCCAGAAAAAAAATAGTAAAAAAAAATCAGAAAAACGAAAAATGAAGAAAATTTTTATCTTTTTATTTGTTTTTAGCCCAACCCAGCTGCAAAGCATAATGTAACGTAGTATGTAATAGTGATAACGATAACTCAACTAAGAAACAAAGACAGATAAATAATATTAACTTGCAGCACAGAAATCCAGAAGGACATAATCAAGAAGATCATACATACATCATTGCTGAACATTCAAGATAGAAGAATTACTGAACGTCAGTGAGAGAAGTTCATTAATATGTTCAAGCCTCAGTGACAAATAAGAGTTCAGAAGACTTCATACTAAAGACAGAGCAGTGATTCATGTGTAATTGTCAAAGGGTTTCAGTGATCAGAAGCAATGCAAAAGTCCAGGGTTAATCAGCTGAACAGAACAGAGATTAAGAGAATTCATTCAGTGTTAGTCGTTTATGAACCAGACCAGTGCACTAAGCGTCAGCACAACAAGAAGAGAATTGTCTTAATTAATCAAAAGAAAATCAGTTGATCAAGCCAAGCCAGAAGAGTAAAATTCAAGTTGTAATTAATTCAAGAATTCAAGATAAATATGCTAAGGAAGGAATTACTACAATTGGTGGTTCATTACTCTTGAAGCAATGGGAAGGTGCAACATAAGTCTTACAGGTGCCAATCAAAGTTTAAGTATGTGAGTGGCGCCTGTACAGGGAAGACACTGCACAGGCGCAACACACCTCTCAGGGGCAACTCAGCTACTCAATGTTTCTAAGTCAAGACAATCTGTGAGTGGTGCCTACACAGTGCAACAACTGTATAGGCGTAACTCACATTCAAAGGCGCAACATGCAATGGAAATTCTAAGGCATGAGTGGCGCCTATACAGGGCAACCACTGTATAGGCGCAACTCATATATTCAAGGCGCAACTCAGGACAACAGATGCAACATACTTCAAGTGGCGCCCCTACACCACTACCACTGTGCAGGCGCCACTCAGGACTTAGCATTGTGGAAAGCAAATTTCCAAGAAGTCTACAAATATATATGGGTTCAAATCAATTATTTTAATTGGTCATCATCTTCAAGCATTCAACACACACAGCCGGGAAGCTCCATTAAAGCTAGACATTTATTTCACCCAACTGTATTGTGTTGTTATATTGTTTTGAACCCACTGCAGCTAATCATTTGATTAGATTTGTAGCACCACAGGGATTTAATAATAACTTGTTATTTCCCAGCTTTGTGTTTTATTAACTGTCAAGTTCATTTCTTTAAAAACACAAACACTTCCGTAAATTAACTGAAATTTCTACCACATCATATTCAACCCCCCCCTTCTATGATGATATTGGACCTAACAATTAGTATCAGAGTTTGTTGATTGACTTTACAAATCAGATCCAAAAATAGTTTTTCTAAAAAGTGCATTTTTAGATCTAGAAAAATTTATCTTGAATTTTCTTTTATTTTTAAAGAAAATTCAATTTCGAATTTTTCATTGATTTTAAATTCACTAAATTTTAAAAAGCTATCAATCATCAAGAATTCGAATTAAAAATTATTTTCTCAATATTTAATTTTTATTCGAATTGATTTTAATTTTTGAGAAATTAATTATTTCTTAAGATTTAAAATTCTTAATAGCCATGAGTACCCAAAAGCTAAGCAGTATTAAAATTCCCACCTTCGACAAAAATGAATACATCTTGTGGAAAAAGAAGATGACCATTTTCATCAAGACTTGTAATTCTCAATATTTAGGAATTCTTGAAAATGGCCCCTATGTTCCTCAAAAGCTTACACCGGAAACAGTTTCAGAAGATGGCGTTCGGATTCCTCAAGGGTTTACCCCAAAGGAACCATCAGAGTTTACTGATACTGATAAAGAGAGAGTAGCATGGGACAATCATCTACAATGCATCTTGATGGATTCTTTGGACACAACAATGCTGAATCAGGTGTTCAATTGCACAAGTGCCAAACAGATGTGGGACACAATAAATCTGCTAATGGAGGGTACAGCTGAAGTGAAAGAAAACAGGCTGGACATTCTTACCTCCCAATATGAAGCATTCAAGTCACTTCCTGGAGAAAGTATAACTCAAGTTTTTGAGAGATATAACAAATTGCTAAATGACTTGTCTCTACATGGGAAGGCTTACACGCGAAGGGAAATCAACAGAAAATTCATGTTGACGCTGCCAGCACACCTAGAGCACAAAATCTCTGCTATCAGAGAAAGAAGTGATATAAATGATATGTCAATTGAAATGCTATATGGAAAGCTCAAGACTCATGAGATGGAGCAAGAGCAGAGACAAATCATTTACGGCTCAAGTACAGTGGACAGTAAGAACACAGCACTGTTAAAGACGACAGCTCTTGTAGCCAGTGATATTGCTGTCAATGAGACTAACAAAGAAGCACCTATAGTTGAAAAGGAAGAAATTGTAGAAGCTGAACTATCAGAATCTAATCAACCGGGTGATGAAGACGACTTCTATTCATTAGAAAAACTTGAACAACTGGAAAACAAAACTATGGCCTACATGGCGGGAAAGTTCAAGAACCTGAGGTTTAGGAGGAACCCTAAGTACAAATTTAAGAGTAACTCGAGTTACAGTGGTTCCAGGGACAAAACCAACAACCGATGTAATTCGTCTTCAGGGTCTCACAGTAGAGGAGGCTATAAGACAGGGATGGTAGATAGAAGTAAGTTTAAATGCTACAATTGTGGAGAACCCGGTCATTTTGCAACAGAATGCCGGAAACCAAAACAAGGGAATGAAAGGAAGGAGTCCTACGATGAATTAAAGCAGAAGTATGATGCGCTGGTGAAGAAGCATCAAGGAAGAGCTTATATAGCTGAAGGAAAGAGCTGGGATGATTCAGATAATGATGAAGAGGAGGTTTATGGAAATCTTGCGTTAATGGCAGACTCTTCAGAGGCATCACCTCAATCATCAAAGGTATCATTTCTTTCTTCCGTTGAAATGTCTAATTCTGAGTATAAGAAAACTGTGGAAGATCTAAGCATAGAAATGTTTAATATTCATACAAGCATGCTAGCATCTGTAGAAGAAAATGCTAAACTAGTTCTTAAGAATAAACTGTTAGAAGCTAAAAATGAAGAACTAGAGTTTGCATGTGTTAATGTAGAAGATCTTAAACAGAAGATAGAATACTTTCAGAATAGAGATAAGTGCAACCAGGAAGTAGAAGCAGCTCTAAGAAGTAAAATTTCTGATTTAGAGTTAAAACTTCAAGCATATAAGAAGTCTGTGAATCTTGTAAAGGAGGCTATAAACAAACAAGTCATATGTCAGAAAACAGGAATAGGTTTTGACTATGATAAGAAAGCAGGAAAAATGCATGTAGAATCTATTGCTGAGGAAAGTCCTATGAAGCAAGACATTCCACATGTATTGAAAAATGTAGCTAAGCCCCTTTATAAGAAGTTCGTCATAGAACCCCTAAATGAAGATGATATCTTAATGAAAGAAGAACTCCTTGCTGAGGAGAAAGAGGAAAAGGTTGTAGATAAGAAGAACTTGCCTAAGAAATCTGTTAAGATTGAAGAACCTAAGAAACTGGTTAAAATTGAAATAGGCAATAAAAATGAAAACAAGAAAGCAAACAGAAATGGTAAGGTAGGTGCTAACAATTCTAGAAAAGTTTGTAATAATTGCAATTCTACTGGTCATCTTACGCATGCATGCAATAAGATAAAAGTAGTTAAAACAGAAACTTCTAGTATGCCTGCCATGCCTGCCATGTCTATTCCTCATCAACCATGCGGTAAAGTAGGATGCATGCCATGTGCTTTCAATATCATGTCTGCATACATAAACTTAATGATCTCTTCATCAAGTACTTGCATGAATACAGATGTGAACATGACTAGAAAGCATGTTAGGGCAAAGACTGCCAGTCCTCCTAAAGTTAGGAAGGAAACCCCTGTCCCTAAGCCTAAAGGCACTCATGTCAAGGCTAAACCAAAGGGCAAGGGTGCAGTCGATGAGAAAGACAAGGACCAGAAAATTTCTGTAACTAAATCTTTTTACTTATCTAAATCTCTTGGACCCAATCAAGTTTGGGTACCAAAGAAAAAGTAATCAATCTGTGGATGCAGGGTACAGCGAAGAACAAACGTGTCATGTGGATACTTGACAGTGGATGTTCTAGGCACATGACTGGAGATAAAGCCCTGCTCACAGATGTGATTGAGAAAGCTGGCCCGATAGTGACCTTTGGAGATAACAGCAAGGGATTCACAACGGGATATGGCAATCTGGAAATCGGGAATGTTATCATTGAAAACATCTCTCTTGTGGACGGATTAAAGCACAACCTTCTGAGTATCAGTCAGTTCACTGACAAAGGATACAAGGTAACTTTTGAGAAAGAAAGATGTGCTATCCAAAGCAGAAAGGATACGAAGCTTGCTCTTCAGGGAGTGAGAAAGAGGAATCTCTTTGTAACTGATTTGTTCTCTGCAAGCAAAGGCGAAGTTCAATGTTTTTACAGCAAAGCTTCAACAGAGGACAGTTGGTTGTGGCACAAGAAACTTTCTCACCTCAACTTCAAAACAATGAACTCTTTAGTAAAGAGGGAATTGGTTAGAGGACTGCCCGAGATGGAATTCTGTCAAGAAGGGTTATGCGAAGCATGTGAAAAGGGGAAGTCAAAGAAAGCATCTCACCGAAGCAAAGACTCAACCAACATTACTGAACCACTATAACTACTGCATATGGATTTATTTGGTCCAGTCAACGTCATGTCTATGTCGAGGAAGAGATATGCACTTGTAATTGTTGATGACTACTCCAAGTACACGTGGGTGTTGTTTCTAGCCGCAAAGGATGAAGCCCCTCAAACAATTATCAATCACTTAAAGAAAATTGAGTTGGTAGCTGGTCTGCCTGTCAGGAAGATAAGGTCTGACAATGGAACAGAATTCAGAAATGCAATCCTGAATGAATTCTGTGTGGAAAAAGGAATATCAAGACAATTCTCTGCGCCCAGAACTCCACAACAAAATGGAGTGGTAGAGAGGAAGAACAGGACTTTGGTTGAAGCAGCAAGAACCATGCTGAATGAAGCAAAGTTGCCTCTATACTTTTGGGCTGAAGCAGTCAACACAGCTTGCTACACTCAAAATCGTACCCTGATTAATAAAGAACATGACAAGACTCCTTATGAAGTATTGGCCAACAAGAAACCAACACTGAAATACTTTCATGTGTTTGGAGCAAAGTGCTTCGTATTGAAAGATGATGAGCATCTGGGAAAGTTCGAATCCAAGGCTCATGAAGGCATATTTCGTGGCTTCTCAATGGAATCTAAGGCGTACAGGGTTTATGTGATTGATCACAAAAAGGTCATTGAAATCATGAATGTAACTTCCGCTGATCTAAAGCTCCCAAGTCTACAAAGAACAGACAACACTGAAACTCTGCAGTTTGAAAATTTGAACTCAGATGAAGGTGAAGTAGAACCTGAAGCTGCAACAGAAACTCAAGCTCCAAATGAGAATAACAACATTGATGATTCTGACCCTAGTAGTGGAAACAGTGGAAGATTCACAGAAACTACTAGTAGTGGCAGAGAATCTCATTCTCAACCTAGCAGCAGCTCAGGGGGAGCAACTGAAGGATCTACAAACAGGACCCAGCACAATAATGAAAATCAGGCTGAATCATCTAGGGCAAATCTGCCTAGACATAGGGTGTGGAGTAGAGATCACCCCTTTGAGTTGATTCTTGGAGATCCAGATGTTGGAGTTCAAACAAGACGTGCTTCCCAAAATGAATGTTTATTCTCTGGTTTTCTCTCTGAAATAGAACCAAAGAAAGTGGAAGAAGCACTAGAAGATCCAGATTGGGTTCTTGCCATGCAAGAAGAACTCAATCAATTTGAGAGACAAAAGGTGTGGAAGCTGGTACCCAGGCCAAAGAACAAGTCTATTATTGGCACAAAGTGGGTATTCAGAAACAAGCTGGATGAAGATGGCATTGTTACGAGGAACAAGGCCAGACTGGTTGCTAAAGGTTATTCTCAGGAGGAAGGAATAGATTATGATGAAACATATGCACCAGTGGCCAGGCTTGAAGCTATCAGGATATTCTTGGCATTTGCAGCACATTCCAACTTTAAGGTATATCAAATGGATGTGAAGAGTGCATTCCTGAATGGAGAGCTGGAAGAAGAAGTATATGTGGAACAACCCCCAGGGTTTGAAGATCCAGAATTTGCAGATTTTGTGTACTTCCTCTTCAAAGCACTCTATGGCCTGAAGCAAGCCCCTCGAACATGGTATGACACTCTATCTATATTTTTACTTGAAAATGGTTTTACTAGAGGTGTCATAGATAAGACTCTATTCAATAAAATGCATAAAAATGATATGATATTAGTGCAAGTCTATGTAGATGATATTATATTTGGTTCTACTAACGATCAGTTGTGTAGTAGATTTGCTAAGCTAATGCAGAGTAGGTATGAAATGAGCATGATGGGAGAGCTGAACTATTTCCTTGGACTCCAAGTAAATCAAAGGAAAGATGGAATCTTCATTTGCCAGACCAAGTACATCAAAGAACTTTTGAAAAAGTATGGTCTTGAAGATGTATCCACAGCCAAAACTCCAATGGCAACTGCCACTAAGCTTGATAAAGATGAGCCTGGTAAGAGGGTAGACATCACAAGCTACAGAGGTATGATCGGCTCATTACTTTACCTTACTGCAAGTAGGCCAGATATAATGTTCTCTACATGCTTGTGTGCTAGGTTCCAATCAGATCCTAAAGAATCTCATCTTATAGCTGTTAAATGAATTTTTAGGTATCTTAAGGGAAGTCTGAATCTTGGAATTTGGTACCCTAAAGATACAGGTTTTGACCTTGTTGGCTATACAGATTCTGATTATGCAGGGTGTAGGATTGATAGAAAGAGTACATCAGGGAGTTGTCAATTCCTTGGTAGAAGGTTGATGTCCTGGTATAGCAAGAAGCAGCACTCAGTTGCAATGTCGACAGCTGAAGCTGAGTATGTTGCTGCTGGGAGTTGCTGTGCACAAATTCTATGGATAAGGAACCAACTTCAGGACTATGGACTGTTGCTGAGCAAAATTCCAATATTCTGTGACAACACAAGTGCCATAGCCATAACCAACAATCCTGTTCAACACTCAAGGACCAAGCACATTGATATCATGTATCATTTCATTCGAGAGCATGTCATGAATGGTACTGTAGAGTTATATTTTGTACCTACAGAGCAACAAATTGCAGACATCTTCACTAAACCACTAGATGAAATCACTTTCACTAGACTGGTTTGTGAACTTGGGATGTTAAATTCTACTGACTAATAAGTTAGTAATCAAAAACTGCAATTTGAAGCTGATAAATTCACTAGTTGATTAATTTCAATATTTTTAGGACTTGTGAATTTATCTACCAAAAATTATTTTCCAGTTATTAAGATTAAAGTTTAGATAAATACCTTGTGCATGCCTGCTTAATTTATTAGTCTGGTATTTATTTAATTTTTGATCTTAGAAAATATTTAAGTGCTTGTATTTAATTGATAAATTCTTGGCACTTATTTATTTAAATATTATTTGAAATTATTTTAAATAAAAAGAATGAATATTTATATTTATTCTCTTATTTAAAATAAAAGTAAAATAATTAGAAGCATAATTTATTTATAATGATAATTTTAACAATTAATGTTATTATTGTTATTAATAAATATTTTGTGAAATAATATTTGTGAGTAATTGATTATTAATTGATTAATTATTCGGATTATTCATGAATATTATTATTTATTAGTAACAAAATTTGGAACCACTTGAAAAACTGTCTAAGTACTGAGTGGCGCCTATACAGCATGCTCACTGTATAAGCGCAACTCATTCTCCAGTACTTAGTATTTTTAATGAAAAAGATCAAGTGGCGCCTCAAGTGTTGAGTGGCGCCAATACAGTGTATACACTATATAGGCGCAACTCACCACTTAAATTTTTTTGTTGCTAAGTAAACCTGTGTGGCGCCAATACAGTGCATTCATTGTACAGGCGCCACTCAGCACTTAAACAATTTTTTATTTCCTGAGATGCGCCTATTAATAACTGAGCTAGGTTTTGTGTTGTCTTTTTGTTACTTACACGTTTATACACAGCGAAGGCGCAACTCGAACCAAACTCAGATCTAGTTTTTTTTTAATCAGCCATAACTTGACCATTTCCTGTTCATTTTTAAAACTTAAATCAGTTTTGTGACCACCTTAAACTCAGCTTTCATTTGCAATAGGTTTCACTTAATTGGGTTCAGTTTTTAAAATTCACATTTTGTCAAAATTTTGAACAGTTTGGTCACTGTTTTATATTGTTATATTCGATTAAAAATTTTAATAAAATCAAAAGTGTGCATAGAATTACTAGGAATTAATCATATATTTATTTCAAGTCAATCCTAGTAATTTTATAATTAGGGTTTAGTTCATTATTTACTAAAATAATTCGATTTTAATTAGTACTTTTAATTAGTAAAAATCACTTTTTATTTTAAATGGGGAGTCATTTTGAGATTAAAAAGACTAATTATTTATCCATTTTAGTAGATGATTGGACTGAAGCAGGAGAGTTAGGTTACTGGGCTAGGTTTTTAAATGAAAATTCAATAGTCCGGTATGCACTAACAACTTCTGTCCCTTTAAATAGAAATCTTCTAAGACAGGTATACAGATCTGCTATGGACACGTCTGAAGATGGAATCTTGGCCTTCACCTGCAAAATTAAGAAGCAGAGAGTGCAAATCACTGAAAATGACATTAATAGAGCACTGCATCTACCTTCTGAAGATTTTGAAGATGATCCTTCACTAGAAGTTTTGAACAACTTCTTCCTGTTCATCCACTGCACCAGGGAAAACTCTAATCTTCCAAGGAAGATCTACAAAAATCACCTGCCCAAGGAGTGGAATCTGTTCTTCAACATTTTGTCTCATGCCTTTGCACCAAAGACAGGTGGATTTCATGGGATCACTCAATTCAATAAGGTGATAGGATATGCAGTGGCAACAGGCACCAGAATTAACTTCGGCAAGTTAATCATGGCTGAGATCTCGAAGAATCAGGCCAAAATGGAGAACTTCTGCCTGTACCCAAGATTCTTGCAGCTGGTGTTGAATGAAGTTCTTGAAGCTGATCAACTCCGGATGTTTCAGAACAGTCAGTTGGATGAGTCACCTTCTCTGCAGTTAAGAGCATTGGTGCTGCTCAATACTGAGACTGACTATCCAAATAGGTATGCTCCTGCACCTATGACTGAGCCCATAAGGGATTTTATTGCTCTTCTTAGACAGGAAAGTGAAGAAGATCAAGAAGAAGAAGCATCAATCTCTGCAGAGGACAGTGAAGCTGAAATTTCAAGTGATTCTGGAAGCTCAGCAGCATTAGAAAAAGAAGAAGTGGAAGAAGAACCAGGCACTGATAATGAAGATGAAGCTATGAGAGAAGCTGGTTCTGAAAATGAGCAAGACCAAATTCCTACAGAAGAATAAAGGAATAGCCCTATAAATCTAACAGAGGAGATAGTGGTGGAGATAGAAGTAGAAGAACCTCAAGCTACAGATGTTTACATCCCTAGCATGTCTGATGAAGGTATGGATGAAGGTTCACTTCTTTACTTTGATCTCTCTGCTTTTCTTTCAGA
The DNA here is from genome assembly GCA_028671895.1 of Oenanthe sinensis. Taxonomy (NCBI): domain Eukaryota; kingdom Viridiplantae; phylum Streptophyta; class Magnoliopsida; order Apiales; family Apiaceae; genus Oenanthe; species Oenanthe sinensis. The sequence continues at coordinate 21,499,974 of CM053807.1, forward strand.
TGAACATGACACAATATCTCCATCTGTACCTCAAACGACAATGCACACACTAGAGCCCTCAGTGGCCGTCAAAGCTGGCAATGAACTTGGCAACCCACTAGTTCTAACCTCTGCTAGAGCTCAACAAACAGTTCCTTCATCTCCTCAAACCAGAAAAAGAACACTCGAAATAGATGATAGGACTGTTTCTATACCGGATCAGGAATTTATTCAAATATCCCCTACAGCTCTGCCTTCTCGAAAACGTCATAAAATGAATTTTAAACCAAAGGCAACTGTGAGCCAGGAACCTGATTCTCCGATCTCTGAAAACCTTCTTTTTCTTCGTAATCTAAATTCTGAAATTGTTAAAATCCTGAAAGGTTCGGAAATAGAAACAGAGGTTGCAACAACATACGCTACTTCAGTAGCTTGTACTGTTTTGGTTGATCCAATTCAGAACCTGTCTTCACAGACAGTAGGGGGCATCACTGACTCTCACGAGCCATTCATTACATTGTCAAATGTGGTGACCCCCCTGGACTTAAAATCTCCGGATCCTATTAAGGATGTTCTCCCTCCCCAAGTGGGTGAAGTGGAAAGGCAACTCTCCCATAGAAGGGAAGAGGTCTCCATTCATGGAGTAGCTGTGTCAACAGCACCACCACTTCAAGTGAAAATGCCTTCACAGGCTTCACGGGGCACCACAGGCTCTAATTTGTCAATCTTTACATTGCCTGAGGTGGTGACCCCCTTGGAAATTCCAAGTCCAGCTCCTTTAACAAAGGTCCCCCCACCTTTTCAGGTCAGGTGGAGGGACAACACACCCATAGAATGGATGTGGACTCTATTCATAGAGTATCTGCTGCTTCGGTAGTAGAACCTGTTCAGAGTGCCTCTGGACAGGTCATGCCTTCAATGGCTTCAGCTGGCATCACTGATTCTTCTTTATTTCCAATCATTACAGAATCAATAGTGGTGACCACACTGGGTCTAAACTCCCCAGTTCCTGAAAAAGGAGTTCTCCCCACCCACAGTGGTCTGGCGGAGAGGCAACCTACCCATAGAAGGGATAGGGATTTTCTTGCAGGTCTTGAAGATATGGATGCTACAATGAGTGAAACATTTAATCTTAGTGATCTTCAATTCCCTGACCCCGATCAGCCGAGTGTGAGTGTTGAGGGTCGTGTTCAAACAGAAACAGTGAGAAGTGAGACACCCACCGACCAAACAAACACCCCACACGATACACACACTACACATAGCCAAAGGATTATAAATCTGGAGGCCCAAGTCACTGAAATTCAATACTCATTACGGAAGATCTTGGAAGTGCAAGAGCAGCAGCAAGTTGAAATGAAAGAAATTAAAGATCTGGTTCAATAGCTGCTGGCTCAGAAAGTTCCTGTCTCTACTCAATCAACTCCAATAGCTCAGATTACTCCGATCAGAAGGGAGGATAACCCAACTGAGGGGGAGAGAATAGCACAAGAAAAAGAAGTTGGAGCTGAAATGATAATGGAGTATACAGCTCAGGGGGAGTCAGATTTCTTTTACAGGCCTGGAGCGAGGCAACTTGAAGAAGGAGAAATCTTTGAACCCTACGTGCCTATGGATATTCCTACAGAAATTGAGATAGAAAAGACAATACAGGCTGAAGGGATAGATATCGAAGAAGAGTTTGCAGAAGAATATGCTTTTGATAATGACTGTCTTCTATTTGGTGTAGATGAAGTTATTACTAAAGGTGTATCTGAGGCTCAGGACTTAATGAAAAGGAAATGGAAAAGAGTACAACACGCAATAGAAAGGAGGAACAGAATGAAGGACATAGAAACGAAAGTTGGCCCTGAATGGGATGAAGCAAGGTCTCTGCTAAAGAAAAAGGAGTTATCTCTTTCTCACAGGAAAGATAGAGAAGTCCTTGATCTCTTCAGGACCATGAAAGAAAAATTCGAAGATGTTCATGAGTTCTATTCTATGCTATTAGAAGAAATAACAAGCGTGTCAGTCAGTGCACTTAAAAATGGCTGGAAAATGTATATCAATTCAACATCACTGGGATCAAGGATATTGTCGACAAAGAGTTTTGAGAAGATGAACATAGTGGAGCTGTATGTGCTAAAAAGGAAAGTTATCTTTGGAGGGCAATTGAATTACACAACCACGGAGAAGGAGTTGTTAGCCATTGTATATGGCTTTGAAAAATTCAGATCATACTTGCTTGGTACGAAAGTGGCGGTGTATACTGACCACGCAGCTATTAGATATCTGCTCTCCAAGAAGGATTCTAAACCCCGCTTGATTCGATGGGTTCTTCTACTACAAGAATTCGATGTTGAGATCAAAGATAGAAAAGGGACAGAAAATCAAGTAGCTGATCACCTCTCACGATTGGAAGATCTTGGTAAATCATCTCAAGACAGTACCCTCATCAATGAATCATTTCCAGATGAACAGCTGTTTGGAATACAAGAAGAAGAACCATGGTATGCTGATATTGTGAATTATCTGGTAAGTCAAATTGTTCCACCTGAGTTGTCGCCAGCTCAAAGGAAAAAATTCATGCACGACGTCAAGTGGTTTCGTTGGGACGAGCCATATCTGTTTAAACAAGGGGCTGACCAGGTTATCAGGAGGTGTGTACCATATAGTGAGACAGACAATATTCTGAGGGATTATCATGCCACCGCTTATGGAGGCCATTATGGAGGTGAAAAGACAGCGACTCGTATTCTGCAGGCAGGATTTTATTGGCCATCACTCTTCAAGGATGCTCATCAGTTTGTAACCATGTGTGATCGTTGCCAGCGAGTAGGCAACATTTCAAAAAGGGATGAGATGCCCCTTAATGTAATGTTAGAGGTAGAAATTTTTGATGTGTGGGGGATCGACTTCATGGGCCCATTCATTTCATCATGCAATAACCAATACATCTTGCTAGATGTGGATTACGTCTCCAAATGGGTTGAGGTCAAGGCACTTCCAACTAATGATGCCAATGTAGTGCTCAACTTCCTTCACAAGAACATTTTCACCAGATTTGGGACTCCAAGGGTCATTATTAGCGATGAGGGTTCTCACTTTTGCAATCGGAAGTTCACTAATCTGATGGCAAGATTCAACATCAACCATCGGGTGGCTACAGCGTACCACCCTCAAACCAATGGCCAAGCTGAAGTATCAAACCGTGAGATCAAACGCATTCTGGAAAAAGTGGTAAGTCCTTCTCGTAAGGATTGGTCTTTAAAACTGGATGAAGCTGTGTGGGCTTACCGAACTGCGTTCAAAACACCTTTGGGTATGTCACCATATCAACTTGTCTATGGAAAGGCTTGTCATCTGCCGGCAGAACTGGAACACAAGGCTTATTGGGCATTGCAGAAGCTGAATTTTGATTGTAAAGCCGCAGGGGAAAAGAGGATGGTGCAAATCAATGAAATGGATGAGTTTCGTCTACAAGCTTATGAGAATAACAAGCTCTACAAGGAAAAAGTGAAAAGATGGCATGATCGTCGGTTGACAACAAAGGTATTTGTTCCTGGTCAATTAGTTTTATTATTTAACTCTCGTCTGCGATTGTTTCCAGGAAAACTCAAGTCAAGGTGGTCAGGACCCTTTGTTGTGAAGACTGTGTTTCCACACGGAGCTGTGGAGATTTATGAAAAGACCCCAGATCAAGCGTTTAAAGTCAATGGTCAGAGATTGAAGCCTTATTTGGGAGAACAAGTAAATCGCGAAGCTGAAGTCGCGATTCTGTCTACCTCGGATTGAGGACCTGAAGTAACGTCCGCCTAAATGACGTTAACGACAGCGCTCGTGGGAGGCAACCTACGCCTTGAATGGTAATTTTTATTCTTATAAAAAATAAAATAATAAAATAAATAATTAAAAAAAAACACAAAAATGCAAAATTACAAAAAAATCAGAAAAATGGACAGAAGCACTAGGGGCGGGCGCGCTCCTAGAGGCGCGGGCGCGCTTGGGCGCGGTTCCAAAAAAAAATAGTAAAAAAAAATCAGAAAAATGAAAAATGAAGAAAATTTTTATCTTTTTATTTGTTTTTAGCCCAACCCAGCTGTAAAGCATAATGTAACGTAGTATGTAATAGTGATAACGATAACTCAACTAAGAAACAAAGACAGATAAATAATACTAACTTGCAGCACAGAAATCCAGAAGGACATAATCAAGAAGATCATACATACATCATTGCTGAACATTCAAGATAGAAGAATTACTGAACGTCAGTGAGAGAAGTTCATTAATATGTTCAAGCCTCAGTGACAAATAAGAGTTCAGAAGACTTCATACTAAAGACAGAGCAGTGATTCATGTGTAATTGTCAAAGGGTTTCAGTGATCAGAAGCAATGCAAAAGTCCAGGGTTAATCAGCTGAAACAGAACAGAGATTAAGAGAATTCATTCAGTGTTAGTCGTTTGTGAACCAGACCAGTGCACTAAGCGTCAGCACAACAAGAAGAGAATTGTCTTAATTAATCAAAAGAAAATCAGTTGATCAAGCCATGCCAGAAGAGTAAAATTCAAGTTGTAATTAATTCAAGAATTCAAGATAAATATGTTAAGGAAGGAATTACTACAATTGGTGGTTCATTACTCTTGAAGCAATGGGAAGGCGCAACATAAGTCTTACAGGTGCCAATCAAAGTTTAAGTATGTGAGTGGCGCCTGTACAGGGAAGACACTGCACAGGCGCAACACACCTCTCAGGGGCAACTCAGCTACTCAATGTTTCTAAGTCAAGACAGTCTGTGAGTGGTGCCTACACAGTGCAACAACTGTATAGGCGCAACTCACATTCAAAGGCGCAACATGCAATGGAAATTCTAAGGCATGAGTGGCGCCTATACAGGGCAACCACTGTATAGGCGCAACTCATATATTCAAGGCGCAACTCAGGACAACAGATGCAACATACTTCAAGTGGCGCCCCTACACCACTACCACTGTGCAGATGCCACTCAGGACTTAGCATTGTGGAAAGCAAATTTCCAAGAAGTCTACAAATATATATGGGTTCAAATCAATTATTTTAATTGGTCAGTTTTAGCAGTCTACAAATTTCAAGACACTTAGCTAACTAACTTCCAAATTATCCAAGAAGTCTTCAATTATCCTTCTGAAGTCCTTTTAGCAGTAAACCAGTTTCAAGACACTTAGCTAACTAACTTCTACCTTACACTACACAAGAAAACAGATAATATATTTTTACAATGCAGGAAAACAAGAAAACAAATTACAACGCAAAGAAACATTACAAGCATGATACATTAAAACTTTTATTTCTTGCGCTCCTCTTCCTCACGAGCTTTCTTCTTGGCTGCTTTTTCTTTCTTCATGAACTCAGGGTTGCAGACTTCATCCATTCTTTTCTTGAGAAGATTAAGTCCTTCTGCTTCCACATGATTTCTGATCTTGTAATTTCGAAACAACCTCAACCACCTTTCAACCATGCTGCGAGTGGTAAGCTTTGTGGGAATGTCTTCAAACCTCAGCTTTGTGACTTTGTCAGGGTACCCCTTTTCCCCTTTCTTCCGTATGACCAGCTGCTTAGGGTATCCAATGACAATAGCGGTGGTGCATTGCTGTAGCCTCTGAATATCAAGTTGTTGTCTTCTCTTACAGAAGTTATCAAACGTGACCCTCAGATAATCCTGATCAAACTCGTCAATATCATCCATCTCCTCAATCAATTCTCTTATACTACACAGTGTTTCATGACTGTGTTCTGCAAAGATGTCGTACTTGATTTCAATGATGGTTTCCACCTTATGCTTGTCTGTATAGATCAGCAGATCATTCTCATTCTCAGCTTTGCTCTTGACAAACCTGACATTTGCACCAGCCACTGCACCAGCTTCCTTCCTTATTTCCCCTTCTTCTGGAATGTCTATCCTTGGATCTCCGTATCTTTGCACATGCTCTCTTATCGCCTCGTTTTGCAGCTCGAATGCATAGTCTTCAGGTTCCTTCTTAACCACTGGTAGTGTAGCTTCAGGCAACTTGTATCTAGCGTCTTGCCTTCTTATCAGCTTCTCCAAGTCCTTAGCCACCAGCTTCTTTTCCTTTGTTAGAAAACCCTTAGAGAGGACTAGCTTTGCAACTGCCTTCAGCACATTTCCGATCGGAGTTAGTTTCGAGTCATGCAGATTTACGATCCTCAAGACCTTGTCATGGACATATCTGATCTGGTAGGGATTTAGAATAATGTCAACCCCTCTGTCTTCAGCCATCTTCAACAATTTCTCCTTAAACAGCACTCCAGTCTTGACAGAGGTGTCTATCTTGTGAGCGAATTCTACCAGTTCACTTGCACCCCTTTCATGAAAGAAAGCTTCATCGACCATACACGGCCCGATTTTTGTTATGGGTGTCCAAGTGATCATCAGATTCCATGCCTTCTCCTTGAATATGACTTGTACGGAGGTGCATCCCTGTCTTATGCAATTTAGATAATTCAGCAGCCCAGGGTTTAGATTTTCTAGCTTATGAAGAAGAAAACTCAATCTTCCTGAGTCATGAGCATAGGCTCTTGGTCCAGCTAAGGCTTCTCTAGCCTTGTCCCACTCGAGACCTTCCCTCCTTATGTCAGCCTGGACCTTAGGATCATTGATCTTTTTCATTTCAAACTCATGCTGAGTTTTCTGAGCCGCTCTCTTCTCCTTTGCCATTAGTTCTTTTTCAACTATCCCTTGTAGAATTTCTTCATTTACTCTTTCTCTGGCTTCCCTAAAAATCTCTCCTTGCATCTCCGCTTCATCAACTTCTTCTTCTGGAACATGCTCGTCAGCAACCGAGTGGTCTCCTGCATCACCTGCAACTCCTGCGCCAGATCCGCCAGGATTTAGACCTCTTTCTTGTTCACATTCTCTTGCCCGTTGCTCTAATCTCGACCTCCTTGCCACTAAGGCTTCTACATCCATCTCGTCATCATCAGAATCTTCAATAAAGTCTCCCATAAATGCATCAACAAGAGGTGTTTCTTTCTCAGCTTCTTCTTCAACTACCATCTTCTGCTTGCCTTTGTCCTTAAGAGCCGGTTGAGCCTCCTCCACCTTTTCACCAGATTTGTTTGAGGACTCGATCACCGGACCCTTACTAGTCAGCTTTTTCAGACCCTGATCCTCCTTCTCCCCCTTAGGTGTGTTATCCTCATCAGGAGCATCATCATCATTATTATCGTCACCACCACCACCGGTTGAAGGACCAGGTCCAGCCCTGTTACGGCCAAAGACAGCATCAAGTAGTTCATTCAGCTTCGTCCAAACTTGAGACATGCCATAAGTGACATCATCTACTGATCTTCCAACCTCTACCTGTGCCAATCCGAGATTGTTTATCTTATCAATCATTTGATTTTGGACGGCAATGAGGTTCTCCATGAACTGAGCTCCAACCTCCAATCTTCCAGAGTGAGAAGAGACAGCAGCAGTAACACCAGCAACTCCAGCCTCCAAAGCCTCCACTTTCTTCACTAGATCCTGCAATTTGGGGGACGGTGTTTGGCTTGGGTTAGACTGTTTACTCTCACCGGGTTCAGTTTCACTCAAGATCCCTAAAAAGAAGGGATCTACTCTCCCTGTCTCTCCCTCGTGTTTAGAGCCTAACAGTACTAGAGCCTCATCCACTAATCGCTGGGGACTAGCGGTGAGTTGGTCGGCGATATCGGTCAGTGAGACTGAGCCTTTAAGCGCTGTGTCTACGACGGGAGATGACGTTATGACCATGTCATCCCCTTGTTCACTTAGAACCTTTTCTGGTTCGCTGGGCTGTTCTGGAGGCGTAGACCCACCAGTCACCAGATGTCGTTGCTCTGCAAGCAACTTGTTTTCTGATTTAGATGAGGAAGCGTCATCCGTACTGGATTCGACAGACTCTTCCTCATTAAAACTGCCTGAGATACTAGTATCAGAAGTGCTAGTCTCAGTTTGCCATTCCCCTTCCGAGAAATTGCTCAAAGAGCCCTGAGCGGACAACTCAGGGAAGGTAGGGCCAGCTCCTATTGGCTGTTGAGCTGGACCCCCTTCTTGACTCTCACCAACATGCCTAGGCGAGTGCGAATGTGTTGAAATGATTTGGAGAGGAGAGCCACCAGCGTGAGGTGTGGTGGCTGTGAGAGGTGAACTAGCCTTAACAGGTTGTACAGTTGCCACTGGGTTTGAATCCACCTTTTGCTTCTTTGAAGGTGGCAGAGCTGCTGAAGTGACTACTCTCTCAACTCCTACACTCCCTCCACTCGAATCACTCGACTCAGATAAGCTTGCCTTCCTTTTATCACCAGTTTTAGGGCTGGCTGAACGTTTATGAACAGAAGGGCTTGCAGCCTGGGATAGAGCCTGGGGGTGTTCAGGCCCACGGCTGTAGAAAACAGGTTGAATTGATGATTGATCAAGATCAGCAAGAATAGGTACCTGACTCAGAAGATCGTCATCCTTGTCAGCTCCAGCTTCTGCAACATGTGCCTCAGCCATGTCAACATCCATACCTGCTTGTTCCAAATTTCTAGGCACTTGATCTCCACCTTCAGCTTCGTTACCGCTACTCTCAGCTTCTACTGCAGTAAACTGAGAAGCATGCCTCCTAGCATACTCATCTTGCAGATCCTGGAAGTACGGAGTCAGGCGCAACTCAAAAAGTCTTGACTTTTGCTGGGTTTCCATGGTGGAGATACTCTTTAGAGTCATATCAAAACATGCCATCCTTTCAGAGCCTTGAAATACTCTTCTGTGTTCCTCTGAAAGAACGTCATCCAGAACCATCTGAAGAAATCTTGGCATCCAGCATTTGACTGGACCATCTTCTGGATTCCTTGAGGCATTTTTCTCCAATGCCCACCTCTCATGCAACTGAATCAACAGATGTTTGCCCACATTCACTCTCCTGTTGTTTGCCACTCCATATAGTATTACCCGGCAGCTGTTGTTCATTGGCCTGTAGTCTTTGTCTTTTGGGAACATGCAGCGCTGAATGGCCTGAACTACATAATCCCACTCAGCTGGTAGCATACCGGTGTTAACCTTTGTTACCTTGATAGGACCCGTGGGAGGGCGACAACCTATCTCCGTGAATAATTGCAACATATCCTCCATAGTGGGTTCCGGAGCATAATCTTCTGTAGGAAGCCCGAGTAACTCATTGAACTTCCGCAGACTGACTTCATATTTGACACCACCAATAGTAAAGGATAGGCCTGTTGGATTGGCTTTTCCACCCTGAATCTCTAGTGTAGAGTAAGCAGCTTGAAGGGCTTCGACATTCAGGATGGGAGAGGCGGTTAAGGCATGACTTATGATTGATGTGTTGTTGAGGGATTCAATCCAGAACTGATAGTGAATAAATCTACCAGTTGCTCGATCAGCAGAGAGATTAACAAAGTTGGTCTTGGGAATTGTGAAATTTGGGTTTGCCATTTTAAATTTGTGTTTGAGAAAAGAAATGTTCGGAAATGGTTTGGCAATGGAAATTTTTAGAGAACAAGTTCTAAATTTAAACAACAAAAAAAACGTACACGAACCCCACTAATTACCCCACGTAATTAGTGACACAAATTAAAACAAATTAACTGCCCACTAATGACCACTTAACTCCCCACTAATGATTGACGGTTGAGTTTTCGAAAATTAAAGTGAACAGCCGTTACAAAATAAATTATTTTTCCAGAAAAACCACAAACACGGCGGTAAAGTTGCACTTTAAGGATTAACCAGTAGTACTCACAATTATTTTGCTCCAGTACACAAAAGTACTTAAGAATAAGAAAGCACGAAACAAAAACAAACTCACTTGAATGAAAAAGAAAACTAAAGAACTAATTGCAAGAACAGTAATGATGTTAAAACAACACAAGAAGTTCAACAGTTTTGGACAAAATTTTAGCAGAGTTTCGTTTTAGTGATTAATGCTTTCACGTAACAGTTAGTGATTTTTGTTTAAGAAAATCACAAGAAAACTTGATGTAATGGCAGGGAAAAGAACTCTGGTAATGTATGTATACACGTGTGTATATGAAGAGCTTAAGCTTTTGGAGAGAAAGAAAGTTAATGTAAATAATGAACAGCCTTTTTAATGCTATAATATATACCTGCACGCCTAAAAAGAAGTGACTGAAAAGACACGTCACATCTCGATCTCGAGATCCGCATCTCGATCCTCATCTAGATGTCGATCTAGATGTCGATCTCGATCCGCATCTCGATCTACATCTCGATGTCGATCTCGATCCGCATCTCGATCTACATCTCGATGTCGATCTTGATGTCGATCTCGATCCGCATCTCGATCTACATCTCGATGTCGATCTCGATGTGGATAGATCGAGATTTGCCATAGAAAATTTCTCATTACTTCATTTAGACACTAACCATAACGATATACAGATCAGCACAAGATTAATGTCATGAAACTTTCTAACTCCTTATGATATGCAACACATACATTTATGAAGTTAAGTACACATTATTAATTATGAATATTCATGAATAACAATAATATGTACACAAACTGAATTATAACAGATAGGTAGCAAAACTAACAGGTGTTAAGCATCCCCAATTCACCAACCAATCTAGAAAATGTTGATTCGTCTAGAGGTTTAGTGAATATATCTGCTATTTGACGTTCAGTAGACACAAAATGCAACTCTACAGTTCCATTTTCTACATGCTCTCTAACAAAATGATACCTGATGTCAATGTGCTTGGTCCTTGAGTGATCCACAGGATTGTTGGTCATTGCAATAGCACTTGTGTTGTCACACATGATAGGAATCTTAGATACTTCCACACCGTAGTCCTTGAGTTGGTTCTTCATCCACAGTATCTGGGCCACACAGCTTCCAGCAGCAATATATTCTGCTTCAGCTGTCGAGGTAGATACTGTGTGTTGTTTCTTGCTTTGCCAAGACACCAACCTTCTTCCAAGGAACTGACAGCTTCCTGAAGTGCTCTTCCTATCTATTCTACAACCTGCGTAATCTGAATCCGAATAGCCAACAAGATTAAACCCTGTATCTCTTGGGTACCAAATCCCGAGATTTGATGTTCCCTTGAGATACCTAAAAATACGCTTTACGGCTATGAGATGTGACTCTCTAGGATCCGCTTGGAACCTTGCACATAAGCATGTAGAGAACATAATATCAGGTCTGCTAGCAGTTAAATACAAAAGTGAGCCGATCATACCTCGATAGCTTGAGATGTCTACAGGTTTACCCGATTTGTCCTCGTCAAGTTTCGTGGCTGTTGCCATAGGAGTCTTAGCTTGTGATACATCTTGGAGACCATACTTCTTCAATAGATCATGAATGTACTTGGTCTGGCAGATAAATATCCCGTCCTTCTTCTGACTAACTTGAATGCCCAGAAAGAACGTCAGCTCTCCCATCATGCTCATCTCATACCTTGATTGCATTAACTTTGCGAATTTAGCACACAGCTTCTCATTTGCAGACCCAAAGATAATGTCATCCACATATACTTGCACCATCATTAGATCATCTTTGCATTTCTTGTAGAAAAGCGTCTTGTCGATTACTCCTCTTGTAAAACCACTTTCTAGTAAGAAGTCTGACAGAGTTTCATACCACTTCCGCGGAGACTGCTTAAGGCCATATACTGATTTGAAGAGTCGATAAACATAATCACAATATTTGATATCGATAAACCCGGGAGGTTGCTCGACATACACCTCTTCATCCAGTTCACCGTTTAAGAATGCACTCTTGACATCCATTTGATAGACTTTAAAACCATGATGTGCTGCAAATGCCAAGAACATCCTTACTGCCTCTAGCCTTGCTACTGGTGCATAGGTTTCATCATAATCAATTCCTTCTCTTTGAGTATAACCCTTAGCAACCAGGCGAGCTTTATTTCGTGTTACACGTCCGTCTTCATCCAGCTTGTTTCTGAATACCCATTTTGTCCCAACGACAGATCTATTCTTTAGTCTGGGTACCAGCTTCCACACCTTCTGCCTTTCAAACTGATTGAGTTCCTCTTGCATAGCAATCACCCAATCAGCGTCATCTAGAGCTTCTTCCACCACTTTAGGTTCCATCTGGGAAAGGAACACTGAATATAGACATTCATTCTCAGTGGCAATTGCAGCTCTAGCTTTTCCTCTAGTAGTCACTCCGGCTTCTGGATCACCAATAATTAGCTCGAACGGATGGTCCTTGTTCCAAGTGCGATCCCTAGCAAATGTTCTTGATGATTCAGCTTGATCTTGTAAGTGAAGGTGACTTAGTCTAGAAGCACTTTCACTAGCTTCCCTTGAGCTAGTACTGGCTCCCCCTGAGTGAGCTGTTCCCCCTGAGTGTATACTGACTCCCCCTGAGTTAGTACCAGGTCTGACGAAAGGTGATCCCTCAGCCCTAGTGTTTTGAGTTTGCGAAACACTAGACTCTTGATTAATTTCATTATTTATAGTTGGATCACTACCCTGCACTACTGACTCAGGAACTGTATCCACTTCATCAATATCCACATTTTCAAATCTTAGGGAGTTGGGCTCACTATCTTCTTTTTGTATAGAGGGGAGCTTTAAGTCGTCGAATGTGACATTAAGGCTTTCAACCACCTTGCGATCATTAAGCACAAACACCCTGTACGCTGCTACTACTTCAAGAGAATATCCAATGAAAACCCCTTCATCTGCTTTGGCATCAAACTTTCCAAGTTGTGCATTGTCTCTTAACACAAAGCATTTTGCACCAAATACGTGAAAGTACTTGATAGATGGTTTTTGTTTATTCATCATGTAATACGGCGTCTCATTATGGTCCTTTATAATCAGGGTTCTGTTCTGTGTATAACAAGCCGTGCTAACTGCTTCAGCCCAAAAATATAAAGGAAGTTTTGACTCATACAGCATTGTCCTAGCTGCTTCAACCAGTGTCCTGTTCTTCCTTTCTACCACCCCATTTTGCTGTGGTGTTCTCGGTGCTGAATACTGTCGTCTGATCCCTTTAGATATGCAGAAATCCATTAACACTGAGTTCTTGAATTCTGTCCCATTGTCGGATCGGATAGTCTTCACAGTCAGACTTGCTACGTTTTCAATTACCAGTACGTGTCTAATGATCTCATGTGGCACTTCATCTTTCGATGTCACAAACTTCACCCATGTGTATTTGGAAAAGTCATCGACAATTACTAGCGCATATCTTTTCCTTGACATTGACATAACATTAACAGGTCCAAACAAATCCATGTGAAGGAGTTGTAGGGGCTCGGTAATGCTATTCACTTGTTTATCCTTATGCGAGGCTCTTTTTGATTTTCCCATCTCACATGCTTCGCAGAGTCCATCTGGGGTGAACTCCATCTGCGGCAGCCCTCTCACCAATTCTCTCCTTACGAGATTATTCATTGCTTTAAAGTTCAGGTGAGATAATCTTTTATGCCATAGCCAACTTTCATCAGCAGAAGCCTTGCTGTAGAAACACGTGACTTCAGACTGATCAGCAGAATTCATGTCAGCTATGAACAAATTTGACTTCCTTACTCCTTTGAGAGCAAGGCTTCCATCCTTTTTGCTTTGAATCGAACAATTATGCTTCCCAAAGTTGACGTCAAAACCCCTGTCGGTGAACTGACTAACGCTGAGAAGATTATGTCGCAATCCTTCCACAAAAGACACGTCCTCAATGATAACATTTCCACAAACGATCTTGCCATATCCCCTGGTGTAACCTTTGCTGTTATCTCCAAAAGTAACCACGGAGCCGGCTCTCAACACCAAATCTGTTAGCAGGGACTTATTGCCGGTCATATGCCTCGATGCTCCACTGTCTAGCACCCATATGACTTTACTCTTTTCCTGTTCACTGCCCTGCAAATCCATAAAGGTTAGGTGTTCTTCGGAACCCAATGATGTTTGGGCCCGGCATCAATAATTTCCTTTTTCTTTTCAGATACAGAAGGCTTTGCCTTGTTGCCATCAGGGGCATCAATCTTGACTTTGTCTTTTCCCTTGTCAACCTTGACTGATTTGTCAGGTTTGGGAGCAGACTGGTCACTCCTAACTTTAGGAGGACTTGAAGTCTTAGCCTTTGACCCCGCATGCTTTTTCTTAACACTACTAGATGTATGTTCAACAGATGCACTAGCAGTATTCATTAAATTAAAATAAGCATGCATGATGTTTACAGCACATGGCATACAATTAGGATTATTGCATTTAGCATGATTTGCATGCATGTTAGGCAAAGAAGTAGTTGCAGGCATGGTATTACAACCAACAGATTTTTCTTCCTCTACATAGAACGGGCAATAGTAAGACAAGTGATCAGTTTGATTACAGATATAGCATGCCTTTCTAGCTCGTGTAGATGTAGATACAGATGCAGGTTCAGTTTTAACTGCCTTTACAGATGCTTTCATTTGGTCTGACCCTGCTACCCATTGTTTATATGACACCGTCTTAGCCTCCTTGGTTCCTACACCTCTCTTAGCATAAGCAATCTTACTAGCTCTCTTAGAAGTTGTAGGTTCTACCACTTTTTCTTCTGAATCTCTTTCAATTTTAATCTCATGTTCAATTTTAGTAGCAACAAGATCTATGGTCCTAGGCTCAAAATGCTTAAAGATAGGTTTTCTAACATCCATTAAAACCTCAGGCACATTTTCTTTGACTAACACAGGCTCTAACAATTCAGCAGCCCTATTTTTCTTTTTCTGTGTGTAGTCAAGTCCTATGTTTACTTTTTCATTTTTACTCTTGCCTGCCAGTTTCATGTACATGTCCCTTTCTACGAAAACTTTCTTAGCGGCTTCTTCAAAAGATTTACATGTTACTTTAAGCTCAGCTAATTCATTTTTAAGTTCTTCGTTAAGGTCTTCCCTAATCTTAAGCTTGTGTTCTAAAACATCTACCTGATTCATTAACTGCCTTTCCTTACTTTCTCCTGATTCTAATTCCTCTACCCTGGCCTCGAGAAGTTTATTCTTAAGGGAGAGTTTAGCATTTTCCTCATTAACATCAATTAGATTAAGTTGGAGATTGTACATATCTTTAGTCATGGCAGCTAATTCATTTTGGTACTCAGGAATAGACATTTCATTTACGGTTAGAATTGGTACCTCTGATTGTTCTGAAGATTTTGCCATTAAAGCGAAGTTGCATAGCTCCTGATCTTCATCTTCATCAGACTCGCCCAACCCTTCCCTTCAGTCACAACATACGCCCGGCTTCCCTTCTGTTGCTTGCTAACCAAGGCATCATATTTCTTTTTCAAATCAGCATAGGATTCCTTGGGATGAACGTACTTGGGCTTCTTGCACTCTGTTGCGAAGTGCCCCAATTTATTGCAGTTGTAGCATCTGAACTTGTTCTTGTCTACCAGGTTAGGTCTGTAGCCACTACCAGATGTGCTACTCCGACCGCTGTAACTTCCACTACCACTTACACTACTGCCTCTCCTGCCTCTTCGGCTGAAAGAACTACCAAATCGTCCTTTACCACTTCTTTGCTTCCTGAAGCTGATATGAGCAAATTCTCGAGCAATACAAGCATATGACTTGTCTTCTAATTTGTCCAGCTCTTCAAGGGTATAGTATTCATCCTCACTTTCTTCGGATGGATCTTCAATGTCTAATACCACCCTTTCAGGATTAGCAGTTTTCAATGAGACAGCTGCAAGTGCCTTTACAGTAGACTCTTCAGCTACAAGTCCAGACTCACTTACCGCTTTGTTTTCTCCACTATTGTAGGATCTTCTTCTGTCATTTTGTTCCTGCTCCAGCTCGTAGGTCTTCAAAACACCATACAGCTTTTCCAGAGAAGTATTTTTCAAGTCTCTTGACTCTCGAATGGCAGTGATCCTGTGTTCCAGATGTTTAGGCAAATTCAATAGAAACTTGATATTTGAATCTGCTAGTGGATAGACTTTATCTCTTATACTCAGCTCGATAAGCAATTTACTGTAACGTTTGTAAACATCCGCTACGCTTTCTCCTCGTTCGCATCTGAACGATTCATATTCAGATATCAGAATGCGTTTGTGATTATCTCTAACTTCCTCGGTCCCCTCCATCACCACAGCCAGTTTATCCCACATGGCTTTAGCTGTTTTTAATCCCTTTATTTGAACATAGTACTCTGAGTTTAGGGATTCAATTATGACGTTGCGTAAAGACGCATCCATACCAACCAATTCTTTATCTGCGTCTGAAAACTCCATTTCCTCTTTAGGAACAGACCGGGATGGAATTAGTATCCCTCCTTCCATTCGCTCTGGCTCAATTCTCATGGGTATGTATGGACCGTTTTCCAATATTCTCAAGTATACCTTGTTTATTGATTCAAGGTAAGCTCTCATCCTTCCGGTCCATTCGTCATAATGTTGTGCATCAAACGGAGGTATCTTAAATCTGTGTGCGGCGGCCATTTTAATGAAATTTAAAATTAAGATAATACACTTTTCAAATTACAATAAATTGTATTTACTTGAAAAATTAATTATCTCACTTTAAATGTCCAACACTAAATATCCAATGGATTTTACACTTAAGATTCAAGCAAGTTAGTTTTAATCACAGGAACAGTAGCAGGGTCCACAATTTTTCAAGTCCAAACAAAAAGGTGTCCACTTTCTAGTTGACAGAAGTTCGAAATTGTCCTTTTTGTTTAGCCAATCAGTTGATTCCAGCTTTGACCACAAGAAAATCCACAAAGCTCTAAAGTACAATATTTTGGAATTTTGTACAAATATTCCTTACACCATTACTTAGAACTTTTTAGATCTATGACTTTTCCAGGAAGAAACAAACAAAAACTTTCGGCACAAACTTCAAGAAAAAAATGGATCTGGGATTTTCAAGAACCAACTCAACCAACACAATAGGATCTCTGTTAGATGTGTTTAACAGAAGCTCTGATACTAATTGTTAGGTCCAAAGTGTTGTAGAGGGGGGGGGGTGAATACAACTGTTTAAAATTTATGAGAGAATAAACAATGTGCAAGTAATAAATGATGACTCAGAATTTCAAGAATATATCATTATATTCATTGATGGATTTGCTACAACATTCATAAAAGCATCATGATCAGTAGAACAATAAATACAGCAATTAAAGCTAGATTCAACTGATCCTCTCTCTCTCACTTTTTGTTTTACAGTAAATGCTCTCTCTTAAAAATTATCGTTGAAAATACAGAGATACAAGTTACTACTAAAATAAAAACAAAGTGCTGCTTTTATAATGTCATGTAGTCTTGATCTTGTCCTTTTTGTGTACGTGGCCCAATCAGGACTTCGACAACAAAAAGTACTTTCCCAACAACTCTGGATCAACCGTTCACAATAAGCCACTTGTCCCTTGAACATTAAATGTTACATTTCTACCCGCATCTCGATCTTCGCCTGGACCCATCTCGATCTCGATCTGTGAAAATCTCGATCTCGATCTGGGAGAATCTCGATCTCGATCTATGAGGATCTCGATCTCGATCTGTGAAGATCTCGATCTCGATCTGTGAAGATCTCGATCTCGATCTGGGAGAATCTCGATCTCGATCTATCGCCTGGATCGAGATTTGCCTTTGCAGTGTTTTACTTCACTTGTAAATCTCGACCCGCATCTCGATCTGCTGTGGATCGACATTTGCCTTAGTAAATATGCACACATCCAATGTTGACCTTCTTTAGTGACTAATTGAGGATTAACCTTTATGAGCAAGTTTCCTTAGCTTCTTCAATTTCTTTTCCTCACTCAATTCAAATGAGATCTTCTATTACTGACATGAACTTGCCTCCAATGTCCTGACACTTGATGCAATGGTCTGGTTCATAAGTGACTAGTCTTGTAGGAGTTCTTGCTTCTGAATGTCAGTTCTCATTTGTTGATTAACCTTTACATTATCCAGATGTTGATATACATTACATGAAATCACTTTGGCCTTCTTGATACTTCCTTGACATTAATTTGATTCTCCATTAGATAAGTTAGGGCATGAGCAATACTCAGATTGAACTTCTTCTCACTTATGCATCCTTGATTAACCAAATTAGTTACTTGTAGTTACCAAGTATCATTACCATTTCTTCAGTTGATTGATTCCATGTGCTTCTTCAGTTTCTCTTGTTTTGCTGTTGTTTTATCTTTTACTTAGTTGAGTTACAAAATAATTAAGTGTTACAAGTTAGTACACCTATGCCTTTCATGAAGTATTCAAGAATGTGGAAGCAGTGAAACAGTTGTCTAAGTACCAGAAAGATTCTAGTGATCTAACAATAATTATTCTTAATCATTATCTACGAATTAGTCAAATAATAATTTACAGAACTCAAGTACAGGAATCGAGAAGATTGAATATACAGAAAATATAAAGAATCAAAATATTAGATGAAATCTTTGAGCGTACTATAGATTGCTGGAGGAAGTTCATTCATATGTTCAAACTTCGGTAAAGGATAAAATTCGAAGACTTTCAGGGTTTCAGATATGTTTTTGGTTCAGCATAAGTGCCAGAGGATTCCAATGTACTTACAACAGAAGCATTCAATTACTAACATATAAAAGAACCAATTGCAAAGTCAAGAATATTTGTTGATCAAGATCGTGTTACTCGTTTCTGAACCAGACCAGTTGCACTAAACGTCAGCACAACATATATTGAGAGAGGCAAATGAAGCTTATGTAGGGAGATTATTAGGTGATGTAATGGTGACACAAGCCGATTGTTATGGATAGAAAGTCAACCGATTGTTGTAGCTTGGTCAAGGAATTAACTCAACCAATTATTATAAGTGAGGATGACGTCATCCGATTGTTATAACAATCGGGTGACATCACTCATGGGCAACTTCAAGTGAAGCCGATTGTTATAAGTGAGGATGACATCATCTGATTATTATAACAATCTAGTGACATCACCCATGTGCAACTTAAAATTAACCGATTTTTATTAGAGATATAAGGAAACTTTGTAAGTTAGAGGTTGATAAGAGAGAAACTGCACTTGATGCAGCAAATAAGGATGAAGTCGGAAGTGCACCCACAGCTCTACTTTCAGAGAAGAAAAGTAGTATATAACTGAGGTAACTGTAAGCTTATCTGCATCTTCTCAAAAGGATGCAGAGCTGAAAAGGCAATAAAACTGTCTCTGGAATCATTCTCTCAAAAGGGTGAGTCCATTGAAATTCACTCGTCAGCCAGAGCATCTTGTAATGAGCCAAGTGCACCACTAGCACTCACGCTGATGGTAAGCCTAAACAGATAAATTATAGGAACACATTGCAAGACGTGCACAGTGTGAGGTATAGGCATTTAGAGGAGATACAGACTCTAGCCATACATTACATTGTCCAATGTATCTACCTCAAACAAAAGTTAATCTTCTGCATCCCGAAAGGGAGATATCTTGTTCAGATTTATCTGGGCTTGAGAGGCAACTGCTTGACAAGAATTCTTCGGATGAGTCAAGTAGGGTATTTTACACAAATTCCCGTCACCGGGTTATGAGGGAAACGTAGGCTCTAATTTTCCATTCATTACATTGCCTACCGTCGCCCCTCATGGGAGGAACATTTCCAGATCTTGAAAAGGAATGTCCACTTCCCATTTACGGAGAAGGTGTGAGGAAACTCCTTGATAGAACAAGGCAGGATTCCCTAATAGATTTTAAAATCTTGGGATAACCCATCTCAAAGAGGTGAGACTCCACTAGACAGTGATTTAGCAATTGTTATTGAGTCTGGAGCTGAGACAGTGCTTATGTATGATAGATCAAGAACACCTCTACGAGGCAATTCTCCACTTGATAGTGATTCAGTTCATTCTGATGAATCAGGTGTTGGGAATATAACTGAATTGACGGATTTCACTTGCAGGTACATAATGCTATATTTGGAATGCAGATTGAAAGTGAGAGAGAGAAACATTTGAGTGAAGTGAGTGAGAGATACACTTGAGTGAGAGATAGGGAGAGAAAGAGTGAAACACTTCAAAGCGCTCGACACTTTAGTGTAAACACCAACAGAACGTAGTAGAAGTGAGGAAACCATAGACCAAACACTTACCCTTGCTACATGCTACTTCTGAAAGAAAAGCTACTATATTTTCCCAATCAATGACAGACAAAAACCTTCTTTGGAAGACAAACCATTCAAAAGATGGGCTCCTCAACTAAGGGGGAGAATTTAGTAAGAAAAAGAGAAAAATGAGAAGTTAATAAAGTCTTATCTTCTTATCCTTAGGAGAAGTTAATATCCTTAGGGGGAGAATTTGGACAAGAAAAAAAAAAGAATTACATTCCCAAGGGGAGAACATTACTTGAGCTATGTTCTATTAAAGATGTTCCCAAGAATATTGATTCTTATGAAGCTCTGTTTATGATAAGTTCTTTAAGTTCATCTATGAAGGGTTTTGAAGTAGAGAAAGCTCAAACACAGACATAAATGAAGATGATACTACATGAATATCAGTTCAGTGCTAGAGGAACAAACATCTTTCACTTCATTTACACAAGAATTATGGAAATGCAGGATCTGATCCAGAAAAACCAGTAGCATTATTTACAAGTCCAAGACCATAACTTTTTCTAGTTGTTAGTTAAGTTATCTTCTCTATGAGATTTGTTTGCTATGTTTAACAATCAAATAGGGGGAGATGTTGGTGAGATTACGAAACTGTATGAATAGTAATCGTAATAAATCAACACTAGAACAGGACAAGTAAATAATACTACGCCTACAAAGAAATCAGGAAGAAATGAAGACAAGGCAAATACAGTGAATCAAGACATTAGAAGAAGTTTTGAAGTCTACTACAGGTCATTGAGAGAAGTACATTAATATGTTCATGACTCAATGAAGAATAATGGTTGAAGACTTTCAAGGTTTCAGAAGTGTTAAAATTTAGTATAGAAGTGCCACTAGAAGTTTTTAGTGTAAAGGCATTGATTGAAGATAGATAGTATTCGAAGCATAGGAATCTAGAAGGGTAAAGACAAAGGTTAAAGAAGACAGCTGCAGTCTTGAAGTTAAACTCACTGAAAGAAGTTCATTTAAATGTTCAAGCGTCAGTGAAGAACAGAGAATGAAGTATTCAAGATTGTGGTAGTAATGGAGATGTTGTCTAAGTACTAGAAAAGATTCCAGTGAAGTTACAGTGTTTATTGATAGTCAGTGTTTGAAGCAATGAAGTTGCTATAAACTTAACAATGTACGTGAGGCTATAATACGAAGACCTGGATCGAAGTTAGTCATCTGTGAACCAGACCAGTTGCACTAGGCGTCAACAGTTTGTGAAAGGAATCTGAGTATTAACTATAGAAGAATTGTTAAGTTGAAGAACGTACCTGGAAGGAACGGTTATTTATTAAGGTACAAAAAGTAATTTGTAGAGGCTACAACCAAACAGCTAAACAGCTCAAAGGGTGCAGGGTGCAAAGTGTCACAACCTTGGTATGAAAAGTGAATGTTTCCGAACTATAGTTGAAGAACAGAAACAGCTCAGGGTACATGGTGTAATGTGACAAGACTTTGATACAAGTGGTAAACTTTAGTCAAAGAATAAATAGAGGGTCATTACACTGGTGATAGAGTACAGGTGCAACGAAAATATTAATGGGCGCAACAAAAATTTCAAAGCAGCTTAAGGCAGTTTGTGGCACCACTTGAAGCTACACAGGGAATACACTCTACAGGCGCAATAAAATATTTTGGTACAACAAAATATTACTTGGCCCCATTTAACCCTCAGCCAATTAAAGAAGAGAGTCATCTTCTCTAACACAAATAATATGTAGGGAGCTTCTGCCATGACCGGGGTAAGAAGAGATAATTTATACACACATATACCTTGCTCCCGATCAGATATTAGGACCCGGTTCTTTAACGAAAAATGCTTAGGACTCTTAGATATCACTCCCTACGGACTCAGTTTTTCCTTGTACTAATTTAGATATATTTGTATTGGAACTGAGCCTAATATTTTTGTGTTAGTAACAAAGAACTAATTTGTTCTTTGAAAGCCAGTTATATTTTTAACTGGGTGTAGCACCCCTCTGGGTTTTTATACGAAAGTTATATTCCCGGAAACTTGTCTCGTTTATTTTACTTGCTAATTTTCTTCAACCTAATTGATTTATCCGGACACCCAGAAATTAGTAGGCAGCTCACCTAAATACTACAAATGGCCAAAACCACTCTGAAAAAATAATTTATTTATCCATAAATTCTGAAAAGAATTTAAATTATTATGAGTATGGTATTCAACCCCCCTTCTACGATACTTCGGGACCCAACATGTTACCTTGTGTTCTTATTTCCATGCTTGTTTGTTTAAAGTTGAAAATGCATATCTTAGGACTTGCATAATCTTAGGCAAAGCATTTCTAAGAATCACAATAGGGTAAAGACTACTAGTCCACCTTAAGATAGGTTGGAATCTCTAATCGCATAGCCTTAAGACTACCTTGTCAAGGCTGCTGTAAA
Source organism: Oenanthe sinensis (assembly GCA_028671895.1). Classification (NCBI taxonomy): domain Eukaryota; kingdom Viridiplantae; phylum Streptophyta; class Magnoliopsida; order Apiales; family Apiaceae; genus Oenanthe; species Oenanthe sinensis. The sequence goes on from CM053807.1 coordinate 21,522,416, forward strand.
TGAGAAGTGATCAGTCAAAGATAAGTTTGTGCATGTTAAGGTTGAAACTGTTGTTACCACTATTGAAAGTAATATCTCTAACCCATTTGGACTCAATTGAAGTTGAGTACCAAGAATCTTAATCATTTGTGATTGAAGAGTAAGAAACAAAAGACAAAAGTTATGTGATTTCGTGACATTTATTGTTCGAGGCATATTACTAGCATTGAAGCTTTACTATCACAGTTGGTTGATAAAGCCTACCCAACGGTAACCTTTGGAGATGACAGCAAAGGATGTACAAGGGACTTGGCTATCATGAGTTTGGAATTGTCATCACTGGAAATATCTTTCTTGTCAACGGACTTAAGCACTAAGCACTATCTATAGGGCACTAGGGAATTCTTTGACAGATATTTTCTGGAAAAACATTGAAATAGAAAAGTGTTTGATTTTGAGCAAGAAAGATGGAAGATCACTCAACTGAGACTGAATTGGTGATGTTCGTGCATTCAACAGATAAAATATTATAGATGGTAAATGATCACATCAGGTAGATCAAGTTGGAAATAAAGTAAGCTGTGAGAACTTTGGAGTCAGATATTAGAACTGAATTTCGCGAATGAAGTTCTAAATGAAGTCTGCATTAATAAAAGAACTTTGAAGTTGAAGCAATTAACACAGAATGCTACTTTATTAAACAAAGATCGTGAAAAGACATCATATGAGTTAATGGCCAACCAGAAGCAAAAACTGAAGCTCTTTCGAGTGTTTGGAGGAAATTGGTCTTTATTAAAGATTTAGATGAGTACCTTGGCAAGTTTGAAATTAAGGCTCATGGAACAATTTTCCTCGGCTACTCATTGAAGTCGAAAGCTTTCAAAGTAAGATGTGATGTAAAACCAGAAGGTGATTGAAAGTCTGAATGTGTCTCTATTACACCAAGCTCCCGAGCATTAAAATAAAAGTCTATTCTAAATCTGTGAAGCTTGACATCTTGTTAGAGTCATATTCAGATATTGATGATGAAACTGAGGTTGCAGAATGAATCAATGTTAATGATGATGATTTAGATCCTAGTGGTGGAAATGGTAGTGAATCTACACAACTTATGGACTTTAAAATCCACTCAACAAGGTGAAGGATCTTTAATACATCCTAGCAGCAACTCAGGGGGAGCAGATAAAAGAAGGATCTACTAGTCATATTCAACACAATGAAGATCAAAGGAATACATTAAAAACATATCTGCTGAGACAAAGGGTTTGGAGTCAAAGTTATTCCTGGAGTCTAGTTCTTAGTGATCCGGATACGAGAATAAAGACTAGAAGTGCTATGCAAAGTAAATGGTTATTCTTCGGGAAAGAACAATTATTAAACAGTTGGTATCCTAAAGGAGATTGAAGAAGCATTGATTGATCCAGATTGGGTGATTGCAAATGCAAGCTTATCTCAATCAGTTCGAATGCAGAATCTACTAAATCTGGAACCCAGGCCACAAGACAAAGTTGTAATTGGTACTGTAAGGGTTTTCAGAGACTGGATGATTTTTGGCATTGTTATGAGGGACAAAGCCAAACTGGTTGCTACAGAAGGTATCGACAATGATGGAAACAGAATCTTCGGGACTTTCAAGATCTAACTAAAGCACCAGAGATGAGACTTGATACTATTAGGGCTGAATAAGTTGATGTACAACAACTCCTGGACTTTAAAGTTTCATATCCACTGGAATTTGTATATCATTCTCTTCACAAAGCTCTCTATGACGGTGGTAAGAGATAAAGTAATCGTCAAGGACATAGTTTGACACTCTAACTGATAATTACTTGAAAATGATTAAATTTTAGAGTCGCTATATGCATATCTCTCTAGAATACAAGGCACACACACACATAATGAAATATTAGTGCAAGTATACCATGAGTATATTATATGTGGGTCTACTGTGCATAAAGACCATATATTTTATTCTCAATATGCCTATGTGCAAGTTTCCAAGTGGATACTAGAAAATCTTATCTTGTAGCTAGGATATGAATTGTTAAATATCATAAGGGATCATCAATTCTTAGAATGAGATACCCTAAAGATACTAGGTTTAACCTAATTGGCTATATAGATATAGATAATGCAGGTTGAAAGAAAGACAGGGAAGTAATTACTAGAAATTGTCAAACTCCATCAACTCTGCTGGATAATCTCTTCACCACTCATGGAAAAATTGCATGGACACCAAATATCATTTATTTCAAGAGTAGTCCTTTATAGAATAACCTGCAGATATTTGCTAAAACAGCTTGATAACTTCATTTTGTCTAAGTTGGTTAGTAAAGTTGAGATATTATTTATGTGCATATTTATTGGAAATCTCATCTGCAAAGAATTCTTAAATGAGTTTACAAGTATTAAATTTTCCATATTTAAAGAACTTGTGAATTTATCTAAAATCCAGTACCTCGTGCTTATTGCTACTACTTTAATTATCATGTTTACAATGTTATATGCATATGTGGTAATTAGTTGTTCCAGCATAAGTTTGAATATTATCTTAATTGATTTAAATTATGATGTCAGACAATTCGATGTCATATCGGTCTCATGATTTAAATGAATTAAAATAATATGCAGCATAATTGTTTGTATGATAAATATTTTATGAGTATTAGTTAATGGTATCTTACTTAATTATTTTGATATTTTTCTCTGATATTTTTAAATATTTTGTTACAAATAATTGTGACACTTTTAATATTAGTGACATTATTTAGAATTACTGATCTAAGTAATCAATACATATTTCAAAAATCACTAATATTGGAATAATGGAAGTATTTTATATATATGTGTATAAAATTCTCAATATTTTATATACTTAAAAATATTTCCAAAATTTTATTTGTACAGTTTTATTTAATTGTCATCTATACTGTAAATATATTTTATTTTTATTTTCAAAATTTATTTTTACTTTGAGGTAACAACCATTTGTAAAATGATTTATTTTCAAACACTTGTTTCAATGTATGTTTCACATTGATTCAAAGTACCTAAACAGTGGTTGTTGATTTGAATGCCTTATACTGTATTGCTAAGAATACATCCACCCCTATTGTCATGAAATTTTTTATTTTAAGTTAGGGATAATATCAGATGGACGAAAATAATGAAGATCATAATTGCATTATGAGTCGGAAAGTCATAGTCCTCTATCTGATAAGGGTGGTTTGCAAAACTGTTTTCAAATAGTACAGTATTAAGGTATAAAGGAAAAGAGTCATTTTATCGAGATATAATTTGGTAAGAGAGTTGAATTTCTTCTTTGGTATAAATTCCCGCATTTTATTATGGGAAGTTTACCTTATAGGAAATTCATAAATGATAAAAACTTTCTTCTCTGATATAACTTTCCCGGGTTTTATTATGGGATATATATCTTAAAGAAAATTTTGTATCATGCTCTTAAATGATAAATCTTTAGTTCTGACAAACCTCTTTAATTGAAAGTGCTTTAATGTAATTTATTACCATTCCTTATTATATTTTTCCTTCTCCTTGGGATGAAAAATATGTTTTGGAATGTTAAGGTATTATCTTTTTGTCTTGATTGGTTCTTTCCGGTTAGCCCCCAGTGGCTTTAGAAACTGGCCATACTGTAAATATATTTTTTATAAATTCTTTAAGAGAGTTGAACTTCTTCTTTGGTACAACATTCCCGCATTTTATTATGAAGATACGGAAATATATTTTTTATAAATTCTTTTTTGATTATCTTTATTTCATTTTATTTTTAAAATTTATTTTTTCTACGAGAAATTATTCTAAGAATCATAAGTATTAAATGTCAATATTTAAAGGACTTGTGAATTTCTTTACATCTACTTTCTCAAGCTTACATATATCACTGATAATTGTTATGAGTATAATTATCATATACTTGAGTAACAATTATTAGATATAATGTATGAAGTTAAATGCTAATTTTCATTCCTATGATTATTTAGTATTTAGCAAGAGTATTTTATCTTATTAAAATTATGAATTGAAGCAATTCATCGTTTATTAGTTTCATAGTTTTAATACGATGATATATTATGAGCATAATTACTTACTTTTTGAAATTATTATTAATTATCATATTTTGATAATTTATTATTGTTTCATTGCAATTAATTATGATTTTTGTTGTTAGTGATAATATATATATATATATATATATATATTGTTTATCTGAAAATCACTAATAATAAAAGCATATATGTGTCCTGCCGAACAAGAGCAATCGAGTCGAGGTAAAAGTAAGTAATCTCGATCTTGATATATTCTCTAATCAATTGATATAAAAATAATATATGCAATTGATATATTGAGCCCTCAGTGGCTATAGGACAAGATCAAGGGATTGAAAACATATCATCTCTAAAATAGATCATAGAACAAAACACTCAAACAGACACAACTTCATCTATTAAATCCCTGAAAAGAAAAGTATTTTCAACTAAAGAGGGTGAGAGAGTAAGTGTCTCTAGTACACTAGAAAAGAGAAGTATCTATGAGTGTTCCAGTAGCTCTGCCTCTAGTTAGAATATGAAATTGAAACCAAGGCAACTACTAACTAATTTATATCCTCCCAAAAGGGTATAGATTTACAAATGGAAAAACTGTTACTAAGTTCGTCATCTTAACATGATGAGTCTATTGAATTCGGCCTGTTAGCCAATGCCATTTGTAAAGAGTCAACTTCATCTGGACACATTTAAACACTGCCGACCATAAATTTATATATTCAAAAGCACTGTAAGGATTGTCACACACTAAGGATGAATTGACGGAAGTAATTATTCTAAACTTCCATATCAAGGAAGGAAGGATGATGGATGATTCTGACCGAATCAACATGCCTTCACAGGCGTCAGGAGGAAACTTGAATCATTTGCTACATTATAGATCCTTGTATCCCTCCCCAGATGGAACATATCTGGATTTCTAAAGGAATAGATCATCTTAGATGATCAGAAACTCATTGAATATATTTCTGAAGCAATTCAGTTTTCAAAGTCAAATATTTTAATAGAATCAATTGAGGACGGGGATTTATGAAACCCCATTGCACCACCAATGACCTCTCTTTAAGGGGCTATGGTGGTCTTTCTTGCAGGTACAAAAGACTGTGTCATCCGTACTAAGAGAGAAACAATGTTGTGAGAAAAGACTGAAACACAAGTGAGAAAGAGTGAAAATAAATATTCTATGAGTGAAACACTTAGAGAGTATATGAGCGAAACACTTGTTAGTTACACAAAGGAAAATCACACAATAACACACTTACCAAATCTCATTCCCAAATCCCTGTTACAGATTTCTAATGTTACTCAACTAAGGGGTATGAAATTTCTTCTGAAGAGGATTACTCAACTAAGGGAGAGAAGTTTGAACATGATCCAAAGGGGAGAATTGTTCGACAAGAGATCCAAATGGGAGAATTGTTGAACAAGATCCAAATAGGGGGAGAATTGTTGAACAAGATCCAAAGAGGGTATATAACAACATGTTTGGATTGGATAGAACTAATGATTATTTATTAGTTCTTCTATTCCATTTGATTTTAGAAGATTCTTGTATATAAGATTAACCGGATTTTCTAAAATGCATAACATGTCATAGTTTGCATTTTTTATATCTGCGATGGTTTAATGATATATGTATGCTATGTCTGTTGTAACCTCTATTAAATTGGTTGATGAATTCACCTTGGGAGAGAAGTGAAGACAGGAGTTGGAGAAACAGAGGAGAAGTGGTAATGAGAAGAGAACAAGACTTCATCCCTGTCATCCTAAGTGGGAGTAGTGATGAGTCTGAGAAATGAAGATAATACTGCTTGTATAATATGTTCAGTGCTAGAGGAACAAACATCTTTCATTTCAGTTACTCAAGAAATCTGGTAATGTAGAATCTGAATCAGAGAAACCAGCCACTGAAGATGTACCAATGACACCTGGTCACAAAAGTTAAACTCTAGAAGAAGGTGAAGTTGATACTTCTAAAGCTGGTAATGATAGGTAAGTCAAGATAGAACGTTGTTAAATATGTTCAGTCTAGAGGAACATCTATCTTATATTTATCTTTCATAATTGAAATCTGGAAATGTATTATATGATCCAGAAAACAATTTATTATTTACAGTTCTTAAATGTCATATTATTTTCTTAGTTGTTAGTTGAGTTATCCTCTAGAAATTTGTGTATTAAATGTTTAAAAATAAATAGGGGGAGATTGAAAGTCATATGACTAGCTCTATTTGTAATAAGTAGATGACAACTCAACTCAGATAAGAAAGTGAAGTAAATAATAAATATTGAATATAGAGGAAAAACAGAAAGAAGCCAAGACAGGACAAGACAAGTACAAAGACCACTACAACAAAAATGAGAATCAACATTGTAGTTAGTCATCCGTGAATCAGACCAGTGCACAGGGTGTCAACAATCTCAGTGAAGATTCATTATCAAAAAGTTCAAGTGGTTAGAAAGGTTATTGTTGAAGAACATAAGAGTTTTATCTACATCAACAATAGTCCTACAGTCAAGACTTTAATTTAATTCTCTATTAATAAATTAAATTAATTAGTTAATTTATTTAGTAAATTAATTCAATCAGAATTAATTTATTTATTAAATTAATTAAAGGATTAATTAATTTAGAATTATTTTAGAATGAAGAAGACAGAAGCTGAAAGCTCAAAGGGATACATGATTGTTTGGAATACAGTGTACAAGAGTCATAATCCAAGATTGAATATTTGACCGGGTACATACAGTGGTGAAAAGAAGTATTGTCTAGTTTAAAGAGTCAGATTATTTCAGTAACAAATGTACTTCTAATTGCAACTGTAGATACAGCTAAACAGGCCTGACGGTACTGACTTGAAGAAAAGACGAAAAAAGAATTAACACGGAAGAAATGCAGAGTCGTATATTCTTAAAAGTGGAACCCCGGTTGGAATTAATTTATCATTTCCAAGTCAAAAGGAGTTCGGTTTCAGACGTTTAGGAGACCACAACTTATAGCGTAAGGATTTATTTTTATTAATAAATATTTTATTTAGTTAGTAAATTATATTTATAAATATATAAATAATATTAGATATTTATTTTTATAATTTCTGAATTAAATTATTATTTATTAATCAAAGATTATAAACTGTGCGGGTCTAAAAGCATTTCTACAGAGCCTATCCACTAAAAGACGAAATAGGCCCCCTGTTTGTTCAAATTGAAGGGGCATGTTTTTTAGTTTTTGAATAAGCCAATCAAAGGCCGCCACGTGTCCAAAGGAATGAAAAAGCATGCTTTTGAAAGTCTTACCAAGTGTTTTCAAAAGTCTTACCGAGGGTTTTGAAAAGTCTTACCAAAGTTTAATTAAAAGTCTTACCGAATTAATTCAATAAGACCTTTTAAAAGTTTTATTGAATTATTTCAATAAGACCTTTTAAAAAGTCTTACTAAGTAGTTTTTAAAAAGTCTTACCAAATTTTAAAGTGAAAAAAGTCTTGTTGGGCATTAGAAAAAAAGTCTTACCGAGTTTTTAAAATTCTTACTGAGTTTTAAAAGTCTTGCCCAGCTTATTTAAAAAGTCTTAAAGGCTAAATTATAAAGTTTTTTGATTTTTTAAATAAGTTTTATTTAAAAATCTTGCTAGCTTCAACCTCTATAAATATGATGCAATTGGCTTCATTTTTTAGAGTAGAAAAACTTTCAAATTCATCAATTTGTCTACAAAGTTATATTCACAGACTTTCAGCCTCCCAAACACTACAAGGACTTGAACCCTCAACAAAAGCAATAATTTAATTCAGTAAATTCTAAAAAGAATTTTAAATTATTGTGAGTATCGCATTCAACCCCCCTTCTACGATACTTCCGGGACCCAGCAGATATTTTTCCTATTTCCCTGCAATCATTTAATGCAAATTAATTAGTAGATTTGGGAACCCAAATAAGTTTGGGTCCTTTCTTTTGAAACTTGTTAACTCTTGCAGCATAAGTATTTTTATCAGAGTTTATGTTACTAGAGTTTGCATTATCAGAGTTTGCAATTTCAGAGTTTATGATGTTAGAGTTTATCTTTCTTTTATCAGCTTTTATCACATATGTTTGTTTCACAGCATGATTAGAAAGGACATGAGTTTTATTCAACTTAGGCAATAGTTCATAATAGTTGAAATACAAACTATGATATTCATTACATGTGTAAATTGAATGCATAAGCTACCACAGTGAAAACAGGGATTTTTTGGTCTATATCTAGTTTGTTTTCTATCCTCTGAACTAGGTCTTTCAATTTCCTTCTTTTTGTTTTGTTTGCAGTCAATGGCAAGGTGATTATAATTACCACAAGTAAAACAGGTTTATCTAGGAGCATCAGGGATATTCATATAGTTATTCTCCTTCGTAATTCCTACTTTGCCATTTCTATTTCTTTTCACCTTTTTAGGTTTATTTTTATTAGTGACTGCCTTCAACTTTTCCTTAAGTTGCTTCTGTGAGAGTAATCCTATATTTACAGTTTTATTCTCTGACACACTTTTTCCTTTGTTATTATTAGAGCATTCACCAGAGGTATTTTTCTTATCACTACTAGCTCTAACAAATTTCACAGGTTCACTCAATGTTCCTTTTGTGTGTGTTTTAGTGTGTCCCTCCCCATCAGATTCATAACCTAAGGCAAATGTCCAATTCTTGTTAGAAAGTATTTGTTGGACTTTCTTATCAGAATTTGTCCAAACTCTGAAAGTCTCATTTTCTTTAGCTATCTCAGATTTCAAATATTCAACTTGAATTTCTAATTCAGTTTGCATGTGTATGGCATTCTCACAATCTTTCTTAGTGCTAAGCATGTTTGAGTTTTCAGTTTCAAGAAAGTCATTCCTAGCAGTCAGAGTTTGTATTTTAGATTTTAATCTCTCATTCTCAAGTGACTGTGATTTAAAGCTAACATGCAAAGTTCTGAGAAATGATTTTAATTCATGGATATTATCAGTATTAAAATTAAAGACAGAGTTTGGTACCTTGTCAGAGTTTAGAATGGGAATACCAGAGTTTGCCATGAGAGCATAATTTGCTTCCTCTTCAGAATCTGAGGAATCCATCCAATCTTTCTTTGATGTGATGAGTGCTTTCCCAGATTCCTTGCTTCTGCACTCAGTAGCAAAGTGCCCCATCTTGTTATACTTGTAACACTTGACCTTTAATTTATCAAGAGTTTTTTATTTGCCATCTCTATCTTCTCTTTTTCTGAATCTATCTTTCTTTTCTGATTTTCCATGCATCTTCTGAAAGTTTCCTTGCTTTCTAAACTTCATGTACTTCATCTTTTTGAAGCCTTTGACAATCATGGCAACCATCTCCATCATGTCAGAGTCTATGGAGTCATTAGAGTTTACATCAGAGTTTGTCTCAAACTCTAATTCCTACTTTCATTGACCATTACAGCTTTTCCTTTTCTGGTTGAGGCTTTAAGGACTTTTTCTTTTGGTTCTTTAACTTTAGCCTCAATATTCAAAGCAATAGATTTTTCCTTGTTACTCTTCCTATTCTTCCTTTGCTGTAATTCTAAATCACGAGACTTCAATCTTTCATAGACTTCATCAAGAGACATCTCATCTAGATCAGCTCTATCTCTTATTAAGGATGTTTGTAGATCCCATTCTTCAGGAAGAGCCCTTAGAAACTTGGTGTTTGAATCTTCATTGTCATACACCTTATCCACCAAAGCTAGGTTATTCAACAGAGTTAGAAATCTGTCATAGATATCTGTGAGGGACTTATTCTGTTTTGCCTCAAAATATTCATATTCTTGAATTAGCAAAGATCTTATGTTCTTCTTTATCTCCTTGGTTCCTTGGCATTGAACCTCTAGTGCATCCCAAATATTTTTGGCAGTTTTGCATGCAATTACCCTGTTAGACATCTCAGAGTCAAGACTATTATGTAGAATATTCCTTACCTTTGCATCTTTAGGACTTCTAGTTTTTCATCATTGGTCCATTCTTTCTTGTCCTTCAAGGTGTAATATCCAGGGACTTGTCTTCCTTCCACAATTGTAGATGGCACTAGTTTGGTTGGTAGATACTGACCTTCATTGATTCTGTCTAAGTATTCATGATCAGTTGCTTCCAAGAACATCATCATCTTTACCCTCCTTGTAGGGTATTCAGCCTTATTGAATATTGGAATTTTGATGCTTTCATACTTGTTTCCAGACATGTTTATATGATCTTTGAGTTATAATTAACTGTCTGCTTTGATACCAATTGTTGCCCAGATAAATAATCTATTACAGAAGGGGGGTTGAATGTAATAGTACCAAATAATCGATTAAGAACACAAGTATGTAAAAGAAATACTGTTTTGTATTAATCTTTGATAATCCGAATACAAAACTCTCTCAAGAAAGACAAAGTTCTTAAGAGCTGCTAGGTTATGAGAAAGATATTGCTTGAATGAATTGAACAACTTAATATTAACCTATTTTTGTGTTTATATAGACACAATTACAAATTCCAATTATAAAATAGATAATGAAAAGAATAGCTTTTATAAGGTAATTTGACTTGAATTCGAGTTCCTTCTTCACTATCCAAATCATATTCTGATTTGTATGTTTCATTAACAAACTCTGATTGTAAACTCTGTCGGTTTGATAATCTCTGATAGAGCATTCTCTGTTAGAGTAAACTCTGATTGAGTATTCTCTGATAGAGTAAACTCTGACCGATAGCTTCCTAAACTCTGTCTTTGTTTATTCTCTGATAGCATCAGTGTTTGATTTCCTAACATTAGTTATCAATCTTATTATTGTGTTGAGTTATTTACCTCTGTCACATATTAAGTTACATTATACTTTATAAAATATACTTATAAATATAAAAATAAATATTAATCTATATTATACTACTAAAGTCAGAATATTTAAAGATTGATATATGAAGTTTTCCCCTTTTAAAAATGTAGTCGATTTAAAAAATAAATATTTTTCAGAAAATCGGGTAAAAAGGTGTTTGGTAAATTTTTAAACAATTTTCTGCAAAAGTGTTTTGGGTCTAAATTATTTTTTCAACTTTTTCAAGAAATAATTACACGTTTAAATATTATATTATTCCGGCTAACAGAACAACAATTTTAAACTACACATCAATTTTAAAAGACACATTAATTTTAAACAAAAATCTTCCGAATGATCCCCAGTTCATTTTACCCAATAGTATTAAAAAAAATTTGTTTAATCTATTTTCCTTTTCTTTTAGTCATTAATATTATATAAATATAAATTTTTAACTGTTTTTTAGTGAGAATTACTAAAAATACTAAATACTCCAAAAATTGTCCCAAAAATTGTCTAAATGCTGAGTTGTCATGTATAATTCCTTTATGGCTTTACTAACATGAGACCCCGTGTACATACTTCACAAGCAGCAGCTAGTTTGGGACTCCATTTAGTAGCCTCACAATATGCGTACACGAATTAAAAAAAAACATATGTCATGACACGTAATTTAGAAAAAAAATTCAGAAATTTGGGATAATTTTTGTAATACGTAACATTAAAATAATTTAATTACAATAACAGTGAACACATTTTTTAAGAAAAATTAATTAAATCACAGACCTTGAACAGAGGCAAAAATTCCTATAGCCGGAATATACATACACAGAGTCCCCTGTTGAAGCTCTCCTAGAAAATAAAACTGAAAATACAAATGCAGATTCAAACGCAAATGCTCTCACAATCTCATCATCTCTCTTTTAACAACACAATTCTCTTCCCCTCTTCTCTGTATAAAACCCCCCTTTCAATTAATTTTACAACCCCAAAATTCTCATCTTCCAATTATAATGTCGCAAAGATGACTTCAAAATCCACATCTTCCAATGGAGTTAACACCCTTTTGGATTCGGAGCTTGATGGGTTTGCTATCATTGGCAACGAAATTGCTGATGCTGCTGGTGAAGTTATTAGAAAGTATTTTCGGAAGAGTTTTCATATTGTTGACAAGCAAGATTTAAGTATGTTTTTGTAAAAAATTGATTTTTTTTGGGTTTCTTGAATTGGGGTTTTTTATATTGAGGATTTATGGGTTTGTTGTTGTTGTTGGGTGTTTAATTAGGTCCAGTGACTATTGCTGATCAAGAAGCTGAGGCGGCAATGATTTCGATATTACAACATCATTTTCCTGATCATGCAATGTAAGAAATGTATTATAGCCTGTGACTACTATCTTCTTCTCACCAATTTACTATTAGTTACTAATTTACTATAAGACCCCATTTGATAACCAAGTGAATTGGCTGAATGGGATTCAGTGATCTAATGAGCTGCCCGGATTCTCGAAATGTTTGCACACACAGTAGAGGGACACTTAGGCCATTTGTATGTTTTTTTGAAGGACCGCGTCAGGTGCAAAGGGATCTCATGCATTACTAATATACTGTGAGATGTGGTTTTCATAGTAATGCATGACAAACCTTGCAAGGCGGTAAATTGTTTTGGCATATCAAGTATTCTGGAACATATCTGTAATGGTCATTAGCTGACACTCATCTCCCATGATGCATGATAGCTTGTGCAATGCATAGTCATATAATATTTTTCCTTCATACTATTCCTGAAGGCTGAAATGCATATTTAAAGTGGTAAAAGCGCTCTTGTTTTGATTTAATTGCTAAAGTTATGAATTATTTGTTTGCAGTTTTGGAGAGGAGAATGGATGGAGGTGTAAGGAAAAGTTCGCAGACTATGTTTGGGTTTTAGATCCAATTGATGGCACAAAGAGCTTCATTACCGGTATGTTTTTATAGTTTTTAAGTGATCACAATTAGGTTTAACGTATGGTAATCTTCATAACTTCTTGGAATCTTTCTAGGAAAACCATTGTTCGGAACTCTCATAGCATTGCTACACAGAGGCAAACCGGTAAGAATCACATATCACTTGGTAGCAAGTTGTTATACTAGTGTATTACATACTAAAGCATACTCAATACTATTAACAAATTCATATTATTTAAAGAAGCAAGCAATACTTGCACATTTCATATGTATGTTATGCACCTATGCTTGTTGCAACTGAAACAAATCTCTGTAGTCGATTACCCGTATATCTCATAGTTAAGGTAAAATAAGATATATATGTGTGCGGTGTGCTAACATAGATGTATTGATGCTCACCATCTTTTATAAAACCATTTTTCTTCGGCTGATTATATCGGAGCATAGAAACTACATTGCTTCTTTCTTTTTCTTTATTATTTGATATTTTTATGTATAATTTCAGATTTTTGGGATAATTGATCAGCCAATACTGAGGGAAAGATGGATAGGTATTACCGGAAGAACAACAACGTTGAATGGGCAAGAAGTCACTACACGCAAGTGTGCAAAGCTTTCACAAGCCTATCTGTATGTTTCTTTTCTTTAACATAATTCCCGTTTTGCAATATATAAAGAAAAAATTCAAATGAATATCAAGGGACAGAGTAGAAACTAAGGCAGCATACAGAATTGTTCTAATGTTCTTCATATCTAGGGAGCAAACAATCAAGTTCGTAGCTATACCCAAGTTTTATGAAGAGGGTATATGCTATTATGCTATATATGCTGGTTGATTGGGCAAACTTTTCTGATTTAGGTACACGACCAGTCCTCATCTTTTCAGTGGAGATGCTGAAGTGGCTTTTGGTCAAGTCAGAAGTAAGGTCTGTTATTTTTGTTGTTTATCTTAGTAATGTTTTGATAAAGTGCATCAACTCAGAAGGGGAGAAGGAAATGGAGATTCAGACTTTTTTGTTCAGCAAACTATTTTGGCTTAACATAGTGGCAATCGACCAACGTCTATTGTTTGACTTCAACATAGTTACTGCCTCCTTTTCGAGCATTCAACAGTAAAAACTTAGCTTGGAACCTTTTCTACCTCTGTCATGTCTTTTGGTCATTTTCTTTCTTTCTGTCATAAGTATAACGTTTGTACAGGTTAAAGTTCCACTGTATGGCTGTGACTGTTATGCCTACGCCCTTTTGGCCTCTGGATTTGTGGATCTTGTTATTGAATCTGGCCTTAAGGTCAGTAGTACTCTTTTCATTCTCCAGTTGCTTTACACTTTTACAGGATTATTAGGCATTCTACTCCAGCATGTTTAAAAAAGAATAGATATGTTCCACGGAGGTCTGAAGACAACATTTATAATATACCAACTGAAACAAGAGTAACTAATGTATCAGTAATCTTTATTGGCATTATTTGAAAATCAAATGTGCAAAAGGATGCTTTGTGGATACATATGCAAATTTAAGTCGCAACTACAGAGCCTTGTATTGTACATGGTTAAGCTGTAGTGATTTATAATGAATTTTTAAAAAATTATTTAATATGACACCAACTCTTTCTTATTCTTATATATATTATTGATTCCCATTATTATTTGTGCAGCCATATGATTTTCTTTCGCTTATACCAGTGATAGAAGGTGCTGGTGGAGTTATAACTGATTGGAATGGGCATCATCTCAACTGGAAAGCTTCTTCAGATTCACATGCATCAAGTACAACTCTTATCTGACTCAATTTATTGTCCTGCTTTTGTTACATGATTTATCTGATCAAACTACTTTACGCTGAGGTACCACTTTTTTTTTTGCTATGTTGCTGAGGTATCACATTAGTAGTTAGTACTCCAAACTTTAATATCCACAAATGTCTTCCACGGAATTTATGTAACTAACGAGATTGGCAAAAAAACTACTGATGATCTCCAAAACCTTTATAAAGGTTTTTTATTTGAAAAAAAGGTGTAGTGGAAATTTCTGCATCATCAAATTAGCAGCTAGGATATCAAACCGATTTTAGGGCACCTTTAATTTGACCATAGGTTTTGTCTACATATCTATCAAGCCTATAGCCGGTGCAAACGGATGTTTATATATTTTAAATGAATATTTTAAGTTTATAATTATATTGGTTTTTTTCTATTTTTATTTTAGCATATGTGTCTCAACTAACAACTTGTAAAAGGTATCTTTCTTATAACTATTTTTTGTTATTACTAAATGTTTTTTTTGTGGTTGCCGAGTATGAACCTTTTAGCTCTTCTAATAATAAATGAAAATTATGTTAATTTTTTGTTATTGTCAAGGTTTGAAACATAGATCTAACCTTAGTGCAGTGGTGGAGCTTCCCATCACCTTCGTTAATTTTTCATATTTTTTCATAGTTTTCTTCCAATTTTACCCTTGTACTGACAATTTTGGCCCTCAAAGTTTCCACAAATATACTTAATATCCCTCAAAATTTAGCATTTTACATCATGATCCTTATATCGCCTCTGATATGTATATTTTGTTGATTTTATGGATGAATTTCATGTAGTTGATGCAAAAAGGGTAGTCATGGGTGAGATGCATCATCAACTAACAATCAAAAGCCACTAGTAGTAATCGAAAGTGGATGAAGAAATTTTAAAAATCCGTTATACAAAAGTCACTAATACACCACTTCGAAGTCGTAGAGACCGGATAATGTTGGGTTCCTAGATAATGATGTGTCATTACAGGTGCAAACAAAGAACTAGAAAGTAGTTCTGAATAAATTTCATAAACATATACAATAGATCAAGGGTAAAATAGGAAAAAATATTGAAATACAATGTATGAGGGTTAGGATATACAAGTGACAAACTTCAAGGACGCAGATGTACGTTTTTATACTTTGAGGGTTGATGTGTATTTTCGTCAAAATTTTGAGGGTTAAAATGTTAATAACCCTATATATTATTACTAATAATTTGTTGGTTCCAGGTTTTAATGTGGTAGCAGCTGAGGATGAAGAACTTCACCAGCAAGCCTTGGATTCACTTAAATTGCATTAGTTTCATTGAATGTGCAGTCACATGTTGGAAGACGCCTCGTTGCATCAATTTTTTGGTTGAACTTGTCAAATGTTGAGATAGACTCTACAAATTCAGTTTTTGTTCTTGTATTTGGAATCTGTTGACTGTCATGTTAGCTCTGTTACCCCGGCTCTTCATTTTGCCTCGAGTACCCGTGTCGGGCACTTGACACTCGGACATGGGTATGGACACTTGGACACTTATTTTAGGCTAAAAACATGTAAAATTTTCAAAATATTGCCGAGTCCGACACTTGGACACGTATTCACATTAAACACTTCAAGCCGAGTCCAGGTAATATAGCATGTTAGTTTAAGCAGAGAAGAGAAGAGGTCACATGAATCAGGCTGAGCAGCTGCTTTCTCTCTTCAATTTCCTGTCAATGTACTAGCCATTGTAGGGCAACTATAATTAAATGTATCAGCCTTGCTGGGCATCCTATGTGCCGCAATGTTGCCTACTGATGTACATCTTTCTAATTGTAAAATCAAGTTCGTAACTAGAACTCCATTAAATATGGTTTGGGGGAGAGAATATGTACTGCAGTACCAGTAATAATTTGTACTTCGTCCGTCCTTAATTAGATTTCCTTAGATTTTTTATACATATTTTAATGTGCATATAAAATTTGGTTCGTTGAATTATTTTTTGAATTTTCTTTTTTAAATAAAAATACAAAATATAAAATTTTATTTAAAAAAAGAAAATTCAAAAAATAATCTGGTGAACTCTAGTTTATATATATATATTAAAATACGTGTAAAAATTTAATTAATTAAAACAGAGAGTATTAAGAGAAACTAATTCCTTTCGCGTGTTATCTATTTCTTTACCTGGCACTCTGGCAGCTTTTAAGCATTCAAACTTTTTTTTTATTAGCAAAGTTAAGCATTCAAACTTTAATTCTTCTACTTGTCCTTCCTTTCCTATAAATTGCAACAGTGTCTCCTTTTCTTAAATGTACTGTCCTAATATACTAAAGTTCTTTAAGCTGGGGGAAACTCAAGCCTCAGCTTCCACCCCACAAAGGCCGGAATTTAGACCAAGAATCTGGGTTGTAATGAGAACGGGGACTACAAGTCCATAACTCCTAAGATACAAAACAATCACTCAAACATAAAATTGAAGAAACAAATCTGTTGCTTGTAAAATAATTGCCTTAAAAATAGAAAATAATAGACTCATTCACTTGAACATGATTTTTTCAGATATGCAAATGCAATACTAATTAAGCATCTAGGAAAAAGACTTAACAACAAAACAAAACAGTGGTTTGTCTTCAAATAAAAGCAAGAGGGCTCGAGACGTGAAACACTGCAGTCCTGCATATTGATTTCCTTATCCTTACAAACACAAGCACTAGCTTCCAACCTTTACCGAAACAATAACAAAATTACATAAAAAGCTAACAAGTTGATGCAAGACAAGTGATTTCCAAGCCATGAAGGTGTACAAAGGCAAGCGCAACAAGGGCTCTTCCTTCAGCAATATGCTACCTGAAATCACCAGTGAGTTGATTTTTACTCCTTTCCAAAATCAGTACTGTAATGAGCAGTTGACTCAAGTTTCTTTGCTTCATTCAGTTTGCGGACAGCCTGCGACATGTCAAAACATTGCCACTCATTAGGAAAACAATTCATAAAAGACAGTGCACAAACATTTAATACGTAAACATGCAGGGGGGACACTATTTAGTGAGCATACATATTAAACTTCAGAATTGGGGGAAACTGCAGGTGATTTGAGGTTCTAAAAAGAAAAAACTCATATACAAAACTGATTGTATCAACTATATATGCATCAGCTTCTGAAATGTACCTTCATGAAATCTTCATGGATGACATAATCTCGTTCTGCACGAATAGCTGACATTCCAGCTTCAGTGCAGACATTACGGAGATCAGCTCCATTGAACTCCTGAAAAAAAAAATGAGTTTTCAAAAAATCATTCAAGCCAGTTGCAAAATAATATTGAATATTAAATACGGCAACTCACCTCCGCCAGCTTAACAACAGCCTCATAATCTATTTCCCCGTGCTTCGCAATTCCAGCAGCATGAATCTTTAGAATTTCCATTCTTGACTGTTCATTTGGCAAAGGAATCTCTATTTTCCCGTCTAATTTGCCTGGACGTAGAAGTGCCGGATCTAGAACATCTGGTCTATTTGTAGCCATGATCATTTTTACCTACGGCATTGAAATAAACCATAACTACATGTTTTCAATAGACAGTGAAGTTGAACAAACCAAGTAAGGCTGACAAAAAGTAAGCAGCAGCTAGATCTGATTCGATCAAAACCTTCCCAAGCTGGTCAAACCCATCTAGCTGGTTAAGCAACTCCACAAGTGTTCTTTAAATTTCGCGATCAGCACTAAGTCAAAATTTGCATTCAAATGAAGCTGAAGCAGAAATGCATTACTTTAAAATATTTAGCCAAAAAAAAAAATTTATTACATTAGTAGTGTTCATACATAACTTACCTTGGGAGGTTTAATGCCAACCCTTAAGAATAGCTCTGGGTTCATCAGAGGCAGTTCTATAGATTCCCTCAGTTCCCGGATCTGATCCGAGAGACCTCCAACAGCTGAATAGCTCACATTTCCAGGATCCTCAGGAAGCATGTTATACACAACCGGATCGACCTGAAAAACAAGGAATATTATTAACACGAAACTTCCAAGGTTTATAAGCAAACAACAAAATGCAAAGATCGCAACAAGCAGTCAGAACCGAGACAATAATATGTGACCAACCTCACGGGGTAGAGCTCGCATAATAGTGAGAGTAGTCATATCAAGAACCACTCTTGTTCCAGCCGTGAGTTTGTCCTTGTCCACCTTACTACGACAGCCAACCACATACCTTGGGCCGCTACTAGCTTTAACTATCACTGCAATTATAATCGGTATACATAATAAACCCATGATTAATTACCATAACAAACAAATTAATTAAACACTAACTAGAAATTAAAGACATTACTTACATCGCTCATTATCCAACGGCCGCAACACTTCACCTATGATTTGTCCAACACTCTGTAGTGACTTCAAATCATCTTCGATCTTAGCATACTCCTTTTTCACAGTACGCAAACTATCTCTCACTACATCACAGTCATAGCCAAAAATGAAAAATAATCTCATTTCCTACAGCTATCGAAAACCACTAGACTCGTATAATTAAACCTCTACACATTAAACCAGAGGGTTTTATTAACTAACAGACATTATCAACAAACTAATATCTACTAATTTACCAAGGATTCAATTTGTGAATATAATTCAACCAAACATTATATATACGAGTATCGAAATAAAAATACAAAGTTGAATGAATCTACATAACACATAGTATAACAATACAAGGCGATATATGAGTATGTATAAGTATGTGTGTGTATAGGGGGAAAGGGAATTTGGGTTTGGCGAAAGTGGATCTAACCTCCGCGAACACGAGATTCGAGCTCCCTGTGTTGGAGTAACTTTTTCCGGTAATCGGCGGTTCCGACACGGCGGCGAACGGTGGCGAACGTCGTCTAACTTGTTACTTTTTTGTCAATTAACTGGTTAAATATTAATATTAAACTTATTAATATTAATATTATTTTTTTGACAGATTATTAATATTAATATTAAATTTATAACAAATGAGTTTTTTTAATATTTTTAATATATATTTTATTTATTTATTTGTTGACGTATTAGTTAGTTTATATTATAAAATTAATTTAAATAATGTGTACTTTAGGAATTTCGGATGTATCTTTTTATGGAATTCTCGATATTTGTGTGCGGGGAATTCACGATATAGTTATATAAAGACTTCTTGATATGATTTAAAATTATTTTTATGTCAAAAAATCTGAACCAATTTGTTTTAAAATTAAAAATTCAGTATGTGATGTTTTTGTACATTTTATTCAATTATTGTGACTTCACGATAAAAAATAACTTTTATTAAATAGAGTTTTTGATGTAGTTGTCATTTTTTCACACTTCACGATACAGTTTCATATATAGAGTTGTTGATATATATAGTTCTTGACAAAATTTATTTTTAAATTTTCGAATATTATTGTTGATAGTTCTTGCCATGCCATGTAACACTCTAGAGTTCTATTTGCAAGACCAACACTCTACCTTGATATATTGGAAAATTTCTGAGCAACTGCAACTGTTATTTCCCAGAACAATGTTAATATTTGTAGAAGGGGAGGGGGTTGAATACAAATATCAAAACTTTTTGTTTGTTTTAATATTTGTTCATGATGTTTGAGTGTTTGAGAGAATATGAATAAACAACAATGAAACTGAAAATAAATTGAACAAAGAGATTTTAAAATTACTGATGGATTGGTTTTTCCATCAGTGTATATTTTTGCTCAAAGTTCCTAGGTTAATAAAAACCTAACTTCGTTTTTACAAGATTAGAAAATAAATCAACTGTTCTTACAAAGTGCTCTAAGGCTGAACAGTTGATTCAAGAAATATTGTCTAACTTGTTACTTTTTAACAATGGTACCACACTTGTTTTTATATACTACAAGTGTGTTTTTACAATACTTATTCTAGGATTGTTTCTATCCTATCTTTCTTTTTACCTTTTTCTATTTTAGAAAAAGTTTTGAAAGACAACTTCAGTTTGAGTCATCATAGACTGTATTCCATATGTGTTCTTTTATCCTTTGGATCTTCAACACATAGTCTTTCTGTGTTGTCTCGATCAATTGATAATTTGTTGTTAAGCATATCAATTGATCTTTCCTTTTATCCATCAATTGATGTTCTTCTTCGATTGATCTTTATATTCACCGACTAATAAATAGTGACTTATCGATTGATAGATGTTATCAATCGATGGGTCTTCACATTAGTTGATGATCTTCAATACTTGATTTGGTTTCTTCAATTGATCTTCTATCCATCGATGTTTCAATATCAACTGATCATCATTCACTTGTATAATTTCCTCTCTTCAAATAATTACAATTTGACAGTCTAAGTTACACATCAGTTGATGACCTATATCAATCGACTCTAACATCAATTGATGGGAATAATATCAACTGACTTACACCTTATCGATTGAAATAGACTAAGTACACATATGCTACAATCCAAATTATCAGTTGATTCACATAAACATTTCAACTGATAAATGGTTTTCTAATCAATTGATATTTATATTTTCCATATCAATTGATCAGTTACATCAATTAAAATCTCTATGATTCTAAGATTAAAGTTATCATCAAATTACAAGTAGATTCCTAACAATTTTCCCCTATTTGTGTCTGTGACATGAACAACCATAAATCTACTTGATGATAACAAAACCCTTAATTATTTTCATTCAGATAGAATCAAGAAATTTAAATAGCACTTTGAATTTTGGAAGTACCGGTTGGTGAACAATTTCTGCAAACAGCTCTAATGTCTCATGATCTTCATAATTCAATTACATCTTCTTCTTTCTCTTCTCAGCATTTTCTTTTAGTTGTCTCATGAAAGAACTCCTCAAAATTGCTTCACCTCTATCAGTCTCTTCAAGTTGCCTCATTAGGTAGTGAATTTCTTCATCTATGATTTTGTCCAGATATTTGTAGATATCAAAGAACTTTGTGTTGCCCTCCACATCTGTAAAAATCATGGCATATTTTGGCTCCAAAACCACCTTTTTGACTTGAGACTTCCATAGCTTAAGGGGTGGATCAGGTTCAGCTTCTGCCTTTGATCTCCTTAGCTTTGAGATTTGATGTTGAATTTCCTGAGCAATTGTTAAATTGAGTTTGTACTTTCTGTTGAGTAAAGGTAGAATGGTCTTCAGAACATTGTAGCTTTGCTTCATTATCACCTTTATTGAATAAGTGATTTTTGCTCTATTTTCATACTACAACCTTATTGATTCTTCTTGGTTAGAGGTTACAGGGTGAGTTCTTACTCCTATCAACCCTTTTTCACTTATCACTGGTATCCCTTTCATGTCATATTCTTCAATTGTCACCTCATCCTTGATTTCTTCTTGTTTAATTTGGAGATTTTCGTGAACCACTTTTTCTTGAGTATAACTTGACCTTTTTTGGCCATGGCTATTTTCCTCTTTTTCCTTAGAGGTTATTCTACTAATTAATCTTCCATATTCCATTGAATTTCTATTTGCCTAGCAATTTCTTCATTGTTCTTTTCTCTTCTTGCAGTATCTGAAATTCCTGAGGAAATGGCTCCTTGAAGAAGCTTCTGACCAACTGACTCCTTCTTTTTCTTTTCTTCTTCAATCATTATGGCTTTACCCTTTTTCTTCTCTTCAATTAGAAAGGCAAACATTTGAATTGCTTTCTTTGGCAGCCTTCTTTGCATTTTCATTTACCATTCTTGTCTGAGCAATGAACTCATCCAAGTTTCCTTTTTCTGCTGCCTCTGTCACGAACTCAGTGCTCTTCCTTAGATCTTCAATTCTTTTCTTTTCCCTCTCAATCATTGATTGAGTTTCTCTTTCCCTAGAAATTCTTCTAACTTCTAGATTATCTTCAAACTTTTTTAAATCTTTCTTTTTTTGTTCTAAGTCATCCTTGGGTGACTTAGATGACTTTAAAGATTGTCTATCCCTGTTGCTCCCATTTTTAGTAACCCCTTTTGTTGCAATACCCCCAATGCCACTTGTTATACCAACACCAGAACCACCAACACCACCACTGCCTTTTCCATCACCATCCTCAGGAATTGGGTTCTCATTTGAGCACCTGCATATATATATATATATATATATATATATATATATATATATATATATATATATATATATATATATATATATATCATTTAAACAAAAGCATGATGACAACACTCTTATAATCAGATCTAAGAACTCAAAGTAGAATCACTAAATTTAAACTCAAATCACTAAATTTAATACACATGCAGATATATATTTTATAATTCTATATATCATTTAAACAAAAGCATAATGCTACCACTATTACTACACCATCAATTGCCATTACTACACCATCACCGCCAACAACTACAATCATTACCACAATCACTAATTTGTAACCATCATAAAAATTATTAACAAAAATATCACTTACAAGTTTAATATTTACACAATCACAAAGTTCACAATTAATACCAACTGCATTTTCAGAAAATCCAATAAATCATTAAATTTAAACATGATAAATCATCAAAATCCAAACGTGATTCACCAAAATTCAAACGTGAATCACTAAATTTCTTAAACAAAAATCATCGTTTTTTCCAGATCTAAATAAGTGACAGTAAGTGTAATGATTTTATGATGGATCTAAAATGTTGGTGGTCATAAGAACATTGTAGTTGTGGCATAAATGTCGTTACCAACAATTACAATCATTACCACAATCACTAATTCGTAACCATCATAAAAATTATTAACAAAATATCACTTACAAGTTTAATACCTACACAATCACACAATCACTAAGTTCACAATCACTACCGACTACATATTCAGAAAATTCAATAAATCATTAAATTTAAACATGATAAATCATCAAAATCCAAACGTGAATCACCAAAATCCAAACGTGAATCACTAAATTTCTTAAACAAAAATCATCATTTTTTTCGGATCTAACCAAGTGACAGTAAGTGTAATGATTTTATGATGGATCTAAAATGCTGGTGGTCATAAGAACATTGTAGTTGTGGTATAATTGTCGTTATTCGTAGAGAAGTGATGAGATAATATAGTCGTTGTTCATGAAAATTGTCGGACTTGAATCATTCTCGTTGTGAGAAGGTGATTAGATTCACTTTGTATCATCGGAGAAGAAGAACATCTCACTGGAGTTGATAAATGGAATGACTATATGATGTATGTATATACGTATGTATATATATTTATATATGTGTGTATGATAGTAAATGATCATGAAAACATGGCTGTAGTTGATGATGATGATAGACGATAATGGAGTAGTGGTGTAACAAAGACGATGGTGGTCAGGGGCAGAAGAAGATGAGTGAAAGAAATAGATAGAAGAGAGAGAAAAAGTAGATCTGAATGTATTAGAGAGGATAGTGAAATATAGATAATTAATTGAGTGTTTAAGATTTAATTAATATATAAAATTTTAATTGTTCTAAATTCTCATTTTAAGGATATTCTCATTTGAGCACTTGCCTATCTATCTATACTATATTATTATAACCGAAAGATTAAAAATTTTGGTCGTCGGTATGGTACTGGGTGAATCATAGAAAAGATCTTGACCGTCCAATTTTATGTGAACTATAGAAACAATCTTAACCATTGAATTTTAATAAAATATAATTTAAAAAAAATATAATCATACATATAACTCTAACCCTAAAATATAATTTTAAAAGAATATAATCATACATACAACTATAACCCCAATAATTCTTCTTTTATAGACGAAAGGATAATATTATATTTAAATTATATTCTATAAACTTTTTTATGAATCCTGCTTATCCTATAATTTTTATTTAATATATCATTAAAGTTTATAATAAACAATATGCATTTTTTTAGTTTTCATCTATTTCTCTATTTTAATCGCATAATACAAATTATTTATCAAAACACAAGATCTACTCAAATTAGAAGAACTTTGCTCAAATTAGAACAACCAATTCTTATCAAATACCCGTATGTTCAAATTAAAAGAACGACATCAACACCCTATATACAACTTTAATCCCCCATAGTCCTCCTTTTATACAACTCATCACGTATAGAATAATATTATATTATATTTAAATTATATTCTATGAATATTAAAATAATAATATTATTTTATTAACATTGATTAAATTTTATCACTATGTTATATCTATATTGGAGGTGTTTGGCTAAACTTATTTATGAAAAATAAGTGTTTATTTTTGAAAAAAAGTACACATTTACTTACTTTTTTATGAAAATAAATACTTATTTCTGAAAAACAAACGATAGACTAAACTTATTTTTGAAAACAAAGTACTTACTTTTTAAAAAAGTACATTATAATCTATTTTTCCCCCTTATTTCTTGAATTTAAGGAGAGCCAAACAGACTCAGTATCCATACTTTTATATTATATTATTTTAAACAAACTTCTCTTTTAATTGGAATATATAGTTGTACTCACAATCTACTAACATGTTTCAATTTTTCTTATCGCTCAAATACTTTAATTTATTTAAAATTACAATTTTATAATTAAAATTTTTGAATATTAAAATTATATTATATTTTATCTATATTAAAATATGCTCTTTTATTTAAATTTTAATTAAAATATTTCTATTATATTTGTAACTTTTTTTGTTAATAAAAATTTCCTAATTAAATTTAAAGAAAAATAAAAAGTTTGGTCAGTTGGTCGTCCGTCTAATAAATCCTCTTTTTATACAACTATTTTTATCATCCGTAAGTTTTTTTTATACAAGTTTGTTATGCAGTTATGATATAATTATAATTTAATTTTAAAATATATATATTTTATATATAACTCTATCATCGGTAAATCATATTTTATACAATAATCTAATAACATATCTCACTTCACTTCTACTTGAAATTACAACTTATTAATTAAATCTCATGAATATTAAAACTTATTAATTAAATTTCATGAATATTAAAATAATATTAATATTTTATCTATAAATAATTTTAATTATATATTATATTATTATAGCCGATATAATAAAAAAATTTAAATTATATATTTAAATAATATAAAATAATTAATATATAATTTATTAATC
This sequence comes from Oenanthe sinensis, assembly GCA_028671895.1. Classification (NCBI taxonomy): domain Eukaryota; kingdom Viridiplantae; phylum Streptophyta; class Magnoliopsida; order Apiales; family Apiaceae; genus Oenanthe; species Oenanthe sinensis. The sequence continues at coordinate 21,548,097 of CM053807.1, forward strand.
CCGCCCCTGCGTTACACGAGTTATAAGCTAGTATATATATATATTGTTAAGACTAAAAAAATACTTTGAGTGTGACCTTCACGTTTTTAACAAATGATTACTTCTATTCATAATTAACTAAATCAGAAACCACCGGAAACAACACAATGAGGTCAAGTCTGATGTTCCTCGGCTTGTTTAGGTCCAGTTCAACATAAGTTGTGTTTTTGATCAAATTAAGAAAAAAAACCTTTGGAGGGGTATAGGTGTTCTAATTTTTTTAATAATTACCATTCGAACCTAGAATTAAGATGAAAAACTTCCAAAAATAAGAATTTGTCACAATTTAATTATTACTACCGGCAAGATTAAATAATTTAACTTTTGATTTTAAAATTTGTAAATATAAGAAAAAAATAAGGTCTTGATCGACTTAATGCTTAGTATATTTTGGCGAAAAAAAAATTCTTAGTATATTTAAATTTTTTATGTTTATTATATTTCTTTATAATAAAGTATTATTTATTTACATTTATTTTATATTTAAGATATTTATTATTGTAAGTATATACTAAATTATCTATTTTAGTGGATTTTTCATTTAAAAAACCAATATAAAATTATCTATTTCACTAAATGCGACATTAATTAAAAATTATCTACTTTGAAGTGTAATCTATGCCTTAATATGCAACATTCATGAAAAAGGAAAAAAATGCAACAATTTTATTTTTGAAGGCTGCATATAACATTACTCAATACCTACATATCACAGCACTCTGTGCAACCATTCAGCATTTTGAACACCAAATACCGTGCCTAGCTTGTAACATTTTCAAGGAGTTGTACATGAACTGATCAGTTTGATTTAAAGCATGCTCTGCTGCTGCAGTTGCAGAAATATACTCGTGAAGTTGGGCATCAAATTAAGTCCAAACTAGCAGCACTCCTGCTTTATATGGTATTTGTAGCCTGTAGGATTAAAGGCTCGACTTATTTTGTAAACCCAAAGAGGCCTAAGAGATTTATAGAGCTTGCATAGTGATCTTCTCCAAGTGCAATTAGAAAGATGCTTCCAAGCTTGAAACTTCGTCAATTTATCCTCCCAAGCTACATTTTCTAGGCTCACCACAATTTTAACACCCAGCTTCTACTTGAGTCCAAGTGTGCATATCTGTGCAAAGCATTTCTTCAAATTCTTCTCACGAACCATCGACCATTTTTTGATTATTAAGCACATATAGACCTGTGCCTACACACTTCTCATTTCCATGACTAGGTCGACTTAGCAAGCCATACATAAGTGAACTTGCAGTCCTAACTAAGATAAATAAAGGAAGCCAAACCTTACTCAGATATCATGTATCAACCCTTCTTTTAATCACCTCACAAAAAGCACGAAACATCTGATGAGAAAAACTGCAAGTAACCAGTCATCATGGCAAATAATATCCTTTATGTATTTTCGAGTACATATTTGGTTAGTGATCCTGGTCTAACTAGTCTTAGTTATTTATTTAGTACAGTTTGGTTGGAATCAAAATCAAACATTGGATTAAATTACCAGGATATAATATTGCTGGAATGCTGGTCTGGTAGTAAAAGTTGGCAGCCAATTCAATGATCTAAAGCAAGGGGATAAGCATACAGAAACATATGCGAGTTTGTACTACACAATCTGCTTTATTGACAGCATACACTGCTATATATTATGGAGAAACTGTTGGCTTCGAAACTTAAAATGCGACTTTTGTCAAGGCTGCTGCCTGCTAGTCCACCACTTGTGATTGAGACTGAGCATGAAGGTCCTGAAAGGTCTGGCTTTTCAGCCAATAAATCTATCCATGTTCTTGGTGGAGCAAGGGAAGTTAGATCCCTAGTGATTGAGGAAACTATATTGTGGTCAATTTTTATTTCCTGATGATTGCCAATTTAAAATTACAAGTATCATACTAGTTTTAAGGATAGTGAATAAGTTTGTTGCCCCACAAATCAATCAGAATTTATAATGCCATGCATCTTGCTAAACCCAGTGCTTCAAGAATTGCAGCTAATATACATCTAGCACAGGGCAAGCTAGAGTGCGAAAAGGCCTGTGCGCTAATTAATATGGCGATTGACTGCACTGATGAGAACTTTAAAGATTGTCTACAGTTTGCTATATAGCTTTTGGCCAACTAGTTTGCTTCACAGTTACACCTAATGTAAGTATGATAACCAACTCTAAGCCAGCCAACGTGAAAATGTCTCGATCTGGAGCCATATTATTATATTGGACTATCTTATTTTATGAGAGATCCATAATTAATAATCTTCATGATAATCATAAATGTATCCAGAATATTAGTGTGTTTCTACGATTAAGAGTTCTATATCTTCATACACCAGACATGCTTGTCAGCATGTCCATATTTTTGTTTCTCTTTTATAGAACTTAATATTAGGAGTTCACTTGACGTTATAAATTTTTTGTTCTCATCATATTCTATTGATTTTTCCATCTCTTTTCTTCTTTAACTTGTTAACAACCAGGATGTATGGAAAGTTGCGGTTGAACAAAAAAGAAGATGTATTCATCATTACAGAACTTGAAAATATAATTGTATCTGGTCTTAGATTTTAAACGAATAATCACATACACAGGAATTAACTAAAAAAATTAGTAACACTAGATCCCGATTCAAGATAAATTTATGAGAAAATGGTATCTCTTTAAGATTTACTACGGTGTTTAGAAATTGGTTAATCCTTAAAGATACATGTACACACAACTAATTAAATTGACCCTACCAACATAATGAATTCAGTTACAGTGCAATGACAATGCAATCCTTAATTTATTTTTTGAATTTACTTAATTGCCCCTAAGATATAACAAACATTTAAATATCTATCATAACTTTATTTTAAGATCATTTAAATAAATAATTTAAAAAAAAGCATTTAAATAACTTTTAAATTTACCAAAACATATAGTATTAATTATTTATATTAAGAAAATTTAATAAATTCAAATATGATAATATTATTTTTTTTTTATTTTTTTCCAAAATGTTACGTCTCATTTTTTAATCATTATATTTTTAATTGTATTGAGTGTTTAAAATGTACTGGGCGCGGTTCTACGGCGATTATGCACTACACTGGGAATCAACAGCCTCTGATTCGGCCCTAAGCGGAAAATTAAGCACTTTTTTATAAAAATTGGTTAAAATTAAAATTAAAATTAGGCGGCCTTGATGGTCAAAATCTAAATTAGATATTTTTTTTATAATCGGTTAAAATTGATATTTACCAGTCAAAGTCGGAATTTTTTAATTTTAATATATATAAATATTTTATTTTATTTTTTAATTCTTAATTTATATATTATACACTTAATTATTTATATATATTTATATTGAATCAAAACTACTGATAATATAATCTTATTATTATTATTATTATTATTTATTATATTAACAATAATTTTCTATAATTAATATATGTAAGTGATTTTAGAATGGCATATTTATAATTAATATAATTCTAAAAATTAAAAATAATATTAAAATACGTCAACTAAAAATATACCTAACATTTTTTAGAACCTTAATAGTATTACATGAAATATACAATTAAATAGTAATTAAAAATTTTAGAAATTGAACATTTTAATTTTTATGAAAAAAATAAATTATAATTATTTTAAAAATAAAAACAAAACTCAATTACATTTACGGTATAAAAAAAACTAAATGTTTACAAATTTTCCACCGCCTCATATTTCCCTCCCTCCCCTCCTCTCCTCCTCTCCTCCTCTCCTCCCTCCCCTGTCTTCCAAACTATTATTCTGATCTCCAGTCACAATGAGATTACAACATCGAGTCAAAAACTTTGTTCTTCATCTGTGCACTATACTATCTTCAAATTTCACGTTTTCTCCGCAATTTCGTAACGTCGAGGCTGAACAGAACAAGAACAAAGAAGCTGTAAGTTCGATATCATATCTTATGTTTATCAACTTAATGATGACCAAAATTTGAGTGTGCACATGATTTGTGTAACGAATCGAGAGAAGTTACTATTGTTGCAAGTTTAATATCATTTTTGAAGTTGTTAATCGTAACCAAATTGAGTATATACATTTGAAACACCGCTATTGACTATACTTCTTCTTCAGGTTACTGTCGAGGATGATGTGGATTTCGACAAAGTTATATACGTAAGATCATTTTAAAACTTTGCACAATTTATGTTTTTCTGCGTATTTTTGGCTTGTGTTTTTAGCATATTCGGAAATTTTGATCTGTTAATTTATCTAATTTCATGTATTATCCAGTGTCCTCAATCAGTGTTATGCTGCACAAATCTGACTGCTCTTAGTATTTTTAGAATTGGTTATGGTCGTTTATGTGGTCCTATATGCTCTTAGTTATATACGTAAGATCATATTAAAACTCTGCACAATTTGTGTTTTTCTGCGTATTTTTGGCTTGTGTTTTTAGCATATTCGGAAATTTTGATCTGCCAGTGTCCTCGATCAGTGTTATGATGCTGCACAAATCTGACTGCTCATAGTATTTTTAGAATTGGTTATGGTCGTTTATGTGGTCCTATATGCACTTAGTTATATACGTAAGATCATATTAAAACTCTGCACAATTTGTGTTTTTCTGCATATTTTTGGCTTGTGTTTTTAGCATATCCGGAAATTTTGATCTGCCAGTGTCCTCGATCAGTGTTATGATGCTGCACAAATCTGACTGCTCATAGTATTTTTAGAATTGGTTATGGTCGTTTATGTGGTCCTATAGCTACTGTTGTTGTTGTTGAAATAACTTTATTTATTTCCACCTTAAATGCAGAATGGTGATAAGGTTGTTGCCCCGATCACCCGCATGTTATTGGTATACTTTACTTATTTTTGAACTTGTTTATGTGTTAAACTTAATTTTATTCTTCTAATAATATATATCTTATGATGTTAGGCTGGACTTCAAGCCGAAGCAAAAAGAAGGAATATTAAGAAATATACGGATTTGACAAATATGGTGGATATTAAGAAGTTGTATACAAGTCTGACCACACACAAAACGAACTCTGAGGCTTCCTCGTATCAGCTCATTCTATCCCCAGCTACAGCAACCAGTTGTCCCCCCTATCAAACTTCCATCAATCTTAGCCATGAGCCTACTCGACTACAACAATTTCTTCATAAGTTCTTTCTCCACTGCCTTGGCATTCACCGATTCCAACTCGGATAGAAGAGCAACATACCTAGTGTTGTATACCCAACATAATGAAGTTGATGTTATTGAGTATTTTCAAAGTATGTATTTTATTAATAGCATGTCTTAAATTTCTTAAACTGGCTTTGCGGCTAATGCACCATTCTCAGTTAGGGATCGCCACTTCCAGGGCCTTAGAAGACACTGTTATCCATAACCTGGATAGCCTTTTGAGATAGAAGACCATAGTTGTTCCATTTTGAGTTCATCGTCATTTTCTCTTTTAATTACCTTTAGAATTTGAATCAGCTATTTCCTTTTACCTGAATAGCCGTTAGAGATACCCATTTTGCTAAGTTGTTGCTTTCCAATAACTGTAGCTAAGAACTTTTGGTTATCATCTGGTTCGCTTCAGCCTAGCGGAGAAAGCCTTTTTCTCTAGCATAGCTATTTTATAATTACAGGCCAGGAGGGTTTCTAGTTCATACTCTCTTGCCGCCACCTGCCAGACACTGTAACTAGCGATGATCTGCTTCATTTATAGCATTTTATAATCTTTCACCATTTAATATACTAACAATTGAAACTTTTATTAGGATCGGTCCGAGCACAGTCTAAATTGTCATTTGAACAAGCACTGGACAACACAGCCTCCGTGACACGATACCTTCAACCTAACTTGGACAACTGTATGTTCGGGCTGATTTGCAAAAAGTATTTTTACCTTGCAACCAAGGGAAATTGTAGAGCAGTTATGGGGCATTCTGATCACACTGGATTAACTGCTGCAATGATACAAGGGGTAAACTCAACTACTATTCAGTAAACATATGTTCTGTTATCTAGCACCTATTATTAATGTTTTATATATCAGGAAGCAGATGGTATTCACGTGACGAAGACTGAAGTAACAGATGAACTTAGCTTTATTGTAATGGGATATGGAATCTGGGACTACTTGAGTGATCAAGCAGTTGTGAATCTTGTACATGCTCAAAAGAATAAGGTACGAATTTGTTTAAAACAAGTAATCATTTGTCCAGGAACTAATGTAATACACGGATTGTAGTTTGCATGTGTAGATATATGTGCAACCATCATACGCATCATGCATGGTTTTGAGAAAACATAACTACTTAAACGACTTTCTTCTGTAGGAGTTATTGTACTGCCTAATTATCAAAGCAGAAATATGAGATTAGCAACTTGCTCAGATCAGCTGTCTTCTTATCATCTGATATAGCCATTTGCAACTCATGCTTTAATTACTTGCATAACTGAAAATGTGATGAAAACATTATTTAACAGCCAATGCATTATTCAGCTATTAAGATCTAAATAACTTGATTCATTCAAGAATATAATTGCATGTCCACTTGATTCTTTGGTTTATTTACTGCAGATATCTTCTGCTCAGAGAATAGTTGACCATGCAGCCGCCGCAGCACCCAATGACCAACAAGTTACCCTGGCAGCAACAATAACATTTTTCACAAACATTAAAGTATCAGAGGCTACATAAAACAATAACATGTGATATAAATTGACTTCCTTACAACTTGTAAGGAATAATGGCATGCGGGACACTAATTTTGCACTTCAAGCCCAATGTGTGGACTTAGAAATTACCTTGTGGATAGTTGATAAAAAGATTTCCATCTTGTCTTGCTGTATACCTGATGGCCTTGGCTTTTCATTAATTTCTATTTTTTTTACTACTTCCATTGCAGGTCTGATTTTCTGTTCAGAAACTTTTTTTTAACTACTTTCATTGCTGGCCTGGTTTTCTTTTTAGAGATGCAGAGAACTGGCTGTTACCAGAGACACTGCCTCTCTCTGAAGATATTGATGAGTTGCTGGTTTTGTGATGCCTCCTAAAATTCACTAAGTACAAAAGTTCAAGTAATAACTTGAAACTTAATCCTAATCAAGTAAAATCTAAGCCAGGTCGAATAGATTAATAGAATATTTGAATATTATACTAACATCTTATCAATAACAACCGACAACAAGTGGTGTTTTAATCCTCTAATTGTCATAGTTCCTCCAAACAAGATCAAGATTAAAGTCAAAGACAACCTTCAGAGCCACACACACAAGATATGATTATGCAATTAATCAATGATGCAATGATACCTAACTTATTCGGAATGATCTATGGACTTCTGTGATTCATCCTATAGCAAAGTGATGGAATATTAATTACAGATGAAATAATAGGGAATTTTGTTGTACCTGAATTTTGTGGTTTTTTGTATGAAAAGTAAGAAAACTAAAAAGTAACAAAGATAGAAAAACTCATATTTCACTGGATAATCCCCGGAAAGTTTGTTGCCCTTTTTAACAAGCTGTCGTTCCAGAATTGCAATGGGGGTTGGGATAGAGATTTCCAAAATCATCAAGGACTAGTAATGTGCTTTGAACCATCATAATGATTCCGAGTTTCTTCTTTAATTGGGAGACATGGAACACATTAAGTATGGTACCTACAGGATGTGCTAATTTATAAGCAACTGCACCAACCCTGGCCAACACTTATATGGGCCGTAGAATTTTGCAGAAAGGTTTTGATTGTATCTGGTGCAGGGGGACTGTTGCCTACATGGCTGCAACTTCAGAAAAGCTTCATCACCTACATTAAACTCTCTATCAGTTCTGTGTTTGTCAGCATAAAACTCCATCCTTTCTTGTGCGTTTACCAAGTTGTCCTTCAAAAGTTGTTGTGTGTCACTACGTTCCTTGATCGAGCATGTCATTTACTGAGGGGTCAGTTCTTTTAGCGAAGTGATAATTGATAGAGGGAGGAGGTACAGAGTACAATGCTTGATAAGGAGACATTCACAGGGCTGAGTGATGTGTGGTATTATACCACCCCTCCGCCATTGACAACCAGGTGGCCCAGTTAGCTGGTTTATGACCAGTCATGTTAGAATTTTCAAACTCTCCAGAAACAGTGAAGCATAATAAATAAGACAAGGTGATTGAATAAGTGTATTGACACACAGCAATATTAATGCAAGGTGTGTTCAAATACGTGTGAAATAATTAGAGAGGTATTGGCTAGTGTTCACAAATAAAAGTGCTACATCCAGGGCCCGATGTATAGTGTCCTGAGTGGGTGTCAGGACTTCATTCAGGTTGGGTTTTTAAGATCAACAAATTAAGTTTACATGTGTAGAAATTTATTTTGAAAAATAAAGTGAACCCACTCAAAAGAAATTAAGAAAAGAAATTAAGAACCCATTACACTACTTGAGTCCAAATTAAAATTAAAGCATAACTTAAAATTAAAACAAAAAATAAAACTAAATTAAAATTAAAGCATAAAAAAATTAAAAGTTACTTCATCTGTCCCAACCAATTCTTTATATTTTCATTTTTTGGATGTCTCACCCAATTCTTTAAATTTCAAAACTTTCTAAATATAGTAAACTTTTATATTATAAAATTTACTCTCACCCACTACTTTACTCCACATTTTCAAATCTATCAATTAAGTATCAATTGACCCCACCACTTTACCCACTTTTTCTTCTCTTTCATCCATTTTTCATTCTCTTTCATAATACTTTATATAATTTTCTTAACCTCCGTGCTCAATCCAAATGTAAACAATTGGGTGAGACGGAGAGAGTATACGATTTAGAAGTGATAATATCAGACCCGACTCGAAAACACAATACAAATTTAATTTGAAATATACGAATGTGAGTTTGAATTTTTCTGATTCGGATCAATTACAAGTTACTCGACACTTAATCGAAATGATCCGAAATTATACATATATAAGGAACCCACTAAACTAAATTTCTGGATCCGCCACGGACTACATCGTGGCACAAATAAAATTGTTACATCGTGGCAACAAATATCTAGATATATGGCTGGAGTTTAAACCAGTGGCATTATACCTTTAATAATAAAAAAGATTTTGTAATGAAATATTATGTAATTTTAAAAAAGTAAAAGAAATATATATATATATATATATATATATATATATATATATATATATATATATATATATATATATATATATATATATATATATATAGAAGAGTGATCAATAGAAAACTTTTATATGGAGAAAACAAGGAGACCTAGCTAATCACCGTTCATTTCTTTTTCCATCTAACGACTAAGATAATAGAAGGGTTAATTAGATTTATACTATATATATACTGAGGGGGTTATTTTGGAAATAAGCGTACACATATATTTATAGTTATCTATTATTTATGGTAAGAAATAAAATCTATTTAAAATCATGTCATTTTTGGTAAGTAATAAAATCTTTTAATTGTGTATAATATATATAAGTCAACATATATGAAATAAAATAATATAAATATATTTTTGATTAATAATAGATCGTAGAGTTATTAGCAAAAAAATCCAACCAATTTATAATTTTTTTTTCATTTTAACGAATTATCTTCCTTTTTTTCCGAGTAAACCCAACCAATTTTAATAAACTATTAGCTAAAATATTAATATTTACTTAGATTCTATTAAGTATTGTATTTTGTATTCTACTTAATACTGTATTCTAATATTTAAAATTTGATAGTTATTAATATTAAATTTCAATTAAAAGTTCTACTAGGCATTCTACTAAATATTTAAGGATTCTATAATCTATTAATATTAGAATTTTATTAAAGCATATTAAAATTATATAGATTTCACTAAGTGTTGTTGTATATATAATATAATTTATTTAAATTTACTAGTATTTATATTAAGATTCTATTAAGTGTTCTCTATTCAATATTTTATGCAAAAAAAATATATTAAGGGTTCTACTAGATATTAATAAATTTAACATTATGTTTGTTTTTTGTCTATTTTATTTGATTTGTTCTATTATTGAGTGTACGTGTTGAATCATTTTAAATATTATAATAAGTATTCTACTATATATTAATAGGGATTCCATTAGATTAGTTAACATTATTAAGATTTCAATAGGTATTTTACTAATAATTCTTTTTATTATATTAAAATTCTACTAAATATTCTTTATTTTAATTAGGTAACTACTAAGTATTCTTCTAAAATTTTTAACTAGAATTCTACTAAATATTCTATATTATAACTACGATTCTACTGAGTATTTTGTATTCTAAAAGTTTTTAGTATAAATTTTTTTAACTAGGATTCAACTGAAGGTTCTACTAACAATTATTTTTATTATATTAAGATTTTACTGAGTATTCTATATTTTAGTTAAGATTCTACTGAGTATTCTATATTTTAGTTAAGATTCTACTAAGTATTATTCACACAATTAATTTTATTATAATTTTAATTAAAATATATTTTTATTTGTATTATTAATATTCTATAGAACATTATTATGTAATAGTAATACTTTATTTGTATTCCTCATATTAAAGATTTAATTGTGTATTTTACTAGGTGTTTTAAAATTCTATTAAGTAATATATTTTGATATTAATATTTTACAAAATATTTTAATATAATGTTCGCTAGGATTCAATTGTGTGTTCTGCTAACAGTTCACTTTATTATATTAAGATTCACGAAGTATTCTATATAATTTTATTAATAATTTTATTTAATAATTTTTTTTTACTGTATGAACCCGCAGCCGTTACCCTTTGGGTGCGCACCGGGTAAACTCAATAGCCTGCAAACCAAGTGAATCAAGAGGATGATATGCCTCTGTTTAACCAACTGAGTCAACCCTTGCGGGTTGTTCTACTAACAATTCATTTTATTATATTAAAATTCCATGAAGTATTCTATGTAACTAGGATTCAATTAAGGGTTCTACTAACAATTATTTTTATTATATTAAGATTCTATTGAGTATTATATATTTTAATTAGAATTCTACTAAGTATTCTTCAAACAATTAATTTTATTATAATTTTAATTAAAATATATTTTTATTTGTATTATTAATATTCTATAAAACATTATTATGTAATAGTAATACTCTATTTGTATTCCTCCGATATAAGATTCTATTACGTGTTTTACTATGTGCTTAAAAATTCTATGAACTAATATATTCCGATATTAATCTTTTACAAAATATTTCAATATAATGTTTGTTAGGATTCAATTGAGTGTTCTACTAACAATTTATTTTATTATATTAAGATTTCAAGAAATCTTCTATGTAATATTTAATAATTTTATTTTAGTCTAAAATTGTACTACGTGTTTAATTAATTAAGATAGTATAAATATAAATATTCAAAATCAGTACAAGATTGGAATTTATGTTCAAATTTGATTGAATTTAATATCTCGATTGAAATGGTAAAAAATTAGAATGATAGTTTCCTTTTTAGTTATATCATTTACTAGTAATCCATATAGTTTAATATTATTACAGTTTTGTCATTATTATTTTATAACATTAATTACATAGATTCTAATAAGATCAACGGTCTAGATTGTGGTCTCTAAGTTTTCTATTTAAAAGGTTTTCTCTAGATCTCTACCCGGGAATTGCTCAAGAGAGAACCTCTGTTTTGTAGAAAACTAATGTACTATTTTGGTCCTTTGATTCATTTTCGATCCAATGGATAATATTTTTCCATTAAATTAACTTAATTTTAATTACAAGGGTATGATTGCCAAACAGATGAAATGTGTTTTATATATTATTCCTTAATTGGTGCATTGATATACATTTAAAAACTTTCCTTACATATTATTGTACATGTTATCTTAACTTTTTTATTTAATTAATTACTTACCAGTTTTAACATAATTACAATATTTTATATCACATGCAAATATCTTCCTTATATATTTGACTTATTGATGCACATGTAATCGTAATTCAATTCAATTTGATTTTAATTTTTTAAACATGATTTTAATATTATTAAAATTAATATTATTATTAAATAATGAAATCTAGAACTCTTCATTTCTATATGAAAATACAAGTAATTAGTAGTATGTTTCATAATTTTTTAATAAAATATTTTAAATTCATAAATATTAATTTTATAAACAAAATTCATTAAACATAGGTGTTTTAGCAAAATTAATTTATTCAGGTATTTTGATATATTTTTACTTATGTACTTAAGTTTATTTTCTACTTTAAGTTTTTATTTTATATTTAATCAACTATTTTTAGTATTATATTGTTCATTTTTCAAAAATTTATTAAAGTAGAAAATAAAAAACTTAGTATTCTATTATGTATTTTAATAAAATTCCAAGAACTCACTAAGTGTTTCATTAAATATTTTAAGATTTTATTACATATTTAATGAAATATTTTTAATATTCTACTATTTATATTTTATAAATTTTACAATAAATAATAAAAATTTAGTATTCTATTATGTATTCTAATAAAAATTTCAAAATTAAATATTTAATAGAATATTAAAATATTCTATTAGAATACTATGTTTGTAGTATTCTATTACGCATTCTATTTTGTTTTCCAAATTTCAAGATTCCGCAAAGTATTTTGTCAACTATTTTAGTATTCTATTAGAATACAATGTTTTTTATATTCTATTATGTATTCTAGTAAAATTTCAAGATTTCACGGAGTGTTTTATTATGTATTTCAAAATGTTATTATGTATTTAATCAAATATCAAAATATTAAAATTAAATTAAAATAATAGAACACATAACATAACCTAAAATAAAATAAAATAAATATTAAATACCTCATTAGAATACTTAGTAGAATACATTAGAATATATATGAATAGTAGAACACATAATAGAATCTTGAATTATTTATTAGAATATTATGTATTTTTAGTATTCTATTATGTATTCTAATAAAATTTTAAGATTTCACAGAGTGTTTTATTGACTATTTTAAGATATTATTATTTATTTTATCAAATATCAAAATATTATAATTAAATTAAAATAATAGAACACATAATAATATATAATATATGTAAATAATAGAACACATAATAGAATCTTGAATTAAAATAGTAGAATACATTATAATATATAATATATGTAAATAGTAGAACACATAATAGAATACTTAGTAGAATACATTATAATATATAATATATGTAAATAGTAGAACACATAATAGAATTTTTTTTTCTTTTGAACCAAACATATAATAGAATCTTGAATTAAAATAGAACAAATATTAAATACTACATTAGAATACTTATTAGCAAAAAAAAAATTATAAAAAATTGATCATAGTCAAACTCACTTGAATATATTAATGACAAGTATATAAATATAGCAAGTATCAATCATATTTAATCAATAGAAAATAACATACACAATTCATATTAATTACAAAACTGCCATTAATAATCTAAAATCTTAGATCGAATCTTTTTTTAAAATCAACGGTTGATATGGTGGTTTCTTAAGTTTCCTATATAAAAAGTTTTCTCTGGATCCCTACCATATATATTAGTGGGGGATTTGGGAGGTGATGTGGCAGCTTAATTTTTCTTCCCGCCGAGTTTCCTATATTCCGGTACGTCCTAGGCCTATTTTTCTGCCGTCTCCTGGTTTACTGCTGATTGTTATACAATCTGCTTTCTTCAACTCATTTGAAATCACTTTTATAGTTCTCCAAATTATAAATATTTATATTCTACAATTAGTTACTATTTATTTTATATTTCAGAATCTTTATTAATTATTTTTTCTTTTAAATATAAAATATAAAATCAAATTATAAAGTAAATTTATTTTAAAATTCCATGAATTTAAATTTATATTGTATATCTAAGTTAGGCATTAAATCATATACATATCGATTCATAATTTTTTGAATTTATTTTTTTAAAATTATCTAAGTTTAATTTTCATTCTGATGGGATTTGAAAAACTGAGGCTGTGTTCACTTTACTTGAATGGGATGAAAGGAGAATAAAATGAAATTTATACTTTTATTTGGTTGAGATTAGAAAAAATATTTATAATTTTCATTCATTCTTTCTTTCCATTCCAAATTATTTATGCCAAAATTCTAACCCACACATTTTGAAAGGAATGCTCCATTACATTTCTTCATTATTTTCGCTACGATCCTCGTCATAGAAAATTTAGACTCCCTTATGTTCATTTAAAATTGCAATAGAAAGATGTAATAGAAAGATGACTTCTTTTGATATTCGACGATTTTTGCATGAGCTTTGTCCCTGACTTCATCTATCAAGTCTAACGCAAGTTTCATTCCTTCTTCATTTTCCTTAGGCTCAAAGGCCTTGATTCTTGGGGATACATGTGATATTTCAACTGGAACCACTGCCTCGGCTCCATAAGCCAGGAAGAATGGAGTTGCATCAGTAGTAACTTTATGGGTGGTTCTGTATGCCCAGAGTATTGGCAAAAGCTCATCCACCCAAGTATTAGCAAAACGCTCGATCCTTTTCTTGAGACCATCAAGGATGATTCGATTGGCTACCTCAGCCTGCCCATTTGCTTGAGGGTGTGCAACAGAAGTGAAGCGTAGATTGATGTCATTATAAGTGCAATATCCTTTGAATTCTTCATTGTTGAATTGTGTGCCATTGTCCGTCACCAGTATTCGTGGTATTCCATACCTACATATGATATTTTCCCAGAAGAATTGAGCTACTTGCTTTGTGGTTATCTTGGCTAGTGGTTTAGCCTCGATCCATTTAGTGAAGTAATCGATCGCAACGATCAGGAACTTTCTCTGCCCGCTAGCTATTGGAAAGGGTCCAAGGATGTCCATTCCCCACATTGCAAAAGGGATAGGGGAATTGATGGACGTCAACATCTCAGGTGGTTGTCTGACAACCGGTGCGTGCCTTTGGCACCTGTCACATCTTCTTACATATTCTTTCGAATCTTTTATCAAGTCAGGCCAGTAAAAACCAAGGCGGGCGATTTTGTGAGCCAAAGCCCTGCCCCCCAAGTGTTGGCCACAAATTCCTTCGTGTACTTCTTTCAAGGCTTCATGGGCCACTTCTGGCCTTAGGCATTTCAAGTATGGAATAACAACAGATTTCTTATAGAGAATTCCATCAATAAGAGTGTACCTTAATGCCCTTGTAGTAAGCTTTCTAGCTTCCATGGTATTGGCAGGAGTCCATCCAGATTGCAGGTGGGATTTGATTGGATCCATCCAACAACTACCCATGTGTATCGGGGCTACCAGCTTCGCATTGATGCTGGGGGTCTTCAAGACTTGGAAGTAAACACTTCCCATATGTTCATCCACTTCTGATGAGGCGAACTTTGATAAGGCATCGACCTTTGTATTCTCTTCTCTAGGAACATACTCAATTTGACATTCTTCAAATTGAGTCATTATAGCTTTGACTAATCGGAGGTACTTGACCATGATTTCTTCTCTTGCTTCAAAATCCCCATTTACTCGGGATATAACCAGCTTTGAGTCGCCACAGACTTTGAGATGATTGGCATTTAGTGCTTTGGCCAATCCTAGGCCTGCTATCAGGGCTTCGTATTCGGCTTCATTGTTAGTTGTTGGAAAATCAAGCTTAATAGCATACTCAATGATGAATCCTTCGGGGCTTTGTAGCACCAAGCCTGCGCCGCTAGATTTTGTTTTTGATGCCCCATCAAAATTGAGCACCCAATATTCTTTAGGAGTTTGTTCTTCTTCTTTTTGTGTTGCTTCCCCATTATCCTGCCCCCGACTTTTTGGTCGTCAATAGTACATTTGACCACGAAGTCAGCAAGAGCTTGAGCTTTAATGGCCGTTCGAGGCTTATACTTGATGTCGAATTCTCCTAGCTCAATGGCCCACTTTATCAGTCTTCCACTTGACTTGGGGTTGTGTATAATATTCCTCAAGGGTTGATCAGTTAATACTTCGATTTTATGAGCTTGAAAATAGGGGCGTAGTTTCCTCGAGGCCATTATCAAGGCCAGTGCAAACTTCTCAATTTTGGAGTAGTTAAGTTCCGCTCCATGCAAAACCTTGCTCACATAATAGACTGGCTTTTGAATTTTCTCTTCTTCCTTTATAAGGACAGCACTCAGGGCCTTGTCTGATATGGCCAAGTACAAGTATAGGATGTCCTTTGGGCTAGGCTTGGCCAACAACGGGGACTTAGCCATATATTTCTTCAGTTCCTCAAAGGCCGTTTGACTTTCTTCTGTCCACACGAAATCTTTAACTTTTTTCAACGTCTTGAAGAAGGGTAGACATTTATCCCCAGACTTCGAGACAAACCTTCCCAGGGCAGCAACTCTTCCTGTCAATTTTTGGACGTCCCTTACTGTTTTTGGAGGTTCCATGTCGAGTATGGCCTTGATCTTGTCAGGATTGGCCTCAATCCCTCTTTTAGAGACCATCATTCCTAGAAATTTTCCAGATCCCACGCCAAAGGCGCACTTTGCAGGGTTGAGCATCATATTGTGGTGCCTTAGCACTTCAAAAGCCTCTCGCAGGTGCTCAATATGATCGGCCTTATCGAGACTTTTGACTAGCATATCATCAACGTAGACCTCCATGGTTTTTCCAATGAGATGCTTGAAAACTTTGTTTACTAGCCTTTGATAGGTGGCCCCTGCATTCTTTAACCCAAAGGCCATAACGAGATAACAAAAGACACCAAATTCAGTGATGAAGGATACCTTGGCAATGTCATCCTCGTGCATCCGGATTTGATTGTATCCACTAAAGCCATCCATGAAGCTTAACATCTCATGTCCCGCCGTGGCATCTATGAGTGCATCAATCCTCGGGAGGGGGAAACAATCTTTTGGGCATGCATCATTTAAATCAGTGAAGTCGACGCACATCCTCCACTTTCCATTGGATTTCCTGACCATTACAGGATTAGCAAGCCATTCGGGATATTGAATTTCTTTGATGAATCCAGCATTCAAGAGCTTTTCCACCTCTTGCTTTATGGCTTCTTGCCTTTCTGGAGCAAAATTTCTCTTATTTTGCTTCACCGTTTTTCGCTGTGGATCCACGTTAAGCTTATGAATGATCAGTTCAGGGTTAATTCCCGGCATATCAGCGGCTGTCCAGGCAAATAAGTCTCCGTTTTCTTGCAAGAACTTTGTCAATTTTTCTTTCATAGGCTCTTCTAATGAGGCCCCAATATAAGTGACTTTCTATGGTTCTCCTGGAACTAAAGGAATTGGAACCAAGTCCTCAGCTGGCTTCCCCCTTTGTTCCTCGTTTTCTCTTAAGTCCATGTCCTCTATTGGTAGGACTTGCCCCCCGGTTCCATCGGGTCTCAGGGCTGCCACGTAGCAACTTCTCGCCATTTTCTGGTCTCCTTTCTCCTCCTCAACTCCGTTTCTGGTGGGGAACTTGATTTTTAAGTGATAACTTGAGGCTACAGCCTTAAAAGCATGCAAACCTGTTCTTCCAAGGATGGCGTTGTATGTAGAAGATGCTTTGACCACCAGAAAAGTTAGCATCTGAGTGACCTCTTTAGGTTCTCTTCCCACTGTCACGGGTAACTGAATGGTTCCTTCTACTTTTGATTCCACTCCATTGAAGCCATAGATGGGAACATCCGAAAGGGTTAGCTGGGAATCGTTGTATCCCATCTTTACAAATGCATCATGGAACAAGATATCAACAGACGCTCCATTGTCCACCAAGACTCTCTTTACCTCTGAGTTGCCTATCAAAGGGGCAATAACGAGGGGATCATCATGAGGAAACTTTACCCCTTCCAGGTCTGAGTCATCAAAAGATATAACCGCCTCCGTCCTAGCACGTTTAGGTGCTTCTCCTACGACTTGCATAACTTCTCTTGCGTATGCTTTTCTTGAATTCCTTGAAGTCCCCGCAGCAGTGAGTCCTCCGAAAATCATATTAATAACCGGTCCTCTAGGTTGAGGATTCCTATCTCTGCCATCATTATTTTTTCTGTTATTGTCGTGCCTATCATGACTTCCATCCTTGGTGTACTTGGAAAGTTTTCCTCTCCTGATAAGGAATTCGATTTCATCCTTCAATTGTCTGCAGTCATCCGTATTATGCCCGGTATCCCTATGAAACCGGCAAAACGCATTCTTGTTTCTTTTCTCAAGATCAGACTTTAAGGGTTTAGGCCATCTCAAGTCTCGATCTCTTTCAATATCCATAAGGATTTGACTTCGAGGTGCATTCAGCCTTGCATATTCAGCAAATTTTGGCCCAAAGTTATTTTTCTTAGGAGAGGATTCGTAATCCTTATCCGTCTTGGAGTACTTGTCTCGGGCATCCTATTCTTGATCACCCTTTCTCTTCTTGTTATTATTCCCATGTGTAGTCACTGATATAGTGGTTTTCTTCATGCTTTCTTCTTCCTTGATGTATTTCCCTGCTCTGTCTTGGAGAAGAAGCATGTTCTCAGGCGGGTGTTTGGCTAGAGATCTCTTGAAATAAGGATCAGTCGTCCCCTATTGTAAGGCTATCATAGCCACCTTCTCGTCCAAGTCTGGGACTTTCAAGGCTTCCTTGGTGAAGCGGTTCAGGTAGTCCCTCAGGGATTCGTTCTTTCCTTGCTCCAGATTCATGAGAGAAGCCGAGCTTTTTTCGTGCACTCTTCCACTTATAAACTGGCTTATAAAGGCCTTGCTGAGTTCTTTGAAGGATCCAATGGAGTTGGGCGGTAACCGGCTGTACCAACGTTGGGCCATGCCCCCCAGGGTTTGGGGAAACGCCCTACACTTCACAGCATCATTGATAGGTTGTAGTAGTAATGCATTCGAGAAGGTCCTTACATGATTAGCTGGATCGCCTGCTCCATCGTACACTTTGATGGTGGGCATTTTGAACTTACTTGAGATGTGAGCGTTCATGATGGTTTCGGTAAAAGGCGGCGTGGGATCATCAGGATCTCCGAGAGGTAATAGTTCAGTGGTGTCAGCCCTAGTAATTTCCGTTCTTCTCCCTCGCGGGGTTTCATCCAGTTCTATGACGTCGGGAGCTTCATACCTTGAGGCTGTCCTTCTATCCTGCCGATCTAAGCTTTTCTTCAATTCTTTGAGTTCGGCCTCGTATGAAGCAATTTTCTGTTCTAGTGTCCTACGGGACTGTGAACGCCGGCTTCCTGCGGGCTCTTTACCAGGCCTTCTTCTCCTGGGATTGACATCAGTGCCTTCTGAGCTGTCATCATCGGTTGAGTATGGTCCTGAGAAATCACGGACATCTTCTCTACGCCCATAGTTCTGGGGTTCCAACCCTCTGATGTAAGGAGGGGGATAGGCTTGGGAGATTCCAAGTCTTGTTTGGGCAACAGTGCTACCGGGGATAACAATAGTGGAAATATGAGCGTGAGGAGCAGTATCCATAAAAGGAGTTTGAGTTACCTGAGATAGCGGGTTAGATCCATGGACGATTTCCTCAGGATTGGTGGAATGGACGATCTCACTAAACGGTCCAAGCCTTTGAGTATTAGGACCTTGGGTTCCAGCGGGAACAGTGGTGGTAGCGGGGACCTCGGTAGTTTGAGTTTCATCAGGAGGGATGATAGCAGTCGGATCACCTGTGGTGGGGACGATGTCTCCGTCAGTTCGTCGTGTTCTTGCCATGGTTGATGTCTCGCTTCCCACAGACGGCGCCAAATGTTGTTGAATAAAAACTAGGGTGTAATTAATGCGATGTATGTCTGAGCTAAGAGCTTTAATGGCTGAACTTGTGTTTTGAAGCTTGGTTCTGCCCTCACAAGATGCCTACGTATCTCTGTTGTGTTTAGAGAATCAAGCCAAAACGTAGTTCTAAGAATGAGGGGTTAGGCCCTTTATATAGACGTAGAGAGTCTAAGAATTAGAGTAGGTTTATGAACCTTGATTGATAAGGTATTTCCTAGAAGGACTCTAGATCCTTTGTAGAAGCAGTTTCCATGTAGGAATAGGTTTCCTTGTAGTTGGACATAATTAATTAGCTGTATATTTAGCTAATTTACGAATTTATTTGCTAATTAGGGTTTCAAGCTTCATTTAATGGGCCTCCCGTTTGGACCAAACTAGGTACAATTAATGCCACATTAATTGTGTCTTTAGGGCTTACTTTTTGCCCATATCAAATATAAATTAAAATTTTGTTAAAATAAATTCTTTCATCATTAACAAACGTGTATATAAGAGGAGCGGCGATTTTTAAGAGAATTATTTAATTTTATTTAATATTTTTAATTTGTAATACTAAAAGTTACATTCTTATTGTAATTTTTATCTACATATTTTATTTGATTTTTATTTTTAAAATTATTAGAAAAATTATATATATAAGATAGTAATTTTTTCCAAATAATAATTTATATAAATATTTTTCAAAATTTTAATTATTATTTATGAATTAAACTATTACATTAGTTATTAAATATTTTTAAATAATAAAAATTTATTAAGGCATGTGAAGATAAATTGTCAAATTTGAAAATATTGTATTTATGCACTTATGCGGATAAAAATAGAAAATATATTGACGAAATTGAATAATTATTAGTTTTAGTATTATGATTTGGTGCACAAACAAAAATAGGACGTGTTCTATTAAATATTTTTATACATGCACAAATAGGTGATTTGAAACGTATATATCTAAAATAGTTTCGAGAAACTATCAAATAATCCTTCCGCTAAAAAATAGTAGTCATTTTAATTTTGACACGCATGTCAAAGTACAAAAAGGATATATTAAGATTTATTATAAAATTTAAATTTAATTATTTTTTTCACTTTAATATATATATATACTAAAAATTAAAATAATTGTTATTTTGAAGAGGAGAGACAAGAGAGTATAAAACTTTTGACGAGAGTTTCGAGCATTGCACCATAGGCCGAACCCCTGACCTCTCCCAAACAAGGCCAAGCCTTAACCATATGTGCTAAAGTTGTTTCTTAGAACAAATCTGTAATTAAATTTATTATAGTGATATTACTTAAATAAAATAAATTATTAATAAAATAATAAATCTCATTATTTATATTGAAATATTATAAAAAACCCGTTCTACTCCATAAAATTGTAAAGAAATTATATTTCTGATAATAAAAAATATTTTGTAGTGAAATATTACGAGAAATCATATTTTTATTAATAAAATAATGAAATAAATTATTACACCAATTACAATGGAAATAAAATATTATTTTAGTAATATAGTATAATTGATAACGAAATATTATGTAAATTTTTACAAAAAATATTAAATTACATTATTATTTTCCCGTTAATTATGAAGTGAAATATTAAGAGAAAACATATTTTTATTAATAAAATAATGAAATAAATTCTTACACCAATTACAATTGAAATAAAATATTATTTTAGTATTATAATATATTTTATAACAAAATATTATGTAAATTTTAAAAAAATATTAAATTACATTATTATTTCCCCGTTAATTATGAAGTGAAATATTACGAGAAAGCATATTTTTATTAATAAAATAATGAAATAAATTCTTACACCAATTACAATTGAAATAAAATATTATTTTAGTATTATAATATATTTTATAACAAAATATTATGTAAATTTTAAAAAATATTAAATTACATTATTATTTCCCCGTTAATTATGAAGTGAAATATTAAAATATTAATAAAATGTAATGTAATATTGAGAGAAAATCCCTTGAAATGAAATTATACCTTAATAATAAAAAAGATTTTGTAATGAAATATTATGTAATTTTAAAAAAGTAAAACAAAATTAAAAACACATTGCATTCCACATATCTATACTATATTATTAAAGACGAAAGATTAAAAGTTTTGGTCGTCGGTTGATTTGGTACTGGGTGAACCATATAAAAGATCTTGACCGTTCAATTTTAAGTGAACCATAGAAATAATCTTAACCGTTCAATTTTAATAAAATATAATTTTAAAAAAATATAATCATACATACAATTCTAACACAAGTAATCCTCCTTTTATGCAAACATCTCATAAACATTATAATTCTAAAGAATATAAACATTACTACTAAAATATAATCTCATATTAATCTTCTAACTAAAATATCTCACATTATAATTCTAAAGAATATAAACATTACTACTAAAATATAATCTCATATTAAATTACATTATTATTTCCCCGTTAATTATGAAGTGAAATATTACGAGAAAATATATTTTTATTAATAAAATAATGAAATAAATTCTTACACCAATTACAATTGAAATAAAATATTATTTTAGTATTATAATATATTTTATAACAAAATATTATGTAAATTTTAAAAAATATTAAATTACATTATTATTTCCCCGTTAATTATGAAGTGGAATATTAAAATATTAATAAAATGTAATGTAATATTGGGAGAAAATCCCTTGAAATGAAATTATACCTTAATAATAAAAAAGATTTTGTAATAAAATATTATGTAATTTTAAAAAAGTAAAAAAAAATAAAATTAAAAATACATTGCATTCATCATATAATGATTATTTCTGAAATCAATTATAGGAAGTGGCATTCCCGGTCTTGCAAGGTGTTTGATAAATTTGTTGACATGTGTTCGATTGCAATGTTTCATTACTGCCGCAATGATTCAATGCGGGTGTTATTATACTGGAAAAATAAAACACCTCACAGGATTCGAACACTTGACCTTTCTGAAATAAGCCCATGCCCTAACCATATGTGCTAAAGTTGTTTTTTTTGAACAATTTTGTAATTAAAATATATTATAGTTATATTACCTAAATAAAATAAATTATTTATAAAATAATAAATCTCATTATTTATATTGAAATATTATAAAAAATCGTTCTCCTCTATAAAATTATAACGAAATTATATTTTTGATAATAAAAAATATTTTGTAGTGAAATATCACGAGAAAACATATTTTTATTAATAAATTAATGAAATAAATTATTACACCAATTACAATGGAAATAAAATATTGTTTTAGTAATATAATTTATTTTATAACGAAATATTATGTAAATTTACAAAAAATATTAAATTACATTATTATTTCCACGTTAATATTAATAAAATAATAAAATAATATTTTCAGACCATATTTTGTACAACACGTGTTTTCAGACCATGCATTAGGCCATTAGGGTATCCACGGCCATTAGACCCTTGCAGCAGATGTCAAATATTCCAACTAAGACAATATAAACAAAGTGAGTAAAGGGTAGTTTATGAATGAGGAATTTTTAAAGAAACGCAGTACTTCATTGCGGTGGCCGCAATGAGACATTGATGCTGCCGCAATGAGACATTGCTGTGATCGTCAATCTCAGCCGTATATCACCAATTTGAACGGCTACGATTTGTTGGCTATGTCCCCTTTCTATCAAACGGGGGCTGTGGATTGGGACCCATTATAGAATTGTTTAAAATTTGAGGGGTGCCACAACACACTCTCGCCTGTTTGTGGCTCCACCCCTGATTAAAACTGAAGAGCCAAGTTTACATACATGGGAATGAAAAGTATACATGGAAGCTAGTAATACAAAGTTGTCAGTTATCAAGTCAAAACCATAAAAAAGGTGGGTTGTAGAATTACAATACACAGAAGTAAAAGTTGGTCATGTGCATGTCTTAAATAAATTCCCTGATGTACGGTATGCTACAGATGTGAAGGAGAGAATTAATTATGCAGTGATGTAAGTAATGATGTTAAGTTATGTTTGTCAAGCCTATAAATAGGGTTGGTTCTCTGTTGTAGTCATATATCACAACATAGTGAAATTGAAAAGAAAAGAGCTGAAGCTCACCGTGAAAAAAGAGATAAGCTGTAGCTTATATATAAGTGTAGTAGCATATATAAGTTGTGTGAGAAAAAGCAGTTGTATTGTATGCTAAGAATAAAATTGTGAGTTGTGTGTTTCTTGTTGCAGTACTCTGTTTTTGCCTTCAAAATATTATATATATATATATATATATATATATATATATATATTGTATTTCAGTTTCTATATTTTTTAGAAGCCCATTAATGTTTCGAACAAGTGGCATCAGTGCTAAGGTTCTGTTTGAGAAAAATGGCGAATATGACACAACCCCAAATTCCAAGGATGACGGGTACAAATTACTGAACTGGAGTATCCAAATGAAGGCGTGACTCCGTTCGTATGATAATTGGGATATTGTCGAAAGTGGGTATATCGAGCCCAAAAATGCTACCGCTAAAGTATCACTTCCGAATGCCGAGAAAATGACATTAAAGGAATTTCAGAAAAAAGATAAAAAAAAAGATTTGTTTACGTTATTTTAAGGTGTCGATGTATCAGTCTTTGAAAAAATCTCGGAAGCAAAAATAGCAAAAGATTCATGGGAGATTCTGCAGAAATCATTTCATGGCGTTGAAAAAGTTAAAAAGTTATGTCTTCAAGTTCTTCGTGGAGAGTTCGAAAATATAAAATGAAAATTTCTAAAAATATTGGTGAATCTGTCACTTGTTTGAAAATTGTGACAAATGAGATGAAAAGGAACGGTGAAAGTCTCAATGAGGTTCGGCTCATGGAAAAACTCCTTCGTTTGTTAACAAGAAAATTTGATTATGTTGTTACATCTATCTAGGAGTCAAATGATTTGTCCTTAATTTCCATTGAAGAATTAGTGAGTTCTCTTCAAGCCCATGAGCAACGGATGAACCAGTATGATGATACAAGTAATGTATAGAAGGCTTTACAAAGTAAGATGTCCATCGGTGAAAATTCAAGTAGTAACAATTTTGCACGTGGCAGAGGTGGCTATAGAGATGGAAGAGGACGTGGAAGACAACCGTTCAATAGAGGCTAGAAAAATGAAGGTTATTAGCTAGCTGGTGGTGGTCAAAATTTCAGAGGTCGAGGAAGAGGCGGTTTTCAACAAAGAGGTGGTAAGTCTCAATTTCAATGTTACAATTGTAATAAGTATGTCCATTTCAGTTATAAGTGTAGATCCTCAAAGGTGGAAGAAATGAGTCATTTTGCAGCAGCAAAAGAAGATAAAGATGTGGGTTCTGCTATGTTTCTCACATCCAAAGGAGACGAAGAAGGCAAGCAAAATATTTGGTATCTTGATTCAAGTGCCAGCAATCATATGTGTAATCACAAGGAAGTATTCACAGAGATAGTCGACATTGTCAACGGGGAAGTTACTTTTGGTGACTCATGAAAAATTCCAGTCAAATACAATTTCGATTGTGTTAAAAAATGGTGAGAAGAAATATATCAATGATGTGTATTATATACCTGCTTTGAAAGATAACATCATTAGTCTTGGCCAACTCGTGAAGAAATGATATAATATACAGATGCAAGATAATTCTCTCATTATTAGAAATCAAGTTCAGGAATTAATTGCTAACGTGAAGATGCACAGAATCGTCTGTTCACTCCTGATATGCAAACGAATGTGCATAAATGCTTAAAGTCGGTCATTAAAAATGATTCGTGGTTATGGCATTTGAGATTTGGTCATCTTGGATTTTTCGGCTTGAAATTATTGTCAAAGACAAAGATGGTGGACGGTTTGCCAACAATTGATGAACCAAATCAGTTGTGTGAAGTATGTGTCAAAGGGAAGAAACATCGACAAATTTTTCTTGTTGGAAAATCATGGAGAGCCAGGAGGTCATTGGAGATTGTTCACACAGATATAGCTGGTCCATTTGATATTGCATCACTTGGTGAGAACAGATATTACCTAACGTTTATTGATGATTTTAGCAGGAAAAGTTGGGTATATATTCTGAAAGAGAAGGCAGAGGCTCTTGATAAATTTAAGGAGTTCAAAGCAATGGCAAAGAAACAAAGTGGTCATTATTTGAAGGTACTCAGGTCAGACAAAGGAGATGAGTATACTTCAAACTAGTTTAAAAGTTTCTGTAGTGCACATGTAATCAATCATCAGTTGACAACGACATATACTCCTCAACAAAATGGCGTTGCAGAAAGGAAGAATCGCATTATTCTTGACATGGCAATGAGTATGGTGAAAACAAAACACATGCCAATAAATTTCTGGGCTAAAGCCGTGTTATGTGTTGTTTATTTGCTGGACCGATGTCTAACAAAAAGTATCAGAAACAAAACTCCAAATGTAGCATGAAGTGGTAGCAAACTATCAGTTGGAAATCTCAGGATTTTCGGGTGTATTGCATATGCACATGTTCCTGATCAGAAAAGAAAGAAGCTGGATGATAGATGCGAGAAATGCATCTTTACCAGATATGACAAAAGGATCAAGGCCTACAAAATATATAATCCACTAACAAAGAATTTAATCATTTTTTTGTGATGTTAAATTCGATGGATCAGATTATTAGAGATGAAGCGAGGAAGAAAGAAAAGTTGCAGGTATGTTATTTAATGTTGATGATGATGATGGTAAAGACTCCAACATAGAAGATGACGAAGACGATGATCCAACTCCTCACCAAAGTCTAAATCAAAAAACTCTTACCTCGACACCATCAAGTTCAGGAAGCTGTAGTAGCAACAGTTCAGTGGAAGCACTAAGAAAAATGCGGAGTCTGGATAACATCTATGATGCAACAAGTCCGGTACAAACAACATTTGTTATTCATTATTTTTTTTAATGGCTGAATGTGATTCAGTGACATTTGAGGAAGCTTTTGAAGAAAGGAAATGGAACAAGGCCATGGATGAAGAAATTGGTGCAGTCAGGAAGAATGATACTTGAGAGCTCACAGATCTTCCAGAAGGACACAAAGTAATTGGTGTCAAATGGCTCTACAAAACAAAAACCAATTAAGAAGGAAAAGTGGAGAAATACAAGGCATGACTAGTTGCGAAAGACTACAAGCAGAGATACAAGATTGTCTATGATGAGGTAGTTGCTCTAGTTGCAAGATTTGATACCATAAGACTTCTTAAAACAATTGAAGGTCAAAATCAGTGGAAGATATTTTAGATGGATGTGAAATCAGCATTTCTGAATGGTTATCTCGAAGAAGAAGTCTATATCGAGCTATGGTCAAAAAGACCAGGAAGACGAAGTCTATTGGCTAAAGAAAGCACTGTACGGGTTGAAGCAAGCCCCACGAGCTTGGAACACAAGGTTTGATGAATACTTTTTGTTGGTCCCTGATATTGTAGAAGGGGGGTTGAATACAATATCTATATTTAATCACATAATATTGGATTTAAAAATATTATTTTAATTTCTCAGAAAATATTAATTATAATGAAATATTGTTCAAGTAGAAGATTTGATTTTAACTTGAAAAGTATTACAAAATTAATATGATGAAAGTGTGTATAATTGATAAAATATTCTAGAACAATTTTGACATGAATTGTTCTAATTTAACAATTATATTTCAAGCCAGCATAGAAAGTCTATGAATATTATAATGCAGACAATTTTTTTTTTAAAAGCGAAGCATTGCATTGCATTACTAGAAAAGGGCAGACCAATACATGACCAGATTTTGCATAGATGCTAACAATGATTCCTCCTAGAAACTAGATCATACTACTAGATTATCTACTCAAAAGATAAATACTTTTAACTTTTAATTCTTGAAAACCCAAAAGATTGTCCACTGTTGCTACCCTATATTTTTTTCGCTGCTGACCATCTTTAGTCCAACTCATCAAGCATCTCATTGTCCACCATTTCCTCTTCCTCATCCATCACAACTTCCACTATGTCTTCTTCCCAAATCTCGCGAAACTGATCTCCCATAGGACCCAAACCCATGTCATTTCTCCAAAGCTCTGGCACTCTCCCAAATGGAGGTTGGATGATCACCAATTTTGTCCAATGCATTGCCCCATACTCCACGAAGTATTCTGCTAGCCTATTACTGTCATTTTCTATTGGCCTTGTTTTCAACTTAAGATTCTTATCAGCCTTTCTTTGATTCAGCTATTGAACCACATATTGGTGGTTTGAGTATACTCTAAGATTAAGGTCCAGTACACTCCCATGTCCGCAATATCCATCTCTATCCCGTTGCGATCTTCAAAGAATTCTCTCCTGAGACCTGCAAGAATGCTATAGAAGCCATTGATATCTGCCTCCTTTATTCCTAGCAAACCTGCCAGAACTAGTGGGTTTGTTTCCTTCATTCCTCCCACTAGCCCAATATTAGCACATGTTGTCACCTCAAAACCATGCACCTATCAGTTTATCTCTCCGAGCAACTTGTCTTGCAAATTCATTTGCTCCTTCGTTTAATTCCCTAGCAACATGGAAAAACCTTACTCTCATTTTTAAGATTAATTTCTCTACATCATGTTTCCATCCCTCTTGATGTTTTAGGATGATTTTTAAGCATTCCAGCTTATTGATCAACTCCAAACTATCCAAAAAGATCTTGAATTTCTCTGCTCTATGACTGTTACTCCAAATTTCCTTTATCACAAAGAACACTTCCTCTTGTTCAGCCTCATTATTTTCTTTTGCAGCTATCAGCCCTGAAAAGATGTATCTAATTTTCTCCTTATCATTTTTTATAAAACCTCTAATGCCTGCCTCAATGAGTCCTTCTTCATTTATAAACCAAGAACCATCTACAAAAACCACATTTCCCCCTTTTTCTCCTAAAATCTCCCTCTTCTTTATTTGATTATGTGATCTCACTGTACCACCTGGGTTAATGGCTTGAATCCTCTTCTAGAAGCAAAAAGCCATCCTGTTTTAGCCACATTGCTGTTAAAGACATTATATTTTCTTTGATTTCCTCTCCTGACCAATGTTTATTTCTAAAACATGAGTCATTCCTGCTCAACCATAATGCCCATAATGTTGCCAGTATGGCTACTGTCCAAGCTTGTTTAGCTGCATCACCAACTTCCCATGCCACCAATTCCCAAATTTTTTTAATGTTATACCTACCAAGATCTCTAATGAAACCCCACCATATTTTTATAAATTCCCATGCGTCTTTTGCCCAAGGACATTCCATTTGAAACCCATTTATGGCCAACCTATGCTTCAAGAGTGATTTTATTAGGAGGGCTCCATGTTCTAGTTTCCACAAGAAGATTTTTACTCTTGGTGGAACCTTAGCCTTCCAGATCTTTATCGCTTTGTGTATTCTGGGGATCTCTAGTCCAAACATTATAACTAGCACAATAATGCAAACAAATTACCGAATTTGAATGTTTTCAACAACGAAAATAATGAAGCCAAAGACCTCATATTTATAGAGGTGGAAGCCTTTAAGACTTTATAAATTAGCCTTTAAGACTTTTTAAATAAGGTGGGTAAGACATTTAAAATTTGGTAGGACTTTTAAAAGGTTCGATAAGACTTTTTATCTCAGCTGCTCAGTAATACTTTTGGAATGCAGCTCGGTAAGACTTTCGGAATGCAGCTCGGTAAGACTTTCTTAATATAGTTAATTCAGTAAGACTTTTGATAGTCTTACCGATTTAATTCGGTAAGACTTTCTATTTTAATGCAGCAAGACTTTCTTTAAAAGATAAATAAAAGGTTCTTTTAACTTAATTAATTCCACCAATTTTAATTAAATAATTTATAAATTAAATCAATTCAAGATGAATTAATTTAAGTAGATAAATTAAACAATTAATTAACTATTAGTATAATTAATAAGTTTCTTCACTGCACAACCATTGTATATTTGTCTTGAGTCTTTCCTTCTTCACTATCTTCTGTCTGAAAATCACTTGTACTTGATGTCGAACGATCATCTGTATAGTTGATGTTGGTGAGATTACGAAGCCGTATGAATAGTAATCGTGATAACTCAACACTAGAACATGACAGGTGAAAGGCATATGACTAGGCCTATTTGTAATAATTAGATGACAACTCAACTCAGATAAGAAACAGTAGTAAATAATAAATACAAAACATGAATCAAGACGAAGAATGTAAACTAGACACGAAAAATCAGAATATCAGAAGACTTGTAATGAGATTGCTACTCAACACTGGAAGAAGTTCATTAATTTGTTCAAGCGTCAGTGAAAAATAAAGTGGTAGTATTTCAGAAGAATTCAGAAGATACAGAAGATTTATAGTGGCTACTACACGAAGATTCCAGAAGAAGAAAAACACTAAGAGGAAAGACAGTAAAGCTAAAAAAGGACAGAAGATCACAACTTAAAGTGAAAAGGTGGAGAATATTTATTATAGTATGACACAAATGAACCAGACAGTACATTTGTGTGTCAACTAAAATAATAAATATTCATCATCTGGCTCAAGTGGTTTTGTGACAGAAGACACAACGAAGACTGGAAGATTTCAGAACTGACAGCATGATTATGCAAGTAAAGATAGTATTTTTAATTCTACTATTAAAAGTTATTTAATTATTTAATTTATCTAATTAAATTAATTCAAGTTAAATTTAATTTACTTTATAAATTATTTAATTAAATTAAGTAGAATTAATTTATTATAGAAGATATGACTTAATATGACTTTTAATATAATTCAAATGGCTTAAATAAAAGTCATACCGAATTATAAGAAAAGGTCATACAGAATTTTCTGAAGAAAAAAAGTCATACCGATTTTTCTGAAGAAAAGGTCATACCGAAGCTGAAGAAAAAAAGTCATACCGAGGATTAAAAAGGTCATACCGAATACAATTAGAAAAAGTTCATACCGAGCTATTTTTTATTATATTAAAAAGTCATACCAATATTTTAATTAATAAAGAAAAAGGTCATACCGATTTCCTGATGATCAAAAGGTCATACCAAGTTATTTTTTTATTATATTAAAAAGTCATACCAATTTTTTTATTAATAAAAAAAGTCATACCAAATTTTAGAAGTCATACCCAGCCTTTTAGAAAGTCATACGAGTGTTAAAAATTGTCATACATGTAAAATATCATGTACTAGAAAATCATACAAGCTTTTCTACCTCTATAAATATGAGGAATTCACTTCTCATTTTAGAGTCGATTGAAAAACATTCAAATTCAGAAATTTGTATGCATTGTAATATTCACAGATTTCTGTGCAAAGTTTGGAATATAATTGTTAAACTCGAACACTTCATGTCGAATTTGTTCTAGATAACTTCATCAATTATAGACAATTTTCATCAAATAAATTTTGTAATACTTTTCAAGTTAAAAATTATATCTTCAACTGGAATAGTATTTCATTAAAATTTATATTTCGTGATTAATTAAAACAATATTCTAAATCCGAAATTCCGTGACAATTTTAGATATTGTATTCAACCTCCTTCTACAATATCAGGGACCAACAATTGGCATCAGAGCTGGTTGATATTTTTATCAGATCCGAACCAAAAATTCCGCAACTCATACAGATCTCAAAAATTATTTTTAATTCGAAATAATTTTTTATTCTAAATAATTTTTTTTCTAAAAATTATTTTTGATCAAAAATTGTTTTAAGTCAAAAATTAAAATATTTTTTGAAATACTTAATTTTTAATCTTATTAAAGATGTGTACACAGAAAGTGACTAACATTAAAATTCCACAGTTCGACAGAGATCACTACAACTTGTGGAAACACAAAATGCTACTATTCATTGGGATTGTCAATCCCAAGTATGCACTAGTATTGGCCAAAGGTGTTGAACCCCCTATAACAGTTATTCTCGAACACGAGATATATGGGGTTGTAATTCCTCACAAACAGTTTCCGAAAAGTCTAGCAGACTATACAGAATAGGAAACAGAAGCTGTGTCCTTGGACAATAACCTTAAACTTATATTGATTGAATCTCTAGACCACATCATGTACAATCACGTGGTCAATTGCAAAAATGCAAAACAGATCTGGGAAACAATAAAGATTATCAATGAGGGGACTGAGGAAGTGAAAGAGAATAGACTGGAAATCCTGACCTCCCAGTATGAGCAGTTTAGATCCAACCCTGATGAGGGTATCTCTGAGGTGATTCAGAGATTGAACAAACTGATAAACGAGCTCAACATGAATGGAAAGTACTATCAGAATCAGGAGGTAAACAAGAAGTTTTTGCTAACCCTACCTGAGCATCTGGAACACAGGATTGCAGCCATCCGGGAGTCTAGGGATATGAAGGAGGTAACCTTAGAAAGACTCTACGGAGTATTAAAGACTTATGAATTGGAACAGATCTAACCAGAGAAATGTATGGCAGAGGTAAGGTTCTAAGTTCCTCTAAAGCATTAATAGTGGAAGCACCAGAGAAGATAGAAGTGAAGGATGTTGCACCTTCTAACAGTACAATGGAGTATGTGGTTCCAGAATTTGGACATACTTCTGACAAACAAGAGGATGGTGAGTTCTACTCTTTGAAAGAACTAGATCAGCTAGAAGATGAATCTCTAGCTATAGTTGCCAGGAGGTTTGGAAACATGAGATTTCGAAGAAACTCCTCATACAGAGTTAAGCCTAATTTTGAAAGGTTCCAAAAAGGAGGTTATTCAATAGCTGGATCAAAAAGTGGCTACAAGACCGGCTTAGTTGATAGAAGCAAGTTTTGTTGCTTCAATTGTAATGAGCTAGGCCACTTTGCAACACAGTGCAAGAAGCCTAAGCAAGGGAAGAAGAGAGAGTCTTATGAAGAGCTTAAGGAGAAGTATGATGCACTCGTGAAAAAGCATCAAGGAAAGTCTTATCTAGCAGAGGGCAAAAGCTGGGATGACCCAGACAATGATGATGAAGAAGAGCTGAGAAATCTTGCTCTTATGGCTTCATTCGAGGAATCACTGTCTCCCACCCATCAAAGAGGAATATATGTAAATCCATCTTGCCCTAAAATGTTTGCATTGCTAGGTAAAGAACTAGATGGAGAAAGAGATAAAGTTAAGAAACTAGTTATCAAAAACAAAGTTCTAAATGATGAGAATGATGTTTTAAAATTATTAAAATAAAAAAATGACAAGTTGACTGAGGACTTAGCTTTTCAAGTCAATAGAGTCAGTTGTTATGTGAAAGTTGAAACTTATCTCAAAAATCAAATAGAGGAAGAAAAGAAGAAATGTCTAGCATATAAGAATTTCTCTTATATTGTAAATAACCTAGTTGACTAACAGGAAATAAATCGAAAAGTTAGAATAAGCTTCGAGTACAATAAATCAGTAGAAAAGCCAAATAACATAACCCCTTTCATAAAAAGTGCTGAAGAAAGGGGTATCCCACATGTTGTTAAAGACACACCTAAACCTCTTTTCATAACCCCTATAGCTGAACCAATCCTTGAGAGATCTATACTAATTGCTTATGAAATGCAGTTAGAGGATCTCGAGGAAGAAAAGAAAAGAGAGGAACAAGTTAAGGACATACAAGGAGTTAATGTCCAAAAAGAGAATAGTGTACCTCAGGCACTAGTGAAAGATGTGGGAACTTCTAAATCGCCCAATCCTGGTATAGGTGCAAAAGACTTAAAGAATAATGTGAACAGACCTAATATGTTTGTTAATAGTAGGAATAGTAACAAAAGATTTCATTCTACTGAGAACTTCAAATCTGCTGATAAAATTGAAGTAGAAACTGTTAAGCGACCTACTGTTTTGAATAACATGCCTATTATTGATGCATTCCATAAACCTTGTGGTATATTAAATTGTATGTTATGTGCTTTTAAAGCTATGACTGCTTATTTTAAACGTATGATTGCTAAGAAAGATAACATGACACCTAGACAACACATCAATAATAAATTTACAAAATCCAGGACTGCTATTCCTGCACTTGTTAAGAAGGAAACATATATTCTTAAGTCTAAATAGAAAGTTGTTAAGACTGTTTATAGGAAGGTAGGTACAGTCAAGGAGGATGATTCTGTTATTCGAAAAGGATCTAATATCAAAGCTGACAAAGGTCAATTCTTTAAGTATACCGGGCCCAATCAATTTGGGGCTCCGAAGATGAATTAATCCGTTTGATATTTGCAAGGAGTTAAACAGTTTAACCCGGTTGTACGGATCCTGGACAGCGGATCTTCAAGGCATATGACCAGAGATAGAGCCCTACTATCAGACGTGGTTGAAAGAGATGGCTCAATCATCACCTTTGGAGATAACAGTAAAGGAATGACTACGGGATATGACAAGTTAAATACTAAAAATGTTATCATTGAAAACGTCTTTTTAGTGGAAGGATTTAAGCACAATCTACTCAGCTTCAGTCAATTCTGTGATAAAGAATACAAAGTAAACTTTATCAAGGAGAAGTGCTTAATAGCTCATTCTAAAGATGACAAACTGGCCTTACGTGGAGTAAGGAAATGAAACTTGTACATAACCGATCTCAACTCAGAAACTGAAGATGAAGCAAGCTGTTTCTATTCAAAGGCTTCATCAGAAGAAAGCTGGCTATGGCACAAGAAACTCTCACATCTGAACTTCAAAATAATGAACTATTTAGTCAAGAGGAATTTGGTGAGAGGACTGCATCCGATGGAATATATACAAGAAGGACTATGTGAGGCATGTCAGAAAGGGAAGTCAAAGAAAGCAAGTCACAGAGGCAAAGACACTACAAACATCACTGAACCACTTCAACTCTTACACATGAATTTATTTGGTCCAGTAAATATTATGTCTATGTCAAGGAATAAATATGCCTTAGTGATTGTAGATGACTTCACAAAGTACACGTGGGTTTTATTCTTGAACTCTAAGGATGAAACTCCACAATTGGTGATTAATCATGTAAAGCTGATTGAGTTAGATTTAAAGTTACCTGTCTGGGCTTTCAGATCAGATAATGGAACAAAATTCAAGAATGAAGTTCTGAATAACTTTTGCTTAGACAAGGGGATAACAAGACAATATTCATCACCAAGAACTCCGCAACAGAATGGAGTTGTAGAAAGAAAAAATAGAACCCTGATTGCAGCTGCAAGAACAATGTTAAGTGAATCAAGGTTACCTATCTACTTCTGGGCTGAGGAAGTAAACACATCATGTTATACCCAGAATCGAACTCTGATTAACAAAGATCATATGAAGACTCTCTATGAATTAATGGCTGGCAAGAAACTAACACTCAAGTACTTTTATGTATTTGGAGCCAAATGCTCTGTGCTAAAGGATGGAGACGAACATCGTGACAAGTTCGAGGCCAAGGCACATAAAGCTATTTTTGTCGGATATTCAAGAAGAGCATATATGGTGTACATAATTGATCAGCACTAAGTAAAAGAAAGTGTCAATGTTACTTTAGATGACACTAAACTCCCAAGTATCTAAACTGAAGATTCTTCTGAGTCATTAAAATTTGATAATTATCCAGACTCACATTCTGATGACGAAGAAGAACCTGAGGTTGCAACAGGAAATGATGATGACAATAATGATAATGATCCAGGTAATAGTGGTGGAAACAATGGTAACACTGGAGATACTACTAATACCAGTGGTGGATCAACAAGTCATCTTGACAGCAACTCAGGGGGAGATGAAGGATCAACTGACAGAACACAACATCACAATGAATTTCGAGGTGAATCATCAAGATCAAACCTACCAAGGGAAAGGTTATGGAGCAGAGATCATCCTTTTGAATTGATCATAGGTGATCCAGATGTTGGAGTTAGAACCAGAAGTGTAACTTCAAATGAATGTTTATTTTCAGTTTTTCTATCTCAAGAAGAACCAAAAAAGGTTGAAGATGCATTAAATGATTCAGATTGGGTTCTTGCCATGCAAGAAGAGCTCAATCAGTTTGAGAGATAAGAAGTCTGGACACTGGTACCCAGGCTTAAAGATAGATCTGTTATTGGCATGAAATAGGTATACAGGAACAAGTTAGACAGTGATGGCATTGTTACAAGGAACAAAGCCAAACTGGTGGCAAAGGTATATTCCCCAGAAGAGGGAATTGATTATGATGAGACCTATGCACCAGTTGCAAGACTTGAAGCCATCAAGATATTTCTGGCATTCGCAGCACATTCCAATTTCAAAGTCTATCAAATGGATGTGAATAGTGCATTTCTGAATGGAGAGTTAGGAGATGAAGTATATGTGGAATAACCCCTGGCTTTGAAAATCCAGAGTTTGCTGATTTTGTGTATTTTCTATTCAAAGCTCTCTATGGACTCAAGCAAGCACCGATGACATGATATGACACTCTCTCTGAGTTTTTACTTGAAAATGGTTTCAATAGAGGTGTCATAGATAAAACTCTCTTTTATAAATTGCCTGAAAAAGATACGATATTTGTCCAAGTTTATGTTGACGATATTATATTTGGTTCTACTAGCGAAAACTTGTGCAAGAGATTTGCTAAGTTAATGCAGAGCAGGTATGGAATGAGCATGATGGGTGAGTTGTCATTCTTCCTTGGATTGCAAGTAAAGCAAAAGGATGATGGGATTTTTATTTGCCAATCAAAGTACATAATGGATCTTCTAAGAAAATACAGTCTAGAAGATTCTTCACCGACAAAACCCCCAATGCCAATAACAAACAAGCTTGACAAAGATGAAACTGGTAAGAAAGTTGGCATCACAAGCTACAGAGGTATGCTAGGCTCATTATTATATCTAACTGCTAGTAGACTCGATATAATGTTTGCAACATGCTTATGTGCAAGGTTTCAATTTGATCCTAGGGAATCTCATCTTATTGTTGTTAAAAGAATTTTTAGATATCTAAAGGGTACACCAAATCTTGGAATTTGGTACCCTAAAGATACATGTTTTGACCTAATAGGCTATACAAATTCAGATTATGAAGGGTGTAGGATGGACAGGAAAAGTACGTCTGGAAGCTGTCAGTTTCTAGGAAGTCGGTTGATCTCCTGGTACAGTAAGAAACAACACTCAGTATCTACCTTGACAACCGAAGCAGAATATATTGCGGCAGGTAGTTGTTGTGCACAGATCTTGTGGATAAGGAATCAACTAAATGACTATGAACTTGTGTTGGACAAAATTTCAATTTTCTGCGACAACACAAGTGTTATAGCTATTTCCAACAATCCTGTACAACATTCATGAACCAAGCACATTGACATCAGGTATCCCTTTATCCGAGAGCATGTCATGAACGGAACTGTGATATTTTATTTTGAACCCACAGAAGATCAAATAGCCGACATCTTCACGAAACCACTTGATGAATCCACTTTCTCTAAGTTGGTTAGTGAACTAGAGATGTTAAATAATGGCTAATTTTTTGTTGCTAGGAATTGATTTGAGTTCATAAATATTAAATGCTAATATTTAAAGAATTTATGAAGTTCGAATCAACAATTTCCTAGGGCTTATATATATTTGGATAAATTATCTTGAGAATAATTTAATACTCTTGATAGATAATTAGTTCAAGTATAACATAAATACTTATTTTATTTATTATAATTATGTATTTATTTTAAGCATTTATAAGTAATAATGTAATTTAATGTATGGTTTACTAATTATTATTGTACATTAATAAATGATTATGTTATTAATTATTTAATTAATTTACTCATTAAATTAATTCAAGCATAAGTTAATTTAATTCCTAAATTAATTAGAACAATTAATAATATAAATATTTATTATATGTCTTTAATAATTTAGTAGCATGTATATTATTGTTATTTATCTTAAAGTTTCTTAATAATAATTGCTTGTTAATATTTATTTTATTATTATTAATTTATCTAAAATTCGAATAAGATTTTTATTATTTTATTTCAAATTTAGAAACAATTAATAATATAGGTAATTATTTTATTTTATCTATTATATATTATTATTCAATAATATTTCAGCATGACTTTTATTTAAAAAATTTTGGAATGACTTTTCTATAATGAAAATGGGCATGACTTTTTATTTTTAATAAAAAGTCATATCGAGTGTGTTGGTCCCTGATATTGTAGAAGTGGGGTTGAATACAATATCTATTAATTATAACGGAATATTGGATTTAAAAATATTATTTTAAATTCATACAAAATATTAATTGTAATGAAATACTATTCAAGTAGAAGATATAATTTTAACTTGAAAAGTATTACAAAATTAATAAGTAGAAAGTTTATATAACTGTTTAAAATATTAGAATGATTTTGACATGAATTTTTCGAGTTTAACAATTATATTCCAAACTTGCACAGAAATTTGTGAATATTACAATGCAGATAAATTTCTGAATTTGAACTGTTTTTCTGACTCTGAATAATGAAGCCAAAGCCTCATATTTAGAGAGGAATTTTATGATTGTATGACTTACTCACTATGACCTTTTTTAACAAGAAATAAGCCTTGTATGACTTATTAAAAAGCTGGGCATGACTTTCAGAATTCGGTATGACTTTTTAAAATTCGGTATGACTTATTTTAAAGTCATTTTCAAATTTTCTTTTAGTTAAATAAATCTGTATGACTTATTTAATAAAAGAAATCGGTATAACTTATTATATAAAAGGTCGGTATGACTTTTCATATAAAAACTCGGTATGACTTATTATATAAAAGGTCGATATGATTTTTTATATAAAACTCGGTATGACTTTTAATTAATTAACTAAAAATCATTTCGGTATGACTTTTAATTAACAAATTCGGTATGACTTAATTCTTAGTCATTTGAATTACATTAAAAGTTATATTAAGTCATATCTTTTATAATAAATTAATTCTACTTAATTTAATTAGTTAATTTATAAATTAAATTAAATTCAACTTGAATTAATTTAATTAGATAAATTAAATAATCAATTAATCTTTGATAGTAGAATTAAAATACTATCTCTGTCATTTATTACATAGTAGTCAGCTTTGAAGTCTTCCCGTATTTTCTTCGTCTTTTGTCATAAACCACTTGAGCTCGATGCTGAATACTTATTAATTTAGTTGACACACAAATGTACTGTCTAGTTCATTTGTGTCATATTATAATAATTATTCTCCATCTTTAACATTTAAGTTGTGGCCTTCTATCATTCTTCTGCTTTACTGCCTTTCCTCTTCTTCTGGAATCTTCCTGTAGTAACCACTTGAAATCTTTTATATCTTCTGTATCTTTTAGAAGTACTATCACTTTATTTTTCACTGACGCTTGAACATATTAATGAACTTCTTCTAGTATTGAGTAGTAATCCCATAAAATACTTCTGATACTTAGATCCTTTGTGATTAGTTGACTGTTTTCATCTTGATTCATGTTTGGTATTTATAATTCACTTCTTTTTATAGCTAGAGTTCAGTTGTCATCTAATTATTACAAATAGGCCTAGTAATATTCCTTTCAATCTCCCCCTATTTGTTGTTAAACATTTAACACACAAATTCCTAGAGGATAACTCAACTAAAACTAAGAAAGTAATGCAACATGTAAAAACTGTAAATAATAAAGTATTTTCTGGATTATATAATACATTTCCAGATTTCATAAGTAAACTAGAAATGAAAGATGATTGTTCCTCTAGCACTGAACATATTATACAAGTAGTATTATCTTCATTTCTCAGACTCATCACTACTCCCCCTTAGGATGATAGGGATGTAGTCTTGTTCTCTTCTCATTAAAACTTCTCCTCTGTTTCTCCAACTCTTGTGTTCCCTTCTCTCCCAAGGTGAATTCATTCTCCCCTTACTTGAATTATCCAACTATTTTAATAGAGGTAACAGACATGGCATACATACAGCATTAAACCATCGCAGATATAAAAAATATAAACTATGACATATTATGCATTTTAGAAAATCCGGTTAATCCTATATACAAGAATCTTCTAAAATAAAATGGAATGGAAGACTAATAAGTAATCATTAGTTCTTTCCAATCCAAGCATGTTGTTATATACCCCTTTTTCTTGTTCAATAATTCTCCCCCTTAGTTGAGTAATCCTCTTTTGGTAAAAGTCTTGTTCACACTTCTCCCTTTTTGTAAAAGTTTTGTTCAACACTTTTCCCTTTTTGGATAAACTTCTCCTTTTTTATAAAAGTTTTGTTCAACACTTCTCCCTTTTTGGATAACACTTCTCCCTTTTGGATCTTGTTCAACACTTCTCCCCCTTAGTTGAGTAATCCTCTTCAGAAGAAATTTCATCCCTCTTAGTTGAATAACATTAGAAATCTGTAACATGGAATTGAGAATGAGATTTGGTAATTGTGCTAGTGTGTGATTTTACTTTATGTATCTTACAAGTTTTTCACTCATATACTCTCTAAGTGTTTCACTCATAGAATATATATTTTCACTCTTTCTCACTTGTGTTTCACTCTTTTCTCACAACACTGTTTCTCTCTTAGTACAGAAGACACAATCTTTTGTACCTGCAAGAAAGATCATCATAGCCCCTTCAAGAGAGGTCACTGGTGGTGTAATGAGGTTTCGCAAATCCCCGTCCTCAATTTAATCTATTAAAATATTTGAATTTGAGAACTGAATTGCTTCATGAATAGATTCAATGAGTTGCTGATCATCTAAGATAATCTATTCCATTAGGAATCCAGTTATGTTCCATCTGGGGAGGGAGACAAGGATCTATAATGTAGCAAAAGATCTAAATTTCCTCTTAACGCCTGTGAAGACATGTTGATTCAGTCAGAATCATCAATCATCCTTCCTTCCTTGATATGGAAGTTTAGAATAATTGCTACCGTCAATTCATCCTTCCTGTGACATTTTAATTGCTCCCTCTTGGTCCCTTGTTGGTCCCTAAAAATGAGATAATATTTGTGGTATCTTGAAAAATGTCAGATGAAATTAACTCTTTGCTAGTAGCCTTGGCTGACAGGTTGAATTCAATAGACTCACTCTGTTGAGAGAATGAACCTAGTAACAGTTTTGTCTTTTCCAAGTCTGTATCCTTTTGAGAGAACACAGATGAGCTAACAGTTGTCTCAGTTTATATATATTTGAATCACCTTTCTAGAGATAGAGCTGTTGGTTCACTCACATCACTAACCTTATCAAATACACTCAAGGCATTGACTCCTTCATTCTTAGCAAGTAGGTATTCTGTTTAATGGTTAGAGATATGAATGTGATAGTGTTTATGTGTTTAGTTCTAAGATCTTGGATAGAGATTGATGCCAATGATTAGGATCTCATTATTAGAACTATTGGATGATTAAGCTCATAGATCTTTCCTACTTCTCAAAAGAGACGTGAAATAATCAGCACATATTTAGATAAAATAAAAATACATTTAATAAAATAAATATGCCAAATTGTTGGAAAACAAAAGTAATACAAAGTATATTTACAGTAGAGATGCTAATTAAATAAAATTGTACAAAAATAAGGAAAATCTTTTTGAGTTTTCTTTTTCATTTTGTTTGTTTGTTTTTTGATAACTTTAATGAATATATACAGTATATTTAAAAGGTTTGCTTAAAATTAAATATGCAATTTAAAATATCATGCAATAATCAGTTCATGTTTAACATCCCTAACTCACCAACCAACTTAGAGAAAGTGGATTCATCAAGTGGTTTTGTGAAGATGTCAGCAATTTGATCTTCTGTGGGTACAAAATGTAATACCACAGTTCCATTCATGATATGCTCTCGGATAAAATGATACCTTATGTCTATGTGCTTGGTTCTTGAATGTTGTACAAGATTGTTGGAAATTACTATGGCACTTATGTTATAGCAAAGTATTGGAATTTTAGTTAGCGCAAGTCCATAATCATTCAGCTGATTCCTTATCCACAAGATCTGTGCACAACAACTACCTATCGCAATGTATTCTGCTTCGGCTGTCGAGGTAGATACTGAGTGTTGTTTCTTGCTATACCAGGAGATCAACCATTGTCCTAGAAACTGATAGCTTCCAGAAGTACTTTTCCTGTCTATCCTTCATCCTGCATAATATGAATCTGTATAGCCTATTAGTTCAAAACTTGTATCTTTAGGGTACCAAATTCCAAGATTTGGTTTGCCCTTCAGATATCTAAAAATTCTTTTCACGTCTATAAGATGAGATTCTCTAGGGTTAGATTGAAACCTTGCACATAAGCATGTTGTAAACATTATATCGGGTCTACTAGCAGTTAGATATAATAATGAGCCTATCATACCTCTGTAGCTTGTGATGTCAACTTTCTTACCAGTTTCATCTTTGTCAAGCTTGGTGGTTGTTGGCATTGGGGTTTTTGCCGGTGAAGAATCTTCTAGATTGTATTTTCTCAGAAGATCCCTTACGTACTTTGATTGGCAAATAAAAATCTCATCCTCATTTTACTTTACTTGCAATCCAAGGAAGAATGACAGCTCACCCATCATGCTCATTTTATACCTGCTCTGTATTAACTTAGCAAATCTTTTGCACAAGTTTTTGTTAGTAGAACCAAATATAATATCGTCAACATAAACTTGGACAAATATCATATCTATATTATGCAATTTGTAAAAGAGAATTTTATCTATGACACCTCTAATGAAACCATTTTCAAGTAAAAACTCAGACAGAGTGTCATACCATGTCCTCGGTGCTTGCTTGAGCCCATAGAGAGCTTTGAATAGAAAATACACAAAATCAACAAACTCTGGAATTTCAAAGCCATGGGCTGTTCCACATATACTTCCTCTTCTAACTCTCCATTTAGAAATGCACTCTTCATATCCATTTGAAAAACTTTAAAATTGAAATGTGCTGCGAATGCCAGAAATATCCTTATGGCTTCAAGTCTTGCAACTGGTGCGTAGGTCTCGTCATAATCAATTCCCTCTTCCTGGGAGTAAGCCTTTGCAACCAGTCTGGCTTTGTTCCTTGTAACAATGCCATCACTGTCTAACTTGTTACTGTTTACCCATTTCGTACCAATAATGGATCTATCTTTAGGTCTGGGTACCAGTGTCCAGACTTCTTATCTCTCGAACTGATTGAGCTCTTCTTGCATGGCAAGAACCCAATCTAGATCAATTAATGTATCTTCAATCTTCGGTGGTTCTTCTTGAGACAGAAAAACTGAAAATAAACATTCATTTGAAGTTGCACTTCTGGTTCTAACTCCAACATCTGGATCACCTATGATAAATTTAAAAGGATGATCTTTGCTCTATATCCTTTCCCTGGGTAGGTTTGATCTTGATGATTCGCCTCGAAATTCATTGTCATGTTGTGTTCTACCAATTGATCATTCGTCTCCCCCTGAGTTACTGCCAGGATGACTTGTTGATCCACCACTGGTATTAGTAGAATTTCCAGTGTTACCATTGTTTCCACCACAATTACCTGGATCATCATTATTATTGTCATTATCAATTCCTATTGCAACCTCAGGTTCTTCTTCATCATCAGAATGTGAGTCAGGATAATTATCAAATTTTAATGACTCAGAAGAATCTTCAGTTTGGATACTTGGGAGTTTAGTGTCATCAAAAGTAACATTGACACTTTTTTTTACTTGATGTTGATCAATTATATACACCCTATATGCTCTTCTTGAATATCCGACAAAAATAGCTTTATGTGCCTTGACCTCGAACTTGCCACGATGTTCATCTCCATCCTTTAGCACATAGCATTTAGCTCCAAATACATGAAAGTACTTTAGAGTAGGTTTCTTGCCAGCCATTAATTCATAGGGAGTCTTCATATGATCTTTGTTGATCAGAGTTCGATTCTGGGTATAACATGCTGTATTTACTGCTTCAGCCCTGAAGTAGATAAGTAACCTTTATTCACTTACCATAGTTTTTGCAGCTTCAATCAGGGTTTTATTTTTCCTTTTTACAACTCCATTCTGTTGCGGAGTTCTTGGTGCTGAATATTGCCTTGTTATCCCCTTGTCTGAGCAAAAGTTATTCAGAACTTCATTCTTGAATTCTGTTCCATTGTCTGATCTAATTGCCCGGATAGGTAACTTTGAATCTAACTCAATCAGCTTTACATGATCAATCACCAATTGTGGAGTTTCATCCTTAGAGTTCAAGAATAAAACCCACGTATACTTTGTGACATCATCCACAATCACTAAGGTATATTTCTTCCTTGACATTGACATAATATTTACTGGACCAAATAAATCCATGTGAAGGAGTTGAAGTGGTTTAGTTATGTTTGTAGAGTCTGTGCCTCTGTGACTTGATTTCTTTGACTTCCCTTTCTGACATGCCTCACACAAACCTTCTTGTGTAAATTCCATCGGACGCAGTCCTCTCACCAAATCCCTCTTGACTAAAGAGTTCATTGTTTTGAAGTTTAGATGTGAGAGTTTCTTGTGCCATAGTCAGCTTTCTTCTGATGAAGCCTTTGAGTAGAAACAGTTTGCTTCATCTTCAGTTCCTAAGTTGAGATCGGCTACGTACAAGTTTCCTTTCCTTACTCCACGTAAGGCCAATTTGTCATCTTTAGAATGAGCTATTAAGAATTTCTCCTTGATAAAGTTTACTTTGTACCATTTATCACAAAATTGACTAACGCTGAGTAGATTGTGTTTAAGTCCTTCCACTAAAGAGACGTTTTCAATGATAACATTTCCAGTATTGAACTTGCCATATCCCGTAGTCATTCCTTTGCTGTTATCTCCAAAGGTGACAATTGGGCCAACTCTTTCAACCACGTTTGATAGCAGGACACTATCTCCGGTCATATGCCTTGAAGATCC
The DNA here is from genome assembly GCA_028671895.1 of Oenanthe sinensis. Lineage (NCBI taxonomy): Eukaryota > Viridiplantae > Streptophyta > Magnoliopsida > Apiales > Apiaceae > Oenanthe > Oenanthe sinensis. The sequence goes on from CM053807.1 coordinate 21,592,644, forward strand.
GCTGTCCAGGATCCATACAACTCGGTTTACCTATTTAACTCCCTGCACATATCAAACAGATTAATTCGTCTTCGGAGCCCAAAATTGATTGGGCCCGACATACTTAAAGAATTGACCTTTGTCAACTTTGACAATTGATCCTCTTTGAATAAAAACATCATCTTCCTTGACTATACCTACCTTCTTATAAACAGTCTTAACAACTTTCTATTTAGACTTGGGAATGTATGTTTATTTCATAGAAGGTGAAGGAGTCGCAGTCTTGGATTTAGCAATTTTTTATTGATGCATTTTCTAGGTGTCATGTTATCTTTCTTAGCTATCATGCGTTTAAAATAAACAGTCATAACATTAAAAACACATAACATACAATTCAATATACCACAAGGGTTATCGAAAACATCAATAATAGGCATGTTATTCAAAACAGTAGGTGACTTAACAGATTCTACTTCAATTTTATCAGCAGATTTGAAGCTTTCAGTAGAATGAAATTTGTTGTTACTATCCTTACTATTAATAAACGTGTTTGGTCTGTTCATTTTATTCTTTAAGTCTTTTGCACCTATACCAGGATTGGGCGACTTAGAAGTTCCCTCATCTTTCACTGGTGTCTCCGGTGCACTCTTCTCTTTCTGGATATTAACTCTTTTTATGTCCTTAACCTGTTCTTGTTAGGTCCAAAGTGTTGTAGAGGGGGGGGGGTGAATACAACTGTTTGAAAGTAATGAGAAAATAGACAAATATGCAGGTAATAAATGATGACACAGAATTTCAAGAATATATCTTTATATTCATTGAGGGATTTGCTATAACATTCATAAAAGCATCATGATCAGTTGAACAATAAATACAGCAATTAAAGCTTGATTCAACTGATCCTTTCTCTCACTATTGTTTTACAGTAAATGCTCTCTCTTGAAATATGTCGTTTTTTAAAAATACAGAGATGGATAACAAGCCTATACAAATAAAAACAAAGTGCTGCTTTTATAATGTCGTGTAGTCTTGATCTTGTCCTTTTTGTGTACGTGGCCCAATCAGGAACTCGACAACAAAAAGTACTTTCCCAACTACTCTGGATCAACCGTTCACAATAAGCCACTTGTCCCTTGAACATTAAATGCTACATATCGACCCGCATCTCGATCTCGGCCTGGACCCATCTCGATCTCGATCTTGGTCTATAATCTCGATCTCGATCTCGATCTGTGAAAATCTCGATCTCGGTCTATGAGGATCTCGATCTCGATCTCGATCTGCCGTGGATCGACATTTGCCTTGCAATGTTTTTCTTCAATTATCAATCTCGATTCGCATCTCGATCTGCTGTGGATCGACATTTGCCTTGCAATGTTTTTCTTCAATTATCAATCTCGATCTGCTGTGGATCGACATTTGCCTTAGCAAATATGCACTCATCCAATGTTGACTTTCTTTAGTGACTAATTATGGATTAACCTTTATGAGCAAGTTTCCCTAGCTTCTTCAATTTCTTTTCCTCACTCAATTCAAATGAGATCTTCTATTACTGACATGAACTTGCCTCCAATGTCCTGACACTTGATGCAATGGTCTGGTTCATAAGTGACTAGTCTTGTAGGGGTTCTTGCTTCTGAATGTCAGTTCTCATTTGTTGATTAACCTTTACATTATCCAGTTGTTGAGATACATTACACGAAATCACTTTGGTCTTCCTGATACTTCTTTGACATTAATTTGATTCTCCATTAGGTAAGTTAGGGCATGAGCAATACTGAGATTGAACTTCTTTTCACTTAGGCATTCTTGATTAACCAAATTAGTTACTTGTAGTTACCAAGTGTCATTACCATTTCTTCAGTAGATTGATTTCATGTGCTTCTTCAGTTTCCCTTGTTTTGCTATTGTTTTATCTTTTACCTAGTTGAGTTACATAGTAATTAAGTGTTACAAGTTAGTACACCTATGCCTTTCAATCTCCCCCTATTTGATTGTCTAACAATGACAACCAAATTCACAATGAGGATAACTCAACTAACCAGGGACTGAAAAAGATAAAATAACATTCATAAAAGATCATGTCAACTTGCATAATGCTTGGCTTGATTAACTAGCTTCATGTCTATTACTGATACTTCAAGTGCCAAAATTGGACACCTGTTGGCCCGATCAAATGGCTTCATGCTCTTCTAGAGATTTTCTCTAAGTACTTAAGAGCATGGTCCACTTAATCTTCAATTATCCTTCTGAGGTCCTTTTAGCAGTATTACCACCGCCGAACTTCGCGAAATAATTGACGCCTAATATAAACCAGTTTCAAGACACTTAGTTAACTAACTTCTACCTTACACTACACAAGAGAAGAGATAATATACTTACAATGCAGGAAAACAAGAAAATAAATTACAATGCAAAGAAACATTACAAGCATAATACATTAAAACTTCGATTTCTTGCGCTCCTCTTCCTCACGAGCTTTCTTCTTGGCTGCTTTTTCTTTCTTCATGAACTCAGGGTTGCAGACTTCATCCATCCTTTTCTTGAGAAGATTAAGTCCTTCCGCTTCCACATGATTTCTGATCTTGTAGTCTCGAAACAACCTCAACCACCTCTCAACCATGCTGCGAGTGGTAAGCTTCGTGGGAATGTCTTCAAACCTCATCTTAGTGAATTTGTCAGGATACCCCTTTTCCCCTTTCTTCTTTATGACCAGCTGCTTAGGGTATCCAATGACAATAGCGGTGGTGCATTGCTGTAACCTCTGAATGTCAAGCTGTTGTCTTCTCTTACAAAAGTTATCAAACGTGACCCTTAGATAATCCTGATCAAACTCGTCAACATCATCCATCTCATCAATCAATTCCCTTATGATACACAGTGTTTCATGAATGTGTTCTGCAAAGATGTCGTACTTGATCTCAATGACGGTTTCCACCTGATGCTTGTCTGTATAGATCAGCAGATCATTATCATTCTCAGCTTTGCTTTTGACAAACTTGACATTTGCACCAACCACTGCACTAACTTCCTCCCTAATTTCTCCTTCTTCAGGAATGTCTAATCTTGGATCTCCGTATCTCTGCACATACTCCTTTATTGCCTCTTCTTGCTGCTCGAATGCATAGTCTTCAGGCTCCTTCTTAACCACTGGTAGTTTGGCTTCAGGCAACTTGTATCTAACATCTTGCCTTCTTATCAACTTCTCCAAGTCCTTAGCCACCAGCTTCTTTTCTTTTGTTAGAAAACTCTTTGAGAGGACTAGCTTTGCAACTGCCTTCAGTACATTTCCGCTTGGGGTCAGTTTCGAGTCATGCAGATTTACGATCCTCAAGACCTTGTCATGGACGTATCTGATCTGGTAGGGATTTAGAATAATGTCAACCCCTCTGTCTTCAGCCATCTTCAACAGTTTCTCCTTAAACAGCACTCCAGCCTTGACAGAGGTGTCTACCTTGTGAGCGAATTCTACCAGTTCACTTGCACCCCTTGCATGGAAGAAAGCTTCATCGACCATACACGGCTCGATTCTTGTTATGGGAGTCCAAGTAATCATCAGATTCCATGCCTTCTCCTTGAATATGACTTGTACGGAGGTGCATCCCTGTCGTATACAGTTTAGATAGTTCAGCAGCACAGGGTTTAGATTTTCTAGCTTGTGGAGAAGGAAACTCAATCTTTCTGAGTCAGGAGCATAGGCTCTTGGTCCAGCTAAGGCTTCTCTAGCCTTGTCCCACTCGGGACCTTCCCTCCTTATGTCAGCCTGGACCTTAGGATCTTTGATCTTTTTCATTTCATACTCATGCTGAGTTTTCTGAGCCGCTCTCTTCTCCTTTGCCATTAGTTCCTTTTCCACTATTCCTTGAAGCACTTCTTCATTCACTCTTTTTCTGGCTTCCCTGAAAATCTCTTCTTGCATCTCCGCTTCTTTCACTACTTCATCAACTTCTTCTTCTGGCACATGCTCGTCAGCAACCGAGTGGTCTCCTGCATCACCTGCAACTCCTACGCCGGATCCGCCAGGATTTAGACCTCTTTCTTGTTCCCACTCTTTTGCCCGTTGCTCGAGTCTCGACCTCCTTGCCACTAAGGCTTCTACATCCATCTCATCATCATCGGAATCTTCAATAAAGTTTCCCATAAATACATCGACGAGAGGTGTTTCTGTTAGTGTAGGTGCCCTAGAGGCAATACAATTTTTCCTTTTAATAAACATTTATGTCATTTGATTATTCAATAAACGTATTTATTATGACTTTAATTACTGCGATATATTTGTTAGCATAATAAATGTCCTTAGAATCATGATACTCGTTATATAGTTTAAGTACATGACTTGAACTTGAGATTATATAATATATCATATTCTTAAAGGTTCCCTAGTCGAGTATTATTATGATAGGACAATAATAATACATAAATAGACTAGTATGTTGTTTGACAGATAACCACATCTCATTGGTTATAAGTATGGGGATACTAAAGTCAATACATAGGTACATGTAGGGGTACATGGTACTGGACAGACCCACAGTGAGATTCTTCATGTTTAATTAAGTCATAAGAAAGACTCACAGTGATAATGGTGTAATGATCCTCTGACTTGAGATCATTATATTTCTATACGAGGATTGATATACTTTGACTACATTAAAAGTTACCTTTGACCGGGTGATGATAAAAGTGGACATCGGGTATATCATGAGTCGTATGAGAAATATGAATGATAGATAAAGGATTTAACCCTCCTATAATTAGGAGAGATATTATTGGCCTCTTGATTGAGTGAGACTATAAAATGCATGGCCGTGCTCAAATAATGATTTGTTTTTCATAGTCTACTCATGGATCAAGTAAACCCGGATTAAATGTTGAAGAGGATGACTAAATACATGCCTCGAGTTTAATCTATAATATATATGGTTAAAGGGATTATATTACACGGAAACATTAATCACGAAAGGTTTTATCGAATCACGATTTAATTATTGTTTAATTAGGTAGCAATGATGTATTACTAGATACCGCTCATTGTTTATAATTTTATTGGAGAATAAAATTATTGCTAATTAAATAATAGCCTATAGGGTCACACACATAGAGCACCTAGAGGAATAGTTAATTTAAATTATAGATTTAAATTAATTGATGATTAATTCGAATTTATTATATTAATTAAGTGAGACTTAATTAATTGAAATAAATTCGAATTTGAAGAATTATATTTCTGCCAATAATAATTAAGTGTGACTTAATTATTAATTAAATAATAGAAGCATGTTTTATTATTTAATCCTATGCCTACATGGGTTAGGTTTTTGCTAAAAAGGCCCATTAACCAATCATTATAAATAGATAATGATAGGTTAAATGGCTTGCACGTTTTTGTATAAACCCTAGCAGAAGAGGCAGCATAGGAAGAGGCAGAGAGAATTCGAAACCTATCAAAGGAGGCTAGTACTTCCGTTCCGTGTTCAAGATCATGAGACGTTCTTGAAGGTGCTCGTGTGGATACCATAGAGGTGCTTTCGAGAGGAAGACACAAATCGTGATAGCAAGGATCTCCGTTGAGTTCGTGGCATTCAAAATCTTAATAGGTATGATTCGATTATCACCATAATCCGTCAATTCTTATACATGATCCTGCGTTTGGGTTCCGAAAATTTTCGTTATATTTACGTTTATCCGCTGCGTTTTATGCCTCGGAACCCAACAATGGCATCAGAGCTACGTGTATAAGGGACTGATTTGGTTACGTGTTAACTGTATTTGATGCAAATATGCCTGTTTTGGTGACTGCCATGCCACTGCCATGCTACTGCTTTGTTACTGCCATGTTTCTGCCATGCTATGTTCTTCATGTATATTCGAATTGTAATATGTGGTGATGATACTAGCATGTTAATGATTTGTCATGACTGATTTATATGCCATATTGCGATTTGTATATTATGCATGAGGGTCAGTTTGTATAGTGATATAAACTGGTGGACAGATTATGTTGGACATGATCTGTTAACTGGGATATGATAAGTATGTATATGATACATGCTTCTGAAACTGTATAAGATGCAGTGGGAAAAAAGGGCCAACAGATATGATCTGTAGTTCAGAAATTGATGATTTCTGAATAGGACTGGTCTTCGAAAATAAAAAAAAATTTCTGATTTCGAGCTGACCAGGTCAGCTCGACCCCAGCCGGGGGCTGCCGCCCCCAGACCCCGCCTGGGGCTGCCGCCCCAGACCCCGCCCGGGGGCTGCCGCCCCCAGACCCCGCCTGGGGCTGCCGCCCCAGACCCCGCCCAGGGGCTGCCGCCCCCGGACCCCCGCAATATTTTATTTTGTGTACTTGAGCATGGTGCTGGTTATGGCCCTTAGACCCCTAGATTAATGGTTTTTGGTTTTGGTTTTATAAATACGACTTGCATGTCGTTTTCTTCATTCTTGTAATTGTTTAACCTCGAATGTAACTCGAGTTTTCTTATGTAAGTACATTAGCTTAGGTTGTATTCAATTATTCCATGTAATGTACTTGAAGACTGAAAGATGATCCAAGAAGAGGAGCAGGCACTGGTGGATACAAGAAGAATGAAGACATGTAATTGTATTTATATTTTACCACCATAGATTGACTTTGATCCTTTCATTAGCTCGAAAGGATCACATAGGAAAGGGGCCATAACCAAGCACGTTTACATACTGCACTTTACATATTGATGTATGAATGATGCATGCTTTAATTAGATTAATCATGTATGTATGTATGTATGTATTAGATACGACACCCATGCCATGCTTGTTTAAACAAGATAAAATCTGTAACGACTCAAGATAAAATCTGTAACGATTCAAGATTTCAAAATCAACAAACGATCATGAGATTCTTGTGTTTATGAAATATGGATTTTTAAAACACGGAATTGAATATGGATTTTGATATCTATAATTGGGATTTTCTGACAAAAACGGATATGCGTATTCGTAAGGCTGATGGGTTTTAAGTGTGACCACTGGTATCCTCCATCTACCTGGGAAATGAACAATTTAAGATGTCAATTTGAAATATTTAGTTCAAGGAAAAATTGAGGATCTCTTCATGATGTGATCATGATCGTCGTAAAATTTTCTAAACCCCTTAACAAAATATTAAGTTTTAATCAGATGCTTTCCAATGAATGAACACTCATCGAATCCTAGATCGATTAGGGGAAAGACTGTCAGTGGCAGGGGACTCCTGTCTATCGTGGTGAGATGCGACGAATATAAACGGTTATATTCGGCCGTTGTATCATTGGGTCAAACTTAACTGAGTCGTCATAATAAGGTGAAAGTAAACGGTTATATTCAACCATTATGAACTTAGAAGCATAGAGTTTGGTTAAAAATCTATTAGATAGATAAGATCAATCGTTGCTCACCAAACTATCCAAGAATTATATATGATATAATTGACAAATGTTGTCTACCTAAATAATCATTCTTAAGGACTTCCAGTGGTTGACTTGAGACATGACGAAATATGGATCTTGGCTCACTAGAAAGGATTATGGGATATACTTTCCAAATTAATAGTAAGGGCTATTGATTTGATAAAAATAGTGGGAGATATATTATGAATGTATCATAATCATTTGAACATAATAAATAACTCAGACAATCTAATGTTTAATTTTGTGCTTTTATCATTGTAGATACCAAGTAATGACAAACAACACAAACACACTATCCGTACGATCTGTCCTTGAGAAGGATAAGCTGACAGGAGGAAACAACTTCCTAGACTGGCAGAGGAATTTGAGGATTGTCCTCAGGCAGGAGCGCAAGCTTCATGTCATTGATATTCCTCCGGCAGGTCCCCTTCCTGAGGGCGCTACTGTTGAGGAACGAGCGGCCCACACAAAGGATGAGAATGATGCAACTGATGTTGCGTGTCTTATGTTAGCAACTATGAGTGCTGAGCTTCAAAGACAGCATGTGCATATGGATGCATATACTATCAATGAGCACTTGCAAAGCATGTTTGCAAGCCAAACTCGTCAAGAAAGGTTCAACACGAGCAAGTCACTCTTTAACTGCAAACAAGGGGCAAATGAACCAGTTGGCCCACATGTTCTGAAGATGATTGGTTACATTGAGTATCTTGATACTTTGGGTTTCCCGATTGGTCCGGAAACTGGTATTGACCTAATCTTGAATTCTTTGAACAACAAATTCACTCAGTTTGTTATGAACTACAATATGAATGAGTTTGACAAAACACCTACTGAATTGTTGGCTATGTTGAGAACATATGAGACCAACATGAAGACGGCTGAACCTGCTCCCATACTGATGGTGGGCAATAAAGGTAAGGCCAAAGGGAAAGGCAAGTGGAAGGGTAAGAAGAAGACAGGTTCTGATTCTACACCCAAGCCAAAGTCAGGTCCTAAACAGGCTTTAAAGCCTAAAGGTGGGGTCGCTAAGGGTGAATGTCACTACTGTAAGAAAACTGGTCACTGAAAGAGAAACTGTTCAGTTTACTTGGAGGATCTGAAGAAGAAGAGGGCTGAGCAAGCTTCTAGTTCAGGTATATATGTTATAGAAGTCAATCTGTCTATTTCTACATCTTGTGTTAGGTCCCGAAATATCGTAGAAGGGGGGTTGAATACGATATTCACAATAATTTAAATTCTTTTCGGAATTTGCGGATAAATAAATTATTGCTTCAGAGTGGGTTTGGCCATTTGTAGTGTTTAGGTGAGCTGCCTACTAATTTTCTGTGAGTCCGGATAAATCAATTAGGTTCAAGAAAATTAGCAAGTAAATTATGGAGACAAGTTTCCGGGAATATTACTCTCGTATTAATCCCAGAGGGTTTTGCTACACCCAGTTAAAATTAACTGGCTTCCAAAGAATAAATTAATTCTTTGCTACTAACACAAAAATATTAGGCTCAGTTCCTATACAAATATATCTAAATTAGTACAAGGAAAAACTGAGTCCGTAGGGAGTGATATCTAGGAGCCCTGAGCATTTTTCATTAAAGAACCGGGTCCTAATATCTGACCGGGAGCAAGGTATGGATGTGTATAAATTATTCTCTTGCTCCGGCCATGGCAGTAGCTCCCTACATTTTTGTGTTGAAGAAGACGACTCCTCTTTTTGATTGGTGTAGACTTTAAATCAAATAAAGTAGGCTGCTGTAATTTGATTGGCTAAGGGCTGAGTGGCGCCTTACACAGCTGATACCCTGTATTGAATTTAGTGGCGCCTTGAATAAATTGAGTGACTCCAAGTATGCAAGTGGCGCCCTATACATGGAGCATAGAGGGGAGGCGCCACTTAAAACATATTTGATTAACATCAAATATGAGTGGCGCTTGATACATGGTTTGCTCTGTAGAAAAATGAGTGGCGCCAAGAAAACTGTTGAGAGAAACTAAGTCATGCGCGTGAATAACAATCATGGTCAAAGTGTTGTTTAGACACTGCACATTGACCCTCTTTTCATTGCTTGACTGAAGTTTCCCAACTTCCATTTCTTGTATCAAAGTCTTGTCGCATTACACCCTGTACCCTGAGCTGTTCCTGTTCTTCGACTGTAGTACAGAAACTTTCACTTTTCGTACCAAGGTTGTGACACTTTGCACCCTGCACCCTTTGAGCTGTTTAGCTGTTTAGCTGTTAGCTGTTTAGCTGTTTGGCTGTAGCCTCTACAAATTACTTTTCGTACCTTAATAAATAATCGTTCTTTTCAAGTACGTTCTTCAACTTAACAATTCTTCTGTAGTTAATACTCAGATTCCTTTCACAGACTGCTGACGCCTAGTGCAACTGGTCTGGTTCACAGACGACTAACTTTGATCCAGGTCTTCGTATTATTGCTTTACTTGCATTGTTAAGTTTGCAGCAACTTCATTGCTTCGAACACTGACTGTCAATAAACACTGTAACTTCACTGGAATCTTTTCTGGTACTTCGACACTTGTCTATACCATGTCTTCAATTCTTCTAGATTCCTATGCTTCAAACACTGTCTATCTTCAATCAATGCTATTACACTGAAATCTTTTCGTGGCACTGCTATACTGAATCTTCAACACTTCTGAAACCCTGAAAGTCTTTAAACATTGTTCTTCACTGAGGCATGAACATATAAATGAACTTCTTTCAGTGACCTGTAGTAGACTCCAAAACTTCTTCTAATGTCTTGATTCGCTGTATCTGCCCTGTCTTCATTTCTTCCTGATTTCTGTGTAGGCGTAGTATTATTTACTTGTCCTGTTCTAGTGTTGAGTTATCATGATTACTATTCATACAGCTTTGTAATCTCCAACAATCTCCCCCTATTTGATTGTTAAACATTTAGCAAACAAATCACCTAGGGAGGATAACTCAACTAACAACTAGAAAAAAAATGTCCGAGACTTGTAAATAATGCTACTGGTTTTTCTGGATCAGATTCTGCATTTCCAGATTTCTTGTTTGACTGAAACGAAAGATGTTTGTTCCTCTGACACTGAACTGATATTCAAGCTGTATCATCTTCATTTCTGTCTGTTTGAGCTTTCTCCATTTCAAAATCCTTTATAGTGTTGAACTTAAAGAACTTATCATGAACAGAGCTTTATAAGAATCATTATTCCTGGGTACGTCTTCAATAGAATACTGAACATAGCTCAAATAATGTTCTCCCCCTACGAATGTGATTCTCTTTCTTATTCTTCTTCTCCTTTTAGAAAATCAATGGAATAGTCATCTCTGTTCTTCCAAGTATAGAATTACAGCTTCTTGATTCTCCCATATATCTGTTGTTTCCCCTCAGGATCAGAAGATAAGATGTCTAAAATCTCCCCCTAAGGATACGAAGATAAGACTTATTAACTTCACCTTTTTCTTGTTATAATTATAACACTATAACTTCTCCCTCATAAGAAGAGGAATCCTCCAATTTCTTTTTCTTGTTATAACTATAACACTATAAATTCTCCCCCTTAGTTGAGGAATCCTCCAATGGCCCACTTTTGAAGATACCAAATGTTAATACCAATTGATAGGTCCTCTTTTAAATGGTTTGTCTTCCAAAGAAGGTTCTCGTCTGTCGTTGAACGGGAAAAAATATAGTAACTTTTCTTCCAGAAGTAGCAAGTAGCAAGGGTAAGTGTTTGGCTTATGGTTTCCTCACTTCTACTACGTTCTGTTGGTGTTTACACTTAAGTGTCGAGCACTTAGAAGTGTTTCACTCTTTCTCTCCCTATCTCTCACTCAAGTGTATCTCTCCCTCACTTTCACTCAAGTATTTCTCTCTCTCACTTTCACTCTGCATTTCAAATTTAGCCTTCTGTACCTGCAAGTGAAATCCGTCAATTCATACATTCCCAACACCTGATTCATCAGAATGAACTGAATCACTATCAAGTGGGGAATTGCCTCATGGAGGTGTTCTTGATCTATCATGCATAAGCACTGTCCCACACCAGACTCAATAGCAATTGCTAAATCACTGTCTAGTGGAGCCTCACCTCTTTGAGATGGGTTATCCCAAGATTTTAAAATCTTTTTGGGAATCCTGCCTTGTTCTATCAAGGAGTTGCCTCACACCTTCTCCGTAAACGGGAGGTGGACATTCCTTTTCAGGATCTGGAAATGTTCCTTCCAGGAGGGGCGACGTAGTAGACAATGTAATGAATGGCAAATTAGAGTCTACGTTTCCCTCGTAACCCAATGACGGGTGTTTTGTTAACATGCCTATACCTCACACTGTGCACGCCTTGCAATGTGTCCAATTGTTAGGCCCATAGTATAACTGTTATGATTGTTAGGTCCCAAAAATTATATAAGGTTCCTAGTATATATCTGTTTAGGCTTACCATCAGCGTGAGTGCCGGTGGTGTGCTTGACTCATTACAAGATGCTCTGGCTGACGAGCGAATTTCAATGGACTCATCCTGTTGAGAGAATGATTCCAGAGACAGTTTTATTGCCTTTTTAGCTCTGCATCTTTTTGAGAAGATACAGATGAGCTTACAGATACCTCAGTTTATATACTTCTTTACTTCGCTGGAGGTAGAGCTGTGGGTGCACTACCGACTTCATCCTTATTTCTCCCTTATCAACCTCTAACAAAATGAGTTCCTTATTTCTCCAAGGGTTAATATATGGAAGTGGATGAAAGAGTGTTTGGTATTAAGGCCTGGGTCAGAGATTGATGGGTTTTCAACCTCCTGGCCAGCTTCTGTAGCCACTGGGGGCTAAATGGATAAAATCATTTAAATAAGATAAAACGAAATAATCAATTAACATTCCAAAACATATTTTTCATCTCAATGAGAAAGAAAAATATATGAAGGAATGGTAATTGATTGCGTTAAAGCACTTTTAATAAAAGAGTTTTGTCGGTTCTGAAGATTTGACATTTAAGAGCATGACATCAATAGAAATTTTCTTTAAAATACTTATCCCATAATAAAACGCGGGAATGTGTATCAGAGAAAAATTCTATCCCTTATGAATTTCTTATAAGGAAAATTTCCCATAATAAAACGCGGGAATTTACACCAAAGAAGAAATTCAACTCTTCTACCAAATTATATCTCAATAAAATGACTCTTTTCCATTACACCTAAGCACTGTATGTTTTGAAAACAGTTTTGCAAAACATCCTTATCAGATAGAAGACAATGATTTTCCGACTCATAATGCAATTATGATTTACATCATTTTCGTCTGCCTGATAATATCCCCGACTTTAAATAAAAACATGACAATTGGGGTTGAATGAATGCTTAACAATACAGTACTAGGCCTTCAAAGCAACAATCACTATTTTGGTACTATGAATCAATGTGAAACATACATTGAAACAAGTATTTAAAACAAATCATTTTACAAGTGATTGATACCTCGAAGTTAAAACACATTTTCAAAAGAGAGAAAAAGCTTTGTTAGATAAAACATTTAAAACAAGCTTTTGGGAGAGGATAAAATTTCGAGATAAAAGAAAGATTATCCTTAAGAAAAGTTTTTCAAAAGAGAAGTTTTTCAAAAGAATTCTTAAGTTTTCTTAACTAAAACTGATAGGAAAATGAATGTATCTTTGAATAAAACATTTTGAAAAAGAAATAGACAAAAATTTCTTTTAAATACATTCAGAATCGCAAACCAGTCAAAGAAAGAAAACTATATATCACAATTATTCTGTAATAAAATATTATTCAATTATCACAAAGTAATAAAAGAGAATATTTATACTACGAATAATTATGCTTCGAATTTATTTTAATTTATTTAAATCATGGAACAGATATTCCACTGAATTGTTTTATATCATCATGATTTAAACAAATCAAAATAAATTAAATACTTATGTTGTACTAAGCAATTGCCAATCACATGCATATTTATCAACTAACCATGGCAATTATTCAGTAGAACAATAAGCATATCACAGTTAATTGCACGTTGATACCAATTATTCGATATTTATCAATAATTTCAAGATGCAAGAAACTATGCTTCTGTATTTTATCAAATTAAAATTATGAAATTAATAACCATTGAATTGCTTCAATCCATAATTTCAATAAGATAAAATAAATTCGCTAAACACTAAAATATTCATTAGATTGAATATTAGCATTTAACTTCCTACGCCATATCTAATAATTGTTACTTTGCACATTGTAAGCGTACTCATAACAATTACTAATTGATATACGTAAGCTCGAGGTAATAGTTGAAAGAAATTCACAAGTCCTTTACATAGGGAAATAGTAATACTTGTGATTCTTTTTACAACCCCTCGCAAACAAACTTATTTTTAGAAATATTTTCTAAGTATATAAAACATTGAGAATTTTATACACATGACTTAGAAAATATTTCGTCTTCCAATATTAGTGAGTTTTGAAATATGCATTAATTATTTAAAACAGAAATTCTAAATACCTTCACTAATATCAAAAGTATCACAATTATTTGTAATAAAATATTTAAGAATATCAGAGCAAAATATCAAAGCAATTAAGCAAGATATCATTGACTAATACTCAGCAAATATTTAAAACATCCAAATAATTATGCTTCTAACTTATGCTAAGTAATTTAACTACCACTTATGCATATAACAATGTAAGCATGATAATTAAACTAATAGCAAAAAGTATGAGGATCTGGATTTCAAATAAATTCACAAGTCCTTTAGATCGGGAAAAAGTAATACTTGTGAACTCATTTGAGAATTCCTTGCAGATGGGATTTTCAACAAATATGTATATTAATAATATCCCACGTTTACTAACCAACTTAGATAAAATAAATTCATCAAGTCATTTAGCAAAAATCTGCAAGTTATTCGACTATGGACAGCTCTCAAAAGAAATGATACCTGGTGTCCATGCGCTTGTTCCTTCAGTGGTGTTAAGAGCTTCAACAGAGTTGCTAGAATTTGACAGCTTCTAGGAATGACTTCCCTATCTTTTGTACAACCTGCGTTATCTATATCTATATAGCCAATTAGGTTAAACCTATTATCTTAAGGATCTCAGATTCCAAGAATTGGAGATCCCCTAAGATATCTAACAATTCATAACTTAGCTATAAGATAAGATTCTCTAGTATCCACTTGGAAACTTGCACATAGGCATATCGAGAATTAAGGTATACTTGCACATATATATGACATTGTGTGTGCCTTGCATTTCTAGAGAGATATGCATAACAACTCTAATGTAAAATCATTTTTAAGTAATTAACAGTTAGAGAGTCATACCATGTCCTTGACGTTTTGCTTGAATCCTTACCTCCGTCATAGAAAAGCCTGCGAAGAGAATGATATACAAATTGTAATGCATCTGCACCTTCATCTTCTAGCTCACCATTCAGGAGCGCACTTGTTCACATTCATCTGATAGATCTTCATGCTTGAATGTTCCACATGTGCTAACTGTTAGGTCCTAATCGTTGGATCCCTAAAAATTGTTAGGTCCCCATTGATGAGTCCCAAAGGATCAAGTCTCGTCACTGGTGCTTACTGCTTGATCTAGAAAGACCCGAAGATTCTGTTTCCATCATCGTCGATACCTTCTGTTTTAAAGTCCTGTAGCAACCAGTTTGGCTTTGCCCCTCATAACAATGCCAATAGTCATCCAGTTTCTGTGAACCCTTACTGTACCAGTTTCAGCTTCGACTTTAGTGGTCTGGGTTCCAGCTTCAGTGGTTTCTGCCTTCTAACTGATTGAGATCATTTTGCTTTGCAATCACTCAATCTGGATCAATCTGTGCATCTTCAGTATTCTTTGGGATACCAAATGATGGGTGATACCAATTGTTGATACCAATTGTAAGTTGACAATTTCTCTTTCCCAACTTGGTCCCGAAAAATATATGATCATTTCGATTAGCACTCCTAGCCTCTGCACAAGAATCCGGATCACTAAGAACGAGACTCCAGGATAGAATTTGACTTCAAACCTTTTGTCTTGGCAGAAATGTTCTTAATGAAATCCTTTGATCTTCATTGTTGAGCATGACTAGTAGATCCTTCTTTTATTTGCTCTCCCTGAGTTGCTGTTAGGATGTGTTGAAGATCCTTCACCTTATACAGTGGATTTCCACTAATAGGATCTGAATCATCATCGTCATTGATTCCTTCTGCAACCTCAGCTTCTACATCAGTTTCTGAATTTGTCAAAGATTCAGAATGGTCGTTCACTTGAATGCTTGGGAGCTTGGTGTAGTTGTTCATTACATTCAGACTTTTAATCACTTAAGAGTAGCCGAGGAGAATTGTTCCATGAGCCTTAACTTCTTGTCAAGTCACTCAAATAAATCTTCATTAAAAAATCAATTCCCTCCAAACACACGAAAGAGCCTCAGTGTTTGCTTCTGGTTGGCCATTAACTCAAATGATGTCTTTTCACGATCTTGTTGAATAAAGCAGCATGCTGTGTTAATTGCTTCAGCTTCCAAATTCCCTATTCAGTGCAGACTTCATTTAGAACTTCACTCGCGAAATGCAGTTCCATTATCTGACTTCAAAGTTCTCACAGCATACCAATTGTTTCCAACTTGATCTTCCTTATTTGTTCAATCACCATTGTGACATTTTGTCTGTTGAATGCTTGAACATCACCAATTTGTAATTAGGTTTAACAATTTCAATCACCACTAAGCATATGACTTTCATGACTTTTCTTCAGTGTGGTGTTTCCATTGACTTCCCTATGTGACATACTTCAAAATGTCCTTCTGGATAGAATTCCATATGAAGCAGTCCTCTCACCAATTTCATCTTTATTAAAGAATCCATTGTCTTGTTGACTAACAAGTAAGAGAGCTTCCTTTGCCATAGCTAACTCTTCATTGATGAAGCTTCACTGATAAGTTGACTTCACCTTTGCATCCAAATTCCATGTCAGCTACGAACAAATTTTCTCACTCTCAGTTGAGCGAGCTTCCAACCTTCTTGCTTGAGATCAAACACTTCTCCAGAAAACCCTTGACGAAGAATTCCCTAGTGCCCTTTAAAAAGTGCTTAACTCCTTCAACAAGAAAGATGCTTCCATTGATGACAGTTCTTAAAACATGATAGCCATATCCCTTGTACATCCTTTGCTGTCATCTCCAAAGGTTACCATCGGGGAGGCCTTCTCAATCAACTGTGATAGTAGAGCTTTAATCTTAATCATGTGCCTCGAACAATAAATGTCACGAAGTCACATAACTTTTGCCCTTCATAACATACTCTGCAATCACAAATGATCAAGCTTCTTGGTACTCAACTTTAATTGAGTCCAGATGGGTTAGAGATATTATCAAAGGTAACAACAGCTTCAATATGCATATTAGAAAATTCAGTACTTAATTTCCTAAAAGCACATGGATAGAAGAACTAACAAATTAATTACTAATTCTGTCTAATCCATTTCTGTCGTTGTCTAACATTTTTAACTATCTCTAATTACCTAAGTCAGTTTTAGATTTAGCTTCGAATCTACATGGCTTACTGACTACTTAGATAATTCTACCATCTTTTAACCATTTATCCTTAACAAGCAATACATGATATGATATGACATTTAAGTGCAATTATGTGAGTGCGAGCAAATCATGTGAAAATAAGCACATAAACAAATTAAGAATATGCAGAATATTTGAATAAAACATTATTAGCAATATCAAATTCCACATACACTTAACAAGTCATTTATCACAATAAGAACAAATATAAAATATCTGATCTATGACTTGTTTGTCTATTTAGCAATTTTCACAACATTAGCAGAGGTATTAAATCACAGAAGATTTAACTCAAGTTTCAGCAAATATTCAGGGATACACCTAACCGTCTAGAACACCCTATCTAATTCTAGATATTCATTTTACTGCATATAAAATCAAGTATGAAATGTATTAATTAAACTCATGAAACCTAGCATGCAATCTTATTCTTAGCAATCAATTAAGCATTTAAGTCCTAAGATGCTAACATGCTGTCATGAATATAATACATTTCAAAACCTAATAATCATGCAGTTCTGAATTAGATAAATGTATACTAGTTGGAATGTGTACCTGTGAAGTGCTTAGTGATTCATCTCCAGTGTTGGTCATTGATGCCAGATAACCATTTAGTTCATCACTGTCACTGATAGAATCATCCTTGCATTTAACTTCATCAACACATGCTTTCCCTTGCTGCATCCTCACTAATGTTTGAGATTCTTGCTTCAACCCAAAATAGTGTTTGTCATCTTTTGCTTGTATAGGCTTCTTCAAACTGTGTAGCAAACCCCTGATCTTGTCTTCTATAATCAACCATCCCTGTTTTGCAACCGCTTCTTGAACTGATCTTGAAAATCTCCTTCATGGAATCTATAGGTAAGGACCTTAGATTTAGAATTAGGATTCCGTCTGAATCTGATGTCACTGAACTTCCTGTTGCCCTGCAGGCTTGACTTGCAGTCCAGTTCTCAAGTTATTCCAAAGTGTCAAATTAACATACAACACCTTGACCACTACCTCGAGCTACAACATCTTCAATTCAGCTTCTAGGATCAATTCGTTTCTGTTCAGAGGTTCTCAACCTTGACTTCAATCAAATTTTGGTTCCTGGGTCACAAATACAGTGGATATGCTAACAACCTGCTTTACCAAATGTTAACTTCTTCAGCTCTTATTCTAGTTCACAAGCCTTCAGCACGTACAGGTCTTTTACAGACAATGTGGTTATATCCTTAAATCCCTGTTGGCTGTATCCTGTGTTCCAGATGATCTGCAGTGTTAGCACGAACTTCCTGTAATCTCCCTGTAGAATAAACTTTAAGGCTTGTACAGAGATGCCAGGTTGTCCAGTCTGTTCTCCTTCACTACTTCAATCCCTAAGATTTTTCATCCAAAAATACAACCCAAATTAACCAAAAACTGTACCCAAATTAATCTCTTCTTTTGCATGTTCCAAAATATTAGTGGGATCCTATGGAGTAAACCTTTGAGGAAATTAATACCACTATTTCTTCAACCTGTTCCAGAATTAACCTCATCGGATAATCTTCAGTCAATCTCAGTTGTCTTCAATGCCCGGAAAAATCTTCAACTACGAACCCTTAAGCACCCTCAAATTAATATTTATGAAAAATTTAAATTTACAGAATTTTTAATTTTCTTTGAAAATAAATTAATCAAAAATAAAAATATACAATAAATTAATTTTCAAGAATTTTGAATTTTCTTAAAAATTAAAATATCGTAAATTAATATTTAAGAAAAATTTTAGTTTTCAAGAATTTTAAATTTTCTGGAAAAATAAATAGATCTAAAATAAAAATTAAAGAGTACAAAACTTGGGGTACCAAACTGCATTTTAGGTGTTAGTGGCGCCAAGTGTTTTAGTGGCGCCTGTACAGTAGAGTCCCTGTACAGGCGCAACAAACAGCCAAATATAATGTAAGTGGCGCCTTAAGAGTGCTTCCCCTGTACAATTCCAAGTGGCGCCAGATTTTGAGATGCTAAACTCCATTTTGTTTGGTGGCGCCTCTCACTGCAGCTACCCTGTATAGACTCAAGTTGCGCTTTGTTTTCAAGTTGCGCCTCGCACAGGGTGATCCCTGTACGAGCGCAACTTATGACTTAACAAAAAATCAAGTCACTCTCCATTTAACATTTGCGCGCGGCAACTTCAGATGATGGTAAGCGCGTGAACATCAAACTTATATGCACGTCCAGGATTTGTAATGGCCAGTACATATATGCAAGTGTGGACCATGTTTATTGTTAAACAAATTTAAGTCGTAACTTAAACATTATTAAATTTATAAAATAAACTAATTAAAATCTAAAATATAAACTTATAAAAGTTTATAAAACAAATTTTATAAAAGTTTATCAAATAAATTTAATATTAAATTTATAAAATAAACTAATTAAAATTTATAACATAAACTAACAAAAGTTTATAAAATAAATTTTTAAGAGTTTATAAAATAAATTTAATATAAAATTTATAAAATAAACTAATTAAAATTTATAACATAAACTAATAAAAGTTTATAAAATAAATTTTATAAAGTTTATAAAATAAACTTATTAAAAGTTTATAATTAAACTTATTTAACAAGGTCTCTAATCATTCTGAGTCCAAGCAGCTTCGACACCCTGAGCTTCACTGGGCTACGGATCCTGATTTGTATATCAATCAGCGAGCTCTGATACCAATTGTTAGGTCCCGAAATATCGTAGAAGGGGGGTTGAATACGATATTCACAATAATTTAAATTCTTTTCGGAATTTGCGGATAAATAAATTATTGCTTCAGAGTGGGTTTGGCCATTTGTAGTGTTTAGGTGAGCTGCCTACTAATTTTCTGTGAGTCCGGATAAATCAATTAGGTTCAAGAAAATTAGCAAGTAAATTATGGAGACAAGTTTCCGGGAATATTACTCTCGTATTAATCCCAGAGGGTTTTGCTACACCCAGTTAAAATTAACTGGCTTCCAAAGAATAAATTAATTCTTTGCTACTAACACAAAAATATTAGGCTCAGTTCCTATACAAATATATCTAAATTAGTACAAGGAAAAACTGAGTCCGTAGGGAGTGATATCTAGGAGCCCTGAGCATTTTTCATTAAAGAACCGGGTCCTAATATCTGACCGGGAGCAAGGTATGGATGTGTATAAATTATTCTCTTGCTCCGGCCATGGCAGTAGCTCCCTACATTTTTGTGTTGAAGAAGACGACTCCTCTTTTTGATTGGTGTAGACTTTAAATCAAATAAAGTAGGCTGCTGTAATTTGATTGGCTAAGGGCTGAGTGGCGCCTTACACAGCTGATACCCTGTATTGAATTTAGTGGCGCCTTGAATAAATTGAGTGACTCCAAGTATGCAAGTGGCGCCCTATACATGGAGCATAGAGGGGAGGCGCCACTTAAAACATATTTGATTAACATCAAATATGAGTGGCGCTTGATACATGGTTTGCTCTGTAGAAAAATGAGTGGCGCCAAGAAAACTGTTGAGAGAAACTAAGTCATGCGCGTGAATAACAATCATGGTCAAAGTGTTGTTTAGACACTGCACATTGACCCTCTTTTCATTGCTTGACTGAAGTTTCCCAACTTCCATTTCTTGTATCAAAGTCTTGTCGCATTACACCCTGTACCCTGAGCTGTTCCTGTTCTTCGACTGTAGTACAGAAACTTTCACTTTTCGTACCAAGGTTGTGACACTTTGCACCCTGCACCCTTTGAGCTGTTTAGCTGTTTAGCTGTTAGCTGTTTAGCTGTTTGGCTGTAGCCTCTACAAATTACTTTTCGTACCTTAATAAATAATCGTTCTTTTCAAGTACGTTCTTCAACTTAACAATTCTTCTGTAGTTAATACTCAGATTCCTTTCATAGACTGCTGACGCCTAGTGCAACTGGTCTGGTTCACAGACGACTAACTTTGATCCAGGTCTTCGTATTATTGCTTTACTTGCATTGTTAAGTTTGCAGCAACTTCATTGCTTCGAACACTGACTGTCAATAAACACTGTAACTTCACTGGAATCTTTTCTGGTACTTCGACACTTGTCTATACCATGTCTTCAATTCTTCTAGATTCCTATGCTTCAAACACTGTCTATCTTCAATCAATGCTATTACACTGAAATCTTTTCGTGGCACTGCTATACTGAATCTTCAACACTTCTGAAACCCTGAAAGTCTTTAAACATTGTTCTTCACTGAGGCATGAACATATAAATGAACTTCTTTCAATGACCTGTAGTAGACTCCAAAACTTCTTCTAATGTCTTGATTCGCTGTATCTGCCCTGTCTTCATTTCTTCCTGATTTCTGTGTAGGCGTAGTATTATTTACTTGTCCTGTTCTAGTGTTGAGTTATCATGATTACTATTCATACAGCTTTGTAATCTCCAACATCTTGGGTATTGGATACCGGATGTGCTTCTCACATTTGTATAAATGTGCAGGAAATGCAGAGAAGTAGGACATTGGCTAAAGGAGAAATGGACCTACGAGTTGGCAACGGAGCAAGAGTTGCTGCTTTAGCTGTAGGAACCTATTATTTATCTTTGCCCTCTGGGCTAGTTTTAGAACTGGAGAATTGTTATTACGTGCCTGCAATTCGCAGAAACATTATTTCTGTTTCTTGTTTGGACAAGAAAGGTTTTTCGTTTACAATAAAGGACAACAGTTGCTCTTTTGCTTTGAATGATTTAACCTATGGTGTTGCGCGTTTGTTTAATGGTTTATATGTTCTTGACTTAGATAATCCTGTCTGTAATATAGAAAACAAACGACTTAAAGTTAATGACTCAAATCAAACATACCTCTGGCATTGTCGTCTAGGCCATATAAATGAGAAACGCATATCCAAATTACATAAGGATGGATATTTGGATAAGTTTGATTTTGAATCATACCAAGAATGCGAATCTTGTTTGCTTGGTAAAATGACTAAAGCCCCTTTCACTGGTAAGGGTCAAAGGGCCACTGAACGTTTGGAGCTAATACATAGTGATGTATGTGGCCCAATGCGTGTGATGGCTAGAGGAGGCTACTACTACTTCATAACATTTACTGATGATTTCAGTAGATATGGATATGTATATCTTATGAAGAATAAATCCGATTCTTTTGAAAAGTTCAAAGAATACAAGGCTGAAGTAGAGAAGCAAATTGGCGGAGGTGCAAGTATTAAAATCTTACGATCTGATCGTGGAGGAGAATACTTGAGCACTGAATTTAAAGATTATTTAAAGGAGTGTGGTATTGTATCACAACTCACTCCGCCAGGTACACCTCAATGGAATGGAGTTTCAAAGAGGAGAAATCGCACATTGTTGGACATGGTGCGATCGATGATGAGTCATGCAGATCTTCCAATTAGTTTCTGGGGTTATGCTCTAGAAACAGCGGCTTTCACACTTAACCGTGTTCCTACTAAGAAGGTTCAAAAGACTCCATATGAGATATGGGAGAAGAAACGGTCAGGCATGAGCTTTATGAAAGTTTGGGGATGCAAGGCGTTTGTGAAGCGTCAAGTATCTGACAAGCTTGGACCTAAATCTGAAGAGTGCAATTTTGTGGGATACCCTAAAGAAACAAAGGCGTATTATTTCTATAGTCCTTCTGAGCAAAAAGTGTTTATTGCTCGAGATGCTGTCTTCATGGAAAGGGATTTTGTTTCCAAAAGAAACAGTGGGAGAACTATAGACCTCGATGAAGATCGAGAACCACAAAATAGCATTGAACCTGAAGTGGAACAAGAGCAGGATAATAATAACGCTCAACAAACACAGGTTGTTCGTAGAACTGGTAGAATTCGCCATGAGCCAGAGAGATATGTATTTCTTTTGACTCAATGTGGTGATTTGATGCTCATAGATGAAGATGAGCCTCTCACATACCAAGATGCTATGAGCAGTCCAGAATCTAAGAGATGGCTAGAAGCCATGAAATCCGAGATGGAATCCATATATGAAAACCAAGTATGGACTTTGGTTGATCCACCTGAAGGGGTAAAACCCATAGGGTGCAAATGGGTTTTCAAGAAGAAAACTGACATGGATGGAAATGTTCAGACCTATAAAGCAAGGCTAGTTGCAAAAGGTTTCAAGCAAATTCATGGTATTGACTATGATGAAACCTTCTCACCAGTGGCTATGGTCAAATCCATAAGGATTTTGCTTGCTATTGCAGCATTCCATGATTATGAAATCTGGCAAATGGATGTCAAAACAGCCTTCCTTAATGGAAGCCTTGAAGAAGATGTGGATGTGTACATGACACAACCTGAAGGTTTTGTCAGTCCAGGGAATGTTAGCAAGATATGTAAATTACGTCGATCCATTTATGGATTAAAGCAAGCCTCTAGGAGATGGAACATCCATTTTGATGAAACTATCAAAGAGTATGGATTTGTTCAAAACGAGGATGAACCTTGTGTTTACAAGAAGGTTAGTGGGAGCCATGTGGCATTCATAGTACTATATGTTGATGACATACTACTAATGGGGAATGACATACCTTCTCTCAAGGCTGTTAAGATTTGGTTAGGGAGTAATTTCTCTATGAAAGACTTAGGAGATGCATCCTACATTCTAGGAATGAGGATCTATAGGGATAGATCTAGAAGGATGATCGGTCTAAGTCAGAGTACATACATCGATAAGGTTTTGCACCGTTTTGGTATGCAAAATGCAAAAAGGGGATATGTCCCCGTATCTCAAGGGATAACGATCTCTAAAGATCAGTGTCCGAAATCATTGGATGACAAGGACCGCATGAGTAAGGTTCCATATGCCTCAGCAATTGGATCCATCATGTATGCGATGGTATGTACTCGCCCAGATGTTTCGTATGCTTTAAGCATGACGAGCAGATACCAATCTAATCCAGGTGAAGGTCACTGGACGGCTGTCAAGAATATTCTAAAGTACTTGAAAAGGACTAAAGATTCATTCTTGGTGTATGGAGGAGAGGAGAAACTAGTAGTAAAAGGTTACACCGATGCAAGTTTCCAAACAGACAGGGATGATACTGTATCACAGTCTGGTTTTGTGTTTTGTCTAAACGGAGGTGCTGTAAGTTGGAAGAGTTCAAAACAAGAAACAGTAGCTGATTCTACAATGGAGGCTGAGTACATTGCAGCTTGTGAAGCGGCTAAGGAAGCAGTTTGGATTCGAAAATTCATTACTGAATTGGGAGTGGTTCCATCAATCGCAGATCCCATTGATCTATACTGCGATAATAATGGAGCCATTGCACAAGCTAAAGAACCTAGAGCTCACTCCCGAACCAAACATATACTCAGGAGATATCACCTCATTCGAGAGATTAATGAGAGGGGTGACATACACATATGTAAAGTGCACACAAATGATAACATTGCAGACCCACTGACCAAAGGCTTGTCGCAGCAGAAGCACGACGGTCACACTAGTTCCATGGGTATTAGATACATGGGTGATTGGCTCTAGTGCAAGTGGGAGATTGTTAGTGTAGGTGCCCTAGAGGCAATACAATTTTTCCTTTTAATAAACATTTATGTCATTTGATTATTCAATAAACGTATTTATTATGACTTTAATTACTGCGATATATTTGTTAGCATAATAAATGTCCTTAGAATCATGATACTCGTTATATAGTTTAAGTACATGACTTGAACTTGAGATTATATAATATATCATATTCTTAAAGGTTCCCTAGTCGAGTATTATTATGATAGGACAATAATAATACATAAATAGACTAGTATGTTGTTTGACAGATAACCACATCTCATTGGTTATAAGTATGGGGATACTAAAGTCAATACATAGGTACATGTAGGGGTACATGGTACTGGACAGACCCACAGTGAGATTCTTCATGTTTAATTAAGTCATAAGAAAGACTCACAGTGATAATGGTGTAATGATCCTCTGACTTGAGATCATTATATTTCTATACGAGGATTGATATACTTTGACTACATTAAAAGTTACCTTTGACCGGGTGATGATAAAAGTGGACATCGGGTATATCATGAGTCGTATGAGAAATATGAATGATAGATAAAGGATTTAACCCTCCTATAATTAGGAGAGATATTATTGGCCTCTTGATTGAGTGAGACTATAAAATGCATGGCCGTGCTCAAATAATGATTTGTTTTTCATAGTCTACTCATGGATCAAGTAAACCCGGATTAAATGTTGAAGAGGATGACTAAATACATGCCTCGAGTTTAATCTATAATATATATGGTTAAAGGGATTATATTACACGGAAACATTAATCACGAAAGGTTTTATCGAATCACGATTTAATTATTGTTTAATTAGGTAGCAATGATGTATTACTAGATACCGCTCATTGTTTATAATTTTATTGGAGAATAAAATTATTGCTAATTAAATAATAGCCTATAGGGTCACACACATAGAGCACCTAGAGGAATAGTTAATTTAAATTATAGATTTAAATTAATTGATGATTAATTCGAATTTATTATATTAATTAAGTGAGACTTAATTAATTGAAATAAATTCGAATTTGAAGAATTATATTTCTGCCAATAATAATTAAGTGTGACTTAATTATTAATTAAATAATAGAAGCATGTTTTATTATTTAATCCTATGCCTACATGGGTTAGGTTTTTGCTAAAAAGGCCCATTAACCAATCATTATAAATAGATAATGATAGGTTAAATGGCTTGCACGTTTTTGTATAAACCCTAGCAGAAGAGGCAGCATAGGAAGAGGCAGAGAGAATTCGAAACCTATCAAAGGAGGCTAGTACTTCCGTTCTGTGTTCAAGATCGTGAGACGTTCTTGAAGGTGCTCGTGTGGATACCATAGAGGTGCTTTCGAGAGGAAGACACAAATCGTGATAGCAAGGATCTCCGTTGAGTTCGTGGCATTCAAAATCTTAATAGGTATGATTCGATTATCACCATAATCCGTCAATTCTTATACATGATCCTGCGTTTGGGTTCCGAAAATTTTTGTTATATTTACGTTTATCCGCTGCGTTTTATGCCTCGGAACCCAACAGTTTCTTTCTCAGCTTCTTCATCAACTACCATCTTCTGCTTGCCTTTGTCCTTAAGAGCCGGTTGAGCCTCCTCCACCTTTTCACCAGATTTGTTTGAGGACTCGATCACCGGACCCTTACTAGTCAGCTTTTTCAGACCCTGATCCTCCTTCTCCCCCTTAGGTGGGTTATCCTCATCAGGAGCATCATTATCATTATTATCGTCACCACCACCACCGGTTGAAGGACCAGGTCCAGCCCTATTACGTCCAAAGACAGCATCAAGTAGTTCATTCAGCTTCGTCCAGACCTGAGACATGCCATGAGTGACATCATCGACTGACCGCCCAACCTCCACCTGTACCAATCCAAGGTTGTTTATCTTTTCAATCATTTGATTTTGGACGGCAATCAGGTTCTCCATGTACTGAGCTCCGACCTCCAGTCTTCCAGAGTGAGAAGAGACAACAGCAGTAACACCAGCAACTCCAGCCTCCAAAGCCTCCACCTTCTTCACTAGATCCTGCAATTTAGGGGACGGTGTTTGGCTTGGGTTAAACTGTTTACTCTCGCCGGGTTCTGTTTCACTCAAGATCCCTAAAGAGAAGGGATCTACTCTCCCTGTCTCTCCCTCGTGTTTAGAGCCTAACAGTACTAGAGCCTCATCTACTAGTCACTGGGGACTAGCGGTGAGTTTGTCGGCGATATCGGTCAGTGAGACTGAACCTTTAAGCGCTGTGTCTACGTTAGGAGATGGCGTTATAACCATGTCATCCCCTTGTTCACCAAGAACCTTTTCTGGTTCGCTGGGCTGTTCTGGAGGCGTAGACCCACCAGTCACCAGATGTCGTTGCTCTGCGAGCAACTTGTTTTCTGATTCAGATGAGGAAGAGTCATCAGTACTGGATTCGACAGACACTTTCACATATAAACTTCCTGAGATCCTAGCGTGAGAAGGGCGAGTCTCAGTTTGCCTTTCCTCTTCCGAGAAATTGCTCAAAGAGCCCTGAGCGGACAACTCAGGGGAGGTAGGGCCAGCTCCTATTGGCTGTTGAGCTGGACCCCCTCCTTGACTCTCACCAATATGCCTAGGTGAGTGCGAACGTGTTGGAATGTTTTGGAGAGGTGAGCCACCAGCGTGAGGTGTGGTGGCTGTGAGAGGTGAACTATCCCTAACAGGTTGCGTAATTGCCACTGGGTTAGAATCCACCTTTTACTTCTTTGAGGGTGGCAGAGCTGCTGATGTGACTACTCTCTCAACTCCGACACTCCCTCCACTCGATTTACTCGACTCAGATGAGCTTGCCTTCCTTTTATCACCAGTTTTAGGGCTGGCTGTATGTTTGTGAACAGAAGGGCTTGCAGCCTGGGATAGAGCCTGGTGGTTTTCAGGCCCACGGCTGTAGAAAACAGGGGTTGATTGAATTGACGATTGGTCAAGATCAGCAAGAATAGGTACCTGACTCAGAAGATCGTCATCCTTGTTGGCTCCAGCTTCTGCAACATTTGCATCGGCCATATCAACATCCACACCTGCTTCTCCCAAATTTCCAGACACTTGAGCTCCACCTGCAGCTTCGTTACCGCTACTCTCAGCTTCTACTGTGGTAAACTGAGAAGCGTGCATCCTAGCATACTCATCTTGCAGATCCTGGAAGTACGGAGTCAGGCGCAACTCAAAAAGTCTTGACTTTTGCTAGGTTTCCATGGTGGAGATACTCTTTAAGGTCATATCAAAACATGCCATCCTTTCAGAGCCTTGAAATACTCTTCTGTGCTCCTCTGAAAGGACGTCATCCAGAACCATCTGAAAGAATCTTAGCATCCAGCATTTGACTGGTCCATCTTCCGGATTCCTAGATGCATTCTTTTCCAATGCCCACCTCTCAAGCAACTGAATCAACAGATGTTTGCCCACATTCACCTTCCTGTTGTTGGCCACTCCATATAGTATTACCCGGCAGCTGTTGTTCATCGGCCTGTAGTCTTTGTCCTTTGGGAACATGCAGCGTTGAATGGCTTGAACTACATAATCCCACTCAGCTAGTAGCATACCGGTGTTAACCTTTGTTACCTTGATAGGACCCGTGGGAGGGCGACAACCTATCTCTGTGAATAATTGTAACATATCCTCCATAGTGGGTTCCGGAGCAAAATTTTCTGAAGGAAGCCCGAGTATCTCATTGAACTTCTGCAGACTAACCTCATATTTAGCACTACCGATAGTGAAGGATAAGCCTGTTAGATTTGCTTTACCACCCTGAATCTCTAATGTTGAGTAAGCAGCTTGAAGGGCTTCGATATTCAGGATGTGAGAGGTGGTTAAAGCATGATTTATTATGGATGTGTTGTTGAGGGACTCAATCCAGAACTGGTAGTGAATGAATCTACCAGTTGCTCGATCAGCAGAGAGATTAACAAAGTTGGTTTTGGGAATTGTGAAATTTGGGTTTGCCATTTTAAATTTGTGTTTGAGAAAAGAAATGTTCTGAAAAGGTTTTGCAATGGAAATTTAGAGAACAAGTTCTAAATTTAAACAAAAAAACGTACACTATCCCCACTAAGGGCCCCACGTAATTAGTGACACAATTTAAGACAAATTAACTTCCCCACTAATGACCACTTAACTCCCCACTAATGATTGACGGTTGAGTTTTAGAAAATTAAAGTGAACAACCGTTTTTGTTGTTTTAGCTAAAAAAAACTTATATTTCAGAAAAACACAAAACAGGGCGGTTAAGTTGCAATTTATTGATTAAACAATAATGCTCACAACTATTCCACTCAAGAACACAAAATAAATGAAGAACAAGAAAGCACGACACAAAAAAAAACTCACTCGAATGAAAAGAAAACTAAAAAACGATTTGCAAGAACACGAATATCAAAGAATGACGTAGAAAACGCGCAAAGAGTTCAACAGTTTATTTTAAACAAAATGTGGGCAGAGGTTTGTTTTAGTGATTAACGCTTTCAAGTAACAGTTAGTGATTTTTGTTTAAGAAAATTACAAGAAAACTTGGTGTATTGGCAGGGAAGAGGATGCTGTGTATGTATGTATATGCGTGTATATATGAATGAACTTAAACTTTTTGAAAGAGAGAGAGAAAGTTAATGGAAGTAATGAACAGTCAATATAATGATATATATATAGGCACGCTTAAAAAGGTAACTGAAAAGACAAGTCACATCTCGATCTCGAGATACGCATCTCGATCCACATCTCGATGTCGATCTCGATCTACATCTCGATGCCGATCTCGATGTCGATCTCGATCTACATCTCGATCTCGATCTCGATGTGGACAGATCAAGATTTACCTTAAACTTTTTAAGCAATTTTCGCAAGTCGATCTCGATCTCGATCCAGAAACAGATCGAGATTTGCCTTAGAAAATTTCAATGAAATTACAGGAATTAAACATTTATATGTAAAATTCGTAAGATTTCACCACAAATTTTCACACCATTTTAGAAACTTACATTTTTGAAATAACAGGGAATTTAGCAAATAAATTATGCATTTCAAAATTAAGTCTAGCATTAAATCCCATCACTTCATTTGACATTAATCATATAGATACGCAGATCAGCACAAGATTAATTTCATGAAACTTTCTAACTTCCCCTTATGACATGCAACACATACATTTTTGAAATTAAGTACACATTATTAATTATGAATATTCATGCACAACAATAATATGTACACAAACTGAATTATAACAGATAGGTAACAAAACTAACAGGTGTTAAGCATCCCCAATTCACCAACCAATCTAGAAAATGTTGATTCGTCTAGAGGTTTAGTGAATATATCTGCTATTTGAAGTTCAGTAGACACAAAATGCAACTCTACAGTTCCATTTTCTACATGCTATCTAATAAAATGATATCTGATATCAATGTGGTTGGTCCTGGAGTGATCCAAAGGGTTGTTGGTCATTGCAATAGCACTTGTGTTGTCACACATGATAAGAATCTTAGATACTTCCACACCGTAGTCCTTGAGTTGGTTCTTCATCCACAGTATCTGGGCCACACAGCTTCCAACAACAATATATTCTGCTTCAGCTGTCGAGGTAGATACTGTGTGTTGTTTCTTGCTTTGCCAAGACACCAACCTTCTTCCAAGGAACTGACAGCTTCCTGAAGTGCTCTTCCTATCTATTCTACAACCTGCGTAATCTGAATCCGAATAGCCAACAAGATTAAATCCTGTATCTCTTGGGTACCAAATCCCGAGATTTGATGTTCCCTTGAGATACCTAAATATACGCTTTACGGCTATGAGATGTGACTCTCTAGGATCCGCTTGGAACCTTGCACATAAGCATGTAGAGAACATAATATCAGGTCTGCTAGCAGTTAAATACAAAAGTGAGCCGATCATACCTCGATAGCTTGAGATGTCTACAGGTTTACCCGCTTTATCCTCGTCAAGCTTTGTGGCTGTTGCCATATGAGTCTTAGCTTGTGATACATCTTCGAGACCATACTTCTTCAATAGATCATGAATGTACTTGGTCTGGCAGATAAATATCCCGTCCTTCTTCTGACTAACTTACATACCCAGAAAGAATGTCAGCTCTCTCATCATGCTTATCTCATACCTCGATTGCATTAACTTTGCGAATTTAGCACACAGCTTCTCATTTGCAGACCCAAAGATAATGTCATCCACATATATTTGCACCATTATTAGATCATCTTTGCATTTCTTGTAGAAAAGCGTCTTGTCGATTACTCCTCTGGTGAAACCACTTTCTAGTAAGAAGTCCGACAGAGTTTCATACCACTTCCGCGGAGACTGCTTAAGGCCATATACTGATTTGAAGAGACGATAAACATAATCACAGTATTTGCTGTCGACAAACCCGGGAGGTTGATCGACATATACTTCTTCATCCAGTTCACCGTTTAAGAATGCACTCTTGACATCCATCTGATAGACTTTAAAACCATGATGTGATGCGAATGCTAAGAACATCCTTACTGCCTCTAGCCTTGCTACTAGTGCGTAGGTTTCATCATAATCAATTCCTTCTCTTTGAGTATAACCCTTAGCAACCAGGTGAGCTTTATTTCGTGTTACAAGTCCGTTTTCATCCAGCTTGTTTCTGAATACCCATTTTGTTCCAACAACAGATCTATTCTTTGGTCTGGGTACCAGCTTCCACACCTTCTGACTTTCAAACTGATTGAGTTCCTCTTGCATAGCAATCACCCAATCAGCGTCATCTAGAGCTTCTTCCACCACTTTAGGTTCCATCTGGGAAAGGAACACTGAGTATAGACATTCATTCTTAGTGCCAATTTCAGCTCTAGCTTTTCCTCTAGTAGTCCCTCCGGTATCTGGATCACCAATAATTAGCTCAAACGGATGGTCCTTGTTCCAAGTACGATCCCTAGCAAATGTTCTTGATGACTCAGCTTGATCTTGTAAGTGAAGGTGACTTAGTCTATAAGCACTTCCACTAGCTTCCCTTGAGCTAGTACTAGTTCCCCCTGAGTGAGCTGCTCCCCCTGAGTTAGTACCAGGTCTAACGGAAGGTGATCCCTCAGCCCTAGTGTTTTGTATTGGCGAAACACTAGACTCTTGATTAATTACATTATTTATCATTGGATCACTACCCTGCACTACAGACTTAGGAACTGTATCCACTTTATCAATATCCATATTTTAAAATCTTAGGGAAGTGGGCTCACTGTCTTCCTTTAGTATAGAAGGGAGCTTTGAGTCGTCGAATGTGACATTAAGGCTTTCAACCACCTTGCGATGATTATGTTGGTGTAGGTGCCCTAGAGGCAATACAATGTTTCTTTTGATAAACATTTATGTCATTTGATTATTCAATAAACGTATTTATTATGACTTTAATTACTGCGATATATTTTTTAGCATAATAAATGTCCTTAGAATCATGATACACATTGTATAATTTAGTAAATGACTTGAACTTGAGATTATATAATATATCATATTCTTAAATGTCCCTAGTCGAGTATTATTATTATAGGACAATAATAATACATAAATAGACTAGTATGTTGTTTGACAGATAACCACATCTCATTGGTTATAAGTATGGGGATACTAAAGTCAACACATAGGTACATGCAGGAGTACATGGTACTGGACAGACCCACAGTGAGATTCTTCATGTTTAATAAAGTCATAAGAAAGACTCACAATGATAATGGTGTAATGATCCTCTGACTTGAGATCATTATATTTCTATACGAGGATTAATATACTCTGACTACATTAAAAGTTACCTTTGACCGGGTGATGATAAAAGTGGACATCGGGTATATCATGAGTCGTATGAGAAATATGAATGATAGATAAAGGATTTAACCCTCCTATAATTAGGAGAGATATTATTGGCCTCTTGATTGAGTGAGACTATAAAATGCATGGCCGTGCTCAAATAATGATTTGTTTTTCATAGTCTACTCATGGATCAAGTAAACCCGGATTAAATGTTGAAGAGGATGACTAAACACATGCCTCGAGTTTAATCTATAATATATTTGGTTAAAGGGATTATATTACACGGAAACATTAATCATGAAAGGTTTTATCAAATCACGATTTAATTATTGTTTAATTGGGTAGCAATGATGTATTACTAGATACCGCTCATTGTTTATAATTTTATTGGAGAATAAAATTAATCCGTCTAATCTTATACATGATCTTAATAGGTATGATTCTATTTCACCATAATCCTTCTAATCTTATACATGATCCTGCGTTTGGGTTCCGAAAATTTCGTTATATTTACGTTTATCCGCTGCGTTTTATGCCTCGGAACCCAACAGATTAAGCACAAACACCCTGTACGCTGCTACTACTTCAAGAGAATATCCAACGAAAACCCCTTCATCTGCTTTGGCATCAAACTTTCCAAGTTGTGCATTGTCTCTTAACACAAAGCATTTGGCACCAAACACGTGAAAGTACTTGATAGATGGTTTTCGTTTATTCATCAGATAATACGGCATCTCATTATAGTCCTTTATAATCAAGGTTCTGTTCTGTGTATAACAAGCCGCGCTAACTGCTTCAGCCCAAAAATACAAAGGAAGTCTTGACTCATACAGCATTGTCCTAGCTGCTTCAACCAGTGTCCTATTCTTCCTTTCTACCACCCCATTCTGCTGCGGTGTTCTCGGTGTTGAATACTGTCGTCTGATCCATTTAGATATGCAGAATTCCATTAACACCGAGTTCTTGAATTCTGTCCCGTTGTCGGATCAGATAGTCTTCACAGTCAGACTTGTTACGTTTTCAATTACCAGTACATGCCTAATGATCTCATGTGGCACTTCATCTTTCGATGTCACAAACATCACCCATGTGTATTTGGAAAAGTCATCGACAATCACCAGCGCGTATCTTTTCCTTGACATTGACATAACATTAACGAGTCCAAACAAATCCATGTGAAGAAGTTGTAGGGGCTCGGTAATGCTATTCACTTGCTTATCCTTATGCGAGGCTCTTTTCGATTTTCCCATCTCACATGCTTCGCAGAGTCCATCTGGAGTAAACTCCATCTGCGGCAGCCCTCTCACCAACTCTCTCCTTACGAGATTATTCATTGCTTTAAAGTTCAGGTGAGATAATCTTTTATGCCATAGCCAACTTTCATCAGCAGAAGCCTTGCTGTAGAAACACGTAACTTCAGACTGATCAACAGAATTCATGTCGGCTATGAACAAATTTGACTTCCTTACTCCTTTGAGAGCAAGGCTTCCATCCTTTTTGCTTTGAATCGAACAGTCATGCTTCCTAAAGTTGACGTCAAAACCCCTGTCGGTGAACTGACTAACGCTGAAAAGATTATGTCGCAATCCTTCCACAAAAGACACGTCCTCAATGATAACATTTCCACAAACAATCTTGCCATATCCCCGGGTGTAACCTTTGTTGTTATCTCCAAAAGTAACCACGGAGCCGGCTCTCAACACCAAATCTGTTAGCAGGGACTTATTGCCGGTCACATGCCTTGATGCTCCACTGTTCAACACCCATATGACTTTACTCTTTTCCTGTTCACTGCCTTGCAAATCCAGAAAGGTTAGGCATTCTTCAGAACCCAATGATGTTTGGGCCCGGCATCAATAATTTTCTTTTTCTTTTCAGATACAGAAGGCTTTGCCTTGTTGCCATCAGGGGCATTCATCTTGACTTTGTCTTTTCCCTTGTCAACCTTGACTGGTTTGTCAGGTTTGGGAGTAGACTGGTCACTCCTAACTTTAGGAGGACTTGAAGTCTTAGCCTTTGACCCAACATGCTTTTTCTTACCACTACTAAATGTATGTTCAACAGATGCACTAGCAGTATTCATCAAATTAAAATAAGCATGCATGATGTTTACAGCACATGGCATACAATTAGGATTATTGCATTTGGCATGATTTGCATACATGTTAGGCAAAGCAGTAGTTGCAGGCATGGTATTACAACCAACAGGTTTTTCTTCCTCTACATAGGACGGGCAATAGTAAGACAAATGATTAGTTTGATTACAGATATAGCATGCCTTCCTAGCTCGTGTAGATGTAGATACAGATACAGGTTCAGTTTTAACTGCCTCTACAGGTGTTTTCATTTGATCTGACCCTGCTACCCATTGTTTATGTGACACCGTCTTAGCCTCCTTGGTTCCTACACCTCTCTTAGCATAAGCAATCTTACTCGCTCTCTTAGAAGTTGTAGGTTCTACTACTTTTTCTTCTGAATCTTTTTCCATTTTAATCTCATGTTCAATTTTAATAGCAACATGATCTATGGTCCTAGGCTCAAACTGCTTAAAGATAGGTTTTCTAACATTCACTAGAACCTCAGACACATCTTCTTTGACTAACACTAGCTCTAACAACTCAGCAGCCCTATTTTTCTTTTTCTGTGTGTAGTCAAGTCCTATGTTTACTTTTTCATTTTTACTCTTGCCTGCCAGTTTCATGTACATATCCCTTTCTACGAAAACTTTATTAGCTGCTTCTTTAAAAGATTGACATGTTATTTTAAGCTCAGCTAATTCATTTTTAAGTTCTTCGTTAAGGTTTTCCCTAATCTTAAGCTTGTGTTCTAAAACATCTACCTGATTCATTAACCGCCTTTCTGTACTTTCTCCTGATTCTAATTCCTCTACCCTGGCCTCGAGAAGTCTATTTTTAAGGGAGAGTTTAGCATTTTCCTCATTAACAGCGATTAGATTCAGTTGGAGATTGTACATGTCTTTAGTCATGGCAGCTAATTCATTTTGGTACTCAGAAATAGACATTTCATTTACGGTTAGAATTGGTACCTCTGATTGTTCTGAAGATCTTGCCATTAAAGCGAAGTTGCATAGTTCCTGATCTTCATCTTCATCAGACTCGTCCCAACCCTTCCCTTCAGTCACAACATACGCCCGGCTTCCCTTCTGTTGCTTGCTAACCAAGGCATCATATTTCTTTTTCAGATCAGCATAGGATTCCTTGGGATGAACGTACTTGGGCTTCTTGCACTCTGTTGCAAAGTGCCCCAATTCATTGCAGTTGTAGCATCTGAACTTGTTATTGTCTACCAGGTTAGGTCTGTAGCCACTACCAGATGTGCTACCTCGACCGCTGTAACTTCCCCGACCACTTACATTACTGCCTCTGCTGCTGCTGCCTCTTCGGCTGAAAGAACTACCAAATCGTCCTTTACCTCTTCTTGACTTCCTGAAGCTGATATGAGCAAATTCTCGAGCAATACAAGCATATGACTTGTCTTCTAATTTTTCCAGCTCTTCAAGGGTATAGTATTCATCCTCACTTTCTTCGGATGGATCTTCAATGTCTAATACCA
Organism: Oenanthe sinensis; assembly: GCA_028671895.1. NCBI lineage: Eukaryota > Viridiplantae > Streptophyta > Magnoliopsida > Apiales > Apiaceae > Oenanthe > Oenanthe sinensis. The sequence goes on from CM053807.1 coordinate 21,628,481, forward strand.
CCCTTTCAGGATTAACAGTTTTCAATGAGACAGCTGCAAGTGCCTTTACAGCAGACTTTTCAGCTACAAGTTCAGACTCACTTACCGCTTTGGATTTAACAATTTTTTATTGATGCATTTTCTAGGTGTCATGTTATCTTTCTTAGCTATCATGCGTTTAAAATAAACAGTCATAACATTAAAAACACATAACATACAATTCAATATACCACAAGGGTTATGGAAAGCATCAATAATAGGCATGTTATTCAAAACAGTAGGTGACTTAACAGATTCTACTTCAATTTTATCAGCAGATTTGAAGCTTTCAGTAGAATGAAATTTATTGTTACTATCCTTACTATTAATAAACGTGTTTGGTCTGTTCATTTTATTCTTTAAGTCTTTTGCACCTATACCAGGATTGGGCGACTTAGAAGTTCCCTCATCTTTCACTGGTGTCTCCGGTGCACTCTTCTCTTTCTGGATATTAACTCTTTTTATGTCCTTAACCTGTTCTTGTTAGGTCCAATGTGTTGTAGAGGGGGGGGTGAATACAACTGTTTGAAAGTAATGAGAAAATAGACAAATATGCAGGTAATAAATGATGACACAGAATTTCAAGAATATATTTTTATATTCATTGAGGGATTTGCTACAACATTCATAAAAGCATCATGATCAGTTGAACAATAAATACAGCAATTAAAGCTTGATTCAACTGATCCTTTCTCTCACTATTGTTTTACAGTAAATGCTCTCTCTTGAAATATGTCATTTTTTAAAAATACAGAGACGGATAACAAGCCTATACAAATAAAAACAAAGTGCTGCTTTTATAATGTCGTGTAGTCTTGATCTTGTCCTTTTTGTGTACGTGGCCCAATCAAGAACTCGACAACAAAAAGTACTTTCCCAACTACTCTGGATCAACCGTTCACAATAAGCCACTTGTCCCTTGAACATTAAATGCTACATATCGACCCGCATCTCGATCTCGGCCTGGACCCATCTCGATCTCGATCTTGGTCTATAATCTCGATCTCGATCTGTGAAAATCTCGATCTCGGTCTATGAGGATCTCGATCTCGATCTCGATCTGCCGTGGATCGACATTTGCCTTGCAATGTTTTTCTTCAATTATCAATCTCGATCCGCATCTCGATCTGCTGTGGATCGACATTTGCCTTGCAATGTTTTTCTTCAATTATCAATCTCGATCCGCATCTCGATCTGCTGTGGATCGACATTTGCCTTAGCAAATATGCACTCATCCAATGTTGACTTTCTTTAGTGACTAATTATGGATTAACCTTTATGAGCAAGTTTCCCTAGCTTCTTCAATTTCTTTTCCTCACTCAATTCAAATTAGATCTTCTATTACTGACATGAACTTGCCTCCAATGTCCTGACACTTGATGCAATGGTCTGGTTCATAAGTGACTAGTCTTGTAGGGGTTCTTGCTTCTGAATGTCAGTTCTCATTTGTTGATTAACCTTTACATTATCCAGTTGTTGAGATACATTACATGAAATCACTTTGGTCTTCCTGATACTTCTTTGACATTAATTTGATTCTCCATTAGGTAAGTTAGGGCATGAGCAATACTGAGATTGAACTTCTTCTCACTTAGGCATTCTTGATTAACCAAATTAGTTACTTGTAGTTACCAAGTATCATTACCATTTCTTCAGTAGATTGATTCCATGTGCTTCTTCAGTTTCCCTTGTTTTGCTGTTGTTTTATCTTTTACCTAGTTGAGTTACATAGTAATTAAGTGTTACAAGTTAGTACACCTATGCCTTTCAGTTCTCCTCTCTTCTTCTCTTTCTCGAGATCCTCTAACTGCATTTCATATGCAATCAGTATGGAGCTCTCAAGGATGGGTTCAGCTATCGGTGTTATGAAGAGAGGTTTTGGTGTGTCTTTAACAATATGTGGGATCCCCCTTTCTTCAGCACTTTTTCTGAAAGGAATTATGTTGCTTGGCTTTCCTACAGATTTATTGTACTCAAAGCCTATTCCAACTTTATGACTTATTTTTTTTGGTCAACTAGGTTCTTTACAATATCTCGAATTAAATCAGTATGACTTTTTAAAAGTCATACCGACTGATTTAGTTGTGTATTATTTTTCGGTATGAATTTTTATTCTAATAAAAAAAGTCATACCGAGGTTTTAAAAAAAGTCATACTCGATTCTAATCAGTTATATACACATACATAAACACGATTTCTTTACAAACAGACTTTTGCATTTTTTTTATCCGATCGATTTTCATCAAAAATTCAACTGCAACAGTTGTTATTCCTTGATTACAAGCATTATTGCTTGCTAGTGTGTTTAAATTGAACCAAACTAGTGAAACTCTGCCCGATTTTTATTAAAAACGAACTGATTGTTCTTGTTCTTGGACTAAATCGAAGCTAGTGATAATTTCTGTGATTATAGAACTGGCTGTGTAGTAATTTTCTGATTAAAAACGAATTGGGGATTAGTAGCAGTTATGGTTTTTAATTTTAACTGTGTAATTTTTTATTGTTTGGACTTGTATTTAATATTTTACTATTTTATTGCATTTTATAATTTAATAATTGTAATAAAAATAATTAAAATGGCTGGAAATTTCGAGATTGTAGAGACAAATTTTGTAGAATTTTTTAATCCGGTGAATTGCTCAATTGAGAGGTTTAGGCCATGGATCATATTTATGAACGAGCATTCACTAGAAAGGATTGCAATTATATTAGACGCCCCATTACAAATTGATGCTTTAAGGGCCTTGTACTCTATAGCTAGGAACAGATCAGTTGCAGCGAGAGTACAATTTTCTTTCACCATTGGAGAACGTGAGTACATGGTGACTGAAAATGATGTAAACAGGATCTTAGGGTTCCTAACTGATAATTTTGTTAACCTACCAACTGTTCCAGAAATACTTGAATTCTTCTATGTTAGGAATCTACATGTGATTTGATGATAACATTAATCTTAGAATCATAGAAATTTTATTTGTTGTAACTGATCAATTGATATGAAAGTTATAAATATCAATTGATCAGGAAACCATTTATCAGTTGAAGTGTTTATATGAATCAACTGATAATTTGGATTGTAGCATATGTGTACTTAGTCTATTTCAATCGATAAGGTGTAAATCAATTGATATTTTGTTCATCAATTGATGTTAGAGTCGATTGATATGGATCATCAATTGATGTGTAAATTAAACTGTTAAATTGTAATTATGTGAAGACAGGAAATTGCACAAGTGAAGGATGATCAATTGATATTGAAGCATCGATGGATGGAGGATCAATCGAAGAAGCCAAGCCAATGATTGAAGACCATCAACTGATGTGAAGACCCATCGACTGATATATCGATTGATAACATCTATCAATCGATAAGACATCTTTTTATCAATCGATGGATATAAAGATCAATCGAAGAAGTACATCAGTTGATGGATTAAAGAATGGATCAATTGATATGCTTGACAGCAAATTATCAATTGAGTGTGACAACACAGAAAGAATATCTGTTGAAGATCCAGAGAACAAAAGCACACCTATGGAAGACAGTCTAGAGTGACTGTGAAGACTCAATCAGAAGCTGTCTTTCAAACCTTTTTGTAAAATAGAAAAAGGTAAAAGGAAGGCAGGTAGAAACAATCCTAGAATAGGAATTGTAAAAGAACACTTGTGGTATATAAACAAGTGTAGTAGCATTATTAGAAAACATACAAGTGAGACATATTTCTTAATCAACTGTTCAAGCTTGAGAGCACATGTGTAAGAACAGTTGATTTTTTTTCTAATCTTGTAAACGCAGCTAGGTTTCTTTTAACCTAGGAGCATTGAGCAAAAATATACATTGATGGAAAAACCAATCCATCAATAATTTTAAATCTCTTTGTTCAGTTTTATTTTTCAGCATTAATTTGTTCGAACTTATTCTCTTATTCTATCAAACATCAAGAACAAATATTAGAACACACAAAAAGTTTTAATATTTGTATTCAACCCCCCCCCCTCTACAAATATTGACATTGTTCTAAGGAATAACAATTGGTATCAGAGCAGGCTTTCAACATACAAAAAGTTTAAAGATCAAGAACAGTCAATATGGGTCAAAGAGATTCAGGTGTGAAAATTCCAGTTTTAGAGAAAGATGAATATTTTCCATGGAAGGTCAAAATGCATCTGCATCTTCTTTCTCTCGACCCTTCTTATGTTAACTGCATAGAAAAAGGTCCTCATGTTCCCATGAAGCTAGTCACAGGTGTAAACCCTGATGGAACTCCTGCACTTGACAGACATGTTCCAAAACTTATTTCTGAGTTCACAGAAGAGGATGAAAAAGAAGTACTCAAAGACAAGAAGGCCATGAACATTCTGTTTAATGGTCTAGATAAAGATATGTTTGAAAATGTAATAAATTGTACTTCATCAAAAGAAGTATGGGATACACTTCAAACTCTGTGTGAAGGAACTGAACAAGTAAGGAAAAACAAGATGCAACTCTTGATTCAAAAATATGAATCTTTCCATTTCAAGAGTGGAGAATCTATCAATGACACCTATAGCAGATTTCAGAAGTTGTTAAATGGATTGAAGCTATATGGTAGGGTTTATGCAACTGAGGATACAAATCTAAAATTTCTTAGATCTCTTCCAAAAGAATGGAAACCAATGACTGTTTCCATTAGACAATCTCAGGACTTCAAGGATTTTACACTGGAGAAACTTTATGGTATTCTCAAGACATATGAGTTGGAAATCCAACAAGATGAAGAGATTGAAAAGAATCAAAGAAAAGAGAAAACTGTGGCTTTGGTAGTCAAGGGAAATGAAGAGAAGAAGGAAAATGGCTATGAAGAAGAGTCAGTCATGATGGCTGGTGATGCTGTTGAAGAATCATTCAAGAGAAAAGGAAAGAGCAAGTGTGAAGAAAATGAAACATGCTCTCAGGATGATTTGAATGAGATTGATGAGCACCTTGCATTTCTGACAAGGAAATTTTCAAAGCTAAAATTCAAGAAGAATCCATATGCTCAAAGGCCTGGATCCCAGTTTAGAAACAACAATCAAAATAAAAATCTGGTTGAAAGATCTAAATTCAAATGCTTTAACTGTGGATTGGCTGGTCATTTCTCAAGTGAGTGCAGGAAGCCAAAACAAGAAAAGGCAAAGTCATATGAGGGTATTGATTATAAGAAGAAATACTTTGACCTTTTAAAACAAAAAGAAAAGGCTTTTGTAACTGAGGAGAAGGACTGGGCTGCTGAGGATAGTGATTCTGAAGAATATGTCAATCTTGCATTAATGGCCAATCATGAAGATGAAGAAGCTAGTTCAGCATCTAATCAGGTACTAGCTACCAACTTTTCCGAGCTTACATCTGAGGAATGCAATAGTACTATTAATGAAATGTTTAATGAACTGTACAATTTGCATGTCACTCTAAAATCTCTAAACAAAGAAAATCTCAAGTTAAAGAACACCATTGATGCCTTAACTGAGAGAAATATGTTTCTTGAAAATGAAGTTTGTTTAGAAAGATTTAAGCAGGAAAGAAAGGATGCTAGGAATGAACTAGTAAACAGTTTGAAAAGAGAAGAATTGTTGAAAGAACAATTAGCTGAAGAAATTAAAACCATTAGCAAATGGAATAGGTCTGCTAAAACTGCCAAACAAATTATTGATGTTCAGGGTGTAGATACTCTAGGAGAACTCCCCAAATCAATAGGCAAGTCATTGGCTGATACTTCAATGGATAAAGATCAATCGACTGCTAATCCTTCATCAACTGATAAGGATTATCAATCGATTGATGCTGAATCAATTGATAAGCATCCATCGACAAGTAAATCATCAATGGCTAATAAAAAGAACAAATTTAGCACTCCTATTAAGTTTGTTAAGGAAACCAAGAATCAAGTTGAGACTGAGACTGAGAAGATCAACATAGGTAGCTTATCCAAGAAACAATTAAAAGAAAAATTAGAAAAAATAGCACCTGTGGAAATTTCTCTATCTAAGTCTGAGAAAAAGAAAAAGAATAGGAATGGTAAAGTAGGCATAAATAAGCACAATAATTACACTCCTGATATGTATGCACCTAGAAAGGTATGTGCTAAATGTGGTAGTGTAAATCATTTGTCCATGCAATGCAAAAGTGAAAAGAATTCTATATCTGCAAATGATTTAAATATACATGCCATGACTGCAAATGCCATGTTTACCAATCCTATGCTCATGAATGCCATGTCTTCTAATTTGGTTGCACCTAATGTTCATATGCCTTATGCACAAGTTCCATACATGTATAATCCCTTCTTTGCATATCCTAATATGAACATGCCTGGTATGCCATGGAACATGCCTAATGTAAATGATGAAATCCATGAAAATTCTGCCATGAGTTCTAAGGTGTCAAAGCCCCAAAAGTCAACTCCCAAAGATAAAGTGGATTTAAACCCACCAAAACAAAAGGAACCTAAGTTGACAACAGGGGCTCAAGCTGCAACTAATAAAAGAGGACCCAAGGCAACTTTGGTACCAAAAGAAACTTGATTGTTTTATGTGTGTGCAGGGAAACAGGAAGAAAAATCTCTGGTATTTGGATAGTGGATGTTCAAGGCACATGACTGGAGATTTGTCCCTGCTCACAAAGTTTGTGGAAAAAGCTGGCCCAGGAGTTACTTTTGGAGATAACAGCAAAGGTTTTACTCTGGGATATGGCTCAATTGCAAAAGAAAATGTTATCATTGAAACTGTAGCACTAGTTGATGGATTGAAGCACAATTTGCTCAGTATTAGTCAACTGTGTGATAATGGTAATGGTGTGTGGTTTACAACTGAATCATGCATCATAGCCAACAAAGAATCTGGTGAAATTCTCTTAACTGGAGAAAGAAAAGGGAATGTCTATGTGGCTGATTTTCACTCTGTAAAGGCAAATTCAATGACATGTCTACTTAGCAAAGCCAATACAGAAGAAAGTTGGACTTGGCACAAGAAACTAGCCCATTTGAATTTCAAAGCCATGAATTTATTGATTAGAAAGAATCTGGTTAGAGGCATTCCACAGATGGAATTCACCAAGGATGGACTATGTGATGCATGTCAAAAGGGAAAACAAAGAAAAGCATCATTCAAGTCAAAGTCTGAATCATCAATTGATAAGCCTCTGGAATTATTGCACATGGATTTATTTGGTCCAGTCAACATCATGTCAATTGCCAAAAAGAAATATGCCCTAGTAATTGTGGATGACTTCACAAGATTTTCATGGGTATATTTCTTACATTCTAAGGATGAAGCAAGCAAATTAATTATCAATCATGTGAAGAATGTTTACAATGGCACTGAATGGAAGGTCAAGAAACTTAGAAGTGACAATGGTACTGAATTCAAGAATTCAACCATGAGAGAATTCTGTGAAGAAAAAGGTATCACTCATCATTTCTCTACTCCAAGAACTCCACAGCAAAATGGAGTAGTTGAAAGAAAAAATAGGACCTTGATTGAAGCTGCTAGAACTATGTTAGAAGAAGCAAAACTTCCTACATACTTCTGGGCAGAAGCAATTAATACTGCTTGTTACATTCAAAATATTTCCATGATCAATAAACCTCAAGGCAAAACTCCATATCAATTGATAAAGAAAGACAAGAAGCCAACAGTTAACTTTCTTCATGTCTTTGGCTGCAAATGCTTTGTACTGAGAAATCAAGGTAAAAATCTAGGAAAATTTGAAGCCAAAGCTGATGAAGCTATATTTGTTGGATATGGAATAACAACCAAAGCATACAGAGTCTACAATCGTAGATTACACATTGTTATGGAATCTATGCATGTAGTTTTTGATGACAAGAAAATTCAAGGGTTGTTTGATGAAGGATTTCATGATCTATTGCATTTTGAAAATGAATCCACAAGTAATATTGAAGATAGTGATGATGATGTGGAAATAACAAGAGTTCAAGTACCTAGAATCCTCCCATCAATTGATGTCAATGCATCAACAGATAACTTATCAGTTGACAATCATCAATCAACTGATAATACATCAATTGATAATCATTCGATGGATATCAACTCTGCTCAACAATCTTCAAGTAGAGTGTCCATCTCAAGGGGAGGGTTCTCAAATAGTCAATCATATCACAATGATCATAACACTTCCAATGATCATGAAGCATCATCTTCAAGGACAAATTTACCATCACAAAGGAAATGGACAAACAGCCATCCCTTTGAATTAATAATTGGAGATGCAAATGATGGTGTCAAAACTAGAAGTGCAACTCAAAATGAATGCTTGTATAGTAGCTTCCTGTCTCAAGAAGAACCAAAAAGGATTGAAGAAGCCTTGAATGATCCTGATTGGATAATTGCTATGCAAGAAGAGTTGAATCAATTTGAAAGAAACAAGGTATGGAAGCTGGTGCCCAAACCAAAGAACAAGTCTATCATTGGTACAAAATGGGTGTTCAGAAACAAAATGGATGAATCTGGTACAGTGACAAGAAATAAAGCAAGATTAGTGGCAAAGGGCTATTCACAAGAAGAAGGCATAGATTTTGATGAAACTTTTGCACCAGTTGCAAGATTGGAAGCAATCAGAATCTTTCTAGCATATGCTGCTTATGCAAATTTCAAGGTGTATCAGATGGATGTGAAAAGTGCTTTTCTCAATGGAGAACTAGAAGAAGAAGTTTATGTAGAACAACCTCCTGGTTTTATTGATCCTATTCATCCTGGATTTGTATACTATCTTCTCAAGGCACTTTATGGATTGAAGCAAGCACCTAGAGCCTGGTATGACACATTGTCTAAATTCTTGATTGAGAATCACTTCACAAGAGGTACTGTTGATAAAACTCTCTTTCATAGAAATGTAAATGGCTCTATGATTCTTGTTCAAATCTATGTAGATGACATTATTTTTGGCTCAACTAATGAAAAACTTTGTAAAAAGTTTGCTAAGTTGATGCAGAGTAAATATGAAATGAGCATGATGGGAGAACTAACCTACTTTCTTGGCTTGCAAATCAAACAAGTTAAAAATGGTATTTTCATAAATCAAACCAAATATATTTCTGATTTATTAAAGAGATTTGATTTAAGTGAATGTTCTTCTGCTAAAACTCCCATGGCCACTGCAACTAAACTTGAATTAAACACTAAGGAAGCAGAAGTGGACATTTCAAGTTATAGAGGTATGGTTGGCTCATTACTTTATTTAACTGCAAGTAGGCCAGACATAATGTTTGCTACATGTCTTTGTGCTAGGTTTCAAGCTGATCCTAGAGAATCTCATTTGATTGCAATAAAAAGAATATTCAGATATCTCAAAGGAACTCCAAATCTTGGAATTTGGTATCCTAGAGATTCTGGATTTGATCTAATTGGTTATTCAGATGCAGATTATGCAGGTTGCAGAATTGACAGAAAAAGCACAACAGGTTCCTGTCAATTTCTAGGAAATAAGCTTGTTTCATGGTTTAGCAAGAAGCAGAATTCAGTGTCTACATCTACTGCAGAGGCTGAATACATTGCAGCTGGAAGTTGCTGTGCACAAATATTATGGATGAGGAATCAACTACTTGACTATGGGTTCAACTTGAACAAGATTCCTATTTTCTGTGATAATACAAGTGCCATTGCTATAACAGAAAATCCTGTACAACATTCCAGAACCAAGCACATTGACATAAGGTATCACTTCATTAGGGAACATGTAATGAATGGTACAGTTGAATTACATTTTGTCCCTAGTGAAAGACAACTTGCAGACATTTTTACCAAACCATTAGATGAATCTACCTTCAATAGATTGGTATGTGATTTAGGTATGCTTAATTATATCTAATCCTTTAAATGTATGACAAGTTATGTATTTATAATACATGTAGCCATTGACTATGTTAAATTATTGATTCTTCAATAATCAACTGATAAATATTTTACATATCAATGGATATTAATGGAGCTGTCGACAGATAAATATATCAATTGATGATATATTTGTTTATCGATGGATAGGGGTAACTATCGACAGATAGATATATCAATCGATGATATATTTGTCTATCGATGGATAATTGTACCTGTCGATGGATAAGCAATTTTATCAATCGATGACCTAGAATTTAAAGGGGTCCATGTCATCAATCGACCTGTACAAAAATCTAGCCGTTGATTACTTATTTTATCAATTGATTAAAACGTACATTCCTGTATGTATAACAATCGATTGCCAAAATTGGTAACTTTTAATTATCAATACTCTTCCAACGGTCGATTTAGTTCTATTTTGAGTAAGAAATTGGTTGGGAAATCAGTAAATATAAATAGTGAGATTAAAACTTCTTTTAATTCTTACTTGCATTTTTACTATCGATTTTTCTATCTCTTTCTCTTTCTCAATCTTCGAACTTACTCTGTATCTATCTCTTGCTAAGAATCCTAATCTACTACTGTCTATTTATTATTTCTGTTATAATTACTAACAAGTTTGCCAGTTAATTCAATTATAAATCTTCAAACACGATAATGGCATCTTCAAAGAAAGTCTCACAATCTGGATTCTACTATGAGCTCAACAACTTCGTTGCTTGCACTATGGTGGAGGAAGCCCCAACAGAATTTCATCCCCTAATGGAATTTCTAAGGAGTTCGAAAATTGCAAAGGCCCTCTCAGAAGCACCAAAAATAGTGTGCAATCTAGTTGAAGAATTCTGGACAACAACAGAAGTAGCAGATGATTTTTCTACAATCTCCTTTGAATGCAAAGGACAAAGGTATATTCTAACCACTGTGGTCTTGGGTGAGTGTTTAAATATTCCTGCAAATAATACTGAAAATGCACCCACTGACACAAATATTAGAAACATGCTTAGGGAAATCAACTATACTGCTCCTGATGCTAGTCTAGGTAGTATTGTTAGAAAGAATCTAAGAAAAGAATGGTCATATTTCTTTGATGCTTTAATAAAGTGTTTTTCTGGTAAGGTTAGTAATTTTGATGCAATAACAACTAGTATGCAACAAGTAGGGTATAGCATTTTATATGATAGATATCATAATTTAGGAAGCCTGTTACTCAATGAAATATCTGCCAAATTGGGGAATAAAATAAATAGATCTAATCATATTTATTATGCAAGATTTATTATGATTATTACTAACCACTTTGTCAAGGATATTGAGATTAACAGGAATACAGAAATTTTGGATTGCTGGACTCAAAACAAAAGGGTCTTTAAAGACTTGGTTAGGATCAATCTTCACAGCAATGTGGAATTGATCTATCCCCCTTTTGTTCAGGTATTTATCTCTACTTTAAACTCTTCTAAAACTAATTCTTCTTTGCCTTCTGTGACTATGGAGGGTGGTAGTAATGACCCCAACCCTCCTACCCAGGCCACACAACCAATCTCTAAATCCAAATCTAAGAAACCAACCTCAACAGGTTCTCAAAAACCTGCTGTTGTAAAAACCAAGAAAAGAAAATCAACTAGTGTGGTAGATAGATTAGAGGAGGATGTAGGTGGTGAGGGAACTGGGAATATCTAAGAACCCAGAAGGATAAGGAGAGTGAGGGTGTGCAACCTCAACCTAGCCACTCCATAGTCTCCCAAAAGACTGTGGATGTTAACATAGAAAATACCACATCCCTATTGTCATTCTCTCAAAAGGATGACAATATTGAAAATAGCCCACAACCAGGGGCACAGAATCAAATTGGGGACACAAAAGCCAAAACACTAACACCATACAAAAGAAGAGAAAAGAAAGTCACCTTTGCACTTGGGGAATCACACACTGCAAAACCACAGGAAACTGTGGAGGAGCCTTCACAAAATCTGCATGATGCATCTCATATAAATGATGAGATGCAGCCCCATTCTCTTTCAATTCCTATCTCTTCTATTCTTCTATCCCCATCTCAAACTTCTTCAGAAAATGTTTTGATAGACTATCGAACATTTTCAGATTCTCCTTCTTTGTTTTTCAAGGAGAAGCCAACACTCTCCCCTAAATCTTCTTCTCAGAATTTTCAGGATTCTATTTCCAATATCATCTCAAACATAACTTCACAAATTATCTCAACTGTTTCTTCTCCATCAATTGATGTTCCTTCATCAATTGATATTCAGCCATCGACTGATAAGCCATCGATCGATACTCAAGATCAATCGATGGGTATGCATCAATCGATGGATATCCCAAACACCACTTCAACTGATAATGTCAATACATCAATTGATGCTCAATCAATTGATGTTGCACAAACACTCTTAGGATTGAGTGAGTTGAGTGAGAGGCAGGATTGTAACCTGGCAAAAGGAGAGGAAGTGAGTAAAAACATTCCTATTTCTTCCAGGAATGAGAGTGAAACACTTGAGGGCTCCACCTTAGTAGGTGCAAAAGAAATGAGTGAGGGAGAGGTGAGATTCCAGGATGAGATCCTGATGCAAAATAGAGAGATGAGTGAAAGTGATAAAAACAGTCTACTTTTTGCACAGGAATTGGAAATTGAAATGATGGCAGAAGAAGGAGTAAAGGAGATAGGGGGAGCAAATAATGTTGAAGCTAGTGGGAGTGGAATTGCTAAGGACTTTGAAGAGGAAATAGATGCTGGTGAATTGGATCCAAAGAATTTCATTCATCCTGATCCACAATATCAAGGGTTGGCTACTTCAAGTAACAGGAATGCAGAACAACTCTTGGGCATTGATCATACAGATCAAAGGACCAGGAATCTGAAGGAAAGCATCGCCAATACAACAGACACTTGTTATATGGCACCTGAAGAGTTGGAGAGTGATTCTGATGAAGAGCCATGGATGAGCACTATTGATGGTTCCTTAGAAGCTGCTGAGACTGAAATTCTCTCTCAATATAGAAGAGCAATGGTGGAAGGAGAAATTGAAGATCCTACTCAAAGGAGAATTGCTCACTATATGAGAGAATCAATGAAAATTCAAAAGATGACAGTAACAGGAGTAAGGAGGGAACTGGAGAGGATTAAAGACTCTATCTCATCTAACAAGGATGCAATGGACAGGAGATTGGATGAGAAGCTACCATTCAACACCATGAATAGCATCAAAGACAAGCTTTTCAAAGAATCCAAAAATTTTACATCTTTGGAGACAAGAGTATGTTCTCTAGAAAAGAAGATGGATGATATTATCAGAGGTCAAAGTCTTCATGCTTCCATTCTTCAAAAGTTTCTTGACAGACTTCCACCACCCCCTCCAATTGATGATAACAAAAAGGGGGAGAATACAAAGAAGAAGGATGATGATGGTGGTGATGGCAAAGGCAGTGGAAGCGGTGGAATAGGTGGTTCTGGTATGGATAAGTCAAGTGGCATTGGTTGTTCTGCACCGAGAAGAGATAAAAGCAGAAGTAACATGGACAATCAATCTTCAAAGAAATCTAAGTCATCTAATTCTCCAAAAGATAATTTAGAACAGAAAAAGAAAGATTACAAGAAGTTTGATGATGATCTTGAAGCTAGGAGAATTTCTAGGGAGAAAGAAACTCAAACAATGATTGAGAGAGAAAAGAAAAGAATTGAAGATCTAAGGAGAAGCACTGAGTTAGTAACAGAGGCAGTAGAAAAAGGAGACTTGGATGAGTTCATTGCTCAAACAAGAAAATTAAATGAAGATGCACAAAAGGCTGCCAAGGAAAGAAACTCAAATACAGAAGCTTTTCTTCAATTGGATATTGAAGCTCTTAAAGAAAAGAAGAAAGGGAAAGCAATAGTGATTGAAGAAGAGAAGAAGAAAGAGACTGAACCAGTAAGTCAAAAGCTACTTCAAGGAGCCATCACTACAGGAATCTCAGATGCCTCAAGGAGAGAAAGGGAGAATGAAGAGATTGCTAGACAGATGGAAATGCAATGGCATTTGGAAGAAGAGCTACAGGCAGAGCAACCTTTGAGAAAAAGGAGAAAAGTTTCTATGGCCAAGAAAATGTCAAGTTCTACTCAAGAAATAGTGGTTCAGGAAAACCTCCAGGGTCAACAAGAAGAAATCAAGGAGGAGGTCACAATTGAAGGTTATGATTTGAAGGGAATACCAGTAATCAATGAAAAAGGATTAATTGGAGTAAGGACTCACCCTGCAACCTCTAACCATGAAGAATCAATGAGGTTGGAGTATGAAAATGGAGTGAAAACAATCTATTCATTGAAGGTGATAATGAAGCAAAGCTACAATGTTTTAAAGACTATTCTTCCTCTACTCAACAGAAAGTACAAACTCAACACAACAATTGCTCAGGAGATACAACAACAAATTTCAAGGTTAAGAAGATCCAAGGCAGAAGCTGAACCTGATTCACCTCTAAAGCTATGGAAGTCACAGGTCAAAAAGGTGGTGTTGGAGCCAAAGTATGCTATGATTTTTACAGATATAGAGGGCAACACAAAGTTCTTTGATATCTGCAAATATCTGGACAAAATCACAGATGAAGAAATACACTACCTTATGAGGCAACTTGGAGAAACTGACAGGGATGAAGCAATATTGAGAAGTTCTTTCATGAGGCAACTAAAGGAAAATGCTGAGAAAAGGAGGAAGAGGAACTAAATTAAATTATGAAGATATTGAAGCTGCTTGCAGGAGTTATATATCAATCTGGTACTTCCAAAATTAATGTGCCAATTAAGTTTCTTGATTCTATCTAAATGTAATTTTTTTTAAGGGTTTTTGTTATCATCAAGTAGATTTATGCCTGTTAATAACACAGACACAAATAGGGGGAGATTGTTACGAATCTACATGTGATTTGATGATAACATTAATCTTAGAATCATAGAAATTTTATTTGTTGTAATTGATCAATTGATATGAAAGTTATAAATATCAATTGATCAGGAAACCATTTATCAGTTGAAGTGTTTATATGAATCAACTGATAATTTGGATTGTAGCATAGGTGTACTTAGTCTATTTCAATCGATAAGGTGTAAATCAATTGATATTTTGTTCATCAATTGATGTTAGAGTCGATTGATATGGATCATCAATTGATGTGTAAATTAAACTGTTAAATTGTAATTATGTGAAGACAGGAAATTGCACAAGTGAAGGATGATCAATTGATATTGAAGCATCGATGGATGGAGGATCAATCGAAGAAGCCAAGCCAAGGATTGAAGACCATCAACTGATGTGAAGACCCATCGACTGATATATCGATTGATAACATCTATCAATCGATAAGACATCTTTTATCAATCGATGGATATAAAGATCAATCGAAGAAGTACATCAGTTGATGGATTAAAGAATGGATCAATTGATATGCTTGACAGCAAATTATCAATTGAGTGTGACAACACAGAAAGAATATCTGTTAAAGATCCAGAGAACAAAAGCACACCTATGGAAGACAGTCTAGAGTGACTGTGAAGACTCAATCAGAAGCTGTCTTTCAAACCTTTTTGTAAAATAGAAAAAGGTAAAAGGAAGGCAGGTAGAAACAATCCTAGAATAGGAATTGTAAAAGAACACTTGTGGTATATAAACAAGTGTAGTAGCATTATTAGAAAACATACAAGTGAGACATATTTCTTAATCAACTGTTCAAGCTTGAGAGCACATGTGTAAGAACAGTTGATTTGTTTTCTAATCTTGTAAACGCAGCTAGGTTTCTTTTAACCTAGGAGCATTGAGCAAAAATATACATTGATGGAAAAACCAATCCATCAATAATTTTAAATCTCTTTGTTCAGTTTTATTTTTCAGCATTAATTTGTTCGAACTTATTCTCTTATTCTATCAAACATCAAGAACAAATATTAGAACACACAAAAAGTTTTAATATTTGTATTCAACCCCCCCCCCCCTTCTACAAATATTGACATTGTTCTAAGGAATAACATTCTATGTAATTCAGTATCAAGATGACATTAATCTGGTAAAGATGTCAAAAGCCAAGTTGGTTAGCGAGTGAGACTATGTCTTTGATACACTAGCTAAAGTGTTTGCCCCCACAACAAAGAGCAACTTCAACAATATCTCTTCTCTTCTTCAGAATATTGGGTATTCAGTGGCCCATAACAGACGAATAAATTTCGGGAAGCTGATATTGAAAGAAATAATAAAGAAAATGGGAACGCCTGAGAGCAGGGAATAGAATGTAATATGCTACTATTCAAGATTTCTGATGCTATTCATGAATGATTTACTTTCAGATAAGGATAAAGCATTGTTCCAAGACATCCTTGTAGAAGAATCTCCAACTTTACAGATGAACTTATTCACTAGGCTCAGCAACAAACTCAAGTATCCAAATGTGCCAGTGGTAAGAACAGACTATATGGGTGATATCATGGATCGAACTGCAAATACTGCATAGGCTCAACCGCATCAGCAAGAGCCAGAGCAAATTCAAGATCCAGTGCCAATGGAAGTTGAAAACTCTGCACAGCTTTTACTTAAAGCTGCTCAACATGCAGAACATGAGGTAGAGGTACAACAGGTAATAACTCACACATTAGCTTCCAATTTCCTACCTATAAATATATGTAATATTCCTTTAAATTTACCTGTGGCGGACTATGATTGTGGTCTTACACTTCAGGACTTCGGCTTTGAACCTGACAACACACAGGTTCAATCCCAAGCTGAGATAGAACGTTAAACAGTTTCTCCTTCACCAACTTCTTTAAGTCAAATAAGAAAGATGACAAAACCTGTTAGGAAAGTAAGAGGTAGAGGTATCACGGTGAGTGAACCCGCTGTTGGTCCTTGATATTGTAGAAGGGGGGTTGAATACAATATCAATAAATCGTCGCGATTTCTAGGATATAAAATTTTACTTTATTTAATCACGAAATATCAGTCTTAATGAAATACTGTTCAAGTAGAAGATATAATTTAACTTGAAAAGTATTACACAATTTAGCTGATGATTAGAGTTTATAACTGATAAAATAATCTAGAACGAATTCAACATGAAGTGTTCAAATTTAATCAATTATATTCAAACTTGCACAGAAATCTGTGAATATTACAATGCAGACAAATTTCTGAATTTGAACTGATTTTTCTAACACTGAATAGTGAAGCCCTGACCTCATATTTATAGAGGTTGGAAAAGGATTAGAATGTCCTTTATCAATATGACTTAATTTAACAAATTTAACACTTGTATGACTTAGAAAAAGAGTGGGCATGACTTTAAAAATTTGGTATGACTTATTCTTAAGTCATATTGGAATTTTCCTTAATTAATATTAATCAGAATGACTTATATTAAAAAGAAAAAATTCAGTATGACTTATTCATAAAGCAACCTCGGTATGACTTAGTCATAAAGCAACCTCGGTATGACTTATTCATAAAGCAACCTCGGTATGACTTTATTTAAATAGATAAATATATATATCTCGGTATGACTTATTAATAAGTCATTTAGTATGACTTATTCATAAGTCATTCAGTATGACTTATTTAAGTCATTCGAAATATATATATATAAGTCATATTAATTTATTACTTTTATAATAAATTAATTCTACTTAAATTAATTAAATAATTTATAAATTAAATTAAATTCATCTTGAATTAATTTAATTACATAAATTAAATAATTAACTTAATTTGATTGTAGAAATAAAAATACTATAGTGATCTGTTTAATCTGTAGTCAGCTTTGAAATCTTCCCGTCTTTTCTTTGTCTTATGTTCTTGAAACCTCTTGAACTAAATGAAGAATAAATATTATTTTAGTTGACACACAAATGTACTGTCTGGTTCATTTGTGTCATACTAATAAATATTCTCCATTTATTAATACTTTAAGTTTGAGGCCTTCTGTCATTCTTCTGCTTCACTGTCTTTGTTCTTCTTCTGTAATCTTCTGTAGTAACCACTTGAAATCTTTTATATCTTCTGTATTCTTTAGAAGGACTACCACTTTATTATTTTCACTAATGCTTGAATATATTAATAAACTTCTTCCAGTGTTGAGTAGCAATCCCATAAAATACTTTCGATATTTAGATCATTTGTGATTAGTTGACTATCTTCGTCTTGATTCCTGTTTGATGTTTATTATTTACTTCTCTTTATTAACTAGAGTTGAGATGTCATCTAATTATTACAAATAGGCCTAGTCATATGCCTTTCAATCTCCCCCTATTTGTTGTTAAACATTTAACACATAAATTCCTAGAGGATAACTCAACTAACAACTAAGAAAGTAGTACGACATGTAATGACTGTAAATAATAAACAAAAGTTCTGGTTTTATATTTAACAATTTTCCAGATTCATACATGAATGATAAATACAAGATAGATGTTCCTCTAGCACTGAACAAATATTACAAAGTTTCTATCTTGTTCTATCTAAGTCTTCAGTCTTCTGATGTATCAATTTCACCTTATTCTAGGATTGAACCTTTATGAACCGGTGTCCTCGGTACTTCTTCAGATACTGATTGATCTGTTATAGTGGATTCTCCATACAACCTCCTTTGTTTAGCTCTTGCCAACTGCCACAATACTTCCTGCTCAACAGGATCTACTATCTCTTCTTCTACATCATATGGCTGAGTTGAATCTATCTTTGGTATTTGCCTGATGTATGAAGGAATTTTCTTTGACAGACAGTAGTTTCTGATCTTTTGTGCAGCATCCAACTTAGATTGGGATCTGAATCCTTTCGACCATAGCATCCTTTCAACTTGAATCATGTACTTAACTGTGTAGTCCTTTAAAGATTCCTCATTTAACTGCATGATTTGATACAATTTGTTTGAGAAAAATCTTACCTCGTGAGGATCAAATAAGATCTGAGGACTAACAGCTGTTGCAAAGACTCTAAGTCTATCCCTGAGAAGTTTATTTTCTTCTGAGCTTCTCTTTACTTTGTTCAATAACGTCCATATCACTGATAAGCTTCTTTGTCTGAAAAACTCCAAGGAAATTCTGAATGTTCCATTCCTGTGAGTGTAGACTAAAATCTTCCAGTCTTCAAGAATGTGATCCATTAGGATAGTGATGTTGTCCACTTCCTCTTTTAGAGCTTTCATGAAATTGTCAATGTTGTCATTTGGCTTTTTTAGACGCTCAATTATTGATTTCAGATGCTTGTCTTCAAATGGACCCTTCTGTTATTTGTCCATTATTTCTCTTGCAGTGTCCCATTTCTTTCCAATCTTGAGCTGTATATCTCTTTTCTTTTCTCTGACTGCAATGGCCCAGAGATTCTGTTTTTCTAGGCTTGCTTCTTTTTCAGCCTTTGATCTTTCCATGACTAGAGCTTTCAGATTCTCAGTCTTTGCATGACTTGCCTTGATGTCTTCTTTTAGTTTCTTCATTGCCTCTTCATACGCTGGATCAACTTCTTTTTCTTTTGGAAACAAAAATTCTTCATCAAATGTAGTCTCTTCCTCAGCTCTGCAGTAGTCAGGAATGTATGATTCATCATGAGCACTATCATCAATGAATTGCTCTTGAGCATAATACTGTTCTTCTGGTTGTGGATTAAATGATTGAAATTGTTCTTCAGAATATAGCTTAGCTTTTTCTTTATCTTGAGTAGTAGCCCCTTCATCTCCAGCTACTTTCTCATTTGATTTCTCCCCCTTAGTTGAGGGATCCTCTTGAGTTTTAGAGGCTTCAAAAGATGTCATCAGTTTCTGCATAGTCAGATAGACTTGCTTCATTCCTTCATTCAAATGTGTCATGCCATCATCCAGTTTGTTGAATCATTGAGTAGAGATCTTTTCATTTTCAATGATTGTTAAGGTCAAGCTTTTCTCAACTTCATCAATTTTTTCATGTAATTTGCTCACTTCTTTCAGATCTTCAGCAATAAGATTCTGTACGTTCTGGATATCTTGAGTTTTTAGAAGAATGGAGGATTTGACATCATCAACATCTTTTCGCACTATTGTCAGCTGCTGTGTTACAAAGGCAGATATAGACTTCTCTTCTGCTTGTGTTTTAACTTTTATCAACTCAGCTTGGACAATCTACATTTCCTTCTGGAGAGCTTCCATTTTATATAGTAATTCACTATGTGTGTGTGCACTCATCTCACTTGCACTCCTGTTTAACTCACTATCACTCTGTGCATGTGTTTCACTTTGTGTTTGCCTCACATCACTAGTGTTTAGTTCCTTTCCAGATCCAGATGTTGTACCTGTATACAAAACAATAGCTTTTGAAGAGTTGAAATGCTCTTCTGATGCCTGTGAAGGCGCGTCCTCAACAAGATTATCTTGTATTGGCTCCGCTATTGACGTAACTACTCCGTGAATGGAGTCCCAACTCCCTCTAAAGAGTGGTTGCCTCTCAAATCCACTAGTGGATTCGAGACGTTCTTTTAAAAGAACTGGATGTAAGAAATCCAGGGGGTCACCACCTTAGACAATGTAGTGAGTGGCTCATTAGAGTCTGTGGTGCCCCTTAATACCTCTGAAGGTAACTGATGCTGCACTGCATCAAAAAAGTCTAGGTCTACTTCAAATGTGGCATCTGACCAGTTTGATTCAAAAATATTTTCCTCATTAGTTGTGCCCTTATCTGTTTGTGTTTCTGCAAACGGAGGTCCTGCTAGTGTGAGAGCTAGCAGTGTGTGAGACTCTACTTCATCTGATGTCGCGACTGGATGGCGAATAGAATCACCCATTTGATCAAGTGTTTCTAGAGAATCTTGGATTGCCGTTTCAAAGTCCATTTCCTATTGAGAGGAAAATGATGAGTCTGCAGTTGTCTCAAGTTGAAATTTAGATCTCTTTGTTGGTGGAGACAGAGCTATGGGTTCACTCACTGAAAAACTTCTACCTCTGACTTTCCTCACTGGTTTCTTCCTTTTTCTGAGGTGAATCAAAGAAGTTGGAGAAGGAGAAACTGTTTGAGGTTCTATGATAGCTTGTGATTGAACTTTTGTGATTTTAGGTTCATAGCCGATGTCCTGAAGTGTAAGACCACAATCATAGTCCGCCACAGATAAATCTAAAAATGCAGTAGATATATTTATAGGTAGGAAACTAGAAGACAGTGATTGAGATATTACGTGTTGATCTAGTGCCTCTTGTTCGACATGCTGAGCAGCTTCAAGTAGAAGTTGCAGAGGATGAACTATTTGTATTGGCACTTGTTCTGGCTCTTGATCCTGCACAGGATTAACAATATGATCTATTATCCCAGCCATATAATCTGTCCTTACCACTTGCACATTTTCAAACTTGGGGTTGTTGTGGAGCCTTGCAAACAAGTTATTCTGAAAAGTTGGAGATTCTTCTACATGACTATTCTGAAATAAGGCTTTATCTTCATGAAACAACAAGTCATTCATGAATAGCATTAGGAACCTCGGATAGTAGACTTGTACATTCTGTTCCCTGCTTTCTGGCTTCCCCATCTTCTTGATTATCTCTTTTAGAATCAACTTTCCAAAATTTATCATTCGGTTATAGGCCATAGAAAACCCTATGATTTGCAGTAGAGAAGATATATTGTTGAAGTTGCTCTTTGTAGTGGGTGCAAATACTTTGGCTAGCGTGTCAAAGAAGTAGTCCCACTCGCTTACCAACTTGGCTTTCGACATTCTTACCAAATTGATCTCACCTTGATATTGAATGGTATAGAAAAATTCTAGAATTTCTGGTACAGTGGGTGGATCCACAAAATTGTCAGTTGGAAAGCCTAAGATCCTGTTCACATCCTCTTCAGTCACCATGTATTCACGTTCTCCTATGGTGAATGAGAATTGAACTCTATCTGCAGTACTCCTATTCCTAACAGAGGAATACAAAGCCCTAAGTACTAACACTTGTAACGGGGCGTCCAGAGAGATTGCAGTTCTGACTAGTGAATGTTCATTCATAAATATGATCCATGGTCGAAACCTCTCGACTGAACAATTCACCGAATTAAAAAATCCTACAAAATTAGTTTTTACTAATTCGCAAAAACCAGCCATTTTTCTTTAAACTATTACAATTAAATAAATTACAAGTGCAGTAAAACAGTAAAATAAAAATTACAAGTCCAAAATTACGAAAATTACACAGAAAAATTAAAAACCCTAATTTCTATAAATCTTCCAAGTCGATTCCAATCAGTTAACAAATACACATCAATTCTTTAATCAGTAAAAATCACAAATAGCTTCGATTTGTCCAAAAACACGAATTGTCACTTGATTTTTAATGAAAGTCGGGCAGAGTTTAAGCTGTTTTATTCGAATTTAGTCAGTAATAAGCAAGCAAAGCTTGTGATAAATCAAGAATAATCAACTGAAGCAGTTGTTTTGATGAAAATCGATCGATTTTATCAAAGAAAATGAAGAACAGTCGATTATATACGTATATATGTGTTTGTGTGTATATAACTGCGGAGTATGACTTATTAAATAAGAAGAATTTATATTTAACCACTAAGCCTCAGTATGACTTTTAAACAGTCATACTGAGAGGAAAAAAACAACATATTATGACTTTTAAATAAAAGGAATAATAGCAATTGTCGGTATGACTTTTACTCTTGTAGCCTCGGTATGACTTTTATTTTAAACACTCGGTATGACGTTTATTATCAATAAAAAGTCATGCCGAAATTTAAAATAAAAGGTCATGCTGATATTAAAATAAAAGTCATGCTGATTTGCAATAATAAAATAGAATAATTACTTATATTATTAATTGTTTCTAAATTCGAAATAAAATAATAAAAATCTTATTCGAATATTAGATAAATTAGTAATTATATAATAAATATTAACAAACAATTCTCCTTTAGAAACTATGAGACAAATAAAAATAATTTACATAATAATAAATTATTAAAGACATATAATAAATATTTACATTAATAATTGTTCTAATTAATTTAGGAATTAAATTAACTCAAGTTTGAATTAATTTAATGAGTAAATTAATTGACTAATTAATAACATAATCATTTATATTTATGTACAATAATAATTTGTAAAATAAACATTAATTTACATAAATGCTTAATTTAGACAAAAGTACTTATGCTCTAATTGAAATAATTATCTTTTAAGAATATTAATTTAATCTTAAGATAATTTTCCAAAAATTCATAAGTCTTAGGGTTTTATTAATTCAAGTCTCATAAATTCTTTAAATATTAACATTTAATATTTATGAGCTTCAATCAATTCCTAGCAATTAAAAATTTAGCCATTATTTAACATCCCTAGTTCACTAACCATCTTTGAGAAAGTGGATTCATCAAGTGGTTTCGTGAAGATGTCGGCTAGTTGATCTTCTGTGGGTAGAAAATGTAGCACCACAGTTCCATTCATGACATGCTCTCGGATAAAATGATACCTTATGTCAATGTGCTTGGTTCGTGAATGTTGTACATGATTGTTGGAAATAGCTATAGCACTTGTGTTGTCACAGAAAATAGGAATTTTGTTCAACGCAAGTCCATAGTCATTTAGCTGATTCCTTATCCACAAGATCTGTGCACAACAGCTACCTGCCGCAATGTATTATGCTTCGGCTGTCGAGGTAGACACTGAGTGCTGTTTCTTGCTATACCAGGAGATCAACCGACTTCCTAGAAATTGACAGCTTCCAGACGTACTTTTCCTGTCTATCCTGCACCCTGCATAATCTGAATCTGTATAGCCTATTAGTTCAAAACCCGTATCTTTAGGGTACTAAATTCCAAGATTTGGTGTACCCTTCAGATATCTAAAAATCTGCTTAACGGCTATAAGATGAGATTCCCTTGGGTCAGATTGAAACCTAGCACATAAGCATGTTGCAAATATTATATCGGGTCTACTAGCAGTTAGATATAACAATGAGCCTATCATACCTCTGTAGCTTGTGATGTCAACTTTCTTACCAGTTTCATCTTTGTCAAGCTTGGTGGTTGTTGGCATTGAGGTTTTTGTCGGTGAAGAATCTTCTAGACTGTATTTTCTCAGAAGATCCCTCACGTACTTTGATTGGCAAATAAAAATCTCATCTTCCTTTTGCTTTACTTGCAATCCACGGAAGAATGAAAGTTTACCCATCATGCTCATTTCATACCTGCTCTGCATTAACTTAGCAAATCTTTTCCACAAGTTTTCGTAAGTAGAACCAAATATAATATCGTCAACATAAACTTGGACAAATATCATATCCTTTTCATGCAATTTATAAAAGAGAGTTTTATCTATGACACCTCTAATGAAACCATTTTCAAGTAAAAACACAGAGAGAGTGTCATACCATGTCATCGGTGCTTGCTTGAGTCCATAGAGGGCTTTGAATAGAAAATACACAAAATCAGCAAACTCTGGATTTTCAAAGCCAGGGGGTTGTTCAACATATACTTCCTCTTCTAGCTCTCCATTCAGAAATGCACTCTTCACGTCCATTTGATAGACTTTAAAATTGGAATGTGCGGCGAATGCCAGAAATATCCTTATGGCTTCAAGTCTTACAACTGGTGCGTAGGTCTCGTCATAATCAATTCCCTCTTCCAGAGAGTAACCCTTAGCAACCAGTCTGGCTTTATTCCTTGTAACAATGCCATCATCGTCTAACTTGTTCCTGTATACCCATTTCGTGCCAATAACAGATCTATCTTTAGGCTTGGGTTCCAGTGTCCAGACTTCTTGTCTTTCGAACTGATTGAGCTCTTCTTACATGGCAAGAACCCAATCTGGATCAATTAATGCATCTTCAATTTTCTTTGGTTCTTCTTGAGATAGAAAAACTGAGAATAAACATTCATTTGAAGTTGCACTTCTGGTTCTAACTCCAACATCTGGATTACCTATGATAAATTCAAAAGGATGATCTCTGCTCCATATCCATTCCCTGAGTAGGTTTGATCTTGATGATTCACCTCGAAATTTATTGTGATGTTGTGTTCTACCAGTTAATCCTTCATCTCCCCCTGAGTTGCTGCCAGTATGACTTGTTGATCCGCCACTGATATTAGTAGTATTTGCAGTGTTATCATTGTTTCCACCACTGTTACTTGGATCATCATTATTATTGTCATCATCATTTCCTGTTGTAACCTCAGGTTCTTCTTCATCATCATAATGTGAGTCTGGATAATTATCAAATTTTAATGACTCAGAAGAATCTTCACTTTGGATACTTGGGAGTTTAATGTCATCAAAAGTTACATTGACACTTTCTTTTACTTGGTGCTGATCAATTATGTACACCCTATATGCTCTTCTTGAATATCCGACAAAAATAGCTTCATGTGCTTTGGCCTTGAACTTGCCACGATGTTCATCTTCACCTTTTAGCACATAACATTTGGCTCCAAATACATGAATGTACTTAAGAGTAGTTTTCTTGCCAGCCAATAATTCATAGGGTGTCTTCATATGATCTTTGTTGATCAGAGTTCGATTCTGGGTATAACACGCTGTATTCACTGCTTCAACCCAGAAGTAGATCGGTAACCTTGATTCACTTAATATAGTTCTTGCAGCTTCAATCAGGGTTCTATTTTTCCTTTCTACAACTCCATTCTGTTGCGGAGTTCTTGGTGCTGAATATTGCCTTGTTATCCCCTTGTCTGAGCAGAAGTTATTCAGAACTTCATTTTTGAATTCTATGCCATTATCTGATCTGATTGCCTGGACAGTTGACTTTGAATCTAACTCAATCATCTTTATTTGATCAATCACCAAATGTGGAGTTTCATCTTTAGAGTTCAAGAATAAAACCCACGTGTATTTTGTGAAGTCATCCACAATCACTGAAGCGTATTTCTTCCTTGACATAGACAGAATATTTACCAAATCCCTCTTGACTAAAGAGTTCATTATTTTGAAGTTTAGATGTGAGAGTTTCTTGTACCATTGCTAGCTTTCTTCTAATGAATCCTTTGAGTAGAAACAGTTTGCTTCATCTTCAGTTCCTGAGTTGAGATCGGCTACGTACAAGTTTCCTTTCATTACTCCACGCAAGGCCAATTTGTCATCTTTAGAATGAGCTATTAAGCATTTCTCCTTGATAAAGTTTACCTTGTACCCTTTATTACAAAATTGACTGAAGCTGAGTAGATTGTGCTTAAGTCCTTCCACTAAAGAAACGTTTTCAATGATAACATTTCCAGTATTTAACTTGCCATATTCCATAGTCATTCCTTTGCTGTTATCTCTAAAGATGACGATTGGGCCAGCTCTTTCAATCACATCTGATAGTGTAATACTTTTGGAAGAATCACATCTGCCAGTTAAAACTTGTTTTAAAACACTTTTGGAAGCTATAAACAGTCCGAAACAATTTCAGAAAAATTATTGTAATATACCATTAGAACCGTAACGGAAAATGAATCCAACGGTATATTACACGCCCCATTCATAGTTCCCACGCGCCCGCATGCGCCCCGAGAAGTTTCTGACGCATCCCCATGCGTGCACGCGCGTCAGGCGCGTGCAAGACACCCTGTCACGCATCTCGGGTATGCGTTACAAGCCAAAAACCCTTTTTTAGCTTGTAACGCATGCGCAGAATGCGTTACACCTTTTAATTTCCAAATATTATTATTTAATTACGAATTAATTAAAAACAACTTTAAAAATCCATAATAAATAATCTATTACTCAGCAAAATATTCTAAAAATTCCTGGACGATCTACAACACTTTTAGAATACATGAAAAATATAAAATAAATTTTAAGGAACAGTAATGAATTAATCATAATTAAATCATTATTATTGCTTTCAAAATTCATAATAAATAGTCTACGCATCAGAAAATTATGAAAAATTAACTGGACGATCTACAATAGCTAGAGAAGATCTTGTTCTTCAATCCTTGCAATCACCCCTCAAGTGTGGAGTGCTCTAAAGATATCCAACAAGAATTAAACTAAAAGATGAAGGAGGAGGCTAGAGAGAAAATTAGGGTTGCCTCCCTTTTAAAATATTTCTCATAAATATTAGGGTTCCAGTATTAGGGTTTATAATCCTATATTTATAGGCAAATATCTCAGCTGAGATATTTTCTATAAATATCTTATTATTAATTCCCTTTTTTAATTAATTAATCTTATTAATTAATTAGTTAATGATTAAAACTATTTTAATCATTAATTCCTTTTTCTAAACTCTTTTAGAAAATTATTCTCTCTTAATATTTAATTACTTTAATTAAATATTTAATTAATAATATTAAAATCTTATCTTAAATAATTTATAATCAATTAAATCTCATTTAATTAATTTATAAAATTTGCTAAGTAATTATTTATTTCATAAATAAATAATGACTAGCTATTATTAATTATTCATTCATCTATAATTTAATCTCTTTTATGCTGTGACTCTTTAGGTTCAATATTAAGCCGGTAGTAAAAATAAATAATAATAAATATTTTATTTATTATTTATATGAATTCTATTAATTCATTAAATATAATTAATCTGATTAATTATATTTATTCTACATCGTGAGTGATGCTTCTCAACATATCGCGACTATCCAGATAATACGAAATCATTGTTTAGAATACTTAGAACCTGCCAGTAATTAGTTACCGTACAATTAATTCCTTCTACCCTTCAATATCCCGATTAAATACAAGGCATGGAACTCGTGTCAAGCCTATCTAATTTAATCATATGATTTCTTATTCATAATGCAAAGTTCCTTTAATGCAAATTAGAAACTCTTTCTAATTTCATTCACTCTGGCCAGAGATTCCTGAACTTGCATATATAAGAATAACATAAGATATTCACTTCCTTTACTAGAAGGGGCAGATCCTTTATTGATCCATTAACTATCTCCATACACAAATCACTATGCCCAGAATGGACATAATGAATGTCCTAGAGACTAAGGACTAAACCTTAGCATAAATCATTGTGTACGAGATTACTCTAACGATCTCAAGTCTAAGGATACTTGTACAAATATTTACTTAATAAACAACTATCGACACGTGAGTAAACTCCATTAGTTGTTCTACTTATCGAGTCATGTTCAGTGAACTTATTCCTTAATAAGCACCTACATACTAGATATAGTGTTACCACACAAATGTCTATGAGAACAGACATCCTCCTAAGAGAGCTAGCATAGTATGTACTGATCTTTACGGATTTACCAATTTCCAATTAGTTATCCTATGATCAGGAACTGTTTAAGTCTAAAGCTATTATCTTCTAGATCTCATTATTACAATCTCGTTATAATTCTAGAAGCTTTGCTCTAAACTATGGAACATCTTATTTAATACACTTCAAATAGATTAAGCCCGTAACATAATAAATAAATACTTTATTATTATCAAATGAAATTAAATAAGAGTAGCAGAAATTTTTCCTAACTCATCATACATGATTGGTTTTAGGTCAAACACTTTCATAGACATGGCAGGCATGGCAGGCATATTAGAAGTTTCTTCTTTTACTACTTTTATCTTTTTGCATGCATGCGTAAGATGACCAGTAGAATTACAATTATTACAAACTTTTCTAATAGTTTTGGGAGAATAGGCATAATCATTTTTCTTGTTAACACCTATTTTGCCATTTCTGTTAGCTTTCATTTTTTCATTCTTGTTACCTAAATCACTTTTAATCAGTTCCTTAGGGTCTTCAATTTTTACAGATTTTTTTGGCAACTCCTTTTTACTTCCTTCCTCTTTCTTCTTTTGATCTTCAGCAAGGATTTCTTCTTTCATTAAGATCTCCTCTTCATCTAAGGGTTCCATGACAAACTTCTTATATAGGGGCTTAGTGACATTTTTCAACACATGTGGAATGTCTTGCTTCACAGGACTTTCCTCAGCAATTGATTCTACATGCATCTTTCCTGTCTTTTTATCATAGTCAAAACCTATTCCAGTTTTCTGACCTATGACCTGTTTATCTATTGCCTCATTTACAAGATTAGCAGATTTCTTATAAGCTTGAAGTTTTAACTCTAACTCAGAAATTTTATTCCTAAGAGTAGTTTCTACTTCCTAATTGCACTTATCTCTATTATGAAGATATTCTATTTTCTGTTTCAGATCTTCTAGATTAACACATGCAAGCTCTAGTTCTTCGTTTCTAGCTTCTAGCATTTTATTCTTTAGAACTAATTTAGCATTTTCTTCTTCAGATGCTAGCATGCTTGTATGTATGTTAAACATTTCTATACTGAGATCTTCTACAGTTTTCTTATATTCAGATTTAGACATGTCAATGGATGAGAGAAATGATACCTTCGATGATTGAGGGGATGCCTCTGAAGAGTCTGCCATTAAAGCAATATTTCCATAAGTTTCTTCTTCATCGTTGTCTGAATCATCCCAGCTCTTTCCTTCAGCTATATAAGCTCTGCCATGATGCTTCTTCACCAATGCATCATATTTCTGCTTGATTTCATCATATGACTCCTTTCTTTCTTTCACTTGCTTCGGCTTCCGACATTCTATTGCAAAATGCCCGGGTTCATCACAGTTGTAGCACTTGAACTTACTGCGATCTACCATTCCCGTCTTATAACCTCCTTTGTTGTAAGACCCTGAAGACGATCCACCTCGGTTGCTGTTTCTGAAACCGGAACCACTGTAACTGGAGTTACTCTTGAATTTTTACTTAGGGTTCCTCCTAAAACTTGAGGTTCTTGAACTTCCCTACCATATAGGCCATAGTTTTATTTTCTAATTGTTCAAGTTCTTCCATTGAGTAGAAGTCGTTTTCATTACCTGGTTGAGGGTTCTCTGTAAATTCAGCTTCCAGAATTTCTTATTTCTCAACATCAGGTTTCACTGTGCTAGTCTTTGTGACAGCAAAATCCTTGGCTACAAGAGTTGTTGTCTTCAATAGTGTTGTATTCTTACTGTCCACGGTACCTGTACCATAAATGATCTGTCTTTGCTCTTGCTTCATTTCGTGAGTCTTGAGCTTCCCATATAAAATTTCAATGGACATGTCATTTATGTCACCCATTTCTCTGATGGCAGAGATTTTGTGTTCCAGGTGTGCTGGCAGTGTCAACATAAATTTTCTGTTGATCTCCCTACGTGAGTAGGCCTTCTCATGCAGTGACAAGTCATTTAAAAATTTGTTATATCTCTCAAAGACTTGAGTGATACTTTCTCCTGGTAGTGACTTGAAAGCTTCATATTGGGAAGTAAGAATATCAAGCCTGTTTTCCTTCACTTCTGTTATACTTTCCATCAGTAGATCAATTGTATCCCACATCTGTTTGGCACTTGTGCATTTAATTACTTGATTTAGCATTGTTGTGTCCAAAGAATCCATCAGGATGCATTGAAGATGATTGTCCCATGCAACTCTCTCTTTATCAGTGTCAGTAACCTCTGAAGGTTCCTTTGGGGTAAATCCTTGTGGAATCCGTTCGCCATCTTCTGAAACTGTTTCCGGTGTAAGCTTTTGAGGTACATAGGGCCCATTTTCCAAAATTCCCAAGTATTGAGAATTTGAAGTTTTAATGAAAATGGACATCTTCTTCTTCCATAAGATGTATTCATTTTTGTCAAAGACTGGGATTTTAATGCTGCTGAGTTTTTGGGTACTCATGGTTATAAGAATTTTAAATCTTAAGAAATAATTAATTTCTTGAAAATTAAAATCAATTCGAATAAAAATTAAATTTCAAGAAATAAAATTTTAATACGAATTCTTGATGATTGATAGTCTTCTTAAAATTAGTGAACTTAAAATCTTTGAAAAATTCGAAATTGAATTTTTTTTAAAAATAAAGAAATTTCAATATAAATTTTTCTAGATCTAAAAATGTACTTTTTCGAAAAACTATTTTTGGATCTTGATTTGTAAATTCAATCAACAAGCTCTGATACCAATTGTTAGGTCCAAGATCATCATAGAAGGGGGGGGTTGAATTTGATATGGTAGATTTTTCGTTTAATTGCGGATTAAGTGTTTGTGTTCTTGAGATATAAAAATGGCAGTTAATGAAACACAAAGATTCGGGGAAATAACAATGTATTATTAAATCCCTGAGGTGCTACACTTCTAATCAAATGATTAGCTTCAATGGGTTCAATCAAAATTACAATAGAAATACAGCTGGGTGAATTAAATGACTGTCTTTAATGGAGCTCCCATCTGTATCTCTTATATGTTGTAATATATGATTTAACATGCCTACCTTATGTTTATTCGTGATTATATATATGTGATATATGCTTGAATTATCATGAGATGATAGATTTAGGTGAACTTAATTAACATAAGGCGTATGTTAGACAATCTAGAATAGTGAAATTATTTCGTGACCTTTATTTACATATTATGAATACAATCATGAGATTTTTGTGTTTATGAAACACGTGATTGAATATGAATTTTCAACTTAAGTGAAAGGATGATTCTGTCAAACAACAAATGTTCTATCTGTAAGAAAGGGGGTTATTAAGAGACGCCTCTTGACAATGCTCCACCCCTGGCCTGGGATGACTCCAAGTATCAATAGTTGATTTGAAATATTTAATCCAATCTAAAAGAATCTCTTTATAATATGATTATTATTGTAACATAATATAATCCCCTAAAATATAAAGAATATCAAGTAGTAATTGGCCATAAAACATAAAGGGCTTTTGTTGGTCATAGCCTTCTAACATAATAGAAAGTATTTCTTGTTTTTGAAACTCTGTCGTTTCATGCTACAGCCGAGGGCGTTGTTTTTGAAAGAAGAGATACTTGTCTATAACATGAGATGTGTATGATGAATTGGAATCTTATGGTCGTTACGTGCTACAGCCGTGGGCTATTTGAAACTAGTTTAATTATACGAGATGTTGGGATTGACTTGACTTAGAATATTGAGTTTGTCGTGCCACAGCCGTGACTCAAGTATTCAAGAGGCTAAAGTAAGATTAGGGAATAACATGAGATGTAGCTGACAAGAGTTATCTGCCTATTGAACGTTACATGTCGTTTCGTGCTACAGCCGAGGTTGTGTGATGGAATGTTGGATCCCTATCCCACTATCGTTATGAATGCTTAATTTCAATAAGGGATATAGAAATTAGATAGAATAGTGGGAGGCATTTATGAATAAAGACCCGATTCATATGGTGTTTTAAATAATGAAATAGAGTATTTGCTAAATATTGTTATGTGATTATTATTTGCAGATTTACTATATACATAATGTCTTCTGCACTATCACTCCGTTGCATGCTCGATGCACACAAATTAACTGGTCCCAACTATGCTGATTGGCTTCGAAACCTGAGAATTGTTCTCAGGATTGAGAAGAAGGAATATGTACTAGACTCACCTAAACCTGCTGAACCTGCT
The DNA here is from genome assembly GCA_028671895.1 of Oenanthe sinensis. Classification (NCBI taxonomy): domain Eukaryota; kingdom Viridiplantae; phylum Streptophyta; class Magnoliopsida; order Apiales; family Apiaceae; genus Oenanthe; species Oenanthe sinensis. The sequence goes on from CM053807.1 coordinate 21,660,746, forward strand.
CAGGATGCACATAATGATGAACATATTGTGTATCGTAATTGGATAGATGATGCAAGAGTTGCACAGTGTGTTATGCTGGGATCCATGAATGATGAGCTCCAAAAGAAACACGAGCATATGGATGCTCACTCTATCCTTATGCATCTACAAGATTTGTATGATGTGGCAGGAAGGATAGCTCGATATGAGATATCGAAGGAGCTGTTCCGTTATAGGATGATTGAGGGATCATCTGTGAATGTTCATTTGCTCAAGATGATCAATTTGATTGAGCGTCTTGGACAACTTGGATTTGTCATGGATGGGGAGCTGAGTCAAGATCTGGTCTTGCAATCACTTCCAGATTCATTCACGCAGTTCGTTGTGAACTTTCACATGAACAAGTTGGATGTCAGCTTGCTTGAACTCCATAACATGCTGAAAACTGCTGAGTCAAATTTTCCCACAAAGAAGAGTTCTGTTCTTCTAATTGGTAAAGTCTCTAACCCTAAGAAGAGGAAGATGAGCCCTCCTAAAAAGAAGAAGAAGGTAGGTGAGAAAAGGCCAGTTCCTCCAAAAACTGAAGATCCCAAAAGAAAAGCTGTTTGCTTTCACTGCAACAAAGTGGGGCACTGGAAGAGAAACTGTAAGGTTTACCTTGCAGAATTGAAGAAGAAGAAGGGTGGTGAGACTACCGCTTCTGCTTCAGGTATGTTCATGATCGAACTAAATATGTCACTTAATCAAACTTCTACTTGGGTATTAGATACCGCCTGTGGTTCTCACATTTCCAATTCGTTGCAGGGACTAAGGAGAAGTAAGACTCTTGAAAAAGAGGAGGTGATCCTGCGTATGGGCAATGGAGCAAGAGTTGTTGTTGTAGCTGTAGGATCGTTTGATTTACTTATGCCTACGGACAAGACTATTATTTTGGATAATTGTTATTTTGTTCCCTCAATTGTGAGGAATATTATTTCTATTCCCATGTTAGACTTGGATGGTTTTTCGTTTGTTATTGAGAATAATAAATGTCAATTTTTAGAAATAATGTTCTTTATGGTGTTGATATTTTAAATAATGGTTTGTATGTATGTGACGTAGAACATAGTTTACTTCAAATTGAACATAGTAATAAAAGAAAAAGAGATGATAAAAATCCCACCTACTTGTGGCACTGCAGACTTGGTCATATTAGTGAAAATAGACTTAAGACATTGCATAAGGAAGGGTTACTAGAACCTTTTGATTTTGAATCATATCCTACATGCGAGTCTTGTCTGTTAGGCAAAATGACCAAATCTCCATTTAGTGGACATGGAGAAAGAGCTGCGGAGTTGCTTGGATTAGTACATACAGATGTGTGTGGGCCGATGTCCACGCAAGCCATGGGTGGATTTTCATACTTCATTACTTTTACAGATGATCAATCTAGATTTGGATATGTGTATTTGATAAAATACAAATCCGAAGCCTTTGAAAAGTTCAAAGAATATAAGTATGAAGTAGATAAACAAACCAAGTATAGTATTAAAACCCTTCGATCAGATCGAGGAGGTGATAACTTAAGTGGCGAGTTTCTAGATTATCTCAAAGAAAATGGTATAGTCTCTTAATGGACTCCTTCGGCCACTCCCCAGTTGAATGGAGTATCCGAAGGGAGAAATCGAACTTTGTTGGACATGGTTCGATCCATGATGAGCTATACAGATCTTCCAGTATCACTTTGGGGTTATGCATTGGAAACATCAGCATATATATTGAACAAGGTGCCTTCCAAATATGTTCCTCAAACTCCGTATGAGATATGGAAAGAAAGGAAACTGAGTCTTAAGCATGTTAAGATTTGGGGATGTCTGGCTTATGTCAAGAAAGTTGACCCCGATAAGCTAGAATCTCGATCCGTGAAATGTAGGTTTGTAGGATATCCTAAAGAGACTTTAGGGTATTACTTTTACACCGAACAAAGGGTGTTTGTCTCCCGACATGCTACCTTCCTGGAAAAACAGTTTATCCTTGAAGGGAATAGTGGGAGCAAGATTGAACTTGATGAAGTTCATGAAGAACAAACTTGAGAGGAAACACCTGTTCATATTGAACAACCTTCCGTAGAACAGCCCATCCGTAGATCACAAAGGGTGTCTCGCCAACCTGAGAGGTATTATGGCCTTGTCATTGAGAATGACAATGAATTGGCGGTCATTGATGGAGACGACCTTGTGACCTTCAACGAGGCTGTTAGTAGTGTTGACTCAGAGAAATGGCAGAGTGCCATGAAATCCGAAATGGACTCCATGTATGCCAACCAAGTATGGACTTTGGTAGCCAGAGGCACCCAAGGATATGAAGCCTATAGGGTGCAAGTGGGTATACAAGAGAAAGATTGAAGCAAATGGCCAGGTAGAGACCTACAAAGCCAGGCTCGTGGCAAAAGGATTCAAACAAAGACAAGGGATTGACTTTGATGAAACTTTTTCGCCTGTAGCCTTGCTCAAATCAATTCAGATTTTGCTTGCTATTGCAGCTTACTATGACTATGAGATCTTGCAAATGGACGTAAAGACGACCTTACTCAATGGGGAACTTGAAGAAGAAGTGTATATGACACAGCCAGAGGGTTTTATTTCCAAAGGAAATGAACATCTAGTATGTAAGCTACTACGAACCATATATGGGTTAAGGCAAGCTTCTCGAAGATGGAACATCCGTTTTGATGAGACAATCAAAGAGTTTGATTTTATCAAAAACATAGATGAACCATGTGTCTACAAGAAGGTTAGTGGGAGCGCAGTAACATTTCTTATTTTGTATGTAGATGACATACTCTTAATAGTAAAAGACATACCAATGCTGCAATCAGTAAAAATGTAGCTATCAAAGAACTTCACCATGAAGGACTTGGGAGAAGCGTCCTACATTCTTGGTATGAAGATCTATAGAGATAGATCAGGAAGAATGATAGGTCTAACCCAAGGTACGTACATCGATAAGGTACTTAAAAGGTTTAGCATGGAAAACTCCAAGAGAGGTCTCATACCGATGAGCCATGGAGTCTCCTTTTCTGACAAGATGTCTCCTAAGACACATGAAGAAAGAAAGCGTATGAGTAGGATTCCTTACGCGTCGGCAATAGGATCTATCATGTACGCGATGTTATGTACTAGACCTGATGTTGCTCACTCAATTAGTGTGACTAGCAGATTTCAGTCAAATCCAGGTGAAGACCACTGGAAAGCAGTGAAGAACATCCTTAAGTACTTGAGAAGGACTAAGGATATTTTTCTTGTTTTTGGTGGGTCTGAGTTGAAAATAGAGGGTTACACTGACTCTAGTTTTCAGTCAGAGTGTGATGATAGTACATCCATGTCAGGGAATGTGTTTACTCTAAATGGAGGGGCGATTAGTTGGAGAAGTCGTAAGCAATCTACGACGGCTGACTCCACAGCAGAAGCAGAGTATATAGCTGCAAGTGAGGCTGCAAAGGAAGCTGTTTGAATGAAGAAATTTGTTTCTGAGTTGGGAGTAGTTCCTGGCATAGAGGGACCTATTGTGTTATATTGTGACAATAACGCTGCAATAGGTCAAGCCAAAGAACCGAGGTCTCACAAGAATACCAAACATATATTGCGGCGGTTTCATTTGATTAGAGAGATCATTGAAAGAGGAGATGCCAAGATCGAAAGAGTTGACACACATAACAACATAGCAGACCCGTTCATGAAGCCGCTGTCTCAGTTAAATTTTGATCGTCATAAGGAGCGGATGGGTATTAGATACCAGAGTGATTGGCTTTAGTCCAAGTGGGAGATTGAAAGTGTTTGACCTAAAACCAATCATGTATGATGAGTTAGGAAAAACTTTCTGCTACTTTTATTTAATTTCATTTGATAATAATAAAGTATTTATTTGTTATGTTATGGGCTTAATCTATTTGAAGTGTATTAAATAAGATGTTCCATAGTTTAGAGCAAAGCTTCTAGAATTATAATGAGATTGTAATAATGAGATCTAGAAGATAATAGCTTTAGACTTAAACAGTTCCTGATCATAGGATAACTAATTGGAAATTGGTAAATCCGTAAAGATCAGTACATACTATGCTAGCTCTCTTAGGAGGATGTCTGTTCTCATAGACATTTGTGTGGTGACACTATATCTAGTATGTAGGTGCTTATTAAGGAAAAAGTTCACTGAATATGACTCGATAAGTAGAACAACTAATGGAGTTTACTCACGTGTCGATAGTTGTTTATTAAGTAAATAGTTGTACAAGTATCCTTAGACTTGAGATCGTTAGAGTAATCTCGTACACAATGATTTATGCTTTGGTTTAGTCCTTAGTCTCTAGGACATTCATTAGGTCCATTCTGGGCATAGTGATTTGTGTATGGAGATAGTTAACAGATCAATAAAGGATCTGCCCCTTCCAGTAAAGGAAGTGAATATCCTATGTTATTCTTAGATATGCAAGTTCAGGAATCTCTGGCCAGAGTGAATGCATTTAGAAAGAGTTTCTAATTTGCATTAAAAGGAACTTTGCATTATGAATAAGAAATCATATGATTAAATTAGATAGGCTTGACACGAGTTGCATGCCTTGTATTTAATCGGGATATTGAAGGGTAGAAGGAATTAATTGTACGGTAACTAATTACTGACAGGTTCTAAGTATTCTAAGCAATAATTTCGTATTATCTGGATAGTCGCGATATGTTGAGAAGCATCACTCACGATGTAGAATAAATATAATTAATCAGATTAATTATATTTAATGAATTAATAGAATTCATATAAATAATAAATAAAATGTTTATTATTATTTATTTCTACTACCGGCTTAATATTGAATCTAAAGAGTCACACCATAAAAGAGATTAAATTATAGATGAAGGAATAATTAATAATAGTTAGTCATTATTTATTTATGAAATAAATAATTACTTAGCAAATTTTATAAATTAATTAAATGAGATTTAATTGATTATAAATTATTTAAGATAAGATCTTAATATTATTAATTAAATATTTAATTAAAGTAATTAAATATTAAGAGACAATAATTTTCTAAAAGAGTTTAGAAAAAGGAATTAATGATTAAAATAGTTTTAATCATTAACTAATTAATTAATAAGATTAATTAATTAAAAAAGGGAATTAATAATAAGATATTTATAGAAAATATCTCAGTTGAGATTTTTTCTATAAATATAGGATTATAAACCCTAATACTGGAACCCTAATATTTGTGAGAAATATTTTAAAAGGGAGACAACCCTAATTTCCTCTCTAGCCTCCTCCTTCATCTTTTAGTTTGATTCTTGGTGGATGTCTTTAGAGCACTCCACACTTGAGGGGTGATTGCAAGGATTGAAGAACAAGATCTTCTCTAGCTGTTGCCGGAAAGCAATCGAGGTATTCTTCAATTTATAAAATAGTTTTGTATCTATATGTATGTATACATAGGAATATATGTAAATAAATGTTATTCAATGCTTCCGCTGGTGCATAAATTCCTTCAGTCTATTCCTCATCAACCATGTGGTAAATTAGGATACATGCCATGTGCTTTCAACATCATGTCTGCATACATAAACTTAATGAATAATTCATCTAGTACATGCATGAATACAGATGTGAACATGAATAGAAAGCATGTTAGGGCAAAGACTGCTAGTCCTCCTAAGTCTAGGAAGGAAGCCCCTGTTCCTAAGCCTAAAGACACCCCTGTCAAGGCTAAACCAAAGGACAAGGGCACAGTCGATAAGAAAGACAAGGACCAGAAAGTTTCTGCAGCTAAATTTGTTTATTCAACTAAGCCTCTTGGACCCAATCAAGTTTGGGTACCAAAGAAAAAGTAATCAATCTGTGGATGCAGGGTATAGAAAAGAACAAGCGTGTCATGTGGATTCTCGACAGTGGCTGTTCTAGGCATATGACTGGTGATAAAGCCCTGCTCTCAGATGTGATTGAAAAAGCTGGCCCAATAGTGACCTTTGGAGATAACAGCAAGAGATTCACAACGGGATATGGAAATCTGGAAATTGGAAATGTTATCATAGAAAATATCTCTCTTGTGGATGGATTAAAGCACAACCTTCTAAGTATCAGTCAGTTCACTGACAAGGGCTTCAAAGTAACTTTTGAAAAAGAAAGATGTGCAATCCAAAACAGGAAAGATACGAAGCTTTCTCTTCAAGGAGTCAGAAAGGGGAATCTCTTTGTAGCTGACTTATTCTCTGCAAGCAAAGGCGAAGCTCAATGTTTTTATAGCAAAGCTTCAACAGATGACAGTTGGTTATGGCACAAAAAACTTTCACACCTGAACTTCAAGGCAATGAACTCTTTAGTTAAGAGGGAATTGGTAAGAGGATTACCTGAGATGGAATTCTGTCAAGAAGGTTTATGTGAAGCATGTGAAAAAGGGGAGTCAAAGAAAGCATCTCACCGAAGCAAAGACTCTTCAGGCTTTACTGAACCACTGCAACTTTTACATATGGATTTATTTGACCCAGTAAATGTCATGTCTATGTCAAGGAAGAGATATGCACTGGTAATTGTAGATGACTACTCTAAGTACACGTGGGTGTTGTTTCTAGCCTCAAAGGATGAAGCCCCTCAAATAATCATTGATCACATAAAGAAGATAGAGGTAGAAGCTGGTTTACCTGTAAGAAAAATCAGGTCTGACAATGGAACAGAATTCAGGAATGTAACCCTAAATGAATTCTGTGTTGAGAAAGGTATCTCAAGACAATACTCAGTGCCCAGAACTCCACAACAAAATGGAGTAGTAGAAAGGAAGAACAGGACTTTAGTTGAAGCAGCAAGAACAATTCTGAATGAAGCTAAGTTACCTTTATACTTTTGGGCTGAAGCAGTCAACACAGCTTGCTACACTCAGAATCGTACCCTGATCAACAAAGAACATGACAAGACTCCGTATGAGATAATGGAAAACAAGAAACCAACACTGAAATACTTCCATGTGTTTGGAGCAAAGTGCTTTGTATTGAAAGATGATGAGCACCTAGGAAAATTCGAATCCAAGGCTCATGAAGGCATATTTCTTGGCTACTCTCTAGTATCTAAGGTGTACAGGGTTTATGTGATTGAACAGAAAAAGGTCATTGAAAGCATGAATGTAACTTTCGATGATCTCAAGCTCCCAAGTCTACAAAGAACAGACGACACTGAAACTCTGCAGTTTGAAAATATGAACTCAGATAAAAGTGAAATAGAACCTGAAGCTGCAACATAAAATCAGGCACCAAATAAGAATAACAACAATGTTGATTCTGACCCTAGTAGTGGAAATAGTGGAAGATTCACAAAAACTACTAGTAGTGGCAGAGAATCTCATTCTCAACCAAGCAGCAGCTCAGGGGGAGCAACTGAAGGATCAACTAGCAGGACCCAGCACTACAATGATAATCAAGCTGAATCTTCAAGGGAAAATCTTCCTAGACATAGGGTGTGGAGTAGAGATCACCCCTTTGAGTTGATTCTAGGAGATCCAGATGCTGAAGTTCAAACTAGACGTGCTTCTCAAAATGAATGTTTATTCTCTAGTTTTCTCTCTGAGATAGAGCCAAAGAAAGTGGAAAAAGCACTAATAGATCCAGATTGGGTCATTGCTATGCAAGAAGAACTCAATCAATTTGACAAACAAAAAGTCTGGAAGTTGGTACCTAGGCCGAAGAACAAGTCTATAATTGGCACAAAGTAGGTATTCAGAAATAAACTGGATGAAGATGGCATTATTACTAGGAACAAAGCCAGACTGGTTGCTAAAGGTTATTCCTAAGAAGAAGGAATAGATTATGATGAAACATATGCACCAGTGGCAAGACTTGAAGCTATCAGGATGTTTTTGGCATTCGCAGCACACTCCAATTTCAAAGTGTATCAAATGGATGTGAAGAGTGCATTTCTAAATGGAGAACTTGAAGAAGAAGTGTATGTGGAATAACCCCCAGGGTCTGAAGATCCAGAATTTACAGATTTTGTATACTTTCTCTTCAAGGCACTCTATGGCTTAAAGCAGGCACCTCGGACATGGTATGACACTCTATCTATATTCTTACTTGAAAATGGTTTCACTAGAGGTGTCATAGATAAGACTCTGTTTCATAAAATGCATAAAAATGACATGATATTAGTACAGGTATATGTGGATGACATTATATTTGGTTCTACTAACGATCAGTTGTGTAGTAGATTTGCTAAGCTAATGCAGAGTAGGTATGAAATGAGCATGATGGGAGAGCTGAATTACTTCCTAGGACTCCAAGTAAGCCAAAGGAAAGATGGAATCTTCATTTGCCAGACCAAGTACATCAAAGATCTTTTGAAGAAGTATGGTCTTGAAGATGCATCAACAGCTAAAACCCCTATGGAAACTGCCACTAAGCTTGATCAAGATGAACCTGGTAAAAAGGTAGACATTACAAGCTACAGAGGTATGATTGGCTCATTACTCTACTTAACTGTAAGTAGGCCAGATATTATGTTTTCTACATGCTTGTGTACTAGGTTCCAGTCTAACCCTAAAGAATCACATCTTATAGCTGTTAAACGGATTTTTAGGTATCTTAAGGGAAGTCTGAATCTTGGAATTTGGTACCCTAAAGATACAGGTTTTGACCTTATTGGCTATACAGATTCTGATTATGCAGGCTGTAGGATTGATAGAAAAAGTACATCAAGGAGTTGTCAATTCCTTGGTAAAAGATTGGTGTCCTGGTATAGAAAGAAGCAACACTCAGTTGCAATGTCAACAGCTGAAGCTGAATATGTTGCTGCTGGAAGTTGTTGTGCACAAATACTGTGGATAAGGAACCAACTTCAAGACTATGGACTATTGCTGAATAAAATTCCAATATTCTGTGACAACACAAGTGCCATAGCAATCACAAACAATCCTGTTCAACATTCAAGGACCAAACACATTGATATCAAGTATCATTTCATTAGAGAGCATGTCATGAATGGTACTGTAGAGTTACATTTTGTACCTACAGAGCAACAAATTGCAGACATCTTCACTAAACCACTGGATGAAATCACTTTCACTAGACTGGTTTGTGAACTTGGGATGTTAAATTCTACTAACTAATAAGTTAGTAATCAAAAACTGCAATTTGAAGCTGATAAATTCACTACTTGATTAATTTCAATATTTTTAGGACTTGTGAATTTATCTACTAAATTATTTTCCAGTACTTAGGATTTTAAATTAGATAAATATTTTGTGCATACATGTTAATTATATTGTTATTTATTTAATTTTGACCTCAGAAAATATTTAAGTGCTTGTATTTAATTGATAAATTCTTGGCACTTATATAGTTTAAATATTATTTGAAATTATTTTAAATAAAAAGGATGAATATTTATATTTATTCTCTTATTTAAAATAAAAGTTGTAAGAACCCAAATTTTTGTAAACTCTGAATTATGAATGAATAGTAACTTGGAAGTTTTACGAAAACCATGATAGCCCACACTATATATAAGGTGTAGGATTATAAATCCGAGATTTTATTACGATAATACTAAGTAAATAAGTGTATGTAAACGTCGTTAGAATCCGAGGATTTTGTCGTTTACTAATTGTTTCGTAATTTACGAGATACTGAGGAATAGAGGAGTAGGTTTCGACCTAAGGGATTATAATTCAAAGAAATTATATTCTAGACACATTAAGGTATTGTGACTAGTAAATGTTCACATTACAAAGATAGAAATAAGAGGTGTTATCACTAATTATGTTTATGAAGGATTAAGAGTAAGTAAAGAATGATAAGTGAAATGCACCACAAGGGGAGCCATGCAAGCAAGTACTTGCATGGGTGGAATCAAGTAACCAAAGTAAGTCAAGTAACTAGTCAAGTAACTAAGCTAGCAAGTTAACCAAATGACAAACTAGGATTAGGAAACATGGTTCCCTAATTTAGGGGGGAAAATTCATAAAGCAACCTTATCACTTGACACAAATCCAACAAAACCATGATTAAACATTTTCTTAGATTTTATTCCCACTAAAACAAACACAAATCAGCAAAAGAAAGTAGCCAAGCAGAAAATTTTCTTCTCTCCCCCACCATTGTTCCATTCGGCTTTTTCAAGAAAGAGGAAGAAAGAAAAAAATCAAAGTCCAAGCTTCCTTGCTTCATAAATCCTCAAATTAATTCCCAAGCTTCTATATTTCATAGATAAGGTATGGTAAAAATCTCAAGTCCATTCTCCATGTCTAGCATTTTCAAATAATTCATCAAAGATGACAATGAATAGTATGAATAGTAAACTCTAGAAATTTTAAAGCTTGTTTTCTTGATGTTTAGTTAAGAACAACGGTAGATCAAGCTTCTCTAAGGACTCCAAGCACTATCTAGTTGTTGTTTGAGCTTTGTGAAGGTATGGACAACCTCTAACCCTTGTGTTTTGTGTGAGTAATATGCCATGAAAGTGTTAGTAAGTGAAGTCATGAGCTAGTATGGTAAAGATATGATGATGTTAAGATTTTGGTTGAGTTCTTGAAATGATGATAGTAGTGTAATGGTGAAATGAGTAGCTTATTGTTGTAACCATGATGAGAGGAGTGAGGATGAGTGTTGGTTGGAATGGATTCACGTTGATTGAATCCGGAAAACGTTACGTTTATAGCCGTCGTAATGCCCAATTTTCGTGAGCACTCTTCTAAACTGTGAAAATAGTAATGTCAAGGTCCTGGCCCCTAAGGCCTCTGACCATAGTTGGTTAGGCCTTGTCTCATATATCTTTTTGACGCTTGAATCATGTTATTCCGATATACGGTTTAGGAGATAAGTCAAATTTAGTGAAAGCAACTAAACCAACCAAACTGTTTCGGGAAGTCCTTTTGTAAAATATAAATGGACCACTTAAACGTCACCAAAAATCATGAAATTTTAAGGGAACATAGTTGGGACAGTGGTCAAGATCTCTGAAAAATTTCATGACCATAGGAGAAAATTTCGATTTTATAAAATTGTTGAAGCCGGGCAGATTCTTTGACGAACGTTAAAGGAAAAAGAATGAATAAAAGAAACTTAAGTGTCTATGCAAAGTGGCAAGTATGAAGGTGTCATTGACCCATGAATTGACTTAAGTAATCAACATATGTCCTTAAGGTTAAGTAACTCTAGAATGAGAGGTCTAACTTATGCCAAGCTTATGGTTCGTGCGTGTGTAACATTAGTGGTTAAGATAACCAATAACTAACGAAACGTTCTATTTGATTTATATAGATCGTCCGTCAAACCCCCGCACCTCGACGAACCCCAGGACCACATGCAAGTTTTCAAAACTCGTATCTAATGTACTAATGTTTTGTCGAAAGACTGTTGTTGTTGTGATATAACTGTATATTGAAAAGTACGAATTGTTTTATGTATTATTAAAGCTTTCGTAAATGTTACGGTTATATGCTATAAAGTATTATAGATATAAGCTGGTAAAAGTAAAGGCTCTAAGCGTAGAGCAAGTATGTATTTTCGAACGTAGACCGGGAGTTGGAAGGTCATGTTAAGTATTGTCGTAATCCGGAAGAAGCCGGAGATAGATTATTTTGAAATGACGATATAAATATTTCGATATTTATATTTTGATATTCTTTTGATAAAAGAATTAAATGGGGATAATAAATATTATTTTTAATATTTATTTAATTAATTAATATTATTTTGAATATTCATTTAAGAAGGAGATAATAAATATTATTTTAATATTTATTTAATTAATGAATATTATTTTGAATATTCATTTATTGAGGATTATTTATTAATTATAATTAATAAATATTATTTAAATATTTATTATTTATTTAAAATTCATTTACAAATTATTTTAGGTCCTTAATAATTATTCGAAGCTTTCGATAATTATTTTAAATACTTTCCGACCTTCAGAAAATGGTTTAAAGATATTGAGAGCTCCCTAATATTTTAATTTAATTATTTTATTTTATTCTTTTAATAAGAATAAAATAAGTTCAGACTTATCAAAAATAGGGAACTCGGTCTAGGAAGTGAATACCTATTTACTTCTCAAAAGCAGTCAAGTTTTGGAACTAGTTTCCACATTAGCAAGAGCTTTTCAACTTATCAAAAGCAGAAAGGTTTCCGACAAACTCCTGAGTTATGGTTTTCAAAATGAATTCAGTCCTTGAGAAAGGAGATTATATGATGAAGGTCAACTTGCCTGTGTGGTAAGGCGGCGACATCACTTAATCTGACAGTATATGCTCATAACTGTGAGGGTCTATCAACAAGTACGATATACTTGGGAAACTAGGATTACTTCCGGTTCCAGGTTAGATAGACAAATCTATTAACAAGTATTATATACTTGGGGAGCTTGGATTAATGTTCCAGTTCCAGACTTATAGATTGATTCAGTGGACTTGGAGTTAGCGTAAGAGGCCGAGTGACGCACGGTCCAGCACTTTGACCCGTATGCGGTCTAGGGTGATTACCCATTAACGGTAGCGAGTACCGGGGCTCCCCCTTCTACATGTAGAGAAACGGAAGGCTTTCATAGGTTGCTGATGAAGGCTGCCACGTGCTACGACTGATCATCGTGGATGTGTGGTAGCGGGCGTGTTGATGCTCCAATTACAGTCCCTTCTTCCAATTGGAATTGTGCTACGCACCGTAACGAAAGCCTAGGAGCTGAGTTACCGAGGGTGCTGTTAGCAGTGAAATATTCTGAAAGATTCATCTCACTCATCATGATTTGACGAAAGTTATTTTAAACTTCAATTATTTGTTCATAATGCTTTTACAAATAACTTACAGCATGTTTTCAGAATATATTGATAAAGGAGAAAGCTTACAGATTACAGCATGTTTTCAGAAAATATTGATAAAAGAGAAAGCTTACAGATTACAGCATGTTTTCAGAAGTATATTAATTATTGCTGAGCTATATTGCTCACCCTTGCTTTCTTTATATATCACAACACAACAGGACAGCAGGATGCCGTGAATGCGCCGCACAGCCAGGAAGCGCGTGGGAAACACCCGCGCATTCCGTAGATTCTTCGCCAACCTACCCCAGGTAGGGAGTCGGAGTAGAAGTAGGATAAGGGTACAGTTGTTGATAGTACGCCTTATTTATAAATATGATCTATGTAAGTTAATAAACAAGAGCATGCGGTAGCATTCAGTACTGTTTCAAGTAGAAACCGTATTGTTTTCATAAGACAAGAAACTACTTTGGGATTGTAATATTTACTCTGATGGATTTATGTATTAGATATGTATTTGTTTTGAGACTATAATCAGTAGTGTATATGTGTATATGAACTGTGGGGTCACTGCAGGTGAAGTACTAGCATCAAAGATTAAGATAATTGTGTTAATAACAGGAAGGACGGGAACCGTGGCGGCCCAGGTCTCCGACCCCGGATCTGGGGGCGCCACAAAAGTAAAATAATAAGAAGCATAATTTATTTATGATAATAATTTTAACAATTAATGTTATTATTGTTATTAATAAATATTTTGTGAAATAATATATGTGAGTAATTAATTATTATTGAATAATTATACAAATTATTCATAAATGTTATTTATTTTACTTGTAGCAAAATCTAGGAACACTTGAATAATTACCAAGTATTTTGTGGCGCTTAATTTATCTTAGTGGAGCCTATACAGTGCTAGCACTGTGTAGGTGCAACATAAATTTACTCAAGTACTTAGAATATTTTGGGTTGAAATTCAAGTGGCGCCGTGGGATTTTGTTGCGCCAACATAGTGTCACCACTATAGAGGCGCAACAAAACACTTAGATTTCGTTGCTAACAAGTTTGTGGCGCTAGAGTACTTTGTGGCGCCTACACAGTGAATGCACTGTGAAGGCGCAACAAAAACTAACTAGCAAAGTTTGTTGCGTTAAGATGGTTTATGGCGTCTGCACAGTGCACTGTGCAGGCGCAACAAAAGTACTTAGCAAAAATATTTTCTTTTGTTGCGCCCATATAAATATGTTGTTTTCCTGCACCTCAATTCATACTTACACAGTATATACACTATAAAGGCGCAAGAAAAACTCCAAAGATCTACTTTTTTAATTGAACAAAACCAAGCCAATTCTTGTCCGATTTTTAATCCAAGACCAGTTTTGGGAGTCCCACAATCAGTACTTTCATTTGCAATTGGTCCCATTGAATTTGGTTAAGGCACTAAAATTCTCAATTTTTCAAAATTCGAACAATTTGGCTAGGGATTATCATTGTTAAAATCGATTAAAAATTATAATAAAATTAAAAGTGTGCTAAGATTACTAGGAGTTTATTATTTATTAATTTCAAGTCACTCCAAGTAATTTTAATTTTGTTCAGGGTTTTAGTCCATTATTCTTGTTTAATTCAATATTAATTAGTAATTTTAATTCGTAAAAATTATCTTTCTTTTTTAATTAAATGACAGGTAATTTTTAGATTAGAAAGTCTAATTATTTATCTGTCGTAGTAGAAAATTGGACTGAAGCAGGGGAGTTAGGTAACTGGGCTAGGTTTTTAAATGAACACTCTATAGTCCGTTATGCACTAACTACTGATGTTCCTTTGAATATAAATCTTCTAAGACAGGTATACAGGTTTTCTAGAGACACATCTGCAGGTGGGATATCAGCTTTCACTTGCACAATCAAGCGGTAAAAAGTGCAAATAATAGAGAATGACATAAACCAAGCACTTCAATTGCCAACTGAAGATTTTGAAGATGATCCATCTCAAGTAGATCTGAACAATTTCTTCATGTTCCAAAGAAGATTTACAAGAATCACCTACCCAAAAAATGGAACCTGTTTTTCAACATCCTGTCTCATGGCTTTGCACCAAAGACAGGTGGCTTCCATGGAATTACAAACTTCAATAAGGTGATTGGATATGCAGTGGCTTATGGATCAAGAATCAATTTTGGGAAGATGATCATGAAGGAGATCCTGTATAATCAGGCAAAAATGGAGAATTTCTGTCTGTACCTAAGATTTCTGCAACTGGTGTTGAACCAAGTACTGACTGCTGATCAACTCCAATCCTTTCAGAATAGTGAGTTGGAAGAGTCACCCTCTCTACAGTTGAAGACAATCTTACGACTACGGAATGAGGCTGACTATCCAAACAGGTATACTCCTGCTCCACTGACTGACCCTATTAGAGATTACTTTGCTCTTCTTAGACAGGTTGATGAAGAAGAAGAAGAAGAAGCTGCATCTGAAACAGAAAGAGAGACAACCTCTGAGGAAGACCATGTATCTAAAACTGATGAATCATCTCATGAAAATTCAGAAGAACAATCATCTCAAAAGGAGAATGAAGATGAAATATTAATTGATTCAGGAAGAAAAAAAGCATCTGAAGAAGAACCAGGCACTGAAAAAGAGGATGAAAGTATGGAAGAAGCTGGTTCTGAACATGAGCAATAACCAATTCCTGAAAAAGAAGAAATGAATAACCCTGAAAATCCAACAGAGGAGGACAATATTGAGGACATAGTGGAAGAAGATTAAACCACATAGGTGTACGTCCCTATCATTTCTGATGATCAAATGGATGAAGGTTCCCTTCTTGACTTTGACTTTTCTACTTTTCTAACAGAACATTTTGTCACACTATCTCCTACTGAGCCTGAAATGGCAATGCACACACAAGAGCCCTCAGTGGCCATAGAAGCTGGCAATGAATTTGGTCAAGACCAACCAGTTCTAACCTCTTCCAGAGATCAACAAACACTCCCTTCATCTCCCAAAACAAGAAAAGGAACCATTGATGTAGATGATAGGGAGTCCCTACCGAAACAGGAAATTATTGAAATATCCCCTACAGCTCTGCCCTCTAGAAAATGACGTAAAATGAATTTTAAACCTCGGGAAACTATGAGCCAGGAACCTGATTCTCGAATCTCTGAAACCTTTCTTTTCCTTCGCGATCTGAATTCTGAAATTGACAAAATCCTGAAAGGTAAGGGAACAAAAACAGAGATGAAAACACTTTCCGCTACTTAAGTAGCTAGTACTGTTTTGGTTGATCCAATTCAGAACCTGTCTTCACAGACAGAAGGGGGCATCACTGACTCTCACGAGCCATTCATTACATTGTCAAATGTGGTGACCCCCTGGACTTAACATCTCCAGATCCTATTCAGGATGTTTTCCCTCCCCAAGTGGGTGAAGTGGAAAGGCAACTCTCCCATAGAAGGGAAGAGGTCTCCATTCAAGGAGTATCTGTGTCAACAGCATCACCACTTCAAGTGGAAGTGCCTTCGTAGGCGTCGTGGGGCACCACAGGCTCTTATTTGTCAATCACTACATTGCTTGAGGTGGTGACCCTCCTGGAGATTCAAATTCTAGCTCCTACTCAGGAGGTCCTCCTCACCTTTACAGGTCAGGTAGAGGGACAACACACCAATAGAAGGGATGTAGACTCTATTAATAGAGCATCTGCTGCTTCGGTAGTAGAACCTATTTAAGGTGTCTCTGAGCAGGTAAGGCCTTCAATGGCTTTAGCTGGCATCACGGATTCTACAACTATGCCAATCATTACAGAATCCATAGTGGTGACCACACTGGGTCTCAACCCCCTAGTTCCTGAAAAAGGGATTTCCCCACCCAAAGTGGTCCGGCGGAGAGGCAACCTACCCATAGAATGGATAGGGATTTTAATGCAGGTACAGAAGATCACAGTGCTTTTATAGAAATGAGTGAAGCACTTAACCTTGATGATCTTATGTTCCCTGACCCTGAATTCCTGAATCTGAGTGTTGAGGGTCGTGCAAACACAGAAATAGTGAGGAGTGAGACACCCACTACCCAAATAAACACCCCACACATTGCACACACTGCACATAGCCAAAGGATTCTAAATCTGGAGGCCCAGATAACTGAAATTCACTACTCAATAAGAAAGATCTTGGAGGTGCAGGAGCAGCAGAGAACAGAAATTACCGAAATCAAAGATTTGGTTAAATAACTGCTAGCTCAGAAAGTTCCTATTTCTACTCGATCAACTTCAACAACTCAAATTACTCCGTTCAGAAGGGAGGATAACCCAACTGAGGGGGAGAGAATAGAATAAGAAAAAGAAGTTGGAGCTGAAATGATATTGGAGTATACAGCTCAGGGGGAGACAGATTTCTTTTATAGGCGTGGAGCGAGGCAACTTGAAGAAGGAGAAATTCTTGAACCCTATGTGCTAATGGAGATTCTAACTGAGAATGAAATAGAGGAAACTGCAAAAGCAGCTGGAATAGATGTTGAGGAAGAGTTTGCTGAAGAATATGCCTTTGATAATGACTGTCTTCTAGTTGGTGTAGATGAAGTTATGACTCAAGGTATAGATCAAGCTCAAGAATTGATGAAGAGAAAATGGAAAAGAGTACAGCACGCAATAGAAAGAAGAAATATAATCAAGGACATTGAAGCAAAGGTTGGTCCTGATTCTGATGAAGCAATGAGTCTTCTGAAGAAGAAAGAGTTAACTCTTACTTAAAAGAAAGACAGAGAAGTCCTTGATCTGTTCAAGACCATGAGACAAAGATTTGAAGATGTTCATGAATTCTATACAATGCTATCAGAAGAAATATCAAGCGTGTCAGTAAGTGCATTCAAATAAGGATGGAAAATGTTCATAAACTCAAAATCACTGGGGTCAAAGATTTTGTCGACAAAGATTTTTGAAAAGATGAATATTGTAGAGTTGTATGTGCTGAAGAGGAAAGTCATCTTTGGAGGGCACAAAACAAATGAGATACTAAGAGATCTGATTGAGAAGAAGATAATAGAGATCGGTGTCGAAGCATTTGAGAAGCCTCCAGTGGTCAAATACTATAAAGCAACAACTCTTCATAATCTAACTTTGTCTGACGAATGTCTGGATTCAAGCCATGCAATGTTCATGCAATATGTAGAAGGGAAACTCAAAAGCAAGAAGAATAGAACAGAAGAAGATCTAAAGGCTGCTGAGTTGATCTATGCATTCAGACTGAATAAAGCAATTAAAACATCAGGGAAATACCTAATGGAAACGACCAGATACTATCAAGAACCAGTGTTTGTGAGAAGAGAGGATGGCACAGAAGTACTTGAAACCATAAGAGATTCTGAACCTTGCATTCAGACGGAGCCAACTGGAACAAAACACTTCCTATTCAAGAAGGATGGAGTGGATAAGAAAAAAAGATCTATCAAAACTGAAACGAAACAATTCTGAAACTATCCGAAAAGTCTTTTCAAGGGTAAAAAGATCTACTGTCAAATCAGACAAGAAGGCTTTGAGAATGATTGAAGATCTAAGGGAGAAACTGGCAGAAGAGTCGATGCATGACACTGACAGAGTTAAAGACTTTCCAAAAAAAATAACAGTGTTCGTGTTTTCAAAGAGACAATATCTGGCCTTTGAGTCGATCTCTAAGGCAAATTAAACAGCCTTTCTCACTGAAGTTTTGAAGAAGTTAGAAGATCCACCTCCAGTCAATACGCTTGAAGTGGAAGTTAGAGATTTAGTGAAAGCAAGGTTGGAGGAAAAGGAAGAAGAGCTCAGAAAGCATTACTCTGAAACAAGATCTAAACACATGCAAGACTCAGTACAAAGAAGCAGAAGATCATAGAATTATATGTTCAGGCTAGAGGAACAAACTTCTCTTATACACAAGAAATCTGGAAATGTAAAATCTAATCCAGAATGTAATTAATATTATTTACTGTCTTTCTGCACTTTACGTTTTCTTGTAAGTATCAGTTGAGTTATCCTCTCACAGGATTTCCTTGTCGAACTCTAACAAACAAAAAGGGGGAGATTGTAAATCATAATGTAACGTAGTATGTAATAGTGCTAACGATAACTTAACTAAGAAACAAAGACAGATAAATAATACTAATATGCAGCACAGGAATCCAGAAGGACATGCAAACAGAAATCATACATACATCACTGCAGAGCATTCAAGATGTAAAGTTTACTGAACGACAGCGAGTGAAGTTCATTAATATGTTCAGGCCTCAGCAACAAATAAGTGTTCAGTAGATTTTAGACTAAAGACAGTGCAATAATTTAAGTATAGTTGTCAAAGGGTTTCAGTGATCAGAAGAAATGAAACAGTCCAAAGTTAGTCAACCGAAACTGAATAGAAGTCAAGGGAATTTAATTCAGTGTTAGTCATTTGTGAACCAGACCAGTGCACTAAGCGTCAGCACAACTAGAAAAGAATTACCTCAATTAATCAGAAGAAAATCAGTTGATCAAGCCAATCCAGAAGAGTGAAATCCAAGTAGTTACTTCAAGTATTGAAGATATTTGTTAAAGCAAGTGAAACTACATTTGGTGGTGCCTACAAAGGTGGAACATTATGTCAAGTGCAACAAACTTCACTTGAGCGCAACAAAACAAGTTTGAAGCTAAGGAAAATCCAAGAGAAGAGTTTGTGATGCCTGCACAAGGAAATGGGAGTGCAGGCGCAACTAATCTCATTGTGGCGCAACATAAGTTGAAATGGAGGGTTTGTGGCGCCTACACTCTACGAATAGTGTGCAGGCGCAACAAAGGATCAATAGGCGCAACAAAGTTCAAAGGCAGGATGTTTGTGGTGCCTTCACAGTGTATTAACTATGTAGGCGCAACAAACAACTTCCACAAGTATTTAGTGGCGCCTGCATAAGGGATTGAGAGTGCAGGCGCAACAAAAGTTCTATAGAGGTGCAACAAAGTTTCCTTGGCGCAACAAGCATGTCAAGGCGTAACAAACCTTTTTAGTGGCGTAACAAACCTTTTTAGTGGCGCCTACACACCACTAACACTCTTGAGGCGCAACAAAGGACTTAACAATTGTGGAAATCAATTTTCCAATAAGTCTACAAATTATATATGGGTTAAATCAAAATGGACAGTAGATAATTCATTCATCTTCAACAAAAAGAGATACAGACGGGAGCTCCATTAAAGACAATCATTTAATTCACCCAGCTGTATTTCTATTGTAATTTTGATTGAACCCATTGAAGCTAATCATTTGATTAGAAGTGTAGAACCTCAGGGATTTAATAATACATTATTATTTTCCCGAATCTTTGTGTTTCATTAACTGCCATTTTTATATCTCAAGAACACAAACACTTAATCCGCAATTAAACGAAAAATCTACCATATCATATTCAACCCCCCCTTCTATGATGATTTTGGACCTAACATATTTGGCTCCAAATACATGAAAGTAGTTGAGAGTAGGTTTCTTGCCAGCCATTAATTCATAGGGATTTTTCATATTATCTTTGTTGATCAGAGTTCGATTCTGAGTATAACAAGCTGTATTTACTACTTCAGCCCAGAAGTAGATAGGTAACCTTGATTCACTTAGCATAGTTCTTACAGCTTCAATCAGGGTTCTATTTTTCCTTTCTACAACTCCATTCTGTTGCGGAGTTCTTGGCACTGAATATTGTCTTGTTATCCCCTTGTTTGAGTAGAAGTTATTCAGAACTTCATTTTTGAATTCTGTGCCATTATCTGATCTGATTGCCCGGACAGGTAACTTTGAATCTAACTCAATCAGTTTTATATGATCAATCACCAAATGTGGAGTTTCATCCTTAGAGTTCAAGAATAAAACCCACGTATATTTTGTGAAGTCATCCACAATCACTAAGGCGTATTTCTTCCTGGACATAGACAGAATATTTACTGGACCAAATAAATCCATGTATAGGAGTTGAAGTGGTTCAGTGATGTTTGTAGTATCTGTGCCTCTGTGAGTTGCTTTCTTTGACTTCCCTTTCTGACATGCCTCACACTTCTTGTATAAATTCCATCGGAGACAGTCCTCTCACCAAATCCCTCTTGACTAAAGAGTTCATTATTTTGAAGTTTAGATGTGAGAGTTTCTTGTGCCATAGCCAGCTTTCTTCTGATGAAGCCTTTGAGTAGAAACATTTTACTTCATCTTCAGTTCCGGAGTTGAGATCGGCTACGTACAAGTTTTCTTTCCTTACTCCATGCAAGGCCAGTTTGTCATCTTTAGAATGAGCTATTAAACATTTCTCCTTGATAAAGTTTACTTTGTACCCTTTATCACAAAATTGACTGACGCTGAGTAGATTGTGCTTAAGTCCTTCCACTAAAGAGACGTTTTCAATGATAACATTGCCAGTATTTAACTTGCCATATCCTGTAGTCATTCCTTTGCTGTTATCTCCAAAAGTGACGACTGGGCCAGCTCTTTCAATCACGTCTGATAGCAGGGCTCTATCTCCGGTCATATGCCTTGAAGATCTGTTGTCCAAGATCCATATAACTCGGTTTACCTATTTAACTCCCTGCAATTATCAAACAGATTAATTCGTCTTCGGAGCCCAAAATTGATTGGGCCCGACATACTTAAAGAATTGACCTTTGTCTACTTTGACAACAGATCCTTTTCGAATAATATCATTATCTTCCTTGACTGTTCCTACCTTCCTAAAAATAGTCTTAACAACTTTCTGTTTAGACTTAGGAATATATGATTCCTTCTTCTCAGGTGAAGGAATCGCAGTCTTGGATTTAGCGAATTTACTATTAATATGCTGTCTAGGTGTCATGTTATCTTTCTTAGCTATCATGCGTTTAAAGTAAGCAGTCATAGCATTAAAAGCACATAACATACAATTCATTATTCCACAAGGTTTATGAAAAGCATCAATAGTAGGCATGTTATTCAATACAGTAGGTGGCTTAACAGATTCTACTTCAATTTTATCAGCAGATTTGAAGTTCTCAGTAGAATGAAATTTATTATTACTGTTCCTACTGTTAACAAACATGTTAGGTCTGTTCATTTTATTCTTTAAGTCTCTTGCACCTACACCAGGTCTGGGGGAATCAGAAGTTCCCACAACTTTAACTGGTGTCTTGGGTGCACACTTCACTTCCTGGACATTAACTCCTTTAATGTCCTTAACCTGTTCTCCTCTCTTCTTTTCTTCCTCAAGATCCTCTAATTGCATCTCATATGCAATCAGTATGGAACTCTCAAGGATAGGTTCAGCTATCGGTGTTATGAAGAGAGGTTTCGGTGTGTCTTTAACAACATGTGGGATACCCCTTTTTGCAGCACTTTTTCTGAAAGGGGTTATGTTACTTGGCTTTCCTACAGATTTATTGTACTCGAAGCCTATTCCAACTTTATGACTTATTTCTTGTTGGTCAACTAGGTTCTTTACAATATATGAGGAATTCTTATAAGCAAGACACTTTTTCTTTTCTTCTTCTATTTGGTTTCTGAGATTGGTCTCTACTACAACATGACAACTGACTTTACTGACTTGAATAGCCAAGTCATCAGTCAACTTGTCATGATTTCTTTTTAACTGTTTAAGAACTTCAGTCTCATCAACTAACTCTTTAACTTTAAGTATGAGTTTCTTAACCTTATCTCTTTCACCATCTAGTTCTTTTCCTAGCAGAGAAAACATCTTAGGGCACGAAGGATTTACCTCTATTCCTCCTTGACGGGTGGGAGATAGTGATTCCTCGGATGAAGCCATAAGAGCAAGATTTCCCAGCTCTTCCTCATCATCATTATCTGAGTCATCCCAGCTTCTACCCTCTGCCAAATAGGACTTTCTTTGATGCTTTTTGATGAGCGCATCATACTTCTCTTTGAGTTCTTCGTAAGAGTCTCTCTTTTTCCCTTATTTAGGCTTCTTGCACTCAGTTGCGAAGTGGCCTAGCTCATTACAGTTGAAGCAATGAAACTTGCTTCTATCAACTAAGCCGGTCTTGTAGCGGCTTTTTGATACTGCTGTCGAAGAACCTCCTCTTTGGAATCTTCCAAAATTAGGCTTAACTCTGAATGAGGAGTTTTTTCAGAATCTCATGTTGCCAAACTTCCTGGCAACCATAGCTAGAGATTCATCTTCCAGCTGATCTAGTTCTTCCAGTGAGTAAAACTCACCATCTTCTTGTTTGTCAGAAGTATGTCCAAATTCTGGAACCACATACTATGTTAAACTGTTAGAAGGTGCAACTGCCTTCACTTCTACTTTCTCTGGTGCTTCTACCATTAATGCCTTGGAGGAACTCAGTACCTTACCTCTCCCATACATCTCTCTGGTTTGGATTTGTTCCAGCTCATAAGTCTTTAAAACTCTGTAGAGTCTTTCTAGGGTTAACTCCTTCATGTCCCTAGATTCCCGGATAGCTGCAATCTTGTGTTCCAGATGCTCGAGTAAGGTCAGCAAAAACTTCTTGTTTACCTCCTGGTTCTGATAAAACTTTACATTCATATTGAGCTCGTTTATCAGTTTGTTTAGTCTCTGAAACACCTCAGAGATACCCTCACCAGGGTTGGATCTAAACTGCTCATATTGGGAGGTCAGGATCTCTAGTCTATTCCATTTACTTCTTCAGTTCCCTCATTGATAATTTCAATTGTTTCCCAGTTTTGTTTTGCATTTTTGCAATTGACTACTTGATTGTACATTACCTAGTCTAGGGATTCAATTAATATGAGCTTCAGGTTATTATCAAGGGACACAGCTTCTGCTTCCTCATCTGTATAGTCTGCCGGACTTTTCAGAAACTGTCTGTGGGGGATTACGACCCCATCTACCTGATGTTCGAGAATAACTGATATAGGGGGCTCAACACCTTTGGCCATGACTAATGCGTACTTAGGATTTGCGATCCCGATAAATAGTAGCATTTTATGTTTCCACAAATTGTAGTATTCTCTGTCGAACTGTGGAATTTTGATACTAGTCACTTTCTAGGTACTCATCTTTAATAAGATTAAAAATTAAGTGTTTCAAAAAATATTTTACTTTTTGACTGAAAATAATTTTT
Organism: Oenanthe sinensis; assembly: GCA_028671895.1. Taxonomy (NCBI): domain Eukaryota; kingdom Viridiplantae; phylum Streptophyta; class Magnoliopsida; order Apiales; family Apiaceae; genus Oenanthe; species Oenanthe sinensis. Next base: position 21,684,561 of record CM053807.1, read on the forward strand.
GAACAAAAATAATTTTTAGAAAAAAAATTATTTCGAATAAAAAATTATTTCGAATTAAAAATAATTTTTGATGTCTGTATGAGTTACGGAATATTTGGTTTAGATCTGATAAAAATATCAACTAGCTCTGATACCAATTGTTGGTCCCTGATATTGTAGAAGGGGGGTTGAATACAATATCTATAAATCGTCACAAAATTTCAGATATAAAATTTTATTTTAATTAATCACAAAATATTAGTCTTAATGAAATATTGTTCAAGTAGAAGATATAATTTTAACTTGAAAAGTATTACAAAATTTATCTGAAGATTAGAGTTTATAACTGATAAATTAATCTAGAACGAATTCAACATGAAGTGTTCGAGTTTAATCAATTATATTCAAACTTGCACAGAAATCTGTGAATATTACAATGCAGACAAATTTCTGAATTTGAACTGATTTTTTTAACGCTAAATTGTGAAGCCCTGATCTCATATTTATAGAGGTTGGAAAAGGCCTAGCATGACCTTTATCATAATGACTTAATTTAACAAATTTAACACTTGTATGACTTAGAAAAAGAGTGGGCATGACTTATAAATTCGGTATGACTTGCTGAATTCTCGGTATGACAGATTCTTTTGGCTGTTACTAGTAATGATGATGTCAAAAAGGGGGAGAAAAGAGGTGAATCATCCTTCAGGAGAAATAAGGATGATACATGCAGAGATGATAAAAGGGGAGTTAAAAGGAGGAGAGATGGTGATGATGGAGATAGTTCTCATGGTTCTAAGGGTCCTGATGATGTGCAACAAAAACATAATGTAGTAGCAAGAACTCAAACACACCAGTCATGGACTGGACATGGGAAATCAGAGTCTAAGTCAGACTCTGATAAGCAAAAGAAAAATACAGATTCTGATGAAATTCAAGATCCTACATATTGGAAATGCAGTCAATCAAATCTGTAATTAATAGCTAGAAAGAAGACAGGACTTGAAGGACTTGAAGAATCTGACATTGACAGAACATCTACTCTAACCAGGGATCATCAATCCTTGACAGATAGGCAGTTTGAGAATATCACACAGAAGCATTTAAACAAAGTGGTGTCTGCTCAAATTATTTATAATATTTTTGAAAGGAAGATGCAAGGAGGACAGGGAGGCACATAAAAGGTGCATAATGAGTTACTGGTTTATTTTTTAAAAGGTGAATCAGCTAGATGGATAAGTCAATCAAACTTCATATTTTTCAAACAGGATGAGGAATGCAGTATATTAGATTTCTTCTACAAATTGCTTATGAAGTTAACAAAAGTAAAGAAGCTGTCACACATAAATGGTTCAAGGAGATTGACAGGAAGCTGACTTTGCACAGACAGGCAAATGGACAAATGGGCAAATGGGAAATGATCAAGCCATGCCATTAGAAGAAAAACAAGTCAAATTTCAAGAAGGTGTGGATCATTACTTTGGGTTTCAACCTATGAGTGGGAAAGTTAGTGTTCTAATGTTGAAGGACTTAAAAGATCAAGAAAGCAATGCAAATGATCTGAGAGCAGCTTACTGTCAAATCAAATGCTCAAGTGAAGAAATGAAGAAATTGAAGAAATTTGTTGGTGAAGCTCTTGCAATTGTGGAGGAAAATATGTTGAATTCATTTTTGAAGAATAATCCAGCTTTTGAGAAGATTAAATGAGAAGTAATTCGTTTTCCTTTATAATTCTTTTATACTGTTCTAGATTAATTGTTTTATTCTTTAGTTTTGACATCATCGAACCTTGATTTATGCTTACATTTTATAAAGCATAAATAGGGGGAGATTGTTATGAATATATTCAATTGATGATGTACAAAATACTAGAACAAGGTCTAGCATAGTTTATCTGTAACAAGTCTTTCTAGTCTATGAAATGTATAATCAGAGTCTAGATAGTCAACATTCATGATACTTGTACTTAGAAGAAATTCTGTAGAAAGGGAAACCAGAGTCTTCATGAAGATCAGAGTCTGGAAGGTGATCAGAGTCTATAGACCATCAGAATCTATGATCTATAAGAGTCTACACATGATCAGAGTCTGAAGATCATCAGAGTCTGAAGATTTTAGAGTCTATACAGTTAAAGTTAAATTTGGAAGAAGATCACAGGAATGGAAAGTCTTCGAAGAACAAGATAAATATATTGCAGATATGCTATGGGAAGGAAAGAGAATTATAAAAGGAAACTGTCAACTAATAATTAGGAATTATATTCCTAATATAATTTATCTTTCTATTATTAGTTGATAGGCAGCTCTCTATATAAACTTTATGTAACCTAATTGTAAGAAGTGGTTGTCGAAGCATAATTTGTCTTAGTGAATTTTGTGAGAGCATAGAGATAGAGAGAGTTGCTGTGATAAACACAGAGAAGCTGTTAGGGTTTGTGTACACCCTAGGAGAGTTTTGTATTGACAAATCAATAATACAAACAGTACTTATTCACATCTGTGTGTTTGATCTTTATTCTTAATTCATATATGTTATTTCATATTAAATTGATTTTAAATCAAGCAGAAAAGACACACAAGTATTCAACCCCCCCTTCTACTTGTGCAACTGGGAAAACATGCCCCAATAAAAATCTTTTATTTCATATAAATAGAGTCAAGTTCTCTAATTTTCATTTCTTTTAATCATTTTCTTCTTTTTATAGAGAGAAACATAAAAGAGTAGAGAGATATTGGGAAATTTGAGAAAATTATTTGGTGATCAAGCAACTTGATAATACCCCTAATTCTCGGAGTCCATTGTGCTCGGACCTAAGGATGACACGTTGGATAACAGCTGAAAGTAACGAAAGAAAGACAAAAGGTGGCAGTTGACCGAAGCATGGCAGCAGAATTCTAAGGACAAAGGCAAACATAACGGTTCGACATATTAACCAATCAAGGACAACCTAGTTGATGTGAAAATAAAGGACAAATGACAGTATTATGGCCAGTAAAAGGACAACAATAGAGAAATGACAAACAATGGAAAGGGATATGCGGCGCCTAATCGGGTAATCCTTATATCTGGCAGGCAAAGGTTGTACCACCTTCTCACAAACAGGTATATATATACCTCTGTCATAAAGAAGAAATGGAGGTCATTCATTACACACACACACACTCTCAGACACATAATGATATTCTCTGAATATCACAAATATTAAACACTCACATTAAACTCAGTCACTAGAACTTTAAACACAGATACATGCTTCGGTTATTTCCTCCCAATAAACCGTACTGATTCTTACAGCGGAGGTTCTTGACGGCCCCACACCCCCGTCTAGGAATTTTTTTATAGGACCCACATCTACAGTACACCACATCAGTCCTACCACCTCACCATGGCGTGGGACGGTCCCGACCACTGGATGACCGAAGGCATTATCAAAACTGATCTTACATGCAATTGTATATTTGGAATCGCGAGGTTACAAGTTTCGTTGTGGTATAAAAACTTCGACGATCAAGCAAGGTTTCGGAAATTGGTGTGTTAAAAGCTTGGATTTTTGAATTTATTGATTATTACAAAGGTAATGATTGATATATTTGGGATTTTTGGGTTTAAATTCATTTTTATTTAAAAATTAATTTTTGTTAGTTTATAAATTAGGGTTTGTGGATTTTAATTTGGGGATTTGGATTTATTATGATGTCTTGGTATGAAACGAGTTAGGTTTATGATTTGGGGCTTGAAATATTGATTTTTGGAGTTAAAAAATTGGGGTTTGAGGTTGGTGGCCGGAGATGGGTTCGCTAATGGCCGGAACTGCATTGTCGGTGGTGGGGTTTGGTCTAAAAATGGAGGAATAAGGTGGGGATGATGTGATTTTTTATTGGTTTGTGTTAGTTTTGTTAACGGGAGCTTGGATTGTGATTGTGTGTGTGTGTGTGTTTCGGTTGGTGCACGACACCACCGCGGCGGCAGGGCCGACCGACAGTGGTAGTGGTGTTGTCATGGTGTTATAGAAACGAAGGAGGAAGGGAAGAGGAAGGAGAAAAAGAAGAAAGAAGGAAGAAAAAGAATAGAAGATAGCGAGAGAAAGGGGATGACCGAGAGAGAGGGGGTGATATCGAGGTGGAGAGAGAGAGAAACGCGGGGGAGAGAGATGAGGGGAATAAGATGATGATGTGGCAGTGGGTGGGACCCGCTGCACGTTTGGTAAAATTTTTGGGGAATATTTGATATATTTAAGAAATTGAGTTAATTGGAGTATTTTGGTGAATAAAAATAGGATTAAAATATTGGATAGATTATTTTTAATCCCGGATTATTTGAGATAAATAATGGTAATATTTTATATATAGATTTAAATGCCAAAATTAGAATATTATATAAGTTGGGTATTTAAATTTATTTTAGAGTATTAAAATTTAGAGAAAATAGAATTTTCAGATTTAATAGTTTTAAGATTAAACGGAGAGACCGGAAAATCTATGGATTAAAAAAATTTCCTATTATATGAAGGATGAAATATTTATTCCTTGTTTATGTTGTGAACTAGAAAACTTCGGATCCTGTTAGAGTTTCAGATTTAAATTGATATTTTGGGTTTTATTTTTATAGTTATTGCTTGCCTCCTGCTCAAATCAAGTTTACTTCCACTCTTTACTTCAAATTTTGAATCGTGTTTTATGTTGTAAGGAAGCCAGCTATATAATTCGTGGTATACAAATTAATTTTGTATGCCTGTTATATTGTGATTGGAGCTATTAATGCTTGTTCGGAAATTCTCTGAGTTAATTGTGATTAACTGATAAAATTCTAGATTTTCAAATGCTTAACTTTTAATCTTGATTTATTTGGATATCCTGTTGCCGAATTTTGATTTAATCTCAGTGGAGGTACTTGCCATTAAATCTTACTCCCTCCATCCCACTTCAATTGTCTCATTTGATGTCAAATTTAATTAACTTTGATCAAAAATTAAAAATATATATTTATAATTTTCAAAATCTGAAAAGTATATGGTAAAGAAAATTATATAATTTTTTTAATGATATATATATATATTTTTTTTAATTTTTTTTAATTATATAATATATGTAATATTTGGTCAAAATTTAAAAATTTTGATCATTGAAAAGTCAAATCAGTCACTTAAATTGGGAGAGAGGGAGTATATTTTATTTATAAACTTTTCGCTATTTTAAAAAGTTTCCGAGTATTGCAAAATATTAAAATCATTCATTTCTTTTACGGCCACCTATTTCATTTGAATTTATTTTAGAGTATTAAAATTTAGAGAAAATAGAATTTTCAGATTTAATAGTTTTAAGATTAAACGGAGGGACCGGAAAATCTATGGATTAAAAAAATTTCCTATTATATGAAGGATGAAATATTTATTCCTTGTTTATGTTGTGAACTAGAAAACTTCGGATCCTGTTAGAGTTTCAGATTTAAATTGATATTTTGGGTTTTATTTTTATAGTTATTGCTTGCCTCCTGCTCTACTTCCCCTCTTTACTTCAAATTTTGAATCGTGTTATATGTTGTAAGGATGCCTGCTATATAATTCGTGGTATACAAATTAATTTTGTATGCCTGTTATATTGTGATTGGAGCTATTAATGCAAAATATTTTAAAAAATTTCCGAGTATTGCAAAATATTAAAATCATTCATTTCTTTTGCGGCCACCTATTTCATTCGACGTTCCGGGGCAAGGGCCCACCCGATTCCCCATCAAAATTTATTCCTTACCCTATTTTATTAAATAATGGATTCTTTACCTTGGTTTTATAAACCAGTGTTTACCAATATATATTTATATTATTTTAAAACTTATACGCTGAGATATTGTGGATTTCAGTTCAATAGTCGTACCGAATCCTCTAACCCCGAATTTCGGGTCTTCATAGAATTTGAAAAATATATTATTATGTCAAACACAAGGGGGTGGGGTCATGTACTATATGTATATCATCTAAAAAAAAAAATCTCAAAAACCTTGTAAGAAATGATGCTGCCGAAAAGAAAGAAAATTTAAAGTCTACCTGACAAGGACCATGGTAGATGCTACATTCAATAAGCTAACAAAGTTCTAAAAACAAAATATGAGCACATTCGTTTGTGCTAACAGGCTTCATTCCCATAACAGAAACTAGACTCTCTGCATACCCAAAACCATATGTCCAATAGGGAAGCTTGAAACGAGGGTAAAAGAGATGCATACTACTGCTACCCGCTACATGGGTTTCTGGATCTATACACAAATATTTGAATAATTCCTCATTACTGAATATTAAATCACCATCCCTAGAACATTCAAGAATCCGCATATGTCTTCCCAAAGTTATTGGTCCAATTGTGTAAATCTTACTCCAAGTTTCACAGTCACTTGACATTGTCTGATTGAGAACAAAAACATCAACACGACTTGTTTCGGCCAAATCGTGGACAATAAACGCAAGTGAATTTCTCAAATTCACCAAACGACATTGTTTGGGCAAATGATCCGGGCCATGTAAATAATCTGGGCTAGAAAATAAAGTAAAAAGCTCCTCCCTTGTATTAAAAGAGATCACAGAAACTGTTTTATCACCTAATCTATAACAAGTCAGATACACAACTTCACTAATACTGATAGCACGATAAGGAAGGCGACGACCCGTTAGTATGAAACTAGAGGAAACATTGATTTTACCCCAAGAACCGACATTACAAGAGTAAACATTAGCAACTAATGGCCCTGCAGCATCAATATTTGTCATGTAAATTACTTTGTAATCATTCTCAATCGGATCAAAACTAAATGCGAAGCATAATTCATGTAAATATACTTTAGTTGAAGACAAGGGAGGCGGAACATTGGTGTACTGATGAGTAGCAGGGTTCCATATTCCCAAATACGGTATTGAATATGAATTCCAATGGTATTGGTACAGACACACTAAGCCATTTACCGAACCAGCTAACCTTATGTCAGGTAACAATAGAGGGTGGTCTGATAGTTTTGCGTCGTCATCAGGATGTTTATAAACAACCAGGCAGTCGTTATTGTCGATAGAGGAGCGAGCGTAGTGAGATTTAATGAAGACCGGATCGCAAGAGATTAGATATTGCCATGATTTACAAACGCATTGAAATCGCATAAGAGATTTCACAGACAGTCGGGTGAGAATCTCAAGTCGGATGATATCTTCGGGAATAATAGGGTTCTCGCGATACACATGAAAATTAGTCTTAGAGTCCGGAAACAAACTATGCATGACGTGATTATTTACCACTAAATCAATTAAATATTTAATGCTTTTGATGTTAATCTTCGATAAATAAAGGAGTGATACAGATATAACCAGCACCTTAAAGCCATGCTTCAACGTGTTTACCTCTGACGATTTGTCATTAATCTCTTCCTGGTTGGAATTCCACGCTAGGTAGCCTATGTTCATACCCATGTTGGTGGTTTCAGGCGGAATATAATTGATATATATATATATATATATATATATATATATATATATATATATATATATATATATATATATATATATATATATATATATATATATATATATATATATAGTATTCCGTAAATCTGAAATCCTCAAACCCTAAACTTCTTTATTATATACGAGATAACTAATATATTTAAGTAAATTGATTTTTTTATATTTTTATTGATATTTAATATAAAATTTTATAATATTAAGAATTTAGGTTAATATTATATGTTCTCTTATTTTATATAAATTTATTCTATTTAATATAAATAGGTTATAATTTGGACCCGTATTATAATAAATATATAATTGGGTCTAAAAATAAAATTTTAGTTAATATAGATATTTATATAGTTAGGGCCCATATTATAATAAATAAAATTATATAATTTCAACTTATGTTATAAATATATAATTGAGGCTAAAAAGTAAAATTTTAATTAATATAAATATGTATATAGTTTGGGCCCGTATTATATTAAATAAAATTATATGTAATACATGTATATTTTTAAGCCCGTGGCCCGAACAATTGACCAAACAAAATTAATATATCAAATTTCGTTTCGCCCCATCCTAATTTTATTTAAATTTTATTTATTTACATTTTGTTATTATATTTTTATTTACTAGATTTTAACCCGTAAAATACACAGATATTTAATTTTTATTTATTTTTGTAATATTAATTTTAAAATTATTAATATTCTTACAATTGTAAGGAATTTTAAAATATTATTGTTTATAATATTTTAATTATATATACATATATTAATCGGAAAATATAATCTATCTATTATTATATATCTAATAGGACAACATGAGCAAATTTAATAATGTGAAATGAGAATTTAACCCCTTTCTAATAAGTATACATTATAATTTAATTATATGAAATGACTACTTAACCCTTATGATATGGATAAAAATAAGCCCTAAAGACACAATTAATGTAGCATTAATTAAACCTAGTTTGGTCTAAAAGGGAGACCCATTTAATGATACTCGAAACCCTAATTATTAAATAAATTCATAATTAATTAATTAGCTAAATATACAGCTAATTAATTAAGTCCAATTACCTAGAAACTACTCCAAGGAGTAGCCCCCAAGACACCTCAATCAATGGAAACATATTCCTACATGTAAATTACTTATCACAAGAAGAATCAAGAATCCTTCTAGAAATTACCTTATCCATCAAGGTTCCTAAACCTACTCTAATTCTTAGACTTTCTACGTTTATATAAAGGGCCTAACCCCTCATTATTAGAACTACGTCTGGCTTGATTCTCATATGAACTGAGATACGTATGCATCTTGTGAGGGCAAAATTTAGCTATGAAACACAAGTGCAGCCATTAAAGCTCGATAAGCTCTGACATTCATCGCAATTAATACACCCTAGTTTTTAATCCATAACATTTGGCGCCGTCTATGGAAAGACAACATCAACCATGGCAAGAACATGAAGAACTGATGAAGATATTACCCCTTCTACAAGAGACCCAACTGCTGTGATTCCTTCTACGGGAGACCCGACTGCTATGATTCCACCAAATGAAACTCAAACCACTGAAGTCCCCGCTACCATGATTATTCCTACTGGAACTCTAGCCCCCAACACTCAAAGGCTAGGTTCGTTCAGTGAAATCAGCCATTCAACTAATCCTGAGGAAGTCATCCATGGATCCAACTCTTTATTCCAGGTAACTCAATCTCCTTTTATCGCTATTGCTCCTCCTCATGCACAAATTTCCACTGTTGTTATCCATAGTAGCACTGTTGCCCACCCTAGGCTCGGACTCTCCCAAGCTTATCCCCCTCCTTACATCCGAGGGTTGGAACCCCCACGAAATTATGAGCGTAGAGAAGGAGTCCGTGATTTCTCAGGACCATACTCAACTGATGATGAAAGCTCTGAAGGCATCGATATTAATCCTAGAAGGAGAAGGCCTGGCAAGGAACCCGTAGGGAGCCAACGTTCACAGTCCCGTAGGACACTAGAACAGAAAATTGCTTACTACGAGGCTGAACTCAAAGAGCTAAAGAAAAGCTTAGGTTAACATGACACAAGGCCAGCCCCGAGGCGTGAAACCCCTAACATCATAGAACTAGATGGAACCCCTCGAGAGTGGAGGAGGGAAACTCCAAGGGCTGATCCCACTGAGTTGCTACCACTCGGAGATCCTGATGATCTGACACCACCCTTTACCGAAGCGATCATGAACGCTCATAACTCAGGGAAGTTCTAGATGACAACCATCAAGACTTATGATGGAGTGAAAGATTGATTTTTAATTCGAAATAATTTTTTCTAAAAATTATTTTTGATCAAAAATTATTTTAAGTCGAAAATTAAAATATTTTTTGAAATACCTAATTTTTAATCTTATTAAAGATGAGTACACAAAAAGTGACAAGCATTAAAATTCCGCAGTTCGATAGAGATCACTACAACTTGTGGAAGCACAAAATGCTACTATTCATTGGGATTGTCAATCCCAAGTATGCATTAATTTTGGCCAAAGGTGTTAAACCCCCAATAACAGTTATTCTCGAACATGAGATATATGGGGTCGTAATTCCTCATAGACAGTATTTAAAAAGTCCAACAGACTATACAGAAGAAAAAACAGAAGTTTTGTCCCAGGTCAACAATCTCAAACTTATATTGATAGAATCCCTAGACTACGTCATGTACAATCACGTGGTCAATTGTAGAAATGACAAACAGATCTGGGATATAATAGAGATTATCAACGAGGGGACTGAGGAAGTCAAAGTGAATAGACTGGAGATCCTGACCTCCTAGTACGAGCAGTTTAGATCCAACCCTGGTGAGGGTATCTCTGAGGTGTTTCAGAGATTGAATAAACTGATAAACAAGCTCAACCTGAATGGGAAATACTATCAGAATCAGGAGGTCGATAGGAAGTTTTTGCTAACCTTACCCGAACATCTTGAACACAGGATCGTAGCAATCCGGGAGTCTAGGGACATGAAGGAGGTAACCCTAGAAAGACTCTATGGAATATTAAAGACATATGAATTGGAACAGATCCAGACCAGAGAAATGTATGGCAGAGGTAAGGTTATGAATTCCTTCAAAGCATTGATAATGGAAGCACCAGAGAAGATTGAAGTGAAGGCTATTGCACCTTCTAAAAGTTCAATGGAGTATGTGGTTTCAGAATTTGGACATACTTCAGATAAACAAGAAGATGGTGAGTTCTACTCTTTGGAAGAACTGGATCAGCTAGAAGATGAATCTCTAGCTATGGTTGTCAGGAGGTTTGGCAACATGAGATTCTAAAGAAACTCCTCCTACATAGTTAAGCCAAATTTTGGAAGGTTCCAAAAAGGAGGTTCTTCAACAGCTGTATAAAAAAAATGGCTACAAGACTGGTTTAGTTGATAAAAGCAAGTTTCGTTGCTTCAACTATAATGAGCTAGGCCACTTTGCAACAGAATGTAAGAAGCCTAAGCAAGGGAAGAAGAGAGAGAGTCTTATGAAGAGCTCAAGGAGAAGTATGATGCACTCTTGAAAAATCATGAAGGCAAGTCTTGTCTAGCAGAGGGCAAAAGCTGGGATGACTCAGACAATGATGATGAGGAAGAGCTGGGAAATCTTGCTCTTATGGCTTCATCCGAGGAATCACTGTCTCCCACCCATCAAGGAGGAATAGATGTAAATCCCTCTTGCCCTAAAATGTTTAAACAGCTTGGTAAAGAACTAGATGATACAAGAGATAGAGTTAAGAAACTAATTCTCGCAAATAAAGTCTTATATGATGAGAATGATGTTGTTAATATGTTAAAAAACAAATGTAAGAAATTGACTGAGGACTTAGCTTTTCAAGTCAATAGAGTCAGTTGCTATGTTAAAGTTGAAGCCTATCTCAGAAATCAAATAGAGGAAGAGAAGAAGGAGTGTGTAGACTATAAGAATTCCTCTTATATTGTAAATAACCTAATTGACCAACAGGAGATAAAATGAAAAGTTGGAATAGGCTTTGAGTACAATAAATCAGTAGGAAAGGCAAGTAACATAACGCTATTTAGAAAAAATGCTGAAGAAAGGGGTATCCCATATGTTGTAAAAGATACACCTAAACCTCTTTTTATAACCCCAATAGCTGAACCAATCCTTGAGAGCTCTATACTAATTGCTTATGAAATGCAGTTAGAGGATCTCGAGGAAGAGAATAAAATAGAGGAACAAGCTAAGGACATACAAGGAGGTAATGTCCAAAAAGAGGAGAGTGCACCCTAGACACTAGTGAAAGATTTGTGAACTTCTAGATCGCCCAATCCTAGTATAGGTGCTAAAGACTTCAAGAATAATGTGAACAGACCTAATATGTTTGTTAATAGTAGGATTAATAACAACAGATATCATTCTACTGAGAACTTTAAAACTGCTGATAAAGTTGAAGTAGAAACTGTTAAGCCACCTATTGTTTTAAAAAACATGTCTATTATTAATGTATGCCATAAACCTTATGGTATATTAAATTGTATGTTTACTTTTAATGTTATGATTGCTTATTTCAAATGCATGATTGCTAATAAAGATAACATGACACCTAGACAACACATCAATAATAAATTTGCAAAATCCAAGACTGCGATTCCTTCACCTGTCAAGAAGGAACATATATTCCTAAGTCTAAACAAAAAGTTGTTAAGACTGTTTATAGGAAAGTAAGTACAGTCAAAGTGGATGATACTATTATTTGAAAAGGATCTGTTGTTAAAGCTAACAAAGGTCAATTCTTTAAGTACGCCGGGCCCAGTCAATTTTGGGCTCCGAAGATGAATTAATCCGTTTGATATTTGCAGGGAGTTAAACAGGTAAACCAAGTTGTATGGATCCTGGACAGCGGATCTTCAAGGCATATGACCGGAGATAGAGCCCTGCTATCAGACGTGGTTGAAAGAGCTGGCCCGATCGTTACCTTTGGAGATAACAGCAAAGGAATGACTACGGGATATGGCAAGTTAAATACTGGAAATGTTATCATTGAAAACATCTCTTTAGTGGAAGGACTTAAGCATAATTTATTCAGCGTCAGTCAATTCTGTGATAAAGGATACAAAGTAAACTTTATCAAGGAGAAGTGTTTAATAGCTCATTCTAAAGACGACAAACTGGCCTTACGTGGAGTAAGGAAAAGAAACTTGTACGTAGCCGATCTCAACTTAGGAACTGAAGATGAAGCAAATTGTTTCTATTCAAAGGCTTTATCAGAAGAAAGTTGGCTATGGCACAAGAAACTCTCACATCTGAACTTCAAAACAATGAACTCTCTAGTCAAGAGGGATTTGGTGAGAGGACTGTCTCCGATGGAATTTATACAAGAAGGATTGTGTGAGGCATGTAAGAAAGGGAAGTCAAAGAAAGCAAGTCACAGAGGCACAGACACTACAAACATCACTAAACCACTTCAACTCCTACACATGGATTTATTTGGTCCAGTCAATATTATGTCTATGTCAAGGAAAATATATGCCTTAGTGATTGTAGATGACTTCACAAAGTACACGTGGGTTTTATTCTTGAACTCAAAGGATGAAACTCCACAATTGGTGATTGATCATGTAAAGCTGATTGAGTTAGATTCAAAGTTAGTTGTCCGAGAAATCAGATCAGATAATGGAACATAATTCAAGAATAAAATTCTGAATAACTTTTGCTCAGACAAGGGGATAACAAGACAATATTCATCACCAAAAACTCTGCAACAGAATGGAGTTATAGAAAGGAAAAATAGAACCCTGATTGAAGCTGCAAGAACAATGTTAAGTGAATTAAGGTTACATATCTACTTCTGGATTGAAGCAGTAAACACAGCATGTTATACCCAAAATCGAAATCTGATCAACAAAGATCATACGAAGACTCCCTATGAATTAATGGTTGGCAATAAACCAACACTCAAGTACTTTCATGTATTTGGAGCCAAATGTTATGTGCTGAAAGTTGGAGATGAACATCGTGGCAAGTTCGAGGCCAAGGCACATGAAGCTATTTTTGTCGGTTATTCAAGAAGAACATATATGGTGTACATAATTGATCAGCACCAAGTAAAAGAAAGTGTCAATGTTACTTTTGATGACACTAGACTCCCAAGTATCCAAAATAAAGATTCTTCTCAGTCATTAAAATTTGATAATTATCCAGACACACATTCTGATGACGAAGAAGAACCTAAGGTTGTAACAGGAAATTATGATGACAATAATGATAATGATCCAGGTAATAGTGGTGGTAACAATGGAAACACTAGAGATATTACTAATACCAGTGGTGGATAAACAAGTCATCCTGGCAACAACTCAGGGGGAGATGATGGATTTACTGGCAGAACACAATCTCACAATGAATTTCGAGGCAAATCATCAAGACCAAACCTACCAAGGGAAAGGATATGGAGCAGAGATCATCCTTTTGAATTGATCATAGGTGATCCAGATGTTGGAGTTAGAACCAAAAGTGCAACTTCAAATGAATATTTATTTTCAGTTTTTCTATCTCAAGAAGAACCAAAGAAGATTGAAGATGCATTAACTGATCCAGATTGGGTTCTTGCCATGCAAGAAGAACTCAATCAGTTTGAGAGACAAGAAGTCTGAACACTGGTACCCAGACCAAAAGATAGATCTGTAATTGGTACTAAATGGGTATACATGAACAAGTTAGACAGTGATGGCATTGTTACAAGGAACAAAGCCAGACTGGTGGCAAAGGGTTACTCCTAGGAAGAGGGAATTAATTATGACGAGACATACGCACCAGTTGCAAGACTTGAAGCCATCAGGATATTTCTGACATTCGTAACACACTCAAATTTCAAAGTTTTTCAAATGGATGTAAAGAGTGCATTTCTGAATGGAGAGTTAGAAGAGGAAGTATATGTGGAATAGCCCCTGGTTTTGAAAACCCAGAGTTTGTTGATTTTGTGTATTTTCTATTCAAAGATCTCTATGGACTCAAGCAAGCACCGAGGACATGGTATGACACTCTCTCTGAGTTTTTACTTAAAAATAGTTTCATTAGAGGTGCCATAGATAAAACTCTCTTTTATAAATTGCATGATAAAGATATGATATTTGTCCAAGTTTATGTTGATGATATTATATTTGGTTCTACGAATGAAAAATTGTGCAAGAGATTTGCTAAGTTAATGTAGAGTAGGTATGAGATGAGCATGATGGGTGAACTGTCATTCTTCCTAGAATTGCAAGTAAAACAAAAGGAAGATGGGATTTTTATTTGCCAATCAAAGTACATAAGGGATCTTCTGAGTAAATATAGTCTAGACGATTCTTCATCGGCAAAACCCCCAATGCCAACAGCCACCAAGCTTGACAAAGATGAAACTGGTAAGAAAGTTGATATCACAAGCTACAGAGGTATAATAGGCTCATTATTATATCTAACTGTTGGTAGACCTGATATAATGTTTGCAACAAGTTTATGTGCAAGGTTTCAATCTGACCCTAGGGAATCTCATCTTATAGTTGTTAAATAAATACTTAGATATTTGAAAGGTACACCAAATCTTAGAATTTGGTACCCTAAAGATACAGGTTTTGACCTAATAGGCTATACAGATTCAGATTATGCAGGATGCAGGATGGACAGGAAAATTACTTCTGGAAGCTATCAGTTTCTAGGAAGTCGGTTGATCTCCTGGTACAGCAAGAAACAACACTCAGTATCTACCTCGACAGCCGAAGCAGAATACATTGCGGTAGGTAGCTGTTGTGCACAGATCTTGTGGATAAGGAATCAGTTAAATGACTATGGACTTGCGTTAAACAAAATTCCAATTTTCTGTGACAACACAAGTGCTATAGCTATTTCTAACAATCTTGTACAACATTCTCGAACCAAGCACATTGACATAAGGTATCATTTTATTCGAGATCACGTCATGAACGGAACTTTGGTGTTACATTTTATACCCACAGAAGATCAAATAGCCGACATCTTCATGAAACCACTTGATGAATCCACTTTCTCTAGGTTGGTTAGTGAAATATGGATGTTAAACAATGGCTAATTTTTTATTGCTAGGAATTCATTTGAATTCATAAATATTAAATATTGATATTTAAAGAATTTATGAAGTTCGAATCAACAATATTCTGGGACTTATAAATATTTGAATAAATTATCTTGAGAATAATTTAATACTCTTAATAGATAATTATTTCAAGTATAACCTAAGTACTTATTTTTGTTTATAATAATTATGCATTTATTTTTTGCATTTTATAAGCAATAATATGTAAATTAATGTATGTTTTTTCTAATTATTATTGTACATTAATAATGATTATGTTATTAATTATTTAATTAATTTACTCATTAAATTAATTCAAGAATGAATTAATTTAATTCCTAAATTAATTAGAACAGTTAATAATATAAATAATTATTATATGTCCTTAATAATTTAGTATTATGTAAATTATTGTCTTAATTTTCTAAGTTATTATTGCTTGTTAAATATCTCTTATTATTATTATTATTAATTAATCTAAAATTCGAATAAAATTTTCATTATTTTATTTTTGAATTTTTCAACAATTAATAATATATATAAATATATATTTATTTGTTTACTATTTTATATTAGAATAAATAATTCTGTATGAGATTTGTTTTTAATCAAAAATTTTGGAATGACCTTTAAAAAGTCATACCGAGTTTTCTTTTGAAAAAGGTCATACCAATTATTTTTCTAATTCAGAGTTTTTCATTTTCTATTTTATGACTGTTATTCTAAATATTCGGTATGACACTTTTCAAATGACATTCCAGCATGACTTTTTAATAGAAACGGTATGACATTTAAAAGTCATACCGAGACTTGTTTAAAAGTCATACCGAGGTCATTTGGTTAAAAGTCATACCGAGTTTGAATGGTTAAAAGTCATACCGAGAAAAACCTATTTTCTTCATTATTAAGAGTCATTTTTGCTTGTTTGTTTGTTTTGTTTTAAAAGTCATACCAACTTTTAATTATTAAAAGTCCTACCGACTTTTAAAAGTCATACCGAGTATATAATTTATTTTTGTTTTATTTTATAAATCATATTAGTGTTAATTCTTCAAAAGTCATACTGATATACACACACACCCGACAAATACACACACACGTCTCAACATACACGCAGCTGTAGGACTTTTCAAGAACATTCGATTTTGATCTTCAACTGCATATCAGTTGCTTTGTTCTTGTTGTCTACAAGATTATGCTTGCTTGTTACTGTTAAAAACGATCAAAACAAATAAAGTACTGCCCGATTTTTGTAAAAATCGAACCAAAATTGGACTGAATTTTAGACTGGTTTTGTTGTGATTATTGAAGATTAAGGACTGTTGTTAGAGTAATTATGTGATTAAAATCATAATAAGGATTAATCTGCAATTAGGGTTTTCTTTTTAGTGTGTAATTTTTGAATTATTGGACTTGTATTTCGTATTTTATTGTTTTATTCGAACTAATTAGGTAATATTGCAATTTGTAATTCTAATTTGTAATAAAAAGTAATTAAAATGGCTGGAAATTGTGAGATTGTGAAGACAAATTTTGTAGGATTTTTTAATCCGGTGAATTGCTCAGTTGAGAGGTTTAGACCATGGATCATATTTTAAAATGAGCATTCACTAGCCAGAACTGCAATTACACTGGTCGTCCCGTTACAAGTTGATGCTTTAAGGACCCTGTACTCTACTGCGAGGAACATATCAGTTGCAGCAAGAGTATAATTTTGCTTCACCATAGGAGAACGTGAGTACATGGTGACTGAAAATGATGTAAACAGGAACTTAGGGTTCCCAACTGACAATTTCGTTAACCCACCAACTTTTCCAGAAATACTTGAATTTTTCTATGCAATTCAGTATCAAGATGACATTAACCTGGTGAAGATGTCAAAAGCTAAATTGGTTAGCGAGTGGGATTATTTCTTTGATACACTAGCAAAAGTGTTTGCCCCCACGATAAAAAGCAACTTCAATAATATCTCTTCTCTTCTTCAGAATATTGGGTATTCTGTGGCCCATAATAGACGGATTAATTTTAGAAAGCTGATATTAAAAGAAATAATAAAGAAAATGGGAACACTAGAGAGCAGGGAACAGAATGTAACATGCTACTATCCAAGATTCCCGATGCTATTCATGAATGATCTACTTTCAGATGAGGATAAAGCACTGTTCCAAAACAGTCTTGTAGAAGAATCTCCAACTTCACAGAAGAACTTATTCATAAGGCTCAGCAACAAAGTCAAGTTTCCAAATGTGTTAGTGGTAAGAATAAATTATATGGGTGAGATCATGGATCAAATTGCCAATCCTGCATAGGCTTAATCGCAACAGCAAGAGCCACAGAAAATTCAAGATCAAGTGCCAATGGAAGTTGAAAACTCTGCACAACTTTTATTGGAAGCTGCTCAACATGTAGAACACGAGGCAGAGGTACAACAGGTAATAACTCACACCTTAGCTTCCAATTTCCTACCTATAAATATATCTAATATACCTTTAAATATATCTGTAGCAGACTATGATTATGGTATTACACTTCAAGACTTCAGCCATGAACCTGACAACACACAGGTTCAATCCCAAGCTGAGATAGAACCTCAAACAGTTTCTCCTTCACCAACTTCTTTGAGTCAAATCAGAAAGAGGAAGAAACCTGTTAGGAAAGTAAGAGGTAGAGGTATCACGGTGAGTGAACCTACAGCTCTGTCTCCACCAACAAAAAGATCGAGGACTGAACCTGAGACAACTGCAGACTCATCTTTATCCTCTCATTGGGATATGGAATTTGATACGGCAATACAACAGTCTCTGGACTCACTCGATCAAACAGGTGATTCTATTGAAATTCATCGTCCGACCGCGGCATCCTGTGAAGAGTCACGCACACTGCTAGCACTCACACTAGCAGGACCTCCACTATCAGAAACTCACTCAAATGAGGGCACATCAAATGCTGAAGAAAATGTTTTGGGAACAAACTTAGAAGATGCCACATTCATAGTGGAACAAAATATTTTCGATGCTATAAAGTATCAAGTGCCATTACAGGTATTGAGGGGAATCACAGACTCTAATGAGCCACATATTACATTGTCTAATGTGGTGACCCCTTGGATTTCTTACATCCAGTTCCTTCCAAGGAAGTTCTCTTATCCACTAGTGGATTTGAGAGGCAACCACTCTTTAGAGGGAGATGAGACTCCATTAATGGAGTAGCTACGTCAGTAGCGGAGCCACTTCAAGTTAATCTTGTTGAGGACGCGTCTTCACCAGCATCAGAAGAATACTATGAGTCTTCAAAAGCTATAGTAATATATACAGGTACAACATCTAGATCTAGAATGGAACAAAACACGAGTGAAGTGAGGTAAACACCGAGCGAAACACATGCACATAGTTTAAGTGAATCAAACAAGAGTGCAAGCTAGGTGAGTGCACACACACACAGTGAACTATTGTAAGAAATGGAAGCTCTCCAGAAAGAAATGCAGATTGTTCAAGCTGAGTTGTTAAAAGTAAAAGCACAAGTCAAGTCTACATCTGCCTCTGTAACAGAACAGCTGACAATCGTGTGGAAAGATGTTGAAACTGTTAAATCATCCATTCTCCTGAAAACTCAAGATATCTAGAACGTGTAGAGTCTTATTGCTGAGGATATGAATGAATTAACCTCAATACATGAAAGAATTGATGAGGTTGAGAGAAGTTTAAATCTGAGAATTATTGAAAATGAAAAAATCTCAATAAAACGATTCAACAAGCTAGATGACGGGATGGTGCATCTGAATGAGGGAATAAAGCAGGTCTATCTGACCATACAGAAACTTTTTCAATCAATTAAAGCTTCCAAGGCTGTAGAGGATCCCTCAACTAAGGGGGAGAAAGGAAATGAGAAGAAAGTAAGTGAAACTGGAGCTAAAGGAGAAGAGGCTTCCAGAGATAAGAGAAAAGCAAAGCTGTATTCTGAAGAACAGTTTGAATCTTATGTTCCAGAACCAGAAGAACAGTACTATGCTGAAGAACAATTCATTGATGACAATGCTTATAATGAATCATTCAATCTTGACTACTGCAGAGCAGAGGAAGAAACTGCCTTTGATGAAGAATTTTTATTTCCAAAAGAGAAAGAGTCTGATCCTGCCTATGAAGAGGCTATGAAGAAATTAAAAGAAGACATCAAGGTAAGTCATGCTAAAACTGAGAAACTGAAAGCTCTAGTAATTGAAAGAACATAGGCTAAAAAAGAAGCAAACCTAGAAAAGCAGAATCTCTGGGCCATTGCAGTCAGAGAGAAGAAAATAGATGTGCAGCTAAAGATAGGGAAGAAATGGGATACTGCCAGAGTAATCATGGAAAAACTTCAGAAAGGACCATTTGAAGACTATAAGTTATAGTCATTTATTGAATGCTTGGAAAATTTAAATGACAGCCTAGATAATTTCATGAAGGCTCTGAAAGAAGAAATTGACTATATCACTGTGATAGTTGATCACATTCTAGATGATTGGCAGATCTTAGTCTACACAAACAGGAATGGTACATTCAGAATCTTAGCAAAGTTTTTTAGACAAAGATCATTGTCAATGGTATGGACCCTGTTGAACAAAATTAAAAGGAGTTCAGAAGAAAATGAGCTTCTCAGATAAAGACTCAGAGAATTTTCAAGTGCTGTTAGTCCTCAAATCACATATGATCCTCATGAAGTAAAATTTTACACTAACATGTTTTATCAGATCATGAAATTAGATGAGGAGTCATTGAAGGGTTATACAGTCAAATATATGATTGAAGTTGAGAAGATGCTCAGGTCTAAAAAGATTCCATCGTACATCAGGCAAATTAAGAAGATAGATTCAACTCATCCATTTGATGTAGAAGAAGAAGCAGTAGATCCTGTTGAGCAGGAAGTGATGTTTCAGTTAGCAAAGGCTGAACATAGAAGGTTGTATGGAGAATCCACTACAACAGAACAATCAGAATACGAAGAGGTACCAAGGACACTAGTGCATAAAGGTTCAAACCTAGAACAAGGTGAAGTTGATACTTTTGAAGACTGGAGATTTAGATAGGTCAAGATAAAAACTATGTAATATTTGTTCAGTACTAGAGGAACATCTATCTTGTATTTATCTTTCAAAAGATGAATCTGGAAAATTGTTAAATATAATACCAGAACTTTTTATTATTTATAGTTTTTATATGTTGCATTACTTTCTTAGTTGTTAGTTGAGTTATCCTCTAGAAATTTATGTGTTAAATGTTTAACAACAAATAAGGGGAGATTGAAAGGCATATGATTATGCCTATTTGTAATAATTAGATGATAACTCAACTCAGATAAGAAACAAAAGTAAATAACAGAATACAAAACAAGAATCAAGCGAAAAAAGTAAACTAGACACGAAGATGAAGGAATTTATGCACCAGCGGAAGCATTGAATAACATTTATTTGTATATATTCCTATGTATACATACATATAGATACAAAAACTATTTTATAAATTGAAGAATACCTCGATTGCTTTCCGGCAACAGCTAGAGAAGATCTTGTTCTTCAATCCTTGCAATCACCCCTCAAGTGTAGAGTGCTCTAAAGATATCCATCAAGAATCAAACTAAAAGATGAAGGAGGAGGCTAGAGAGGAAATTAGGGTTGCCTCCCTTTTAAAATATTTCTCACAAATATTAGGGTTTTTTTGTATTAGGGTTTATAATCCTATATTTATAGGCAAATATCTCAGCTGAGATATTTTCTATAAATATCTTATTATTAATTCCCTTTTTAATTAATTAATCTTATTAATTAATTAGTTAATGATTAAAACTATTTTAATCATTAATTCATTTTTCTAAAATCTTTTAGAAAATTATTTTATCTTCATATTTAATTACTTTAATTAAATATTTAATTAATAATATTAAGATCTTATCTTAAATAATTTATAATCAATTAAATCTCATTTAATTAATTTATAAAATTTGCTAAGTAATTATTTATTTCATAAATAAATAATGACTAGCTATCATTAATTATTCATTCATCTATAATTTAATCTCTTTTATGGTGTAACTCTTTAGGTTCAATATTAAGCCGGTAGTAGAAATAAATAATAATAAACATTTTATTTATTATTTATATAAATTCTATTAATTCATTAAATATAATTAATCTGATTAATTATATTTATTCTACATCGTGAGTGATGCTTCTCAACATATCGCGACTATCCAGATAATACGAAATCATTGCTTAGAATACTTAGAACCTATCAGTAATTAGTTACCGTACAATTAATTCCTTCTACCCTTCAATATCCCGATTAAATACAAAGCATGGAACTCGTGTCAAGCCTATCTAATTTAATCATATGATTTCTTATTCATAATGCAAAGTTCCTTTTAATGCAAATTAGAAACTCTTTCTAATTTCATTCACTCTGGCCAGAGATTCCTGAACTTGCATATCTAAGAATAACATAGGATATTCACTTCCTTTACTGGTAGGGGCAGATCCTTTATTGATCCGTTAACTATCTCCATACACAAATCACTATGCCCAGAATGGACCTAATGAATGTCCTAGAGACTAAGGACTAAACCAAAGCATAAATCATTGTGTACGAGATTACTCTAACGATCTCAAGTCTAAGGATACTTGTACAACTATTTACTTAATAAACAACTATCGACACGTGAGTAAACTCCATTAGTTGTTCTACTTATCGAGTCATGTTCAGTGAACTTATTCCTTAATAAGCACCTACATACTAGCTATAGTGTCACCACACAAATGTCTATGAGAACAGACATCCTCTTAAGAGAGCTAGCATAGTATGTACTGATCTTTACGGATTTACTAATTTCCAATTAGTTATCCTATGATCAGGAACTGTTTAAGTCTAAAGTTATTATCTTCTAGATCTCGTTATTACAATCTCATTATAATTCTAGAAGCTTTGCTCTAAATTATGGAACATCTTATTTAATACACTTCAAATAAATTAAGCCCGTAACATAAATACTTTATTATTATAAATGAAATCAAATAAGAGTAATAGAAAGTTTTTCCTAACTCATCATACATGATTGGTTTTAGGTCAAACACTTTCAATCTCCCACTTGGCCTAAAGCCAATCATTCTGGTATCTAATACCCATCCGCTCCTTATGACGATCAAAATTTAACTGAGACAGCGGCTTCATGAACAGGTCTGCTATGTTGTTATGTGTGTCAACTCTTTCGATCTTGACATCTCCTCTTTCAATGATCTCCCTAATCAAATGAAACTGCCGCAATATATTTTTGGTATTCTTGTGAGACCTCGGTTCCTTGGCTTGAGCTATTGCAGCGTTATTGTCACAATATAACACAATAGGCCCCTCTATGCCAGGAACTACTCCCAACTCAGAAATAAATTTCTTCATCCAAACAGCTTCCTTTGCAGCCTCACTTGCAGCTATATACTCTGCTTCTGCTGTGGAGTCAGCCGTTGTAGATTGCTTACGACTTCTCCAACTAATCGCCCCTCCATTTAGAGTAAACACATACCCTGACATGGATGTACTATCATCACACTCTGACTGAAAACTAAAGTCAGTATAACCCTCTATTTTCAACTCAGACCCACCAAAAACAAGAAAAATATCCTTAGTCCTTCTCAAGTACTTAAGGATGTTCTTCACTGCTTTCCAGTGGTCTTCACCTGGATTTGACTGATATTTGCTAGTCACACTAATTGAGTGAGCAACATCAGGTCTAGTACATAACATCACGTACATGATAGATCCTATTGCCGACGCATAAGGAATCCTACTCATACGTTATCTTTCTCCAGGTGTCTTAGGAGCTTCTTGTCAGAAAGGGAGACTCCATGGCTCATCGGTATGAGACCTCACTTGGAGTTTTCCATGCTAAACCTTTTAAGTACCTTATTGATGTACGTACCTTGGGTTAGACCTATCATTCTTCTTGATCTATCTCTATAGATCTTCATACCAAGAATGTAGGACGCTTCTCCCAAGTCCTTCATGGTGAAGTTCTTTGATAGCCACATTTTTACTGATTGCAGCATTGGTATGTCATTTCCTATTAAGAGTATGTCATCTACATACAAAATAAGAAATGTTACTATGCTCCCACTAACCTTCTTGTAGACACATGGTTCATCTATGTTTTTGATAAAATCAAACTCTTTGATTGTCTAATCAAAACGGATGTTCCATCTTCGAGAAGCTTGCCTTAACCCATATATGGTTTGTAGTAGCTTACATACTAGATGTTTATTTCCTTTGGAAATAAAACCCTCTGGTTGTGTCATATACACTTCTTCTTCAAGTTCCCCATTGAGGAAAGTCGTCTTTACGTCCATTTGCCAGATCTCATAGTCATAGTAAGCTGCAATAGCAAGAAAAATCCGAATTGATTTGAGGAAGGCTACAGGCGAAAAAGTTTTACCAAATTCAATCCCTTGTCTTTGTTTGAATCCTTTTGCCACGAGCCTGGCCTTGTAGGTCTCTACCTGGCCATTTACTCCAATCTTTCTCTTGTAAACCCACTTGCACCCTATAGGCTTCATATCCTTGGGTGCCTCTACCAAAGTCCATACTTAGTTGGCATACATGGAGTCCATTTCGGATTTCATGGCACTCTGCCATTTCTCTGAGTCAACACTACTCATAGCCTCGTTGAAGGTCATAGGGTCGTCTCCATCAATGACCACCAATTCATTGTCATTCTCAATGACAAGGCCATAATACCTCTCAGGTTGGCGAGACACCCTTTGTGATCTACGGATGGGCTGTTCTACGGAAGGTTGTTCAATATGAACAGGTGTTTCCTCTTGAACCGTAGTAGTTTGTTCTTCATGAACTTCATCAAGTTTAATCTTGCTCCCACTATTCCCTTCAAGGATAAACTATTTTTCCAGGAAGGTAGCATGTCGGGAGACAAACACCCTTTGTTCGGTGTAAAAGTAATACCCTAAAGTCTCTTTAGGATATCCTATAAACCTACATTTCACGGATCGAGATTCTAGCTTATCAGAGTCAACTTTCTTGACATAAGCCGGACATCCTGAAATCTTAACGTGCTTAAGACTCGGTTTCCTTTCTTTCCATATCTCATACGGAGTTTGAGGAACAGATTTGGAAGGCACCTTGTTCAATATATATTTTGATGTTTCCAATGCATAACCCCAAAGTGATACTGGAAGATCTGTATAGCTCATCATGGATCGAACCATGTCCAACAAAGTTCGATTTCTCCTTTCGGATACTCCATTCAACTGGGGAGTGGCTGTAGGAGTCCATTGAGAGACTATACCATTTTCTTTGAGATAATCTAGAAACTCGCCACTTAAGTATTCACCTCCTCGATCTGATCGAAGGGTTTTAATACTATACTTGGTTTGTTTCTCTACTTCATACTTATATTCTTTGAACTTTTCAAAGGCTTCGGATTTATATTTCATCAAATACACATATCCAAATCTAGATCGATCATCTTTAAAAGTAATGAAGTATGAAAATCCACCCATGGCTTGCGTGGACCTCGGCCCACACACATCTGTATGTACCAATCCAAGCAACTCCGAAGCTCTTTCTCCATGTCCACTAAATGGAGATTTGGTCATTTTGCCTAACAGACAAGACTCGCATGTAGGATATGATTCAAAATCAAAAGGTTCTAGTAACCCTTCCTTATGCAATGTCTTAAGTCTATTTTCACTAATATGACCAAGTCTGCAGTGCCACAAGTAGGTGGGATTTTCATCATCTCTTTTTCTTTTATTACTATGTTCAATTTGAAGTAAACTATGTTCTACGTCACATGCATACAAACCATTATTTAAAATACCAACACCATAAAGAACATTATTTCTAAAAATTGAACATTTATTATTCTCAATAACAAACAAAAAACCATCCAAGTCTAACATGGGAATAGAAATAATATTCCTCACAATTGAGGGAACAAAATAACAATTATCCAAATATAATAGTTTTGCCCGTAGGCATAAGTAAATCAAACGATCCTACAGCTACAGCAGCAACTCTTGCTCCATTGCCCATACGTAGGATCACCTCCTCTTCTTCAAGAGTCTTACTTCTCCTTAGTCCCTGCAACGAATTGCAAATGTGAGAACCACAGGCGGTATCTAATACCCAAGTAGAAGTTTGATTAAGTGACATATTTAGTTCGACCATGAACATACCTGAAGCAGAAGCGGTAGTCTCACCACCCTTCTTTTTCTTCAACTCTGCAAGGTAAGCCTTACAGTTTCTCTTCCAGTGCCCCACTTTGTTGCAGTGAAAGCAAACAGCTTTGCTTTTGGCGGAACTGGCCTTTTCTCACCTACCTTCTTCTTCTTCTTAGGAGGGCTCCTCTTCCTCTTCTTAGGGTTAGAGCCTTCACCAATTAGAAGAACAGAACTCTTCTTTGTGGGAAAATTCGACTCAGCAGTTTTCAGCATGTTATGGAGTTCAGGCAAGCTGACATCCAACTTGTTCATGTGAAAGTTCACAACGAACTGCGAGAATGAATCTGAAAGTGATTGCAAGACCAGATCTTGATTCATCTCCCCATCCATGACAAATCCAAGTTGTCCAAGACGCTCAATCAAATTGATCATCTTGAGCACATGAACATTCACAGATGATCCCTCAGTCATCCTACAACGGAACAGCTCCTTCGATATCTCATATCGAGCTGTCCTTCCTGCCACATCATACAAATCTTGTAGATACATAAGGATAGAGTGAGCATCCATATGCCCGTGTTGCTTTTGGAGCTCATCATTCATGGATCCCAGCATAACACACTGTGCAACTCTTACATCATCTATCCAATTACGATACACAATATGTTCATCACTATGTGCATCCTGAGCAGGTTCAGCAGGTTTAGGTGAGTCTAGTACATATTCCTTCTTCTCAATCCTGAGAACAATTCTCAGGTTTCGAAGCCAATCAGCATAGTTGGGACCAGTTAATTTGTGTGCATCGAGCATGCAACGGAGTGATAGTGCAGAAAACATTATGTATATAGTAAATCTGCAAATAATAAACACATAACAACATTTAGCAAATACTCTATTTCATTATCTAAAACACCATATGAATCGGGTCTTTATTCAAAAGTGCCTCCCACTATTCTATCTAATTTTTATATCCCTTATTGAAATTAAGCATTCATAATGCTAGTGGGATAGGGATCCTACATTCCATCACACAACCTCGGCTGTAGCATGAAACGCCATGTAACGTTCAATAGGCAGACAACTCTTGTCAGCTACATCTCATGTTATTCCCTAATCTTACTTTAGCCTCTTGAATACTTGAGTCACGGCTGTGGCACGACAAACTCAATATTCTAAGTCAAGTCAATCCCAACATCTCGTATAATTAAACTAGTTTCAAATAGCACACGGCTGTAGCACGTAACGACCATAAGATTTCAATTCATCATACACATCTCATGTTATAGACAAGTATCTCTTCTTTCGGAAACAACGCCCTCGGCTGTAGCACGAAACGACAGAGTTTCAAAAATAAGAAATACTTTCTATTATGTTGGAAGGTTATGACCAACACAAGCCCTTTGTATTTTATGGCCAATTACTACTTGATATTCTTTATATTTTAGGGGATTATATTATGTTACAATCATAATCATATTATAAAGAGATTCTTTTAGATTGGATTAAATATTTCAAATCAACTATTAATACTTGGAGTCATCCCAAGCCAGGGGTGGAGCATTGTCAAGAGGCGTCTCTTAATAACCCCCTTTCTTACAGATAGAACATCTGTTGTTTGACATAATTATCCTTTCATTTAAGTTGAAAATTCATATTCAATCATGTGTTTCATAAACACAAAAAATCACATGATTATATTCATAATATGTAAATAAAGGTCACGAAACAATTTCACTATTCTAGATTGTCTAACATACGCCTTATGTTAATTAAGTTCACCTAAATCTATCATCTCATGATAATTCAAGCATATATCACATATATATAATCACGAATAAACGAAAGATAGGCATGTTAAATCATATATTACAACATATAAGCATTATACATCTCTATGTATCACATGGTGTATTTAAAAGCAACTTAAAACAGTTAAAACTTGTTTTAAAACACTTTAGGAAGCTCTAAACAGTCCGAAACAATTTCAGAAAAATTATTGTAATATACCATTAGAACCGTCTCGGAAACACGAATCCAACGGTATATTACACGCCCCATTCTGAGCTCCCACGCACCCGCACGCGCCCCGAGAAGTTTCTGACCCATCCCCATGCGCGCACGCGCGTCAGGCACGTGCAAGACACCCTGTCACGCATCTCGGGTATGCGTTACAAGCCAAAAACCCTTTTTTAGCTTATAAAGCATGCGCAGAATGCGTTACACCTTTTTTTTTCTTCCAAATATTATTATTTAATTACGAATTAATTAAAAACAACTTTAAAAATCCATAATAAATAATTTATTGCTCAGAAAAATATTCTAAAAATACCTGGACGATCTACAACATTTGTAGAACACATGAAAAATATAAAATAAATTTTGAGGAACAATAATGAATTAATCATATTTAAATCATTATTATTGCTTTCAAAATTCATAATAAATATTCTACGCATCAGAAAATTATGAAAAATTAACTGGACTATGTACAACACCTATAGAAACCAGGAAAATTATCAAAACAATTTTAACGAATAGTATCATATTAATCATAATTAAAACATGATATTGCTTGTATAAATCATAATAAATACATACATGCTCATAAAATTCTGAAACTTGACCAAGAATCTATATGCATACAACCTATGCTCTGATACCATTGAAGGAATTTATGCACCAGCAGAAGCATTGAATAACATTTATTTGCATATATTCCTATGTATACATACATATAGATACAAAAATTATTTTATAAATTGAAGAATACCTCGATTGCTTTTTGGCAACAGCTAGAGAAGATCTTGTTCTTCAATCCTTGCAATCACCCCTCAAGTGTGGAGTGCTCTAAAGATATCCACCAAGAATCAAACTAAAAGATGAAGGAGGAGGCTAGAGAGGAAATTAGGGTTGACTCCCTTTTAAAATATTTCTCACAAATATTAGGGTTTTTTGTATTAGGGTTTATAATCTTATATTTATAGGCAAATATCTCAGCTGAGATATTTTCTATACATATCTTATTATTAATTCCCTTTTTAATTAATTAATCTTATTAATTAATTAGTTAATGATTAAAACTATTTTAATCATTAATTCCTTTTTCTAAACTCTTTTAGAAAATTATTCTCTCTTCATATTTAATTACTTTAATTAAATAGTTAATTAATAATATTAAGATCTTATCTGAACTAATTTATAATCAATTAAATCTCATTTAATTAATTTATAAAATTTGCTAAGTAATCATTTATTTCATAAATAAATAATGACTAGTTATTATTAATTATTCATTCATCTATAATTTAATCTCTTTTATGGTGTGACTCTTTAGGTTCAATATTAAGCCGGTAGTAGAAATAAATAATAATAAACATTTTATTTATTATTTATATGAATTCTATTAATTCATTAAATATAATTAATCTGATTAATTATATTTATTCTACATCGTGAATGATGCTTCTCAACATATCGCGACTATCCAGATAATACGAAATCATTGCTTAGAATACTTAGAACCTGTCAGTAATTAGTTACCGTACAATTAATTCATTCTACCCTTCAATATCCCGATTAAATACAAGGCATGGAACTCGTGTCAAGCCTATCTAATTTAATCATATGATTTCTTATTCATAATGCAAAGGTCCTTTTAATGCAAATTAGAAACTCTTTCTAATTTCATTCACTCTTACCAGAGATTCCTGAACTTGCATATCTAAGAATAACATAGGATATTCACTTCCTTTACTGGTAGGGGCGGATCCTTTATTGATCCGTTAACTATCTCCATACACAAATCACTATGCCCAGAATGGACCTAATGAATGTCCTAGAAACTAAGGACTAAACCAAAGCATAAATCATTGTGTACAAGATTACTCTAACGATATCAAGTCTAAGGATACTTGTACAACTATTTACTTAATAAACAACTATCGACACGTGAGTAAACTCCATTAGTTGTTCTACTTATCGAGTCATGTTCAGTGAACTTATTCCTTAATAAGCACCTACATACTAGCTATAGTGTCACCACACAAATGTCTATGAGAACAGACATCCTCTTAAGAGAGCTAGCATAGTATGTACTGATCTTTACGGATTTACCAATTTCCAATTAGTTATCCTATGATCAGGAACTTTTTAAGTCTAAACCTATTATCTTCTAGATCTCATTATTACAATCTCATTATAATTCTAGAAGCTTTGCTCTAAATTATGGAACATCTTATTTAATACATTTCAAATAGATTAAGCCCGTAACATAAATACTTTATTATTATCAAATGAAATCAAATAAGAGTAGTAGAAAGTTTTTCCTAACTCATCATACATGATTGGTTTTAGGTCAAACACTTTCAGAAAAATCAGATTAGCAGAAGTATTTTTGTGAGATTGTCACTCAATACTGGAAGAAGTTCATTAATATGTTCAAGCGTCAGTGAAAAATAAAGAGGTAGTATTTCAGAAGAATTCAGAAGATACAGAATATTTATAGTGGCTACTACAATTTAAAGTTAAAAGGTGGAGAATATTTATTATAGTATGGCACAAATGAACCAGACAGTACATTTGTGTGTCAAATAAAAAAATAAATATTCATCATCTAGCTCAAGTGGTTTTATGACAGAAGACACAACGAAGACGGGAAGATTTCAGAACTGACACATGGTTATCCAAGTTAAGATAATATTTTAATTCTACTATCAAAAGTTATTTAATTATTTAATTTATCTAATTAAATTAATTCAAGTTGAATTTAATTTAATTTATAAATTATTTAATAAAATTAAGTAGAATTAATTTATTATAAAAGATATGATTTAATTTGACTTTTAATATAATTCAAATGACTCATTAATAAGTCATACTGAATTATAATAAAAAGTCATACCGAAATATTAAAGAAAAAGTCATACCAAATATTAGAAAAAAAGTCATACTGAATTCTTTTGATAAAATGTCATATCGAGATGTTTTTTTAATTAAAAAGTCATACCGATTTTTTATTTAATAAAAAAAGTTATACCAAACTCTTTTGGATAAAAGGTCATACGGAGATGTTTTTTATTTAATTAAAAAGTCATACCGATTTTTTTAATTAATAAAAAAAGTCATACCAATTTTTAGAAGTCATACTCAGTCTTTTGAAAAGTCATACAAGTGTTAAAAATATCATACAGACTTAAATAAAGTCTGTAAAATGTCATGTGCTTGAAAGTCATACAAGATTTTCTACCTCTATAAATATGAGGCTTTCACTTCATATTTTAGTATCGATTGAAAAACATTCAAATTCAGAAATTTATATGCATTGTAATATTCATAGATTTTTGTGCAAAGTTTGGAATATAATTGTTAAACCCGAACACTTCATGTCAAATTCGTTCTAGATAACTTTATCAATTATACACAATTGTCATCAGATAAATTTTATAATACTTTTCAAGTTAAAATTATATCTTCTACTTGAACAGTATTTCATTAAAATTAATATTTCGTGATTAATTAAAATAAAATTTTAAATCCGAAATTTCGTGACAATTTTAGATATTGTATTCAACTCCCCTTCTACAATATCAGGGACCAAAAGAGGTCCATGAGGGTATTTGTGGAAATCACTCAGGGGTTCTTCTCTTGCCCACAAGGTCCTAAGGCAAGGGTACTATTGGCCCACTTTAAAATCAGATGCCCATAAGTTTGCCAAGTCGTGTGATCATTGCCAAAGATATGCAAATTTCAACAGCATGTTAATGGCACCTCTCAAACCCTTGGTAAGTCGTTGGCCATTTGTTGTTTGGGGGATTGACCTAATTAGGGAGCTACTAAAAGAAAAAGAAAGTGTGAAGTATGTTGTGGTAGCTGTGGATTAATTCATAAAATGGGCGGAAGCTGAACCTCTAGCTACCATTATTGCTGGGAAGCTAAGTGAATTTATTTATAGAGCAATCGTTTGCAGGTATGGGGTTTCATACAAATTAATTTCTGATAATGGAAAACAATTTGACAGGAAGGAAATGGGAAAGTTGTGTGATGATTTGGGAATAAAGAAAAGCTTTTCAGCTGTCTGTCATCCTCAAAGCAATGGCCAAACAGAAGCTGTGAATAAAATAATCAAGCATACTTTGAAGGCAAAGTTGGAGGAAAAAGTAAGGGAAGCTGGCCAGAGGAGCTCCCTATGGTGTTGTGGTCATATAATACAACACGTCGGTCAACCACAAGGGAGTCCCCATTTTCCCTCACTATGGCTGTAAAGCCATGGTACCTGTTGAAATTGGGGAAGGTTCCTTCAGGAGGGATAACTATCAGCCTGAAAATAATGAAGTCTATCATTGTTTGTATCTAAACCTAGTGGAAGAAATGAGGGCATCCTCACAGCTGAAGCTGGCTGCCTACTAATAAAGGACCAGAAGGTATTACAACAACAAGGTGGAACCTCGACCACTTATGGTTGGGGACCTGATATTGAGGAAAATGATGCCCAATATGAAGGTCCCAGGCCATGGAGCATTTGAGGCAAACTGGGAAGGTCCATACAAGATACGGTCAGTATTGTGGGAATGTACCTATCATCTTGAGAACCTCGAGGAAGCTCCTCCCAAGGGCTAGGAATGTCGAGCACCTCAAGAAGTACTACCAGTAATTTCTTTCTCTATATCTAAGTAGGAAAAGTAGGCCTCTTTCAGGCTAGGAAAATAAAACTAAGCTTATGCCTTTTCATTTTCAAGCTTCATTCTGCAACGTTATTCTACACTCGGGGGGTGGAACCTATAAACCTCCCGGTGTCTATATGTAATGTTTTTATTCTTAATGGAAATAGTGGTAGTTTTTTCTTTATTTATCTTTGTAAAAGATATTGTTTGGCATCATAATGGAAGCTTCAGCAGAATAAGTTCTCCAACATATCAAGCTACATTGAAGAACTCGGGGGGTAGTAGGTGACATGTTGCCCAAAAGGAGATCTTGAAAGAGCCAATTTTCAAGCAAAACCTGGGAGGTGCATGTCCTGGCTCCCACGGTTCCTTACATGACCCAGGAGGTGCCTGTCCTGGCTCCTGAGGTTTCATTTATTTAACTTGGAAGGTACATGTCCTGGCTCCTAAGGTTCCTTACATGACCCAGGAGGTGCCTGTCCTGGCTCCTGAGATTTCATTCATTTAACCTGGGAGGTGTCCTGGCTCCCAAGGTTTGTTACATGACCCAGGAGGTCCCTGTCCTGGCTCCTGATGTTCCATTCATTTAACCTGAGAGGTGCCTGTCCTAGCTCCCAAGATTCCTTACATGACCCAGGAAGTGCATGTCTTGGCTCCTGAGGTTCCATTCATTTAACCTGAGAGGTACCTATCTTGGCTCCCACGGTTCCTTACATGACCCAGGAGGTTCCTGTCCTGACTCCTGAGGTTCCATTCATTTAACCTAGGAGGTGCCTGTCCTGGCTCCCAAGGTTCCTTACATGACCCAGGAGGTGCCTGTCCTGGCTCCTGAGGTTCAATTCATTTAACTTGGGAGGTGCCTGTCATGGCTCCCAAGGTTCTTTACATGACCCAGGAGGTGCCTATCCTGGCTCCTGAGGTTCTATTCATTTAACCTGGGAGGTGCCTGTTCTGGCTCCCATGGTCTCATTCATTCAACCTAGGAGGTGCCGAGTCCTGGTTCCTAACGTTTTCAAAACATATTTGATTATAGTTGCCTTGTGACAGTTGTCACGATGTTACTACATAGTTCTACGTAGAAGGCCTCAAACAGAGGGGTTATGGTGAAATTAAAAGGAATTAGTTATTTTGAAACATGGCCTCATCAACGGAGAGATACCAGACATAAAGAAAGGTTCCACTCATAGGATGGCAATCTCATAATTATGCAAGTATAAGACAATGGGAAGAGGTCCCACCTGGGTCATTGATACCTCATCCATAGTAAAGTTCTAACACCGAAGGAGATATCAAGATGCCTTTGAATTTTTTCTAGGGAGAAGAGTGACAACCACATGATCTCTATGTTAATAGGTGTGAGTTATATCTCCTATTTATTCATTGATTTATTGGTAGCATTATACCTATGTGATTATTGTATTATGAGAAGCTACCAAAGGAATTACTAGCATGATTAAGTATGAGTCTAAGTCAGAGATTATAATGCAAGTCACAAAGGAAGGCATCTGAAAGCTGCCCATGCCTGTTGCAGTTATTTCAGAGTAAATAAAAAACATGCATCAAGACACTTGGAGATATGAAACCAGGCCAAAAGCATAATTTTGTTAGCAGAAAGTTAAAAATATTCAAACAAGCGGAGGAAAATATTCAATGTTACATTTGTGGAGCATTAGAGGTGCCCACCCCCTCATTTCGAAACCAAGTTCAAATATCCGAAAATAAACAACCATAAGAAGTTCAGGAAGCATCAAAGAAAATACCACCAAGGAAGAGAGGAGAGTCACTCTGTAGGAGGAGTATCCTCAGTGTTGGAGGAAGCTTTCTCGGCAATGGATGTGGAAGTGGTACCTCTAGAAGCCGCATCTTCAGGTGTTAGGGCTGCAATCTCTGTGTGCACAGTTTGAGATAATGGAGCTGGATCCACCACCCTTTTGGCCGCTTCCACCGCATCTTGAACCTGGAGGTTCCCCTCAATAGCCACCTGGATATCATTCTTTAACTCCTCCACCAGGGCCACAGCATCCTCACAAAGCAAAGACAAATTGAAGTCAGGAACCTTCTCATACATGGACCTCAAATAGTCCTTAACACCATTGTCATATCCTAATTCATATTTGGCCTTCTCCCTGGGAGCCCTAAGAGTTTTATAGGTGTTTACGGCACCTTGGAGAGAATTCACCTGATTTTTCAAATCTTGAGCAATACGGCATGGTTGGCCTCAAGCTCCTCTCTCTCCTTCTCTTGCTCCTTGATCAGGTTGCTCAGCTGACCTCTTTCCTTGGTCAAAGTGGATTCTGCAGTCTTCAATTTCTTGTTGACATCCGCCATTTTCTTATTCTCATCCTCAGAGGCTTTAAATTTATTCTTTATGTCCTTCAATTCCTCTTTTAGCTTTTGGTCACGCCTAGCTGCTGCTACCAGTTGCTCCCCGAATCTCAATTGCAGAAAAGTACTCTGAGCAGCAGAAGCCAGTAGGGCATGAAAAGCTTTAGTCAGTTTCATCTTGGACCAATAAGCAATAGCTTTTTCTGAAACCTGTTCCCCTAGCATCCTGGTAAAGGCTTGCATCTCAGGAGAGGCTGAAGGTACCATAGTCACTCGGGACCTCTTTCCTGAACGCAGGTCCGGAGTAGAAGTTGTGCCTTGGGAGCTGACAGACATCTTCCTCTTGCAGGAGGTTCCAGAGGGTTCCTGAGCAGCTACCACCACCATGATAGAAGAAATAGGAATGGAAACAATAGGTGTGGTGGTGGTAGGAGTGTCCAACATATCAACATCCTCGTCATTGAAAATATCTTCATAACTAGCTGATTTCTTAACAAATAAAGGGATCACGGGTGCCATATCTGCCCATCATTAAAAGAGAAAGAAATTAGTCAAACAGACATGGATGGCAACATATACATATGAGGATCATGATATAAGACAATTGATTAAGATGTGCACATGCATGGGAGACAGAAAAAAATGTTATATATATATATGAGCAATGAGGGTTGTGGAACCTTCTTCATGGGAGGTTCCACCACCAGCTTCCTCCACATCTATTGGAAGTCCGGGACCTCTACCAATGCAGAATCCAAACATCTCTAGGTTAGAATCTGCTAAAAAACTCTCCCCATCCTGTAACTTAGCACACATGGCCAGTACAATATCAGCTCTCTCCCTGGGAGCTCCCTCCAATGGGGTTTGTTTGGGGATCCCTACATGAAAGAACAAGGAAGGGCATAAGTTAATGGAAGGTTCTAGGTCAAAGACATTCTCAGATAGTAGGGAATCAAGGGAAGGTTCCTTACTTGGGGAAATATTGAAGTCCTTCCTGAGAATAGGACAATCATAGCAATATAAAAATTGTTCTACCCAATCATACATGCCTTTCTTGTTTCCCTTGATGCACTTGCCATGATGAATTCCCCAAGCAATTAAGTAAAAATAGCCAACCTTCTTCCCAGTCTCTTTCAACTGGTAGAAATAGCCTAATTCAGGGGCTGTTAAGGGTTCTTGGTGATGATCGGCATATGGTATGTACATGCACATTGCCATTCTATAGGAGTTGGGGGTCAACTACATGGGAGCTAGGTCATAAAACTCTAAAACCTCGAGGAAAAAAGGGTGCATAGGCATGGACATGCCCAATTTGAAGAAGGCAGCTGATGCCACATCATCAGGGACTCGTCTGCCTGAACCCATGTTTTCAAATTTGTGGCACCTCTCACCTATTTGAGGTACCACCAGCTTACACCTAGGGTTGTAGGTCTCTAGAAGTTTCTCCAATTTAGCTTCATTCATATTGTCACAGGCAGGCTTGGCACCTACATTCTTTGGAAGCTCTCTCTCTATCATCATCTTCCTCACCACCACTTCATCTGAAAGGTCCTCAGTGTTGTCAAAAAATACTTATTCAGAGGCACCAGGAAAGAAGGTGTCAAAGTCTAGGGGGAATATGTCTTGTGGGGATGAAACTTTGTCATTCCCACATTTATAGGATAAGGAGAGGTTAATGGGAGTTGCGTTGATGGTAGGTGGGTTAGAAGGATCCACAGAAGGACTAGGTGTCCTTAGGGTAATGGTGGTTGCAGTAGGGTCCAAAACCATTACTCTATATTTGGTTCTGCCACTAACAGATTGAGGTGCTGAGGGGATGGTAGCTCCTAGGTGGGAGGTCTCTTCCGGAGATGAGTCATTGTCAGCTGAAGGGGTAGATGAACCGGCTGAAAGTGTGGGATTGGACATTTGCCCTAGGAAAAAATATAATTTGAGAGAATTTCGAGAAAGCAAGGACTGAAACTAAGGGGTTCGGCTGGATCCAGGCTTGGTTTTAAGAAGTGGGACTAGAGAGGTTTTATATGAAAGTTTCTCATGTAAGGGTTCCACATAGGGGGTTCACATAAAGGTTCCACGTAAGGGTTTCATATAATGTTGTCAATGGGGCCCAATATCAGGCAGGTTCGAGGTTAAGTATTTTCATAATATCTACTCAGGCCTTGGCCTCCAATCACTCTTATGGATTATAGGATGCACATCAAACATGGAGTGAATAGGGTGCAAGGAACATTGTCTCAATTAATTTATCAGGTACCCTATGTGTGTTGTATGATGAGCATTAACAACAATGTATGAACTGTGAAGATAGGCAGCAGAAGCTATATCATGGATAAAGTAACCGTAACCTGAACAATCATGTGGGGAATGGACACAATATGTATACATGTTCAAGATTCAACAAACAAAAAAAATGACAGTACTATGTTCGAGCAAGCATGCAATTACAATTTGGCATTCAAAGAAGCACACAAAAGGTCATAAAGATGAAGATTAAGACATATTGATTATCACAGCAATAACGGATACTCGGTGAAGGAAGCTTACCTTAGGTGATGTTGAAGGTGGGTAGCTTGAAAGTGATGAGGGAAGCTTGAGGGCTTGTAGGTCCTTGAAGATGAACAGGCGCAGAGGAGTTAAATTCTTGAAGAGGTGAGAAGGAGCAAAAGTAAAAATGGGTTTGAGCGTGTGTATATATAGACGGGGGTTTGTAACAGCTAGTGGGGGACATGGTTGACAGGTGGCAATTTGCGACTGAAAGTGCAGGAGGTATGAATAGCCGTGGTGCATACAAACTCGGGTACCAATGCACCTGTCATCATGGCAAGGTATAGGTGGTTGGATTTGAAAGTAGATGTGAGAGTTTCAAGGGATAAGGAAGCCCAGGAGTTTCGGGTAAACGTTAGCTTTTGAAATTCAAAATACTTGGTTAATTGGGTAATGCTAGGAAGGTAGATAAGAGGTGGAACCTCTGTTGCAAGTCAGGTACAGGGCAAGTAAGATTCCGCTTAAAGGTCCTAGAGGCAATTGTCAAGAACAACTCGAGGTAGTTTCTGGAATTCAAGGCTTTTTAATATTAGGCAGATTACATAAATTGTCTATGGCATGGACTATTGTGTTAAAGCTGCTATGAATTATTTCTTGTTTCTTACGTCGGGTTAGCCCATGTAAGCTTAGAAGTAATTTATGGAAGCTGTACAATAGTTCATGGGAGGAATGAAGGGAAGGATTG
This sequence comes from Oenanthe sinensis, assembly GCA_028671895.1. Taxonomy (NCBI): domain Eukaryota; kingdom Viridiplantae; phylum Streptophyta; class Magnoliopsida; order Apiales; family Apiaceae; genus Oenanthe; species Oenanthe sinensis. The sequence continues at coordinate 21,722,509 of CM053807.1, forward strand.
AACCTCTCTTTAGGGTTGGTTCCTTTTGCATTTAATGGCTACAAGAGAAGTAATTTAATTGTTGTGCCCAAAATATCACGTGGGCTGGATTTGGGCCTATGGGTTGTTAGAGGTCCAATCCACTAAATAACTAGCCCTTTAAAGAGGTTCCAAGACAGAATGAGAGATGTTAGGGAGGTTCCATGGTGATCAAATGAGTCAGGGAACCTGCCAAGGAGGTTCAGAAGGTGGAAGGTCCATAGGTCCATCGAAGGATGAGGAACCACTGGAGGAAAAGGTCCTGATGGTAAGAAGGTTCCACTGACCAAGGAGCTTCCATTATATCAAAACTGGTACCTGATTTAAGGAGGGTCCAGGAGTCCAATAAAGTTGAGAATTAATCTGGGAGGTCCTGATATGCTCTAGTTTCCAGGGAACAGATTTCAGGTTCCATGGGACAGGTTCCATAAATTAGCTTCCAAGACAGCTGCTTGGTACCTCTTGGCAGGACAGTTCTACATGGACTGTTTCACCTGATTTTTTGGAGACAATCTCTCCATGATTATTGGAGATATATATACCATATTATTCAAATCAAATTGAGGATAATTATCAGGAAAATACATATAATTCATATATTCAGTCGATTATTCAACATGAAGCAGCTTCCCATGAGTCCTAGCTGACTTAGACTCTCATGGTAGCTCAATTACTTCGAGATAAACATCATCTACAAAGGTTAAAGCTTATCAAAACACAGCTGATTACTCATACAATGAGTCCTAACAACCAAGAACCACATACAGACTTGATCCCTATAAATAGGGTATGTAGGCAACTAGCAAAGGGTTCAAAAATACTTAGAAGGGAGAAGAGCATAAGAAAACTCGAGTATTCTTTGTTACATTTGAGGTACTTGACTTGTATAATCTCAGGATTATATGTTGAGATCCTTGAATCTTTGCTAGCTCAGTCCCATCATCATCATAAATCAGTATCCACCATTTGTGGAACCTCTGCCAGGAAGCTATTTCTTGGTAGAATCTTGTAATCTTTGTCCGCTATTTCAGTAAAGGATCTCCAAAGGTGTTGTACCGAATTCCTCTCACAACAAGTATTATAAAATTATCGGGGTCATTATATTCTTCCCTCCTTATAAGATTCTGCCCTCGGAATTATAGAAAACTTACCTGAATAAATACAAATACTGTTTTTGCATCTCTTCCTCGAATTCCCACGTTGTTTCTTCCGCTTTATGATTTCTCCATACATGCAACCTTTACCAATCGAATCCCTTTATTCCTTAAAGTTTGTATCTTTCTATCAACAATCTCCACAAGGTATTCTTCATAGGTCAAATCTGATTGAAGTTCGATTGGTTCATAACTTATCACATGTTTATGATCAAAATGATACGGTTTCAGCATTGATATATGAAACACATCATGAATATGTCGCAACTCTAGAGGTACCTCTAACTGATATGAAACTTTAGCAACTCTCCTTAAAATATCAAAAGGTCTAATAAATCTTGGGCTTAACTTACTTTTTTTCGAAATCTCATCACACCTTTCGACGGTGAAATTTTTAACAACATTTTATCTCCGACTTCAAATGTCATATTCTTTCTCTATTCATATACTTCTTCTGACTATCTTGTGCAGCCATGAACCTTTTCTTTATATTCTCAATGCTCTGTATCATTTGTTGTACCAACTCAGGTACTAACATTTTCCTTTCTCCAACTTCATCCCAATACAATGGGCACCTACACTTTTTTCCATACAAAACTTCATAGGGTTCCATTCCAATACTCGAATGATAATTGTTATGGTAGGCAAACTCAACCAAAGGTAAATGGTCATCCCAAAGTCCTTTAAAATCTAGAACAGAAGCTCTTAACATGTCTTTTAAGGTCTGAATAGTTCTCTCACTTTGACCGTCCGTTCGTAGATGTAAGCGGAACTCAAATTTGACTTGGTTTCTAAAAGTTTTTGAAAACATCTTCAAAACCTTGAAGTAAATCTAGCGTCTTTATCTGACACCATGATAACTGGCACTCCATGACGAGCCCCAATTTCCTTTAAATAAATCTAAACTAATTTCTCAAAAAGATATTTTTCACTAATAGACAAGAAATGCGCGAACTTCATTAGTCGGTCCTTAACTTCAGAAGTTCTAAATTCCTTAACCTCAAACAAAATCATTATAATCTATAGTCACAATATTATTATGAATACATAATGATCACCATATAACCATTGGATTGATTTATATGCCTTATTGCATAATTTTCTATATACCCAAGTCAATATACATTCTCAAATAACAATATATGTATATAATAAAAGATAAACACAAATTTATAAAAAATTAAAATACATAAACTAAATTTCTTATTAAAATGTTTAAGTTTCTTATTAAAATGTTAAGATATATAGTTAACTTTTATTTAAAAATAATTTATAATATTATATTATTATACAGACACACACACATATATGTTTATATGTTATATATATATATATATATTATATATATATATATATATATATATATATATATATATATATATATATATATATATATATATATATATATATATATATATGTATGTATGTATATAATTCTATTATAAACGTATTGTTTAATTCTATTTTTATTATTTATATTTTAATATTTTTGCTAAATTATTATATATTAGATATTTATTTATTTGTCTGTATAAATTAATTTTATTATTATTATACATGAATAATTAATTATATAATTCATAATTCATAAATCAAATAAAATTTACTAAAAATATTTCACAATTTTATATATTTATTTATTTATATAAGTAAATTTCTTTTATTATTATAATACATACTTATAAACCAAACACGAGTTTTTTATTCACACAGGAATTGCATAATGTACTTCCCGGGAGATTTGAGTTACTATGGGTCCGTTTGGGATTTTTTTATAAGTTACTTATAAGTTAAAAAAATGTATGTATTTTTCAATTTATAAGTTAATTATAAGTGGAAACAAACGGGGCCTATGTAACCCTAAGACATACAAACCAAACGAGGCCTCAATTGATATCTATCTTGCCAATTTTCAAAAGGCTTGCTCAGAGTCTCGGACAGTTATTTTTTATGAGCTTCTTAGTGCTGATATGGCAGAAAGTGTTCATCACAAAGCCAAAGAGTGTTGCCCTATATCTTATATAATTTATCCTCTTTCGATAGATGAGCTCAACCATCATGGTATTAACATTCTTATTTTAATATATTCCAAGTTTGATCCTGAATGATAGTGTATTTCTGCGAGTATATCATCTAAAGTTGACTGGTGTTTTTCTATAGAGCATATGCTTGTTTCAAGAAATAGTTATTGTTAGGTAGCAAAACTCGAGATAACCGACCAATACAAAACATACACAACAAAATTATATGACGCGGAAAACCCGCGTCCCAACTTGTATTATTAATCAAAATAATTATCAATAATACAACCACTCAATCACGAATACTTAAGCCTAACAATACCCAAGCATTACCTATCAAACATAATATGACTATGTATATGATATGGGTAGAAATAACCCTGAGGAAATAATAAATGAAAACATTTATTATTTCATTAATTAGACCTGGTATGGTCCAAAGGCTTGGGCCCTTGAAGCGAATTAGGAAAATAAGTGATAGGATCAATTGGATTTGTAAATCCAGCCCATCAGCTCTGTTGAAGCCACAGGCCCAGTAAGTCACTGTTATTTAATTAATTTCGTAATTAATAAGGGCTTAATTAAGGCCCGAAAAACCTGTTGAAGACCCTAATCCTAGAAGGATCTAGAAACTCAAAAACGGGAGGAATCCCACAAGGACTCTCACTCCTAAGAGGATTAGGCAACCCTGACACTGGGAGACTTGGCCACCAAGTCTCCTACTTCTAATCTGATTCCAAGGCCTCCATGCGCCTATATAAAGGGCCTAACCCCTCAACATTAGAACTACGTTTTTGGCTTGATTCTCATACGAACTGAGATACGTAGGCAGTTAATGAGGACCTGAGTTAAGTCACGAAACGTTAGTGCAGCCATTAAAGCTTGAAGCTCTCTCAAACCCTAGCATTAATTACGTATTAAAGACACCTCGTTTTTGATCCGTAACATTTGGCGCCGTCTGTGGGAAAACGAACAACAACCATGGCAAGAACACGAAGTACTGCAAGCACCCTTGAAGGAGAGATCCCTGACACCGCTGCCGACACCACTGTTCCCCCTATTACAACTCAGGAGCAACAAGCTGTTGTTCCAACCACCTCCGTTGAAGACCCTGAAGCAAGCACCCGGCGTGCCGGACCCCTTAGCATCGTCATTCATCCTTCCAACCCCGAAGTATCAATTCATGCTTCAGCTCCTCCACTCCAGGTAATTCCACCCCTTCATACAACTTTTGTTGCTCCTCCTACTATGCAGGTCTCGTCTGCTATAACACCTGACCCTCGTTATGGGCTCCCAAGGAACTACGAACCCCCTTATGAGCAAGGGCTGTTGCCCCACTATGCTTCACAACGAAGAAGTCGGGACTTCTCCGGACCTTACTCAACTGATGACGAGAAGTCGTCTGACGAAGATGTTAACCCACGAAGGAGGCGACTTGGTAAGGAGCCCCTTGGAGGGAGGAGTACCCAGCCCCGAGGGCCTCAAAGTAATGACTCCCTGAACCTTCAGGAAAGAATATGCGCTCATGAAGCCGAAGCTCAACGACTAAGGAAAGACCTGGAGAAGGCATTGGCAAGGCGACAGCGCCCAAGAGTGGAGGGTGCTGGAGAATTGATGAGAAACACCTCTGTAATAGATTTGGAGATCCTGATGATCCCACACCCCCCTTCACAGAGAATATTATAAATGAAAAGATATCAAGGAAGTTTAAGATGCCGACAATCAGGGCCTATGATGGAACGGGAGATCCCTCAAATCATGTTCTCACGTTCTCTAATGCACTGTTGCTGCAGCCTGTAAATGATGGCATCAAGTGTAGGGCGTTTCCCCAAACCCTGAGTGGCATGGCTCAGCGGTGGTTCAGTCGTCTACCACCAAACTCTGTTGGGTCATTCAAGGATCTGAGCAGGGCCTTCGTTGGTCAATTCATTAGCAGCAAGACTCATGAAAAGAGCTCAGCTTCGCTAATGAACATGCACCAGGGGAAGAACGAATCCTTAAGGGATTACATGAATAGGTTCACAAAGGAAGCCTTGAAGGTTCCTGATCTAGATCAGAAGGTAGCTATGATAGCCTTGCAGCAAGGGACTTCTGATGAAAATTTTAGGAGATCGTTAGCCAAGAGGGCCCCTGAAACTATGAATGAGCTCCAAGAGAGAGCAGGAAAGTATATCAAGGTTGAGGAAAGCATGAGGAAAGCTCAAGGGTTTCAGACCTCGAACGCCTATTCTAAAAAACGATCCAGCGATACCGAGTACACTGTTGATGCCAAGTATGCGAGGAATAGTGACGCTAATGACTCCAAGAAGAAAGGAGGTGCCAGGTTCACCGAGTATGCAAGGCTAAACACCGCCCGTAACCAGATACTAATGGACATTGAGAAGGGTAAAGATCTTCGATGGCCGAAGCCACTGAGGACTGATCCTGAAAAGAGAAATAAGAACGCATACTGCCGGTTCCATAGGGATGTGGGACACGACACTTACGACTATCGTCAGTTAAAAGACAAGATTGAATTTATGATTAGAAGAGGGAAGTTGGAAAAATACACCAAGGATGGTGCTAGAGACGATAGAAGGAACGACAAACGAAGGGACTCAGACCCCAAGGAAAGAAACAATCAGCCCAGAGGGCCTGTGATTAACGTAATATCAGGAGAGCCAACTGCAGTAGGCAACTCCCGAAACTCCAGGAAGGCGTATGCCCGGGAGGTAATGAGCATTATAGGAGAACCTCCTAAGAGGGCAAGGACTGAGGTCTCGTTGACCTTCGACGACTCCGACCTAGAAGGGGTGAGGTTCCCCCACGATGATCCCTTAGTAATCACCCCCACCATAGGGAATTCTCCTGTGAAAAGAGTCTTGGTAGACAATGGTTCTTCTGTTGACATCCTATTTTATGATGCCTATGTGAAAATGGGATACAGTGATTCACAGCTAACCCCCTCCAACATGCCCATATACGGTTTTAATGGAGTAGAGTCTCGGATCGAGGGGATCATACAACTACCAATGACTATGGGCGAAAAACCTCGAATATCCATTCAAATGCTGAATTTCTTAGTTATTAAGGCAAGCACTACCTATAATGCAATCCTTGGGAGGACAGGGTTGCATGCCTTCAAAGCAATAGCTTCTACATACCACTTGAAACTCAAGTTCCCGATTAGGAATGGAGTGGGGGAAGAAAGAGGAGATCAGAAGATGGCCAGAAGCTGTTATGTGGCTGCTTTGAAGCCTGATGGCACTGGGGGGCAGGTTCTCCCTATTGAAGATATGGATGTCAGAGATCACGAAGAGAGGAGGGGGAAACCTGCGGAGGACTTGGAGTCCATTCCCCTGGATCCTTCATATCCTGAGAGAGTGACATATGTTGGGGCTTCACTCCCCAAGGACCTAAAACAACAACTGATACAGTTCCTGCAAGATAACAGGGATGTTTTCGCTTGGACAGCAGTTGACATGCCAGGAATAGACCCCAAGCTTATAACACATCAGTTGAATATAAATCCTGGAAGGACAGCGGTCAAACAGAAGAAAAGAAGTTTTGCCCCTGAAAGACAGGAGGCCATTAAGCAGGAAGTGGAAAAATTGCTAGAAGCTGGATTTATTAAAGAAATCCAATTTCCTGAATGGTTGGCCAACCCTGTGATGGTTAAAAAGAGCAATGGGAAGTGGAGAATGTGTGTGGACTTCACCGACTTGAATGATGCATGTCCCAAGGACTGTTTCCCCTTACCAAGGATAGATATGTTAATAGATGCCACAGCTGGGCACGAGATGCTTAGCTTCATGGATGGTTTCAGTGGCTACAACCAAATTAAAATGCACCCCGATGACATTCCTAAGGTATCATTCATCACTGACTTTGGTGTTTTTTGTTATCTGGTTATGGCTTTTGGACTTAAGAATGCAGGAGCCACATATCAAAGGCTTGTGAATAAGATCTTCAAACATCTCATTGGTACGACCATGGAGGTCTACGTAGATGACATGTTAGTCAAAAGCTTAGACAAATCCGATCATCTTGCGCACCTGAGTGAGGCATTTGAAATTCTGAGAACCCATAAAATGATGTTGAACCCGGCCAAGTGTGCCTTTGGTGTAGGGTCTGGAAAATTTCTAGGCCTGATGGTCTCCAAAAGAGGCATTGAGGCCAATCCCGATAAGATTCAAGCAATCATGGACATGGAGCCCCCCAAGACTGTTAAGGAGGTCCAAAAGCTCACTGGAAGGGTAGCAGCCCTGGGGCGTTTCATATCCAAATCTGGAGAGAAGTGTCTGCCATTCTTCAAGGCCCTTAAGAAGGTCAAGAACTTTGAATGGAATGAGGAGAGCCAAGCAGAATTTGAAGAACTAAATAAGTACATGGCTGAGCCGCCCTTGCTTGCCAAACCAAAACCAAAAGAGGTGCTATTCATGTATCTGGCTGTCTCAAACTCAGCCCTGAGTGCAGTACTTGTGAAAGAGGAAGCTAAGGTTCAGAAACCCATCTATTATGTTAGCAAGATTCTGCATGGTGCAGAACTAAACTATTCAAAGGTTGAAAAGTTTGCATTAGCATTAATAATGGCTTCGAGGAAGTTACGCCCGTACTTCCAGGCGCATGTTATTGAAGTCTTGACAGACCAACCCCTGAGAAACATACTGCATAGCCCCAAGGCCAGTGGGAGGTTAATTAAATGGGCTGTTGAACTTGGAGAGTTCGAAATCAAATACAAGCCGAGAACGGCCATCAAAGCTCAGGCTCTAGCTGACTTCGTGGTTGAATGCACCATTCCAAACCAAGAAGTCGGGGGGCAAGAAGAGGATAAAGAGAGTGGAGAGAAGAAGGAAAAAGAGGAAGAACTCAAAGAATATTGGGTGCTCTTTTTTGACGGAGCTTCAAAAACGAAAACTAGTGGAGCTGGCCTAGTGTTGCAAAGCCTGGATGGCTTCATTGTCGAGTATGCAATTAAGTTGGATTTCCCGACAACAAACGAGGCAGAATACGAAGCTCTGATAGCTGGGCTTGGTCTGGCCAGAACCCTGAGGGTAAAGAATGTGAAAGTATTGTTAGGGAGTATACTGAACTATTCGTTTGAAGTATATGACATTGTCTTTTTTTATTGAGAATCTTGAATGCGTATTTTAACACTGTTTGTATATTATATATTGTGGATAATCTAGTATCAAATGGGATAACAGAAGATTAGATTGTCAGTGTCTATATATAATATAATAAATGTTCACAGTTTAAGTGGAGTTAAACAAACCACTGGAATGACTGAAGTATTATTTGGAAATAATCTATCTTGATTATTGAATAATACTTGTATGCTTTATGTATATTGAACGGGATTAAAATATTAGAATTGTTCTTCTATTCTGATAATAAAGAAGAACTAAGATTCTATAATATTATTATTGCTTAGGTTCTTAATCCGGATACAGTGATTGACACTTGTATGCAATGCACATGTTTTGATTCATATGTGATGTGATTTTTTGTTAATCACAATATTATGTTTTGGACAATGACATTGCATACAGAGTGGGATATTGACTATAAAAGGAAACCGTGTCCGAAAATATTCGGGTGATGATGTCCTCTTGAAAGCTCATAAAGATAATTATGCTTTAGTCCTGCAGGCAGATTTGTTCTTGCATAATTATAAGGTTGAGTGGATGATCAAGGATAAAAGATATTGATTAAATTAATTATCAGAAATTAATTTAATTAATGGACATTCGATATCTTAAACATGGGGAATTTAATAAGCAAATAATATTGGAGCCGAATTAAATAATTAAATTACGGCATTAGGAGAGGTAGTGCAAATATTAATTCTTTAGTGGATTGAATTAATATTTAATGACATTGGGCTTGACCCAGAATGTCATTGGAAGGCCCGACCTAATTATCCAGGATCCCTACTGTAGCCTATATATTCATCTTATTCTCTTCTAGCTATGAGTTGGAAAATACTAGGGTTTTTGTGAGCAGCCGTTCAAGGAGGCAACCAAGAACTAGGGTTCCAAGATCTCAAAGTTAGAAGGGAGGCAACCTTGGGAGGATCGAAGGCCACACTTCGCTCAAGGTGAATACGAGAATACAGTAGAAGACGTGGATTTGAATCGCTTGCGCCGTAGCGATTAAGGTTAATTTTCTATTCAAACTCGTTCATTTTCATATCATAAAACGCAGCATCATGATTCGATTGTCCCAACAATTGGCATCAAGAGCCAGGTTCTAGGGTTCTGCGTTATATGATATGATGTCCATGTCGTAATTATGTATGTATATAGTGGTGGGTTTGTATTGTTTTTTGATGCAGGTTGTTATCCACTATTATGGCCATGGTTGTAATTATGTTTTTGGATCCCACGTGGTTTATCGTGGTTGTAAATTAAATCATGAGGGTGGATCATGATTAGTTTTAAATTTTGATTTCTATTTTGATTGTAATCTTGTAATTCGAATTGTATTCAATTTAGATTATGATCTGATGTAATAGAATAGATTTTTCTGTTGTATTTGTCGTATGTAATTGTTTGATCAACGAAGATGCGAGAAACAGAGTTCTTCCGCTGCTATATGCTGTTTTCGTGGCTGCTTCGCTGTTCTGGCTACAGATTTTGCATACGATATCCGATTGGGGCGAATAATACCTTTTCGGAAACGGCAGAACGAGACCTACAGGCTGAGATGGAACCCATCTCCAGATTTTTCAAGCCATTCTGAGCTCGTTTAGGCAGTCAAACAGGCGGCTGAAGATTTTCGAAAATTTATCGATGGATGATTTTGAAGATTATTCTTCGGGGCCATAATAGTGGATGTATTTTATTATGTTTTACATAATGTTTGCTGATCTTGATTATTACTACTATGTGTTCCATGTTTGTTTGTTATGCCATGTGATACTAACCCTTCGCATGCTAGAACGACATGGACATAGGGCTGTTTTATTATGCTTTAATCATGATGAGTATGCTGCTATGTTATGTGTTATATGTATTGTTATTATGATACATGTGGACTGCGAAAAAATAACATAGGACGATGCATCTAGATAAAATCCTCATAGTAAAATACTAAGTGGGAGAGGGAATTAATTTGGTATTAAATCCCATGGTCTCCATTATTGTTTGTATGTAATTTAACACTAAGTCGAATATAAATTATGTATACGTCACCCATCGTGGCATGTAATTTATGGTGTCTAGAGTGTTATGGAAATTACTAGAACAAACTTCTAAAATTAATTATGAATATTGGAAGGTACATATGTCACCCAACGTGGCGTACTAAGTTTCATAGAATTCAAATAATAAAAGGATACCCTATTTTTTGATAGCTTTCACGCTCAACTAGGAAGAGAATCTAAAATAACACATCTTTGAGTATTCTTGCGTTAGTGTCTAGGAAAGCGTGCAGCTTACCTGGCCATTTAGATTGGTGTCTAGAAAAGTGGTTAGCCTCTTGGCAATGCTTCCACCGGCCTGGCCAGTCAGTCTGAATACTCTTTAGATTTGTAATTTTAGTAGTATCTTATTGTTAGGAGCAAGAATTTATCATAGTCAAAAGGCGCATCTGGTATTATTATTATTAATTTAAGATTTAATAATGGTATACACTTAGCTATGAAAAATAATATAGATCACCCTAACGTGACTAATTATTTAGTAGTAGGACCGAAGTAACATTTAAATAAATTTAGGTGGTATATAAGTCACCCAACGTGGCATACCGGAAACCTATGGTGTTTAAGTGTTGGTGTTTTAATTTTAAATAATTGTTAGAGGAACCCATTTTTTTAAACACCCTCTAATTATGTGTTATATGTATGATTCTCAGGATATAATGGGCTTTAATCCACTTTTTACCATACTTAAGGATAACAAACTTACTGGACCTAACTATATTGAATGGAAACGTAATTTGGACATTGTGTTGACTGCTGAGGAGTACAAATTTTGCATTAATGAACCCAAGCCAGAGGAGCCTGCTGAGAATGCTTCTGAAGTTGAGAAGGAGTATTATAAGAAGTGGATTAAGGCTGATGAGATGTCGCGATGTTACATTCTGGCAGCAATGTCAGGTGTTTTGCAGCATCAGCATCAGGCTATGGCCACTGCTTCAGATATGCTCTTTAATCTCAAAGAACTTTTTGGAGATCAGAATAGGGCTGCAAGGCAAGTAGCAATGAAAGCTTTAATAAACACTCAGATGGCTGAAGGGACACCTGTAAGGGATCATGTTCTCAGGATGATGTCACATCTGAATGAGATGGAGATCCTTGGTGCTGAGGTTGATGGGGAAACCCAGATCGATATCATCCTTATGAGTTTACCCAAAAGTTTTGAGCAGTTCCGCTTGAATTACACTGTAATAACCCGTATTTTTGACGCTTGGGGTTATTAAGATTTTTGGATAAAATTTTTCATTTTATGAATAAATGATTTTATGAATTTATTTTCTTCATAAGGTACTTGAAGTGTGAGACCGTATTCTTAATATACGGGATATTCGAAAATATGCGTATCGGTGTTACGGTAGCATATGCAAACAATATGAGACTTATAATTATTTTTGGTCTAACAAAAATGAATTTGAAGTCCGGATAGAAGTCGTAACAGAAATTGAGAGACGGTGTAAGTAATTAGTGTTTATTCGGAGAATTGTTTCGTAAATTCTCGAAACAATTAAAGAGTATTAATTTAATGATTCTAAATTATATTAGAATCATAATATGAGATTTTAAGTTTTAAAACTTAGGTGGGACGAAAGAAAAGAGAACGAGAACGAGAGATTAAAATGTTGTCGGGAAATTACGCGACTCCCGCGCAAGCCTTATTAAATATCGAGCTTTCACCCCACACTAAACAAAAATCAGTTCTCCCCCCCCCCCTTTTTCAAGCTTCGGCTGATGGCATGGAGCAAGGAAGAAGAAAAATCAAGAACTCACTCGATTCTTGCTTGTTTCTTGCGTTTAATAGCTCAAATCGAAGGTACCGACTCCTACTACGCTTGTCTTTGATTTCATTTCATTCCATCCATGGAATCTTGAGTTATGATTCAAAGAAGTTCGAATGAACAGTAACTACGAAAATTGAAAATTTGTTTTCTTGGATTCTTGGATTCCTATAGCTTGATTGATGCTTGTTATAGCTTATATATGTTATGGGTAGTAGTAGTGAAGCATGAATGGCTTGAAAACCCAAGCCCTAGCTATATGATGTTTATGTGATTTTAACATGCTATGTTGTGGTTTTGATCATATGTAAAGGTGCTTGTTTTGTTGGCCATAGTTGTGTAATGTAGAGATGATTTGATTAAGGCTTGTGGATGTTAAGAGGATGAAGAGAATTGATTGTTTGTGAATTAGTAAAACAGTTTTAAAAGCTAGTTGCAGTGGTGAAGAAGTTGGGTGAATTATTAGTAATGTTTGGAGTGTTATTAAATTGTGTTTGGGCTTGGGATGTCTTGAGTACATTCCCAAGTAGTAGTGTAAAATATATGGAAGTCGTTTGGGTTGAATTGGATAAGCTTAAAATGAGGCAAACGACGAACGTACAAACGGAACCATGCCAATTTTTTTAGAACCTTACTGCTGTAAACTGTCCAGAAAATCTGGGAACATTCGGTCACTGTTCTTGGCTTATGGCTGATATGGTTAGATAGTAGATAGTCTCTAGATCGTTTGAGCGCTAATTTTGCGTCATTCGGATTTACGAGCAAAAAGATATGGCCGATTTAATAAAGGTAGCGCAGAAACCTAACCATTCTGTTTCTACGAACTTTGGAGCTATGATCACCCTAGTTAGGGGGCTCCATAAATCTTGAAACTTTTATTTAAAATACTTGGAACATCTGAGATTACCTGGGAAAAAGAATTGGATTAAAAGGAGTAAAATCTGATTTATTAAAATTGGATGAGTGCAAGGCATGTAATAGTTAATTTCAGAAACATGAATTCTGGAGCCACTGTTACTGCCCTGTTTTGAATGAATTGTTTGGAATACTTAACACCATTTATGGACTGTGTATTTTCTGGGTCTATGTTATAATTGGAGTCTAGTTTGCATAGCCTCAAACGGTGAGTCGATTGGATTAACGAGCTAGGAGATATAACGATTTTAGTAAAGGTTGTTCATAACCTATAAATTGTTTATACATTGAACTTTGGAGAATTGTTTCACCTAGCTAATGACCTTAGCTCGAGTTGAAATTTTTATGGCATGATGTTAGTAGTACAAGGAAGACCTGAGAAAAAGGAATCATGTCAAATGGATTAATTTCCGATTTATTAAAAATGCTAGAAAACAGGGTGTGAGAATGAAATGAACATGAGAAAAATGTTAAATAATCGTTTTGGGAAACGATTTCGAGCAAGTTAGAGAACTTGTCTCGAGTCGGCCTAGTAACGAAAGTTGTTAAGAAACATCATGACTATACGTAGGTGCAAAGAACTTGATTAAAAACTATTGAGAGAATAGTTTTACGAATGGCTAAAGTAGGCCCGAGGAGATGAAGTACCCGGCGAAATGTAGAGTAATTGTATAAAATTACAATTAACATGATACATGCATATGTATACTAAGAGTGGGTTCTTATATGATTATAGAGTACCCGGAGCGTGGAGAAGTTAGAATGGCATTCCTTGGACTCCAGTCAAGTTTCCAACTCTATTATTTTACTCCATATCAGAATATTATTTATTCATGCTGATGCCAAAATTCTTGAATTCTTTGACTTGATGATAAATTCTGTGATTATACATTTTTGTTGTGCTTGGAACTACTTAGTTCATTGTTGTCATTGGAAATGCACGTCGGCATTTCACGTTGAACTGTTTTATTCATTTATCACTTAATTCTTCTGCTACTCTGAACTTCTCGAAAAGTTAGAGTATGTATAGGTTGTTAAGATTGCTCATCGTGAGTCAGTTCGAATCTCTTTCAACCTAATTCTGAGACGACTCTGAACTTCTTGAAAAGTCAGAGTTCGTATAGCAGCTTTCTAAATTCTAGACTTTATAACGGTTTATTGGTTATAAAGCTCTGTGATGTTTGAAGTTCCATTCAGATGGAACTATATACTGTGTGTTCGTGCCTCTGAACTTCTCAAAAAGTAGAGGACGTTTGTTTTCAGTTTTGTATAACTGAATCTGGTGTCGAGTACATCTTTTTGGTGCTCGATGGTCGACCGGGAGTAGTCTAGCGTGTCTCGACGGTTAGTCGATATTCAAGGTTTTAAATAATATTTAGTTTATTAAATATTATTTAAAGAGTATAGAAAGTATTTAGAGGTTAATAAATACTTTCGGGACATTTTAAATTATTTAAATATTATTTAATATTGATTAAATATTATTTAAATATTTTGGGACATTTTAAAGGTATTTAACCACTGATTAAATACTTCCAACCTGTTTTGGTTTATTTAAATATTATTTAATATTGATTAAATATTATTTAAATATGTTAAATCATTTGAGATTATTTAAATATCAAATGATCTTGATTATACTATAATTAAATATTTTAATTCTTTTAAATCCTTTTAATATTTTCCGAGGACTAGTATGGGCCTCCTAAATATTATTAAAATATTTATTGGTTCTTTAAAAATATTCTGGAGTTGTCTAAGCACCTTTGATTATTATTTTTCATTAGATAATAAATAGCAAGCGATGACTCGGATATTTTGGATTTATTCTGAGTCGATAACTCCAGGTTCAGGAGGTAACGTCCGGCTCCGATATCCCTCCCAGTTGTATTGGTGCCTTATGGCCCATGGTTTCACTCCAAAACGATAAATGTTTTGTGGAGTCTATTTTAGCTAGTATTAGCGGCTCCCCGGTCGCGTTCTTGAGTCTCTTTGATTCAAGGGTCTGTCTTGTTAAATGTGTTGACTGTGGGTCAACTCAGGTGTTTCGAGAGTACTCCTACCTCGTTCGGGAGTCAAGCTATTGTCAGATATTGAAATCTACAATAGGTCGAGTTGTTCTGGAAGGTCGTATTAAATTCCCTTCCTGATCTGTTAATCGAAATCCTGTGGTGGATTGTCGAGTTATTTTGGGAGATCGTATTAAATTCCCTTCCTTATCTGTTGATTGAAATCCTAGAATGGATTGTTGTTGTTCTGGAAGGTCGTATTAAATTCCCTTCCTGATCTGTTAATCGAAATCCTGTGGTGGATTGTCGAGTTGTTGTGGGAGGTAGTATTAAATTCCCTTCCTTATCTGTTGATTGAAATCCTAGAATGGATTGTTGTTGTTCTGGAAGGTCGTATTAAATTCCCTTCCTTATCTGTTGATTGAAATCCTGTGATGGATTGTCGTTGTTGTTCTGGAAGGTTGTATTAAATTCCCTTCCCTATCTGTTGATTGAAATCCTGTGATGGATTGTCGTTGTTGTTCTGGAAGGTCGTATTAAATTCCCTTCCTTATCTGTTGATTGAAATCCTGTGATGGATTGTCGTTGTTGTTCTGGAAGGTTGTATTAAATTTCCCTTCCCTATCTGCTGATTGAAATCCTGTGATGGATTGTCGTTGTTGTTCTGGAAGGTCGTATTAAATTCCCTTCCTTAGCAGTTGATTGAAATCATAGAGTGGATTGTTGTTGTCTAGAAGGTTCAATTAAACCTCCTTCAAGAGGTTTGATGAATGTTTAAGTATTCATCAGGGACTGGAGAAAGGTTGCGAAGGGGGTCGATGGCACCCGACCCAGCCGTAACCTAAAGGCCTATGAGTTGCCTAGGGTGACGTCCCGATAAGGGGTTGTCCTTCTACTAGTAGAGAAAGTGAGTTTCTATTGTACGTGCGAATGATCATCGGGTACAATAGGGTGTCGAGAAATCTCCAGATTAAGCCCGATTCTTCCAATTGGAATTTGACGTTGCACTGTAACAAAAGCCTAGGTGCTGAGTTACCGATAGTGTCAACGGGAATGTAATCCACTCTAAGTTGGTTGTTTGTTTTGAGTACCGTTTAATTCGTATATATCAGTTTCATTGTTCCTACACTATAACGAAAGCCGTGGTGCTAAGTTACTGATAGTGTTAATGGAAATTGATGAACTTCCATTCATTCTTTTCGCAGTATATTGAACTGCTCGCTTATTGGTACTCAAACTAAGGGCACTCGGTGAATGAGGCCATTGTGTTAAGTTATTGATATTGTTAATCTCAGAAATTATGAACTTAAATTGTTGTATTGCAGTAACTTGAACTGCGTTCTTATCATGAACATCTTCTTGTCTCGTGAACTTTGCTTCCGTTATTGTCGAGATATAATTGGTTATACATCTTCACTCATATTGTAAGTTGTATACTGTTGTTGTTGAATATCCAGTTGGGATAATTATGGCTATCACCTTTTCCTTGAAATATTCTGATAAATAACTTGCTGAGCATTCTTTGGCTCATTCTTGCTGTTTGTAAATCTTATATCTTGCAGAAAGAGATGACTGTGAATTGTCTACCTCGAGTATTATGTTAAGGAACAGGAAGCTTCGAGCTTGAGCTAGTCAGGTTCTGGACTTCGATAAATGGTGCAAGAAAGACGGGATTCCAGATTAGAATCCTAGACTTGTGGAAAAATATGTAATGCGATAATATATCTTGGATTAATGTTTACTTCTAATGTAACATTATGTGGAAGTTATATTAGTAGTGTGAGATCCTGAGGTTATATTGGTTTGTAATAACCGTTATTATTTTAAGTTCGTTCCCTGAGACTATAATCCGAGTTGTGTGTTTGGTTTGGGGTCACTGCTTTTATGTTTGGTTGTTATAATGGTTAAAGCAGGTGAATGATGTTATGGTGGTAAAAATTGGACCGTGATGACCCGGATCCCTGACCCCGGATCTGGGGGCGTCACCATGAACAAAAGGATGTATAGTCTTGCGGAACTTCTGACAGAACTTCAGGCAGCTGAAGGACTTTTTCAGCAGAGTGTTCAAGTCAATGTGGCTGAGAAACCTTCTTCTTCTAAGCCGAAAGCCAAGAAGAAGAAAAAGGCTCAGACACAGAAAGTTGTGAAAGCTGTGGGAGTTCAAGGTGGTGCTGTGAAAAAGCCCAAGGGCAAGTGCTTCAGGTGCAAGCAGTCGGGTCACTGGAAACAGGATTGTCCTCTTCCTAAGAAGAAAAACAATACCGGTATGTCTCTTTCTCTAGTTACAGAAACATATATAGCGGCTATATCTACGAGCACTTGGTGTGTAGATACAGGAGCCACTGATCATGTTTGTAATTCTATGCAGGGGTTCCAGCAATCCAGAATGCTTAGAGATGGCGAGATATATGTGTTCATGGGAGATGCTACGAAAGTAGCAGTAGTTGCAGTGGGAGATGTTAATTTATCTTTTGGTGATGATAGGAATTTGGTTTTAAACAATTGTCTTTATGTACCTTCGTTTAGAAAGAATTTAATTTCGGTTTCTAAACTTGCTTTGGATGGTTATAATGTTTGTTTGGATCATAATGTTTCAATTATGAGGAATAAACTAGTTATATGTTCTGGTACATTGCAAGACAATTTATACATAATCACTCTTAATCAACCTGCACTGCAACTACAACATAGGGTATTAAATAACACATCTTCTATCACTACTAAAAGAAAGGAACCTTCTTCTTTGAACCAAACATATCTTTGGCACTTAAGATTAGGTCATATTAACTTGAGGAGGATTCAAAGACTGGTAGTAGATGGGCCTTTAGGCTCATTGGCAGTGGAGCCATTTCCAGTCTGTGAATCCTGTTTGGAAGGTAAAATGACCACTAGGCCTTTTAAGGCAAAGGGGAATAGAGTCAAAGAAGTGTTAGAATTGGTTCATACTGATTTATGTGGACCCATGAATATTCAAGCAAGAGGTGGTTATGAATATTTTGTCACTTTTATTGATGATTATTCTAGATATGGATACATTTATTTGTTGCGTCGTAAATCAGAGTGCTTTGACAAGTTCAAGGAGTACAAAACTGTAACGGAGAAGCGACATGGAAAATGTATCAAGTCACTACGATCAGATCGTGGTGGCGAATACTTGCTTGGATAATTTAGGGATTACTTATCAAAGAATGGGATCATGTCTCAGTTGACTGCACCTGGAACACCCCAACAGAATGGTGTAGCGGAGAGAAGGAATCGTACTCTTTTGGAGAGTGTTAGATCGATGATGAGTTATTCAGAATTACCCAAGTCGTTTTGGGGACATGCTTTAGAAACAACAGCTTATCTTTTGAATTTAGTTCCTTCTAAGTCAGTTCCTAAGACTCCAAAAGAATTGTGGACTGGTTCAAAACCTAGTCTAAGACATATTCGGATATGGGGTTGTCCAGCACATGTGTTGAACAAGAACGTGACTAAGTTAGAATCTCGTACAGAAGTAAGGCTTTTTGTAGGCTATCCCATGGGAACGAAATGATATTTATTTTATAGTCCTAAGGATCGGGATGTCATTGTTAGTACCAATGCTAGATTCCTAGAGGAGGACTATATGATGAACCATAAACCCATGAGCAGTGTCGTTTTAGAGGAACTAGTGGGAGAGACAAATAATGAATAAGTGCCAATAGTACAAGTAGAACAACCACAAGAGAACACACAACCTATCACTAATACCACATCGGTGTCTCGTCGTAGTGGGAGGGTTATTCGTAAACCCAGCAGATTCATGTTATTGGGAGAGTCTTCGGACTTGGTCTCTGAGGAACATGATGAGGATCTCATGACATACGAGGAAGCACTGCAAGACAAAGATGCAGATCTATGGCAAAAAACAATGAAATCTGAGATGGAATCTATGTATTCAAATCAAGTCTGGGAGCTCGTGGAACCACCCAAAGGTGTAAAACCCATTGGATGTAAGTGGATCTACAAGAGAAAAAGAGGATCTTATAAAAAGGTAAAAGCTTGGAAAGCAAGACTTGTTGCGAAAGGGTATACTCAGAAAGAAGGGATCGATTATGGGGAAACCTTTTCGCCAGTAGTCATGCTAAAGTCGATCCAGATTCTTTTATCTATAGCAGCTCATCTCGATTATGAGATTTGGCAAATGGATGTCAAGACAGCTTTCCTAAATGGGAGTCTTGATGATGAGATCATCTATATGCAACAACCAGAAGGATTCATTAAGGAAGGCCAAGAGCATCTGGTATGTAAGCTTAAGAAGTCCATTTATGGACTTAAACAAGCTTCTAGGTATTGGAATATTCGCTTTGATCAGGTAATCCAGACATACGGATTTGATCAATGTCCAAGCGAGTCGTGTGTGTACAAAAAATGTGAGGGTAGTTCAGTGACTTTTCTAGTGCTATACGTAGATGATATTTTACTCATTGGAAACAATGTAGGGATGTTATCAGCGGTAAAGGCATGGTTGTTCAAACAGTTCGAAATGAAGGACTTAGGTGAAGCGGCATACATCCTTGGGATCAAAGTTATAAGGGATCGCAAGAAAAGGATGTTGGCTTTATCCCAAGAGCCCTATATTGATGAGGTATTGGCTCGTTTTAACATGCAGGACTCCAAGAAGGGTAACCTACCTTATAAACATGGAGTTGCTCTATCAAAGAAACAGTGTCCTAAGACACCAGAGGCGATAGAGAGCATGAAAGCGGTTCCCTATGCTTCGGCATGCGGAAGCTTAATGTATGCAATGTTATGTACGAGACCTGATATTTGTTTTGCCGTGGGCATGGTTAGCAGATATCAGTCAAACCCAGGACAGGAACATTGGAGTGCAGTAAAGGCTATACTCAAGTACCTGAGAAGGACTAAGGAGTATATGCTAATTTACAAGGCCTCAGATTTGTTACCTCTAGGATATACCGATTCAGATTTCCAAGCAGATAGAGATAAGAGGAAATCAACCTCGGGATATGTGTTTACCTTAGGAGGTGGAGCTGTAATATGGAGGAGTGTAAAGCAGAAATGCATTGCTGACTCTACCATGGAAGCCGAATATGTGGCAGCTTCGGAGGCAGCCAAAGAGGCAATATGGTTCAGAAACTTTCTTTTGGACATAGATGTGGTACCTAATTTGCCTAGGAGCTTGACAGTGTATTGTGATAACACTGGTGCTGTGGCAAATGCAAAGGAACCGCGAGACCATAAGGCAGCAAAACACATCGAGCGTAAGTATCACCTTATACGACAATTCGTTAAGCGAGGAGATATTATTGTGACTGATATAGCATCAAAGGACAACCGAGCAGATCCTTTCACAAAGAGCTTACCAGCTAAGGCTTTTGAGCAGCATGTGGAGGCGATAGGAGTCAGATGTATGGTCAAATAATAGTTATTTAATTGGTAGTGGATTGCTTGTAATATAACACTGATATACTCAAAGAATAGCTTGAGTATAAATGGGAGATTGTTAGGGAGTATACTGAACTATTCGTTTGAAGTATATGACATTGTCTTTTTTTATTGAGAATCTTGAATGCGTATTTTAACACTGTTTGTATATTATATATTGTGGATAATCTAGTATCAAATGGGATAACAGAAGATTATATTGTCAGTGTCTATATATAATATAATAAATGTTCACAGTTTAAGTGGAGTTAAACAAACCACTGGAATGACTGAAGTATTATTTGGAAATAATCTATCTTGATTATTGAATAATACTTGTATGCTTTATGTATATTGAACGGGATTAAAATATTAGAATTGTTCTTCTATTCTGATAATAAAGAAGAACTAAGATTCTATAATATTATTATTGCTTAGGTTCTTAATCCGGATACAGTGATTGACACTTGTATGCAATGCACATGTTTTGATTCATATGTGATGTGATTTTTTGTTAATCACAATATTATGTTTTGGACAATGACATTGCATATAGAGTGGGATATTGACTATAAAAGGAAACCGTGTCCGAAAATATTCGGGTGATGATGTCCTCTTGAAAGCTCATAAAGATAATTATGCTTTAGTCCTGCAGGCAGATTTGTTCTTGCATAATTATAAGGTTGAGTGGATGATCAAGGATAAAAGATATTGATTAAATTAATTATCAGAAATTAATTTAATTAATGGACATTCGATATCTTAAACATGGGGAATTTAATAAGCAAATAATATTGGAGCCGAATTAAATAATTAAATTACGGCATTAGGAGAGGTAGTGCAAATATTAATTCTTTAGTGGATTGAATTAATATTTAATGAAATTGGGCTTGACCCAGAATGTCATTGGAAGGCCCGACCTAATTATCCAGGATCCCTACTGTAGCCTATATATTCATCTTATTCTCTTCTAGCTATGAGTTGGAAAATACTAGGGTTTTTGTGAGCAGCCGTTCAAGGAGGCAACCAAGAACTAGGGTTCCAAGATCTCAAAGTTAGAAGGGAGGCAACCTTGGGAGGATCGAAGGCCACACTTCGCTCAAGGTGAATACGGGAATACAGTAGAAGACGTGGATTTGAATCGCTTGCGCCGTAGCGATTAAGGTTAATTTTCTATTCAAACTCGTTCGTTTTCATATCATAAAACGCAGCATCATGATTCGATTGTCCCAACAAGTATGTGGTGACTCAAGGTTAGTAATCTCTCAAGTAAATGGGGAGTTTGAAGCCCGAGAAGAGACTATGGCAAGATACTTGAGAATTGTTAAAGCTCAAGCCACACAGTTTGAAGAATGTCACTTTGAGTACATCCCAAGAGAGGAGAATATGAAGGCTGATGCCTTGTCTAAATTTGCATCATCAGGGAATGAGAATTACTCTAGCAGTGTTTACTTCCAAGTCTTGAAAACCCCAAGCATTAACGCTAGACTAGTAGCCCCAATTGGGCTGAGAGCATGTTGGATGAATCCCATCAAGCTCTACTTGGAAACAGGGAAAACACCAACCAACCCTATGGAGGCACGAAAGTTATCAGTAAGGGCCCTGAGGTATGCCCTCATAGAAGGAATACTCTACAAGAAATCATACGTGATACCCTACTTAAAGTGTTTGAGACCCCATGAAGCTGAAGCTGCCCTAAGGGAAGTTCACGAAGGAGTATGTGGTCAGCACCTAGGAAGCAGAGCTCTTGCTCACAAAGTCATGAGACTGGGATTTTATTGGCCTAAGATGCTTAAAGATGCCAAGGCATATGTTAAGAAGTGCGATCGCTGCCAAAGGTTTGCACCCCTTGTTAGGCAGTCCCCTGAGATGCTGACATCCATCAACTCTCCGTTCCCCTTTGCCATGTGGGGAATGGGTATTCTAGGCCCGTTTCCTATGGCCAGTGCACAAAGGAAGTTCCTCATTGTTGCCATCGACTACTTCACTAAGTGGATAGAAGCCAAGCCCTTGGCCAAAATTGACACTAAGAACGTAACTCAGTTCTTCTGGGAGAACGTCATATGCAGGTATGGGCTACCTCGAATCCTGGTAACGGACAACGGAACTCAATTCAACAGCAAGGACTTCATGGAATACTGTGGGAATTATAACATTGAACTACGCTTTACTTCAGTAGCTCATCCGCAGTCAAATGGGCAAGCTGAAGTTGCTAACAGAATTATCTTAGATGGGCTCAAGAAAAGGATTGAACGCTCCCAAGGGACTTGGATTGATGAGTTACTCCCAATCTTATGGGCATATAGAACTACTTGTAGAACATCAACAGGAGCTACTCCATTTCAACTAGCCTATGGGGCCGAGGCAGTGGTGCCCGTTGAAGTTGCTCAGACATCACCAAGGATTCAAGAATTTCAAGTTGACACCAATGAAGAAGGCATGAAGCTGGCTCTAGACCTAATAGATGAGCTGCGCGACGAAGCTAATGCCAGAATAGTAGGAAGCCAGAAGAAAGCTTCGTTTTACTACAACCTGAGAGTCAAAGAAAGGTTCTTCCGCGAAGGAGACTTAGTCCTGCGAAAGATCGAGGCATCTGGAGTTGGTCCCAAGGGCAAGTTAGCCCCAAACTGGGAAGGACCGTACTAAGTAAAGGAAGTCACCGGGCAAGGAGCATACAAACTCCAGACCCTTGAAGGGATTGAAGTCCCTAGAAGCTGGAATGCTGCCAACTTGAGAATTTATTATGTTTAAATTGTTAGTTTTTATTTTTGAGAACATTTAATTAATGACTTGTTTAAGCCTCGAAGGCATAAGTTGTTTCTTTTTATACTACATTATAAGTTTCGAGAAATGCTTTCTGTTTTCCTTATATGACGTTTGTCATTTTCACTTAGTCTTTTTACAAGCCCCAAGAGTAGTTGTTGTTTATGTTCAAGATAAACACGAAAAACAAAGCAAAACTAAGGCAAGAAATAAAAAGACAGGAAAGTAAAATACATAAATAAGAGCCCAAAGGCTGAATGTTTTTACAAAACCCCTGGGGGCAACATAAATAAGGAAATAAGGAATCCTATCTACGCCTCTTCCTCCCCCTCCTCTTCTTCTCCTGAGGAATCCTCGCCGCTTGAGGAAGACGAACCCTCTTCACCTTCATCAGATTCCTCTTCTCCAGAGGAACTCTCTTCTGTTGGGGCAGGAGGAGTTGTCTTGGGAACTGACTGCGGGGGAGATGGAGTGGGGCTAGGCTCGTTAGCCCTTTGTTGCCTAACATCAGGACTGTTGTCCCCCTCGGCTTCTTCCTGAGCCGCAATCAACTGCTTTAGAGCTTCAGCTGACTGGGGACTCTGGAAGTCCACTTTAGGGTCAAACAACCACGGATGCTTCGCCAACACTGCCTTCAAAGCCTCGTTCCAACCAATTGTGTAGTTGGCCGGAAAAAGAAGATCGTCATGCTGCTGAATCAAGTCTTGATACTCCTCCGAGCCCAAATACTTGTCAATGATTGCGTTCTGATCGGCCCGGAGCTCTACTATCTCAGCTTGAGCCCGCTTTATTATATCCTCCTTTTCCGCCAGCTTCTCCTCCAAATGCTTTATTTTGGCATTGGCCTTAGTAAGCTCTTTTTTATGCTTCCCCGCTTGAACTTTCCTCGACTCTGTCTGGTGGAGGGAAGCTTGAAAATAGGTGTTGGCCTGAAAAACCAACAAACCACGTTAAAATACATCAAAGGCCGGGAGTAGTGTGTGTGCAAGTGAAATGTAAGTTGGATAAGTGAAGAGATTTACCGACGCCAGTGCTTGTGCACCCAAAGCTTTGGTGCTCTCCTCGTCCCATCCCAAGAAGATATCCTTGTAATCACAAGGAGTTAAAGAATGGATGGACCAATCCCTAGCATGATCCGTGCAACCGATCACGGTATCCTGGTTTATAGGCCAGGGATTTTGGTGCTCTGACAGTTTCACTGCCTCCTGCCTCAGTTGGCTCAAAATGAGGTTGCAAAAAGGCCGGAGGCTCTTTCCCATGTCTGGGGTCGTTCATCAGCCTTAACCGCTTCATACGGCCAGTTTCTTCCACGGGTGGAATGGTCCACTCGTTGATTTGCGCAGTAGCTGAAAAAACGAACAGAATATAAGCATGACAGTAAAACAATCCGATGTGCAGAGTAAACAGGCAAATCTAGGTAAAAACGGCGTACCTTTATTTGAGGCCCTCGATAGGCCCATTGCTTTTAGCCTACACTTATCAAGAAGAGCCCAAGAGATTTCCTTGGTCTCCGCCTGGGTGAGCGCAGCATAAGCATTCTGCTCCTCCAAAGAGAGCAGGATTGACTCGGCGCTCCCATCTGCGACTTTTCCAAAAGTGGGCTTAAAGAGAGTACCCCAGTCTCCCCCCTCCCATGAAATTTGAACAAAGTTTTCCTTCCAATGAAGGTTATTGTCGGGAATTGAAGAGTTATCGAAAATGTGAGGTTTATTTGGCCTATGGGCTATGTGAACCCAGCCAAGAGAAAGGCTAGAAGAATTTTTGAATTGAAAATTTTTACGAAAGAGGGGGACAGTCATTTTTATTTTCTTTTCTAAACAAAGGACCATAAAACAATGGATGAGCCTCCATCCATTGGGAACGATTTGAGAAGGGTGAATTTGGACGTCAGCTAAAAGTGTGAGAATGAATTCATGCAAAGGAAACCTAAGCCCCGCTAGCAGGACATCTATGTATACAAATAATTTGGAAGGGTGCCAATGGCAGGTCCTGTCGCCAGGCTCTGCCAAAGAGATGGTGAAGCGGGGAGGAAAATTGAAAAGACGATTATACTTTTCTACCAAGTCAGACTCAAAAAACTTATTACTACGACTGTAAGAATCTAAATGGGATAAGCTAGGATACTCGTCCCCCCTTTGGTTTATCATATCTAACAAAGACATGTAAGGAGAATAAATTGGGATTCGTCGAAGGGGTTTACCTCTCTTAGCAGACCCCACATTCATAGCTGCCAATCTTGAATTCTTCTTGTCAGCCATTTTCGAGCTACTGTGTATCCTCGAGAGTATTAGAAGCTGGGACTGCTTGAAGACTTGAGAGCTCGAAGTTGTAGAAGACTCTGAGGATTTGAGAATTGAGAAATGAGAGGTGAGTGAAGTGAAGCCCCTCACTTCACTCTTATACAACCCTCAACCGGTCACCTACCCGTTCAAGTTCCACTTTCTACCGGCGTTTCAAGGTCACACTACCGTTGGAGGGAATATTAACCGGTATAACAGGTAAAAGGCCTCATACGATAAAGCCCACGAATGAAAGCCCATTAGAAGAATAAATAAAAGGAAAGGGAAAAGAAGCTTCTCGAACCAGGAAGAAGAATCTGGAAATTGGGCCAATAAAGGCCCATGATTAATAAGCCCTAAGGCCCAATCACTAAAGGAAAACGGCCCGTAAGACCTAAGATACTAAAGGCCCATGATTTAAGACCGTTGGAGGTCCATAACCCAAGAGCCTATAAGGTTCCACTCAGTCAAGTTAGCACAGCCAGGAGGCCCAAAAGTGTTTTGACCTCAAAGAGTTTTGAGGTCTAATTCGACTTCATTCCTAGTCGAAGAATATAAGGCCTTGAGGCCCAAGAGTGTTTCGACCTCAAAGAGTTTTGAGGTCTAATTCGACTTCATTCCTAGTCGAAGAATATAAGGCCTTGAGGCCCAAGAGTGTTTCGACCTCAAAGAGTTTTGAGGTCTAATTCGACTTCATTCCTAGTCGAAGAATATAAGGCCTTGAGGCCCAAGAGTGTTTCGACCTCAAAGAGTTTTGAGTTCTAATTCGACTTCATTCCTAGTCGAAGAATATAAGGCCTTGAGGCCCAAGAGTGTTTCGACCTTAAAGAGTTTTGAGGCCTAATTCGACTTCATTCCTAGTCGAAGATTATAAGGCCTTTGAGGCCCCAAGGTGATTCGACCTCGAAGAGTTTTGAGGTCTAATTCGACTTCGTTCCTAGTCGAAAGATATTAGGCTTTGAGGCCCCGAAGTACTTCGACCTCAAGGAGTTTTGAGGTCTAATTCGACCTCAGTCGAGGTCGAAGACAACCTTAGTCTCATTTTTGGCCAAGTAGCCATGAAGGCCTATTCGATCTCAAATCGAAGTCGAAATCGACTTCGAGACATTTTTTCGACCTCGAGGGTTTTTGAAACCTAAATCGACTTCAATCGAAGTCGAAATCGACCTCATCCAAAGATCTCGACTTCAAGGTATTTTGGAGCCTAAATCGACCTCAATCGAGGTCAAATCAACTCCAAACGGGTATTTCGACCTCAATCACCCTATTCGACCTCAATCGAGGTCGAAATCGACCTCAGTCTCCCTGTTCAACCTCGAGGTGTTTTGGAATCCTGTTCGACCTCGACCCAAGTCGAAATCGACCTCAATCCAGATCGAAATCGATCTCGAGTATGCAGATCGACCTCATACTGGAATCAAGCCCTTGTTCGACTTCAATCCATGTTGAAATCGACTTCAGTCATGTAGTTCGACCTCGAAGGTTTTTGAAGTCGAAAATCGACTTGAAACCTAGTTGAATTTGGACAGAAATGCAAAAAATCATCTTTGGCAAATTAGCCACGAGTAAAAGTACTTTGGGGACCAATTTATATGATATTGATTCTTTTAAAGAATTAATAATAGAAGGCCTGAGCCCGAAAGTCGAGATAAAATTGACTGAAATAAGTCGAAAGCCCGATAGGGCACTGAAAACCCTTTGTGAAACTTTTACGAAAACTCACGAAATTTTCCCAAAAGTTGGGGGGCAAATGATATGGGTAGAAATAATCCTGAGGAAATAATAAATGAAAACATTTATTATTTCATTAATTAGACCTGGTATGGTCCAAAGGCTTGGGCCCTTGAAACGAATTAGGAAAATAAGTCCTAGGATCAATTGGATTTATAAATCCAGCCCATCAGCTCTGTTGAAGCCACAGGCCCAGTAAGTCTATGTTATTTAATTAATTTCGTAATTAATAAGGGCTTAATTAAGGCCCGAAAAACCTGTTGAAGGCCCTAATCCTAGAAGGATCTAGAAACTCA
Source organism: Oenanthe sinensis (assembly GCA_028671895.1). NCBI lineage: Eukaryota > Viridiplantae > Streptophyta > Magnoliopsida > Apiales > Apiaceae > Oenanthe > Oenanthe sinensis. The sequence continues at coordinate 21,750,059 of CM053807.1, forward strand.
AAAACGGGAGGAATCCCACAAGGACTCTCACTCCTAAGAGGATTAGGCAACCCTGACACTGGGAGACTTGGCCACCAAGTCTCCTACTTCTAATCTGATTCCAAGGCCTCCATGCGCCTATATAAAGGGCCTAACCCCTCAACATTATAACTACGTTTTTGGCTTGATTCTCATACGAACTGAGATACGTAGGCAGTTAACGAGGACCTGAGTTAAGTCACGAAACGTTAGTGCAGCCATTAAAGCTTGAAGCTCTCTCAAACCCTAGCATTAATTACGTATTAAAGACACCTCATTTTTGATCCGTAACAGTATATATAGTCATCACAAACTTAGTCACCAAGTCTTACCATACTTGTCATACAAGTCTAATCATACTTGGTTTCTAATTAACTACCCAAGTCTAATCATATTTGGTATCTAATTACTTACATTTGTCACCAAGACATACCATATATAATAATTGCCCAATTATAATTATTATCATCCATAATAATTATCCAAATACAATTATTATACTACCCATATTTGTCTTGGATCACCAAAACTCATACTACCATATTGGGTTTAACCCAACAATCCTCCCCTTAAACCCAATACAGTTTCATCACCAATTTAATGGTCACCATCAATACATCGACGTACACTCGCCAATGCCTCCCCTCGAACAAGAACATTTCATTCTAACACAAAAAGATTTCTTCTGTCCTTCCAACCTTTGAGTATCGTCAAATTCTTTTTAGTGACCTCCAATGTACTTGAGCTACCTGAGTCACCTTTATATAAATTGGACGTAAAAAGGGTGACGTATAAAATAGTTTTTGTACTAGTGCCTCACCAATGCCAGCAACTTTCGCCCTCTTACCGTTTGGAAGAGTTACCATATTTCCCTCAAACTATTTGTAGGACGAGAACCACTCTCTCCTAGCACATATGTGATGAGAACATCCAGAGTCAAGTGTTGTTGAGTATTTGAGTAGGGTATCATTCGCAGGGATGGACTGTTATCAATATCAATTTCAAATATATTATTCCTTACAATTCAGAAGTGTGGTGAAAAATTTATGGGTGTGTGATTATCAACTAAATTAATCTAATAAATAATTAAAATAACTATATAATAAATGTGAGAGAAGATAATCCAGGAATAAGGGTTCTTCAATTGGCTATCATGAATGTCTAATTTGTGTCTCTTACTCTGCTAAAAACAATCCTTCTAAACTTTATAATGTTCTCTCCCAAGATACAGTATAATACTTACAATTGTGCATTAACCGTCACTCCCATGATCAATTGAAGTACAACTATAAGCTATCAAGACCCAAGGATTTTCAGTCTCATAAGTCTCATATTAATCTCCTAATTAAATATTTGACTTATGTCTATCATATCATGAACTAGAATTACAACTCCTCTTCCAATTCGTTAATAACCCCTACAGATACAATTAAAGGTTCATGACTCCTATAATTGTGTTAAGCATTGTATGACAGATCAGCAAAGCATGGAAATCATAATACAATATTAAACAAACATCTCAAACCAATGAATACTACCCAATCCCAGATTAGATAATTAGTTACTCATAACGAAGAAAGAAAACAAACATATATTAATAATGAAAACCATGGTTATAAGAGTATAGAGTTAAGAAGATACAACTTGACAAAATCTCTTGAACTCGGAGTGAATCACTTCAATCCTTGCTCAAGTTCTCTTTCCAAGTTTTCTCTCTGATTCTCGCTCTAGGTAATACACGGCCGCCACTAATTATTTTACAAAACCTAATATAAAAGTATTTTTAATGGTTTCCAAGAAAACAAGACCCACTTTCCTAAACGAGATAGAATTGTAATACAAAATTCGTAGTTAGCTGTCCAGGTCTGTTTCTGAGCTGCTTCACTTGAAATATGTGTTTTGGGCCATCTCTGAATTATAGATTTTTCTATTGTCTTCGCGTGGGTTGTAAAATCGCTCAATTCTGACTTCTAGAACTCAAGTTATGGCCCAAATAGTGAACCGTGTGTGCGCAACCTATCAATTCCGAATTTAATTTTAATTTATCTCCAAATTGGACTCTTTAATCTCCAATTCTTCCAAGTTTAGGATTTCCTTGCTTCCTACAACAAAACATTAAAATCTAATTAATAAACATCTAATTAATGCAAAATATAATAAATATGAGGAATATATTTATATAAAAAATATATAAATATATACTCTATCGTCAAGTACCCATTCTTCTTTTGATCCATTGCCTTCTTGAATCAAAAGAACAACATCATCATCAGCTACAAGAGAAACACTATTCCCTCCATGAGTTTTCTTGAACTCCTTCAAATCTTTTCTTGCTTTTGGACCACACGCGTATTGTACATGACCCAATTCTCTGCAATAAAAACACTTAATATCAGGGTTATATTTCTTACCATACATCTTATTCTTGTCACGCGCATGTACCACAAATGCACTTCCATCAGATACATCATTCGATCCTTGCTTCAACAATCTTTCGGCCCTTAAAAGAACGACAATTGTCTCATCCAAATCTAACTTCATTTTCCTAACCAATAAAGAAGTAATTACAAGACTGTACATCTTTGGTAGAGACACAAGTAGAAGAACAACTTTGTCCTCATCCTTTAATTTTTCATCCAAATTATTCAGCTCGTTAATCAATCCATTAGAACGATTCAGATGATCTCTTAAATCTCCATCTTCTTCCATCTTGAGCCCGAACAAATCTTTCTTGAGAAACAACTTGTTGGCTAAAGACTTTGTGTGATATGTCTTCGTCAACTTCTCCCACAAATTTTTAGGATTATTCTCCTCAAGAACATCATACTTGATTTCTGGTGCAAGAGCCAACCGAATTGTTGATGCCGCGCGTAACTTCATATCTTGCCACTTTGCAGTTTCCACATCAGTAAGCTTCTTATCTTCAAGAATCACATATAACCCTCGTTGAATTAACAAATCTTTCACTGTGCTTTGCCATAACATAAAATTGTTTCTTCCATTAAACAATTCAATCTCGAATTTTTCTCCACCCATGTCCATCACGAACCTGAGCTCTTGATACCACTTGTTAGGGAGCAAAACTCGAGATAACCAACCAATGCAAAACACATACAACAAAATTATATGACGCGGAAAACCCGCGTCCTAACTTGTATTATTAATCAAAACAATTATCAATAATACAACGTCTCAATCACGAATACTTAAGCCTAATAATACCCAAACATTACCTATCAAACCTAATATGACTATGTACATATAGTCATCACAAACCTAGTCATCAAGTCTTACCATACTTATCATACAAGTCTAATCATATTTGATTTCTAATTAACTATCCAAGTCTAATCATACTTAGTATCTAATTAATTACTTTTATCACCAAGACATACCATATATAATAATTGTTCAATTATAATTATTATCATCCATAATAATTATTCAAATACAATTATTATACTACTCATATTTGTTTTGGATCACCGAAACTAACTGCAAGATACCACCAGTTATTGTTTTGACTCAGCATGTGGGCGAGTGGGCTGTAGCCCTACCCTGCTTGCACGTTCAATTTTTTAAACACAAGTTTCTACAAAGAATAGACATCAAAGAAATGTTTTCCTCTGCAGCCTTTGTTTGGGAAGTGATTCCGCAGAAGGAGTATCAGTACGTCTCCATAATCACTAATCACTATATAACATTTATTTATGTATTTTGATCTTTGACTGTTTATTGTTATTGTTCCAAGTAATTGTTCTGTGTTTGTCAGGCGATTTGCTTTATTGTGCTCTATTATGTGATTATATGCTTTAATCCTGTCAATTATGCAGCTAGTAGCTAGCGATGTAACATTTCAAATTCCTGCTAAAATAGGAGAAAATAATCGGTTTAAATTGAACACAAATTAATGACCACTTGCCTAGACCAAAGCTATTAACTAATCAAAATTCCTATTTTCTACAATCCCACCTAATACTCAATCTGTGGTTGTTTGTAACTTGGTACTAGATATTATAGTTGTGATCTTGTCTACGACTCAGCTTATTCACACATAAATCTTATGTCGCTAGTAGTACATTGATATTATGATAAAGTCTCCATTCTATCAATCTATCAATTTGATCAGTCTTAAGAGTGTATCTTTGTGCCGAAATTCTACATCTATTTTTGTAATGGTTTTCTTCCTCTATGCTGTCTTTCACCAGAATTACGATTTAAACTAGTAAACTGGATTTTGTAGGATTTACAGGGCAGAGTGGAAGTGATGAGGAAGATGATGATTTGGGCACTGATATGGAGGAGGATGATAATAGTATTGATGAGATACTTGAAGAATCTAGTCTTGGTGATGTTCCAGTTGAATCCGACATTGCGGAGAAGGAAAAAACCAAAGTTGATTTTGATGAGGAGGCAGATGTTGCAAGAAAAGTTCTCAACACCTTTATAACATCATCTTCTAGAGAGGCACATATATCATCTGAAGATCTTTCTGCTGCGCCTAAGAGTAACAAGGATACCGATACCATTGCCATTCCTAATTAGCACATGATTCTGAACCTGGCAACACCGGAAAAGGTGAATCTGAAACAAGATCTGTAGAAAACGTTTTTTATTTGCAATATTCCTTTTGATATTAATACTGAAGAAGTAAAACAACATTTCTCTGAATTTGGTGAAGTGCAGTACTTTTCCCCGGTGCTTCATCATGTCACAAAGTATGGATCTTTTTGTTGTGCATTCTTTTATATCATGTATGTTTCATTGCAATTTATTAGTTTTTGTCTTTCATTTGTTCAGGCATCCAAAAGGAACTGGTTTTTTAAAGTTAAAAACAACAGATGCAGCTGATGCCGCAAATTGGGCAGCAAGTGCTGTAGCTGGTTTTGGTATTATTCTTAAGGGCAGCCAATTAAAAGTTATGAAGGCGTTGGAAAAGAATTCAGCACATAGCAAAGAGTTGGGAAAGACCAAGAAGGAGGATCATGACCAGCGAAACCTGTATCTAGCAAAGGTGTGTCCTCAAATACTTCTGCTTGATGTTCTTCTCTGAGAGTTTCAATGTTGTACCATGGTTCTTGCAGCTTAATGTTAATATTGAGCATTCTGACTGGTACTCTTTTAATTTTTTTCCTGATAGGAAGGACTTATTGTTGAGGGAACCCCAGCTGCTCATGGGGTTTCGGTTGCTAATATGTCAAAACGTCAAATGCAAGTACTGGGAGACTTGGTAACCTGTGGTCAGAAAATATAGTGGGTGCAGTTGGATTGTTAGTGGAATGGTAATGGGTGATAATGGAAGCTGGAATGATTTGAAATTTCATGGGGAATGTGGGGAGTTACTTTCCCTTTCAAACCAATTAAACCCCTAAAGGCCTAAACCAAACACTAATACATGGGAGTAACATTTCCATTCCCATTATCCTGGATTCCTGGTCAAAATATTACGAACAACATGTTAAGGTTAGGATAAGAAAATTTACCTCTTATAACGTTTGTAATTAGTGTAGGTCTGAAAACAATTTGGTTGATCTTTTTCGAATTTCTGTTTAAGAAAATAAGAAGTGGCTTGATCCTTTTTACTTCACTAATAGATATAATTGAGTAGATGATGGTTGTATTTAACAAGCTGTTTAGCAGCTGCTTATGCAGTCTTAGGTGTGTGAACCGAAAAAATGATTTACTTTTCTTTGACCCAGTTTTCTTGGAAATTCTTTCTTTCTATTTATTTTTTATACCGATTACACCGAATTTTTTGGGTGACTAATAGGCTTGCCATATGTAAGACAGGATGCCATGTATTCTTGTTATGAGAGAAGCTTACTTTTAGTATGACTTGAAATAGTTTGTCTTAATTACCATCCAATGACTTAATGATTTTTGTTAAACTAAAAATGCTAGTGCGTGTTCTTAATTTCAATTCTAAAGACACTTTACTCTTTAGAGTTCATACAGATGATATTGCCGACCGTAGTTTATAGCTTGTAAACTTTGGGAGTACCTGTATGGATTGCTGAGGGTGATTGTTAATTTCACATGTTCATTTTAGCTTTGCTTGTTTTTTCTGGGATCCTATATGAAGTTGTGGTCATTAATTCTTTTAATTAATACAGCCACTGTTCTATTCTGGACTTCTGCTGAAGTTTGATTTAGATGGAGTCATAATTCAAAGTGTGCTGCAGGTTGGAAAGAACTAAAGCCATGAAGCTTCAATCGCCAAACTTTCATATTTCCAGGACAAGACTCATTATATATAATTTGCCAAAGTCCATGACTGAAAAGGAATTGAAAAGACATTGCATAGATGCAGTTACCTCAAGAGCATCCAAACAGAAGCCCATGATTCGTCAGGTCAGCTATACTTGTATTACTCGAGGTTTATTATTCACCATAGGAATGTGGATTCCTTACCCTCTAATGCTCCTTGCAGATTAAGTTTTGAAGGAATCAAAAAAAGGCAAGGTAGAGTGACTAAGAATCATTCTCGTGGAGTTGCTTTATCCTGTTCTATTTCACCTGAACGAATCATGAGCAGATCATAAGGCTTGTTCTTAATGTCAAGTCTCCATGCCTTTGAAATTTTTGTTTCATGTTACATCCCATATTAATTGTTACTTGAGTTTAACAAATGTACGTGCACGGTGCACGAGGTGGGAAGCTGGATTTCAAATTGCTTAGACCATCTCCGACAACTGTCACGGAGGCTTGCGGAAGCGTCGAACAACGACTAATTTTTCGCCTCAGTGATGCGCCAACTCCGCTTAACGAAGCCTGGCCAGCAATGCGCAGCTAACCCTGGGCTTTGTCTTTCACGACCCCTGCCCCACACACCGGGTTAGTCATCTCCTTGATAGGCCTAGCGGCAAACCCGCGCGCCTTGTATACCTCTTCCTAGATCACCTTCTAGTAGAGTCCACCTCATCACAGTGCCTAGTCTCACGTACACCCGTGATGCACTCCTTGTACCCCTGCCTAGCTCACCTGCTAGCAGGGTCTAACTCATCACAGTGCCTAGTGTAACATACACCCGTGATGCATTCAGTGTGCCTCTCCTGACACTATTTTAGTGTCAAAATTATATAATTTACAAAACCAACTCCAATAAAAGTTACACTATATTCTACACTACAATGAATCATTTACACTATATCCTACCCTATAAGGAATCGTTTACCTGTTAAAATAATAAAGAATTGAGTTTTGAGACCTAAAAATGATAAATTTGTTTTTGTTAACAAATATGAGGGTATAGTTGGAATTTTAGACGACACCAAATTTGGTGCAAGATGACACTAAATATATGTTTGACACCAAATAATGTTTTGATACCAAATTTGGTGTCACTATAATTATTTAGTATCATCTTGACACTATACTATAATCTTAACACTATTTTAATGTCACATGAAATTGTCCATTGGAGATGCTCTTGCAACCGCAATCTTCCACAATCCTCCCAACACACAGCTGAACCTACACCATAAAAAACCAAAAAAGAGTCAACTTGTTGTACTACGGATCTATATGAAAGAGGTAGAAGATTTTGCATACCCTGAATAGCTCCATTATTTCCTTGTTTTTCTTAATTTATTCGCATTCTCTTCTTTTTGAATATATTTATCGAGATTATTATTATTATTATCATTATTATTATTTTAGTCATCTTCCATAATAGTCATGGCTGGTGGAATAGGTAGAGAAAAACATAATAGAGAAATGTGAAACAAAATATGTTGATTGATTTGTTGATGTCACAAGCTATGCCTTTCTATCTGTCTTTTCTATTCAAAATTTGGCTGGCACTAATAATTTCATCAATCGATGATGCATGAATTCTTCTTTTATTCTTTCCATTTCACATGCTATTATTTGTTGCTTACTTCCAAAAAGACATGACTTTATTATGCAAAAGATAACCTTCCTAGGTTTACCTAACCAACCAAATTACTCCCTCCGTCCCGTTGAGTTGTTATCATTTCAAAATGGGGTGTCTGGCACGCATTTTAAGGTGAATTTTAAGGATAGTTCCATAATTTATTTTTGAAATTTTCCTTTTTTGTATAAAAATAGAACAATCCTATTTTTATACAAAAAAAGAAAATTTTAAAAATAAGTTATGGAACTATCCTTAAAATTCACCTTAAAATGCGTGCCAGAAAGTGAAAAAAAAGTGATAACAATTGGGTGGGACGGAGGGAGTATTACATTATTCTGAACAGTTATATATATCAACCCCCCAAACCATGATGACATTAATCTTGACAGTATAATGTGTTAGTGTTTGTTAGGGTGTGGGTGAAAAGCATATCTGTATAGCTTCCATTTCTTTTCCTGCTGCGAGTAGTTTTATTAAGATATGTTACAATTAGTGAGATCAGAATCATATATGCTAGTTGGGTACACCATTTTCTTGAAAGAACGAAGATATGTTACAATTACGAATACACTTTTACATATTTTTTTTTAAAAATAAGTACTTATTTCCAGAATTTAAGGAAAGATGAACGGGGGCTGATCACTCGAGCTTAGACTAAAATTTATAAACGAGACGAGTCAAGTACGTGCTCACGAACGCTGTCTAAGAGACAAGGTACACAAAATAATTTAGCACGACAACACAACATAACTTGGTATCATAACCTTACTCGCAGTCCCACAAGTTACAAAAATTTCAGGAAGAAAAGAATGGACGATGTTCAAGACATGTGTTACTACAAAACAAAGGGTGTCTTATAGTGTGTTTGTGGGTCACAATATACATGCATGCCCATGTTTTCGCGCGAAAAGCACAGTCCAAAATAAAGAAATGGATCCTATGCTTCATTTATACATTTTCTCTCATTATCACTTTCACTAGTACATATATACAATCATAATCTTATGACTATATTGCTTTACAAGCTCAACAATAGTGCCGTTCACAACTATATACACTAAAACCTTGATTAATTAATAATTCGTGATAAATTAATATTTTTAATACATATTTTTAATCCTAACATAATATGTTAGAACATTACATCTTTTATCACGATTAATTAATAATTTCGATAAAAGATAATTTATCTAAAACAGACATAAAGAAATCTTTATAAATTGGATGCATACATTTCTTAACAAAATTTATTTTTTTGGTAACTTAAAATTATTATTAATACTCTCTTTCTATGTCAAATGTGAGTGTTCGGTGTCAATAAAACATGTACTTTTGTGTATAAATTCGAAACCTTGCCATTAAAATTTATTTCTAGTATTTCTCTCCTTAATGAGACTATTGAAACTAACAGAATCAACATAGTTGCAATAAAAAAACAGAAAATTTTAAAGCTTTGTTTTTGTGCTTAACTTGTTTAGGGAGTAAATTCATATTCCAAATGGGTCACCGTGTTGGAAGTATATTGAGATAGCTTAAAATCTGCTACAAGTTGGTGTATGTGACGCTTGTGTATATAATTTTTCAGCTTAAAGTTGTTTTTAGTTTAAAAAATTGAAGTACGTTTTGGATACTTTTTTTAATTTATTTTTTACATTAAATTATAATACATACACATATATTTGAGGCATTTTTTAACTTATTTTTTATTTTTTTATATATATATTTATATTTTATAATTTTATTTTATATTTAAATAACATAAAATTTATTTTTTAAAATGACTTCAAGTAAAATTAGATAAACAGATACATCTAATTTAAAATAAAAAAAAAATATCACTTTTAACTTAAAATAAACAACTTACAACTAATTTTATAAATAATTTTTTTTAAATAACCCAAACGAACTCTATTGATCTCCTTCCGAAATACGGCATATATTCTTATAAATAAACTTGAGCACAAAAATATTCAAGTTAAATTTTTTCTGCGAAGATTCCGTTTTTATTGATGGTGATGGACATGTTACATACTAGAAGTATGTTTATTGATGTCATTAATTATAAATTTTTTAATAATTACACCTTTTTTAAAATACTAGAATTAATAGTTTAATAATTTATTCACTATCGTTCCTGGTTCTCAATTATTCATTACACAATTTATTAGAAGACATATATTCATTTATAAGTTCTAATAAAAATAACAAATCCTCAATCCTTTCTTCTTCTTTTTTTTATCTCAAGAATAATTAAATTATAAAAAATTATATACTTACGTATTTTAAGTTTAATAGTTTAAACTTCATTGTGAAAATAAAATATAAGGCAAATGGTTTTGGACAAGTAAAACCATATCATTACTTTGGTTGGGTATAGGTGATTCACACATCTTATGTGATTTTAATTTTGACACCAACTTTTGTGAAAAAGATGAATTATATCAACTTATAACGTAGACGTTATGGCAAGCAGCATTTTGATTCAAATTTGGGAAAGTTACAAAGTTAAATTTTGTAAGCAGATCGAAAGCTTCTTCATCAAAATTTCGGAGATTAATTTGATGTAAATTTTATAGCACATTAAGGAAAAAGAATAATGTAGTATGGTTCAATTATATCTTACATGTGGAGTGTTATTATTTGTGGAGAGTCATTATTCCGCGTTTTTTTTATCACGAAGTGAAAAAAAATTTAAAATCAACATTTAAAATGTGAATAAATCACGTGATCACTCAATTTATACAAAAACCAAGTATTAATTTTATTGGCGACCGATAAATAGACCTTCATTAGTTTATAGCCCAAATTTAGATTTTTTCAAATGATCATTTTTTATGAAATGCATTATAGAAAAAGTTGAAAAGGACCCAAAAATCAAAATTATGCGGAAATGGAAATAATTTGGTTTTGATGTATAATAGGAGTTAAAATAAAATAATAAGGCTACTTTGCTGTCTAAATATACTTAGACATGTTGCAAGTCCATATAGCTAATATAGCTTTGCTTTTTGCAGACTGATAGTGGTGCCAGTTTCTTGCTGCCCTCAAATATCAACTTTTACCTTTTGTCTTCTTCTTTTCCCATACTAACACAAACTCTCTCTCTCTCTCTCTCTCTCTCTCTCTCTCTCTCTCTCTATATATATATATATATATATATATATATCCAGGGACAATGAGAGAGATAGTTCAAATGGGTTCAGCTTCTAAATGGATTATGATGTTCTTGGTGTTAATATTACTATGCATTAAGCTCACACAATGTAGTGTTACATATGATAGCAAGGCTTTGGTCATCAATGGACAAAGAAGGATTCTTTTTTCTGGCTCCATACATTATCCAAGAAGCACCCCTGAGGTACCCAACTTTTGTTTCTCCCTATTTTTAACTTTTCTTTTGGTTTCTTGAAAATTTGTGCTTTAGTTCTTGATATACATTGATGAAAAACAAATGGGGTCTGTGGAAAAAACAATATTGTGTATTCATTTTCTTGATATATAGAAAAATGGATTCTTGGGAACAAAATGTTTGATTTTCTTGAAATATATTAATGAAATAGAAATGGTTGTTTTGTAGATGTGGGAAGATCTTATACAAAAGGCTAAAGATGGTGGATTGGATGCTATTGATACATATGTTTTTTGGAATGTGCATGAACCTTCACCTGGCAATGTAAGTGTATATACTATATATGTGTGTGTGCTTTTTTGTTTACATACAAAGTGGTACTGTAATATTGTATGAATCTCAGCATACCAATAAAGGGTCTTTATTCTTTTCTTAGGCTTGTTAATGTATTCATTTTTGAAATTAATGAAGCAAGAAACAAAGATGCAAATGGGACTTATTATTTTTGGACAATAGAAGAAATATAATTGAGTTTTGATTTTTGGTTTTATAGTATAACTTTGAGGGAAGGTATGATTTGGTTCGGTTCATTAAGTTGGTCCAGAAGGCAGGGTTATATTTACATCTTCGAATTGGACCATATATTTGCGGAGAATGGAATTTCGGGTAATAACATATTCTATATTTCTATTGTATATGTTTCCGGTTTTCAGAGTTGAACTTGCAAGTGTTGAGGTTTTGTATCTTTTGAGGATAATGTACTTGCATGATTTTCTTTATAGGGGCTTCCCTGTTTGGTTGAAGTATGTTCCTGGTATCAGCTTCAGAACAGACAATGAACCTTTCAAGGTTCTGTGTTTTACTCCCAAATTCACTTAATATGTCTTGATGATACAGTGCTATTATATACAAGTCTCCTATCTCCTTTTTCGTCATATTTTGTTTGGTTTTTACAGATAGCAATGCAAGGGTTCACTCAAAAAATTGTTCAAATGATGAAGGATGAAAAGTTGTTTGAATCTCAAGGTGGCCCAATTATCCTCTCTCAGGCATGGCTTTAATTGTTAATTTTTCTATTAGCTTTTAAAAGCTAAAAATTCCTTCCTTTCTATTCATAAAATCAAAGTTATATTTGACTATATACATGATTCATTTAAAAAATCAGGAAACTCAAAACTGTTTCAATTGCTGTAGTTTCAATTTTGGAACTTACTATCGAGTACTTTTAAATATAATCTTGGAACATGAGTTTTTATGATAAATTGCCAACCGCTAAATAAATTTACTAATTTAAATTGTCTCTAACAATATTAGTTGGGTTGATTACATGATATCTGCAGATAGAGAATGAGTATGGGCCAGAAAGCAAAAAATTTGGCGCTGCTGGTCATTCTTACATGACCTGGGCAGCTAACATGGCACTAGAGTTGGCAACTGGAGTCCCTTGGGTTATGTGCAAAGAAGATGATGCTCCGGATCCGGTGGTATGATATATTTTTGTACTTTTTCCAAACCAATAAGTAGCTTGAGTTACATTCATTATGTATCGGTCTTTATTTGTAGATTATTTAATTTATTAGCTTCCTATTCATTTTACAAGTCGATCAACACACAAGGCAGGGCATGAAATCTCATTGTTACAGTGTTCAAGTAATCAATACTAAATATTTAATTTCATTTCTGCTAGGGATATGCAAAATGTCATTCTATGAAAATAATAAAAGCTGATCTAGGGCATTTTATATAATGGAAGGAGGGTGTAGTTGTTCTTTGATTTTGAACTAAGCTTTTCACAAATTACAGTTTGAACTTTTACTTGCACAGTACTAGAAATGATGTGTCCTTAACTTTGTATTACTGGTTACAGATAGACACATGCAATGGCTTTTATTGTGATTATTTCTCTGCGAACAAGCCTTACAAACCTACAATGTGGACTGAGGCTTGGACCGGTTGGTAAGTTTGATCATTATTGTTAGTCGTATGTAATACGGAATTACTACATATTTAGGCTCAATAGTTTTCACTTTGAAGGTTTTCGGAGTTTGGTGTTCCAAACCACCAGAGGCCTGCTGAGGATTTGGCCTTCGCTATAGCTCGATTTATTCAAAAGGGAGGATCTTTTGTGAATTATTATATGGTCAGTGAAATTTATTTCCTTCTATGCTTGATCATTGCAATAGCATGTGTTGAAAGTTCTTAATTTATTTACATCTGCCAGTGATCAATTTATATACATGAACTTTACAACTTTATATATTATCAGCAATCATACTTAAGTCCATGCTGTTTCCTGACAGTATCATGGAGGAACCAATTTCGGTAGAACTGCTGGTGGCCCTTTCATTACTACTAGCTATGACTATGATGCTCCCATTGATGAATATGGTAAGTTATGTACTTTTACTTTTTCTTCCAGTATCAGATAATAATATTAACTTAACTTTTTTAGTTATAAGTTGCATGAGACTTTCGATTCACCTTTAGATGTAAATAGGTTTGACTAGGCAACCCAAGTATGATCACCTGAAGGAGCTTCACAAGGCTGTCAAGTTATGTGAAAAAACTTTAGTTTCTGCAGATGCCACTGTGACATCATTGGGGACCTATAAACAGGTTTGTCTTTGTATTTTTGGACATTGAAAAATTAAGTAATTATTAGTGTCAAATGTGTTTTAACATCATCTTGCAAAACCTTATTGTTCTTGGCCAATTGTAATGACAGTGTTATTTGCATATTGATTAAAATGGTTAGTCATAGAAAATAAGATATTTCGAATTTCATAGAACTAATTCTTGCTGTTATTGGGTAGCTCTGATAATTTTACAGTTATGTTTTTCAAGTTTGCTATCCCACATGTATATTGATAGAACACTTCACAAATTCCAGGCACATGTATTTTCTTCCTCAGAAGGCTGTGCAGCATTTCTCTCAAACTACAATATAAAATCAAGTGCAACGGTCACATTTAATAACATGGCATACGATCTGCCTCCTTGGTCCATTAGCATTCTTCCGGACTGCAAAAATGTTGCCTTCAACACTGCAAAGGTACGTTCAGTTAAAAATCCTGATGTTTATGGATATTTGTTTGCAGAATGACAGGACTTCATTCGCTTCGTTTTGATGTTTTATAATTTTTTTTCATAACATAATTATCCCACAACAATAATGCATAAACATCTCCTTTTCATAAAATTCTTTCCCAATGACCATTGAATCTAATGTTTTCCAACAATGGTTCTAGACTTCTAGATATGCATTTAGTGTTAATGTTCTTTATACATCATTATGATACCAAATCAATTCATCTCATTGTCAGGTAGGAGTTAAGGTATCTGAAGCTCAAATGGGGTCCACAAATGTGAAGTTGCATTCATGGGGAACATATAATGAAGATGTTTTATCAAGTGATACTGATTCAGAAATCACAGTTATTGGTCTGTTGGAACAGTTAAATATCACCAGGGATACTAGCGACTATCTCTGGTACACAACTAGGTGAGAGTGAGACTAACCTAAAATAATAGTTTCAAACTTGAAAAAAAGTTATATTAAACACATCTATATTATTGAATTTTCAGTGTCAACATTAGTCCCTCCGAAGCTTTTTTGCACCATGGCCAAAATCCAACCCTCAGTGTGCAGTCTGCCGGACACGCCTTGCATGTATTCTGCAATGGACAACTATCAGGTAAGAGTTGAAAACTCTTGTAAAGAAAAAGAACACAGTACGTCTGTCAGAGTTTTTAATATTTGTTGTGGTATCTCAACTGCAGGGTCTGCATTTGGGACACGTACAGAACGAAGGTTTACTTACAATGGAAATGTCAACTTGCAAGCTGGAATTAACATAATTTCGCTACTTAGCGTAGCAGTTGGACTTCCAGTTAGTTCTTTACCCCTATATAAATACTCTCAATAAGCGTCTTAGTAAAGAAAGAAATATGTACCACTTAGTGTAGCTCTAGATTTCCAACTTCCAAGAGTCAAAATATTATCACACAGAGAAGAGTATGTATTATCTGGAGTTTAAAATTGTTTATGTATTTGAAGAACAATGGGCCGCATTTTGAGACATGGAACACAGGAGTCCTGGGACCAGTAGTTATAAACGGGTTAGACCAGGGGAAAATGGATCTAACTTGGCAAAAATGGTCTTACAAGGTAACCAAATGTTGTTCCTATCAAGTTATGGTACAGAGTTTAGATTAGCTTTATCACCTAAAGTCTTTAATTTTGTGCAGACTGGTCTCAAAGGTGAAGAAATGAATCTTGTTTCTCCGAATGGAATTTCATCGGTTGACTGGTTAACAGGGTCTCTAGCCGCACTCAAACCGCAGCCGCTTACTTGGTATAAGGTATGAGTAATAGCTAAGCTTCAATAAGATAGGGTGCTAGACCAGGTTCAAAAGATCGGTTGAATTGATCTGTAGTAAAGATTTTGGAGTCAGTATCCAGAAGCCACATCTTTCTCCTTTCTCAAAGTGCTGGTGGAACTAGCTTCTCTCAGAAAGTTGCTTCTGTTCTAAATGCTTTCAGGCATTATAAATTAGAACTGGCACTGATGAAGACTCAATAAAAGAAATTTCTGGTTTTTTTCTTTTTTTGTTTCTAGCCTTGGCCGTAACATAAGAATATCCATAAAGAAAAAAAAACACCAAGATTAGTGGAATTGCACACCAAACATAAGTAGTATATATCTCACTCATAAATCGGGTCTAATAAGTAGGTTGAGCTGTACTCAGACCTAACTCTATGTAGAGTCCGTTTCTATAAAAAAAAACATAGCTGTGAGAACTTTTGAATAAGAGAAGCAGATTTATAAATATATCAAAATTTGCCGTAGTCTCCAGCAATAATAGTTAGCTTGCTGTTCAATTTAAATCCCAAATTTTGCGTGAATTAAGTATTAAATTTTAATGATAAATCTATTTTAACTACTAGGCTTATTTTAGAGCACCTGAAGGAAGGGAGCCCCTGGCTCTGGACATGAATAATATGGGGAAGGGTCAAATATGGATCAATGGACACAATATTGGAAGATACTGGACTGTTTTTTCTGATGGCGATTGCGGGGGCTGCAATTATGCTGGTACATTTCGGCCTAGATTCTGCCAACTCGGATGTGGCCAACCAACACAACGATGGTAAAAAAAATCTTCTGAAAATTTTAACTGGCAATGCTATGTTTGTTTTGGACCTTAAACAAATCATTAACGTTCAGGTACCACATTCCTCGGTCTTGGTTGAAGCCTGCTCACAACTTGTTGGTGATTTTTGAAGAAATTGGTGGGGATGTATCGAGTATTTCTATAGTCAAAAGAAATATTGTTAATTAGTAAGCTGTGAGCTTGATAATATTAAGCCAGTTATTATTTATTGTTAATCACCAGAAGAGCTATATATAGATATGAAGCTTTTGGTGAAAGTGATCATAGTATAGCAAGTTTTAAGCTATAAGTAAATAGGAATAGGCAATGGCATCATATGATTTTTCTTGTAATTACAAAAAAAAAACATGTTCCCCGTTTGTTAAATCAATGTAATACTTGTTTTGAGAAATTCTTAAAAGTGAATCTTTCAAGTTGGGAAAAAAATATAAACTTACATAGTTTTATACTTGAGTCTACAATTAGAGCTCACCCGTGCCTCGCACGGGAATTAGAGCTTTTGTTGAATAAGATAATTTAGTTTATTGAATGTATTTGAACACAAGCCTACATATTGAATTATTCAAGAATTCCTCATAAATATTGACTACATTGGTGATTTCGCAGTAAAAGTTGTACATGTAATCAAGTAATCATTCACATGATATGCCAAAAGGAAAGTATTTAAAGATGAAAATTGCATGGCACCCCTTCTAACTTATAAGTAGGTTATAAGGAGGAAAATATTTGTAATTTTAAAATTTATAAAATAAGTCAAACGGGCAACATGATTCCAGAGAAAAACAATATAATTATCAACTACAACCTCCAAGGAAGAGAAAATTTTGAGTGTTCAGGAATTCAAATAAAAATTGTTCAGAGCCAACCCCAAGAGGATCAGTCTATTAGAAAAAAAATGGAAAACAGATATTATCACCTATAAAGGGTATGTATCTGAAAAATCTTGTAATATAGTATTGAAAGTTAAATTCCAACTACAACGAAAGGATTCCGTTTCATTCAGATTCCTAAATTTCGGTACATCTAACTACAGCTCAACTAACATACCAAGTTTTACACAAAATTCACAAAAATAAAATGGGGGTGGTGGTACAGGGAAAAAGAAGCATCCATGCACATCTTCAATGTTTATACGAATCAAGATTAGTTTTACTTTGTTTTTGCTCTCTTCCAAACAATAACAGTGCCTCCGAAGTCGGAAGATGCCAGCAAATTCTCTCCATGATTCCAAGCAATTCCTATAACTGCATAACCGTGACCCTGCAGTACAATTTTTAAAATAAATTACAAGAAAAGACATTGACAACAAAATAGAAGTATAGAACCACATATGCAAATCAAATATACCTGTAGCTTGTTCACGCATGGATGCTTCGGGCGCGTTAAATCATAGAAGTAGACGTTTGCATCGTCACTCCCAACAACTTCATGGAAACATATACCGATATCAGATAGATCAACAAGCAATTAAAGGCAAGCTTTAGGATGTAAAATTACTAAATTACACAAATTTAGTGAAGTCATGACACAATATTCGAACAACCGTGCACAGTAGTGAGTTGCTTTCTTGATCCACGTCTAAAAGCAGATCTTTGGGTATTTTTCTTATTGAAGTATTAACTCACCAAACATGGTAAATTGAAGAGTACTGCATTGATAAACATACCTATGAATTCTCCTTTTTCGAGAGAAAGAAGTGGGCAAAAGGAAGCACGGATGCTATGCAACCGTGGACCCAATCTAAGCGAGCAACGTAAAGTCAGGTAACCCTGTATCTCTAAAGAAACACTGCAAGATAGAAGTTTTAAAGTATTTATAATTGCAACATAAAAATCTTCAGGTAAAGGGAATGCCATTTTTGACAGACCTGAAATAAGACAAACTTCCATCTCTTGTAAATGACAACAGGACGGGTCCTCGTGACAGTAAAGAAAAGATTCGATACTGTACAGTTGTGACTGGGGATTTCTGTTTGCTACCACTACGATTACGGTGAGATCGAGACAAATTACCTGTGTGAGAGTCCATTTTGACTGTGTATATAGATCCCTGCAGATCCAAAGCAATCAGTGTGGGATAAATTTAGAGAGCTTAGGATGAAGAGATGAAAAATGAATAAGCACACACATACATGAGCATCCCCACAGAATATAAGCTGACCAGTGTGGTCATGGTCCATAGCAGTCACCTCACCATCAAAAACTGCTTTATTGATTACTCTCCCAGTGCTGAAATTAAACACCTTGTATTCCAAAAAGTCAAAAAACATAGATATAAAAATTTGAAAACAAATATACTAAATGGATAGTATACAATAGATTGTATGCAATTTAACTGTACGATAACCAGGAGAAATTATTGCGAGGATAAGCACCTAATTGGATACATAGCTCCTAAGCTTCTAAAATATCATTTTGGTTGTATAGGAATATAATGAAAGTTTTTTTTAACCATTTTAAAATGCATTTTCAGTCCAAATAGATTTATTATAATTAAATATTGAATAAATGAAGCAATATAACTTACAGTCATGGTTTTCTCACAATTAATGACGTACGAGATGGGGGAGCAATGAAAAGGCAATTAAACTTGCGTAAAAAGGAAAAGCATATAAAAAAATAGCTGAAAATTAAAATGTCACTTGGATAACAAGCAAATATCTATAATGCCAAAGCTCATAAAGTAAAAAACTCTGCTAATGAGAAGTTAAATATAAAGGGTATTTCATTACATTAATTTCTCTGTTCGCATTTCCAGCTGAAAGAAAGTTATTATTAACCTGTAAAGATACAAAACCATCAATACAGGAAACGATACATTAGCACTCTCAGATCAACTCAATCATATATGTGAAAAGTTTAGCATTTACAAATATGAAATTAGAACAGTTAACATGTACTTACAGGGTGAAACCGGATACACAGTTGTGCAGAGACTCCGTAAATTACACGTATACATATCCCTTTAGATATATCCCATACTCTCACAGTTTTATCGTCTGAAGATGATGCTATGTACTGGTTGCTCAATGAGAAGTCAAAATCTGGAAATTTAAAATTTCAGAATCCAGAAACAAAATTTCATGTAAATATATAATCTGACAGATGCTTAATGAATGGCAATACTCCAACAATTTCAAAAGTGAAGACATAAAGATGAAGTTGTAACTTGTAAGAGCAAAAAAGTTGAAGAATGAAGATATCATGTTACTGTTACTTTAAAGTTTTCCATGATATGAAAATGAAAATTATTAAGTTCTTGAGTGAGTAACTCGAGAGGATACATTAAATAGGTTCGTAGGCTCCAGTTGCTTGGCAGAAAATATTGTGTTCCCTGGAAAATATTAGGTATGGAATATAAAACATTTGAAATGTAAATATATATATCTTTCTTCTTTGGTCTTCTTTCTTCGACTTGAACAATATATACTACTATGAATAATTTTCCTAAGCAAACACAAATAAGGAAACTAGAAAAATTGTTTTGCATATAGTAATTCAGGCTAAAAACTTTATTGTGCAAATTTTTTGTTAAAACCTTGAACTATATTACAAATAACTACTAGAAATATGTTTGTAGTATACTAGAGTCAAATCTTTCCATGTTTTTAAAATAGAGCCCATTACATTTTGGTGGTCAAACATGAAACCAAGATGCATAATGGTAGCTTAATTTTATTCTCGCAATATGGTGACTAAGTTATCATTTTCAACGGAAAACATGTGGCTTGCTGTTAAATTGACTAACAAAACAACGGATGAGACAACTTCAGTTGTAAGAAATCATACCAATGGAAAAGGGACTTTTTGCATGAAGATCATTATCAATTAAAATTTCTAGATTTTTCATCTTTTCTTGATCAGACGTTCAAGTTCATCCTAGTTATAGTCTTCCTTTTCTTCCTGAGTTTCACCCTTGTAAATGTATATTATGTATCTAAGAAAGTAATTTAACAGTCATTAATAACACATAGAATGAAAATATGCCGCAAGTACCATCTCTCCGTAAGCTCTATTAGTTTCATTCTTCTTTTTTGTTTGCAATAAATGTGATGCAAGACAACCTTTTGTCATCAGTGTCATAATTGGCCACCAAAACGCAACCAACTCTAAAATATAAGCTATAAATGTATAAATTCATTCCAAAGTTAAAAATAATAAATATCAACACACTACATAAATAACCTATAAGCATTAGCATACATGACCACATTAGTATATCACTAATGAATATCATTGTCAGTATGCCTGATTAGTGGGGCTAGATGCAAGTAATATAATCTTTTACAGTTGTTTCTAGTTATACGATCTACATTGGTGGGGATATTTCTGGAACCTTGAAAAACAAGAAAAAGAAGCAACGATAATAGAGACACTAGATGATAACTTGAGTCATGTAATTAAATTCTTTGACTCTGAAGTCTGCAATGATGTGTTTATCATGCTGCATGCTTTGATATAAGGTCATTCTTATTTGAAGATAAAAATTAAGTGATTAGATAGAGTATGTTACTTGAAAAAAGAGTCTTGAAATAAAGTATTTGCATCTAGAAAGACTACAGAACCAATACCAGTTAATCCAACCTGTGACATCTTTTGAGTGCCCTGTTAATTGCTTGACTATAGAAGGCGGTTCGGAGACAGTACACACAGTCAGTGTTCCATCTGATGCTCCATATGCCAGTAAATCAGAACTCATATGCCCAAACTTCAGAACCGTAACTGAAAATTAAACTTTAGAGCTTAGTTACCTAAGAAAAAAATTCAAGACTAAATATCAACTAATTAAGGATATAAGGGCAATCAATTTATCTACAATTTTTACCCATTGCTTTGCATTGGTCAAAAATGCAATGCATCCCCACAAAGGAATATGCAGGTTCAGCCTTTCTACGTGAGATATTAGTCTCACTTGCATTTGAGCTTAAACTTGCACTCCGACTCATTGCTTGACTGTTACTTACCTCCTGCTAAAAAAGCAACAGATTGAATGATAAGTGATAACTTCAAATAACATTTACATCCTGAACATTCTTGAGTGTCACAAAAGAGCTACATGAAGTTGCACACAGTAGCAATACATTTTAATCTCAAAGGTTAGACAATTTGATATATTTCTTATAAAAAAAAAGTAAACTGTCAATCAGAACTAAACCATAAGTCTACAAACAAGAAATTGCAACATGAATTTAAAATAAAACTAGCATCTAACAATTTTATGAACACAGAAGGCAGAACTGATTTTATCAAGTCATGTACCTTATATGCCTCAATGACATTACAAATGTGTAGTGATTATCAAAATTCATAATTTAGTAGAATGACAAAATATTGGTCTGTCGGTAACTTCGCTAAAATTCTTCTTAAGTATGATTATGTGCAAGCTGTATTAGCTTGCCTTCAATTTCATGAAACAATTTATTTAAACATAAAATACAATTATATGTAGGTGATGCGGAGTATGACATTAAGATATTCATATGTATCTATTGTACAATTGAGGACAATTGTTTTCGAAGAAGAGGAGTATGATGCAGGAGCATTATGGTTGATCTATTTGATCTCATGGGAATCTATTGTGAAGCCAATAAGGGCGTTGGCCTTATATGTCACAATTTGGGGAGAAAATGCCCTAAATGGCACACCCCGAAAAAATGGCCCTAAATAGCACTCCAAAACGCTACATCGTGTAGAGTTTTGAAAAAAAAAAATTCTCCCCAAAACGCTACTTTAAGTTGCGTTTTTTAGCCCAAAACTCAAGATAAAGTAGCGTTTTTTCCCAAAAAAATTAAAAAAAAAAATGCAAAACGCTACACGAAGTAGCGTTTTTTCCCCAAAAAAATTAAAAAAAAAGTGCAAAACGCTACACGAAGCAGCGTTTTCATCTTTTTTCAGCACGCCACACTATGTAGCGTTTTGGAGTGCTATTTAGGGCCATTATTACGAGTTGTGCCATTTAGGGCATTTCCATCTCAAATTGTGACATATAGGGCCTTTTCTCAGCCCAATAATCAGCTTAATTACCAACATGGGCTGATTTATTATGTTGGGGTTATTATTAGATAATTATATTAAGTAAATTTTGGCTTGCAAGTTTTTACCTTTCACTTGAAAGGGTTTTTCTTGTTTTAAGCACTTAGGATTTATTTTTCTAGTTGAATATGGTTTTGAAGTAATTCCTATTTGGATTGGGCTTTTGATTGGTTTCCAATTTGGGTTCAAGTATTAGCAAATTCCTAGCTGATTTTGAATCTAATTGAGAATCCTAATTGTTTTAGGTTAAGGTTATATTTCTTGCCTATATATACCCATATATTGTAATCTTTTAAGGGAGAAGAATTTGATGAATAAAATCGTGAGTTTTATACTTGCAAAACCCTAGAGAGTTGGTGGTTAATTCCTTTAAACTTTCTTATCCAAATTTCGTTTAGTTTGTGGGTGATTAATTTCTTTAAGCAATCTAAGCAAATCGATCCTTTAGTTTTGTTTCTTGGTGATTAAATTCTTTATAGAAGCAATCTAAAGTTACTTTTCCGTTGTGAATCTGATCTACTTAAGAAAATACGCATCATCTTGAGAAAAATATACATCAATAGGGCTAGGCTCAAATGATAACTAGTTCTCCGGAGAACTATTATGTTTTGTACTTCCATAATATGTGTTCTGTAAACATTTTTCCACTAATTTTTTCCTTATATGCATAATTTATTCTCATAATTCTAATTTATTTACTAAGCATATGTGGTTTTATTGAAAAATGTGAAATTTTTCACAAAATAAGAAGTGAAGGACTACTATATTCTGTACATCATATGTATGTGTTCTGTGAACATTTTTCATTGATTTTTTTTTTCAAATGCATACAATTTTAATTTTTACTAAATAAGAAGTATTCTCCATGTTCTTCAAATTAAGTAGTTCTCCATAGAACCCAACTCATTATATGTATTATAACCGGAAGAATCTATAAAGAAAACTGTGGCACATACCCTGCTTGTACTCCAGCTGTCCCCCTCCAGTAAAAGAGACAGTTGACCTAGAGAACCTAGAGATTGCATCCAACTGCCACTGATGCATCAACCAGTAAATGAATCTGATATCAGAATCGTATAGAGGCATAAATTTGATTTATGCGTCTATGAGTATTTTCTTTATGAGGTGAATTTTCATTTAGAGATATTTCTGAAACTTGATACAGAGATATGAAAGTTAAAAGATAACAAATAAACTTCTCACACAGAGAACTTATGGAAACATGCACCCTAGATTCTGAGGAAAGGTATACACTATTTACTATTGAGTATGTACTTTATAAGTGTGTGTCTCTGTATAATGAACTGCACACCAAACTACCAAAGTATGTTACTAGGGTTAGTACTGTAGATTGTATCTGAATATTACCCCTAAAGCTTATTGATCATCGTACTTGAGAAGTAACAACACTCTCATACATACATAATCTGCTCAGTAGTTTGTTACCCTTCATCAATTTGGGAAGAAGATGAGTGCATCTCATTTTAACATGTAATTATGAGTAGACATTCTATTTCAATAGGATAATACTTTAAGTGTCTAAGTGTGATTCAATATCACTAATTAAAAAGATATATTTTCATCGAAAAAAGACGGGTTTTATCAACTTTTTTGAGCTAAAATTAAAGATTTTTATTATTATTACCAACCTCTGTCCAGGAGTGCTAGAGTGACTTGCTATATTCATATTTTCCCAATTTCTTGGCCTGTTGATGTAATTACGAAAAGCCACATAACCCTTCCCATTGCACCTCCAATCCTTCAATACGAAAACCAAATAACCAAATCATTGCTCATACATAACTGATTCATATTCCGGAACAAGAAGAGTGTGAGAATATATATTTAAAAACTTGATAATTACTAACGACATTGTAGTATAATAGACATATTCCTGCCTTCCTGTGATCAGAGATGCCTTCCTGTGACTACAAACACCCCTGAAACACTAGCATCTCTAATCACAGGAAGGCAGGAATATGTCTATTATACTACATAAGCATACGTTGCAGCAAATCAATACTTTCAGTAATTATTAGCAAGTCAAATAATACATCTAAATAACAGAAATCAGAAACACAAACAAACATGTTCAAAGCTGAATTCATTTTTCATAAAAACAAAACCAGAAACTAAACCACGACACCATATAATTTACACATATTACATATACACTACCACATAATTTACGCATATTACATATTACACTAATTCTGCATCACATATTACATATTACACTAATTCTGCATCACATTTCCCCTTAGATAATACAAAAACACACCATCCATATCATTGATATCGCAAACTAGAAGTAGAAGAGTGTGTTTGCAATACGCATTCACGAATACAGCTATCAAATTAAAACATACTCCAACACAAGTAAAACTCAATAATTACAGCATATCTCATATATACACATATATATACACATATAGATCCAAATATCAAAGATATATATACTTTGCGGCGAAGAAGAGAGGGCTGAGGCTTCCGAGAGAGAAGAAGCCGGCGAATTCCGATGTAATTAGGATCGGAGTCGGTGGGAGAAGGTTGAAGCATACAACTAAAGTACTCTGGATCGTATTTCTTTCTCCGATCATTTTCCGGTGACAATTTCTCCGCCATTATAGCTCTGAAATCTCCGACTTCATTTCAGATTAATCGACGATCAGTCGATCAATATGTGTGTATATGTGTATGTATCAGATTAGAATCAACGACATTAACATAACAGCTTGTTTATATGTATTATCTAAATTGATTTATTATATATTACTCTATATAAAACTTTTTTATGAAGTTATTGTTTTTATAATTAGAGAAAAATGTTCTTAAATCAATTTTGGATAAATTATTTAAAATTAAAAGTAGTTTGAGTATAAAAATTGATTGATAATTTTTTGGTGATAATAAAATTTACTTTCTTGTAAAAAATAGCCTAAATATTATATTATAAATATGTCTTAATTTTAAACAATTATTTAAAGATAATTTTGGGGTTATCAAGCCCTTACAAACATATAATAAAACATATCTATACTATATTATCAAAACCGAAATATTAAAAATTTGGTAGTGGATTGTTAGTCGATATTTGGGTCGGGTAGAGACGTGGTAATTCGTTCGTGTCGTATACTTTATTGTCGTGTACTTTTGCGTTTCGTGTACTGAAATGTTAAACTCAAACACGACTCTTTGAAGTTCGTGTACTTTCGTGTCGTATAATTTTCGTGTTGTGTTTTCATGTAATATTAAATAAAAATTAATATATAAATATATATATAAACATATAAAAATATTATATTTTAAGTATATTTTTAAAAATATTATATATATATATATATATATTTGCATCGTAATTACATATAAGATTATAAAATTATGTATAATCAAATGAAAAATATGCATATATTTATAATAAAAATTAATATTTAAATGCAAATATATTTATTTCGTGTACTTCTATGTCGTGCTATGTACCAAAAGGTTAAACTCAAACACGACACTAAATCTAGATCATATATTTTCATGTTCGTGTACTTAAAATTTAAACACAAACACTAAATTTTCGTATCGTTTCATGTCGTGTACTAAATTCTCATGTCTAGCCGGGTAGTTACTTAATTGTTGAGTTTAGTATTTAAACATTATTTCTCTCCTTAAACACATCTCTAAATAAAACATACAAACATTCTCCCAATTAAAACACATTTTAAACAAAACACACAAACATAATTCTTTTGAAATACACCCGAGACCAGCCCTAACACTTCTCGAAGTAAGCTCAACCCGGCTACGACCCAGCCAGAGAAGAAAAATCTCCCTCGAGGGATCCGAGACTTATCACAAAATATTTAATTAGAAAAATATAGTTTCATATTTTTAAGTTTAATATATGAAAACACAAATCATATATTATATTAAAATTTTACTTATTATAACACGAACCCAAATTATATATATGAGTCAGACTATTTATATTTTACTAATTTCATTAATCATTATTAGATTATGATATGCCTATATTATATATATATATATATATATATATATATATATATATATATATATATAATCAGACACTTTTACACTTAGAAACACATATTTCTCTTCGATATAAAAATATTATACTAATGAGATGTGTTAGGATCTAAGCGTTTACCACTACGCGAAAAGCAACTACTTATGGAGAAAGCGCAACTTATAATCTTTATATTGTAGCGGTCAGCGCCACATTTCGATTTACAAAGATGATGGCACTCCAACAATCCCCCATAGTATCCACCGGTACTAACAAGTCCATATTAAGAGACAATGGATGCACAACATGCCTTTAGCATAATATGCGCCCTTGGCATAATTATGCGCTCCGTGGGATTCGAACCCGTGACATGCTCTAATACCAATTGTTAGGATCTAAGTACTTACTACTACGCTAAAAGCATCTACTTATGGATAAGGCGCAACTTATAATCTTTATATTGTAGCATTCAACGCCATGTTTCGATTTAGGAAGATGCTAACACTCTAACAAGATGATCCAAATCCTAATAATTATTCCACAAAATAAAATATAAATATGATTCATAATAAATTTATCTCCTATAACAATATTGAATACAAAAATATAAAAATTAATTAATAATAAATTAAACTATCATATTAAATTAAATATTTCAATTATATAAATAATTAATATATTATTTATTAATATCGCCCGTCTTTGTAGGAGTTATAAGCTAGTTATTAATGATGAACATAACATATATATTGTTCATATATTACTGCAAAATGATATGTTAATAAATTTTTTTTAATCATGTTATGAAAATAATATATATTTATTTATAACTATAATATTAATATCAAATATTCATTATTTTTTTATTCTATTTACACAAAAAATATGAGAACTTATATGTCTGCATTCCATGTTCTCTACTATATAATATAATATAATTTATAAATTTGATCATTATTATAAATAAAAAAATATTTTAATTTGAATGTAATGTAATTATATTGTATATATAAATAAACACATCTAATTTAATAAACAAAAAACTATATCATATATAAAATACGATAATTACATACATATTTTAATAAGATATTTTCATTTGTTTCTTTATTTAATATTTAATTTTAAATTATAATTAACATACACTATTATGTCCTAAAAAAGTTACCGAAGGGGGCTGATTATAACACTTGATTTTCTTTTCAATTTGGTTCAATAAAAACATTAACAACAAATACAATGTTAAACTTTAGTGTACAAGAAATGCAAACAAGACAAGTGCAGTATTTCCAAAATTAATATCTTTATAAATTTTGTGTGCTACAAATGACTAGAATGAATATTCTAGCTTTTATTTAACAACAAAATGAATCTATTGTTTTCAAGTACTTGATATAGAACACTAAGGTTGAGTTCTTAAGCTTGATAAAATACCTGTGAGAAATGATATTTAAATGGATACTTTTTCTCACTCACATGTACACTTGACTTGTAATCCTAGAATATATCTAAAAATAGAAACTAACTTTTCTAAAATTAATCTAGAAGTATTCTAATTATAGTTTAGTTAAAGTATTCTCTGCATTGTGCTGATTTGATTTGACACCCTTGTATCCTTCATTTGTACCATTTTTCTCTCTCAAGTTGTAGTAGTATACATGACAGGACTAAAAAGTATTCTGAGCAAACCATGTAATTTACTTTGAATTTTGCTTCTTGAAACAGACTGTTAGTTTCCTAAAAGTTACTGTTAAACTTTTAGTTTCCATATATGTAACAATATATTCTCTTTTGCCAAGTGTGTTGTCGAGGAATGTTGTTATAGTGTTAGGTCCCTAAGTATCGTAGAAGGGGGGTTGAATACGATACTCACAATAATTTAAATTCTTTTCGGAATTTGCGGATAAATAAATTATTGCTTCAGAGAGGGTTTGGCCATCTGTAGTGTTTAGGTGAGCTGCCTACTAATTTTCTGTGTGCCCGGATAAATCAATTAGGTTCAAGAAAATTAGCAAGTAATATTATGGAGACAAGTTTCCGGGAATATATCTTTCGTATATAAACCCAGAGGGGTGCTACACCCAGTTAAAAATATAACTGGCTTCCAAAGAACAAATTAGTTCTTTGCTACTAACACAAAAATATAAGGCTCAGTTCCTATACAAATATATCTAAATTAGTACAAGGAAAAACTGAGTCCGTAAGGAGTGATATCTAGGAGCCCTGAGCATTTTTCATTTAAGAACCGAGTCCTAATATCTGACCAGGAGCAAGGTATGGGTGTGTATAATTTATCTCATTTTGCCCCGGCCATGGCAGAAGCTCCCTACATATTTTTGTTGTTGAAGAAGACGACTCTTTAATTTAATTGGTGTAGACTTTAAATCAAATAAAGTTGACTGCTTGAATTTGATTGGCTGAGGGATGAATGGGTCCAAGAAATATTTTGTTGCGCCTATTAATTTTGTTGCGCCTGTAGAGTGAATCCCCTGTGTAGCTTCAAGTGGCGCCTTTAATTACTTAACAAAAATTCTTCAAGTTAAGTAATATTTTTGTTGCGCCTGACACATTGGACACCCTGTGAGAAATCAAGTGGCGCTTTAAAAACTTTGTTGCACCTCACACTTTAGTTGCGCCTACACAAGGACTGCCCTGTAGTGGCGCCATAAAGTTTATCACTTAACAAATTCTTCAAGTCATGTAAGTGGCGCTTGACTGTTTGTTGCGCTTTATATATTTAATGGTCAAAGTGCAATTTGATCACTGCACTTTGACCCTCCTTTCATTCCCTGATTGAAGTTTACCAACTTCCATTTCTTGTATCAAAGTCTTGCCACATTATACCCTGTACCCTGAGCTGTTTCCGTTCTTCGACTGTAGTTCAGAAACTTTCACTTTTCGCACCAAGGTTGTGACACTTTGCACCCAGCACCCTTTGAGCTGTTCAGCTATTTGGCTGTTAGTTGTTTAGCTGTTTGGCTGTAGCCTCTACAAATTACTTTTTGTACCTTAATAAATAACCGTTCTTTCCAGGTACGTTCTTCAACTTAACAATTCTTCTATAGTTAATACTCAGATTCCTTTCACAAACTGCTGACGCCCAGTGCAACTGGTCTGGTTCACAGACGACTAACTTCGATCCAGGTCTTCGTATTATAGCCTTACGTACATTGTTAAGTTTGCAGCAACTTCATTGCTTCGAACACTGACTGTCAATAAACACTGTAACTTCACTGGAATCTTTTCTGGTACTTAGACACTTGTCTTTACCATGACTTCAATTCTTCTAAATTCCTATGCTTCGAACACTGTCTATCTTCAATCAATGCATTTACACTGAAATCTTCTAGTGGCACTTTTATACTGAATCTTCAACACTTCTGAAACCCTGAAAGTCATTAACAATTATTCTTCACTGAGGCATGAACATATTAATGAACTTCTTTCAGTGACCTGTAGTAGACTTCAAAACTTCTTCTAATGTCTTGATTCATTGTATTTGCCTTATCTTCATTTCTTGCTGATTTCTGTGTAAGCGTAGTATTATTTACTTGTCTTGTTCTAGTGTTGAGTTATCACGATTACTATTCATATAGCTTCGTAATCTCACCAAGAATCTCCCCCTATTTGATTGTTAAACTTAGCAAACAAATCCCTTAGAGAGGATAACTCAACTAACAACTAGCAAAAGTAATCGTCCGAGACTTGTAAATAATGCTACTGGTTTTTCTGGATCAGATCTTGCATTTCCAGAATTCTTGTGTGACTGAAATGAATGATGTTTGTTACTCTGATACTGAACTGATATTCAAGTTGAATCAATTTCATTTCTGTCCGTTTGAGCTTTCTCCGTTTCAAAATCCTTCATAGTTTGAACTTAAAGAACTTATCATGAACAGAGCTTCATAAGAATCATTTTCCTGGGTATGTCTTCAATAAAATACTGAACATAGCTCAAATAATGTTCTCCCCCTATGAATGTGATTCTCCTTCTTTCTCTTCTTCTCCCTTTAGAAAATCAATGGAATAGTCATTTCTTTTCTATTCTTCCCACTTGGATTAGGAATCCTCTTCTGACAACTCCTTTCAAGTATAGGATACAGCTTCTTGATTCTCCCATATTTATGTTGTTTCCCCTCAGGATCAGAAGATAAGATTTTCTCTTTCTTGTCTAGTCTCCCTCTAAGGATATTAATTTCTCCCAAGGATACGAACCCCTTTTTCCAAAGATCTTCCAGGATCCAAGATACGAACCCCTTTAAGATTATTAACTTTTCCAAAGTACGAAGATAAGACTTGTTTAACTTCTCATTTTTCTTACTATAACTTCTCCCCCTTAGTTAGGAATCCTCCAATGGCCCACTTTTGAATGGTTTGTCTTCCAAAGAAGGTTCTCGTCTGTCGTTGATCGGGAAAATATAGTAACTTTTCTTTCAGAAGTAGCAAGTAGCAAGGGTAAGTGTTTGGCTTATGGTTTCCTCACTTCTACTACGTTCTGTTGGTGTTTACACTTAAGTGTTGAGCACTTTGAAGTGTTTCACTCTTTCTCTCCCTATCTCTCACGCAAGTGTATCTCTCCCTCACTTTCACTTAAGTGTTTCTCTCTCTCACTTTCACTCTGCATTTCAAATATAGCCTTCTATACCTGCAAGTGAAATCCGTCAATTCATATATTCCCAAAACCTGATTCATCAGAATGAACTGAATCACTATCAAGTGGAGAATTGCCTCGTTGAGGTGTTCTTGATCTATCATGCATAAGCACTGTCTCAGCACCAGACTCAATAGCAATTGCTAAATCACTGTCTAGTGGAGCCTCACCTCTTTGAGATGGGTTATCCCAAGATTTTAAAATCTGTTAGGGAATCCTGCCTTGTTCTATCAAGGAGTTGCCTCACACCTTCTCCATAAATGGGAGGTGGACATTCCTTTTCAGGATCTGGAAATGTTCCTTCCAGGAGGGTCAACGTAGTAGACAATGTAATGAATGGTAAATTAGAGTCTACGTTTCCCTCGTAACCCTGTGACGGGAATTTTGTATAAATACCCTACTTGACTCATCCGAAGAATTCTTGTCAAGCAGTTGCCTCTCAAGCCCAGATAAATCTGAACAAGAGATCTCCCTTTCGGGATGCAGAAGATTAACTTCTGTTTGAGGTAGATACTGGACAATGTAATGTATGGCTAGAGTCTGTATCTCCTCTGACTGCCTATACCTCACACTGTGCACGCCTTGCAATGTGTTCCTAAAATTTATCTGTTTAGGCTTACCATCAGCGTGAGTGCCAGTGGTGTGCTTGACTCATTACAAGATGCTCTGGCTGACGAGCGAATTTCAATGGACTCACCCTGTTAAGAGAATTGAAAGGCATAGGTGTACTAACTTGTAACACTTAATTTCTATGTAACTCAACTAGGTAAAAGATAAAACAACAGCAAAAACAAGAGAAACTGAAGAAGCACATGGAATCAATCAACTGAAGAAATGGTAATGATACTTGGTAACTACAAGTAACTAATTTGGTTAATCAAGGATGCATAAGTGAGAAGAAGTTCAATCTCAGTATTGCTCATGCCCTAACTTATCTAATGGAGAATTAAATTAATGTCAAAGAAGTATCAAGAAGACCAAAGTGATTTCATGTAATGTATATCAACATCTGGATAATGTAAAGGTTAATCAACAAATGAGAACTGACATTCAGAAGCAAGAACCCCTACAAGACTAGTCACTTATGAACCAGACCATTGCATCAAGTGTCAGGACATTGGAGGCAAGTTCATGTCAGTAATAGAAGATCTCATTTGAATTGAGTGAGGAAAAGAAATTGAAGAAGCTAGGGAAACTTGCTCATAAAGGTTAATCCTCAATTGGTCACTAAAGAAAGTCAACATTCGATGAGTGCATATTTGCCAAGGCAAATGTCGATCCACGGCAGATCGAGATCGAGATCTTCATAGATCGAGATCGAGATTCTCCCGGATCGAGATCGAGATCTTCATAGATCGAGATCGAGATTCTCCCAGATCGAGATCGAGATTTTCACATATCGAGATCGAGATTCTCCCAGATCGAGATCGAGATTTTCACAGATCGAGATCGAGATGGGTCCAGGCGAAGATCGAGATGCGGGTAGATATGTAACATTTAATGTTCAAGGGACAAGTGGCTTATTGTGAACGGTTGATCCAGAGTTGTTGGGAAAGTACTTTTTGTTGTCGAAGTCCTGATTGGGCCACGTACACAAAAAGGACAAGATCAAGACTACATGACATTATAAAAACAACACTTTGTTTTTATTAGTAGAAAGACTTTTATCTCTGTAATTCAACGATATTTTTAAAGAGAGAGCATTTACTGTAAAACAAAAAGGTGAGAGAGAGGATCAGTTGAATCTAACTTTAATTGCTGTATTTATTGTTCAACTGATCATGATGCCTTTATGAATGTTGTAGCAAATCCTTCAATGAATATAATGATATATTCTTGAAATTCTGTGTCATAATTTATTACCTGCACATTTATACATTCTCTCATTATTCTAAAAAGTTGTATTCACCCCCCCCCCCTTTACAACACTTTGGACCTAACAATTGGTATCAAAGCTCCTGTTAAACACATCTAACAGAGATCCTATTGTGTTGTTTGAGTTGGTTCTTGAAAATCCCAGATCTAATTTTTTCTTGAAGTTTGTGCCAAAAGTTTTTATTTGTTTCTTCCTGGAAAAGTCATAGATCTAAAAGGTTCTAAGTAATGGTGTAAGGAATATTTGTACAACATTCCAAAACATTGTACTTTAGAGCTTTGTGGGTTTTCTTGTGGTCAAAAATCTGGTTATAAAAGAATATTTGATTGGTTGACTAGGGAACTTGAATCATCTGTTTGGTTGAACAAAAAGAACAAATTCGAACTACTGTCAACTAGATAGTGGACAACTTTTTGTTTGGACTTGGAAGACTGGTGGACCCTGCTACTGTTCCTGTGATTAAAACTAACTTGCTTGAATCTTAAGCGCAAAATCCGTTAGATATTAAGTGTTGAATATTTAAAGTGAGATAATTAATTTTTCAAGTAAATACAATTTATTGTAATTTGAAAAGTGTATTATCTTAATTTTAAACTTTATTAAAATGGCCGCCGCACACAGATTTAAGATACCTCCGTTTGATGCACAACATTATGACGAATGGACCGGAAGGATGAGAGCTTACCTTGAATCAATAAACAAGGTATACTTGAGAATATTGGAAAACGGTCCATACATACCCATGAAAATTGAGCCAGAGCGAATGGAAGGAGGGATACTAATACCATCCCGGTCTGTTCCTAAAGAGGAAATGGAGTTTTCAGACGCAGATAAAGAATTGGTTGGTATGGATGCGTCGTTACGCAACGTCATAATTGAATCCCTAAACTCAGAGTACTATGTTCAGATAAAGGGATTAAAAACAGCTAAAGCCATGTGGGATAAACTAGCTGTGGTGATGGAGGGGACCGAGGAAGTTAGAGATAATCACAAACGCATTCTGATATCTGAATATGAATCGTTCAAATGCGAACGAGGAGAAAGCGTAGCGGATGTTTACAAACGTTACAGTAAATTGCTTATCGAGCTGAGTATAAGAGATAAAGTCTATCCACTAGCAGATTCAAATATCAAGTTTCTCTTGAATTTGCCTAAACATCTGGAACACAGGATCACTGCCATTCGAGAGTCAAGAGACTTGAAAAATACCTCTCTCGAAAAGCTGTATGGTGTTTTAAAGACCTACGAGCTGGAGCAAGAACAAAATGACAAAAGAAGATCCTACAATAGTGGAGAATACAAAGCGGTAAGTGAATCTGGACTTGTAGCTGAAGAGTCTACTGCAAAGGCACTTGCAGCTGTCTCATTGAAAACTGCTAATCCTGAAAGGGTGATATTAGATATTGAAGATCCATCCGAAGAGAGTGAGGATGAATATTATACCCTTGAAGAGCTGGACAAATTAGAAGACAAGTCATATGCTTGTATTGCTCGAGAATTTGCTCATATCAGCTTCAGGAAGCCAAGAACAGGTAAATGACGATTTGGTAGTTCTTTCAGCCGAAGAAGCAGCAGCAGCAGCAGAGGTAGTAGTGTAAGTGGCCGGGGAAATTACAGCGGTCGAGGTAGCACATCTAGTAGTGGCTACAGACCTAACCTAGTAGACAAGAACAAGTTCAGATGCTTTAACTGCAATGAATTGGGACACTTTGCAACAGAGTGCAAGAAGCCCAAATACGTTCATCCCAAGGAATCCTATGCTGATCTGAAAAAGAAATATGATGCCTTGGTTAGCAAGCAACAGAAGGGAAGCCGGGCTTATGTTGTGACTGAAGGGAAGGGTTGGGACGAGTCTGATGAAGATGAAGATCAGGAGCTATGCAACTTCGCTTTAATGGCAAAATCTTCAGAACAATCAGAGGTACCAATTCTAACCGTAAATGAAATGTCTATTTCTGAGTACCAAAATGAATTAGCTGCCATGACTAAAGACATGTACAATCTCCAACTAAATCTAATTGCTGTTAATGAGGAAAATGCTAAACTCTCACTTAAGAATAGACTTCTCGAGGCCAGGGTAGAGGAATTAGAATCAGGAGAAAGTAAAGAAAGGCAGTTAATGAATCAGGTAGACGTTTTAGAACACAAGCTTAAGATTAGGGAAGACCTTAACGAAGAACTTAAAAATGAATTAGCTGAGCTTAAAATAACATGTCAATCTTTTAAAGAAGCCGCTAATAAAGTGTTCGTAGAAAGGGACATGTACATGAAACTGGCAGGCAAGAGTAAAAATGAAAAAGTAAACATAGGACTTGACTACACACAGAAAAAGAAAAATAGGGCTGCTGAGTTGTTAGAGCCAGTGTTAGTCAAAGAAGATGTGCCTGAGGTTTTAGTGGATGTTAGAAAACCTATCTTTAAGCATTTTGAGCCTAGGACCATAGATCCTGTTGCTACTAAAATTGAACAAGAGATTAAAATTGAAAGAGAGTCAGAAGAAAAAGTAGTAGAACCTACAACTTCTAAGAGAGCGAGTAAGATTGCTTATGCTAAGAGAGGTGTAGGAACCAAGGAGGCTAAGACGGTGTCATATAAACAACGGGTAGCAGGGTCAGACCAAATGAAAGCACCTGTAAAGGCAGTTAAAACTGAACCTGCATCTGTATCTACATCTACACGAGCTAGAAAGGCATGCTATATCTGTAATCAAACTGATCATTTGTCTTACTATTGCCCGTTCTATGTAGAGGAAGAAAAATCTGTTGGTTGTAATACCATGCCTGCAACTACTACTTTGCCTAACATGTATGCAAATCATGTCAAGTGCAATAATCCTAATTGTATGCCATGTGCTGTAAACATCATGCATGCTTATTTTAATTTGATGAATACTGCTAGTGCATCTGTTGAACATACATCTAGTAGTGGTAAGAAAAAACATGCGGGGTCAAAGACTAAGACTTCAAGTCCTCCTAAAGTTAGGAGTGACCAGTCTACTCCCAAACCTGACAAACCAGTCAAGGTTGACAAGGGAAAAGACAAAGTCAAGATGAATGCCCCTGATGGCAACAAGGCAAAGCCTTCTGTATCTGAAAAGAAAAAGGAAATTATTGATGCCGGGCCCAAACATCATTGGGTTCCGAAGAACACCTAACCTTTCTGGATTTGCAGGGCAGTGAACAGGAAAAGAGTAAAGTCATATGGGTGCTGGACAGTGGAGCATCGAGGCATATGACCGGCAATAAGTCCCTGCTAACAGATTTGGTGTTGAGAGCCGGCTCCATGGTTACTTTTGGAGATAACAGCAAAGGTTACACCAGGGGATATGGCAAGATCGTTTGTGGAAATGTTATCATTGAGGACGTGTCTTTTGTGGAAGGATTTCGACATAATCTCCTCAGCGTTAGTCAGTTCACCGACAGGGGTTTTGACGTCAACTTTGGGAAGCATGATTGTTCGATTCGAAGCAAAAAGGATGGAAGCCTTGCTCTCAAAGGAGTAAGGAAGTCAAATTTGTTCATAGCTGACATGAATTCTGCTGATCAGTCTAAAGTCACGTGTTTCTACAGCAAGGCTTCTGCTGATGAAAGTTGGCTATGGCATAAAAGATTATCTCACCTGAACTTTAAAGCAATGAATAATCTCGTAAGGAGAGAATTGGTGAGAGGGCTGCCGCAGATGGAGTTCACCCCAGATGGACTCTGCGAAGCATGTGAGATGGGAAAATCGAAAAGAGCCTCGCATAAAGATAAGCAAGTAAATAGCATTACCGAGCCCCTACAACTACTTCACATGGATTTGTTTGGACCCGTTAATGTTATGTCAATGTCAAGGAAAAGATATGCGCTGGTAATTGTCGATGACTTTTCCAAATACACATGGGTGAAGTTTGTGACATCGAAAGATGAAGTG
This sequence comes from Oenanthe sinensis, assembly GCA_028671895.1. NCBI lineage: Eukaryota > Viridiplantae > Streptophyta > Magnoliopsida > Apiales > Apiaceae > Oenanthe > Oenanthe sinensis. Next base: position 21,786,969 of record CM053807.1, read on the forward strand.
CCACATGAGATCATTAGACATGTACTGGTAATTGAAAATGTAGCAAGTCTGACTGTGAAGACTATCCGATCTGACAACGGGACAGAATTCAAGAACTCAGTGTTAATGGATTTTTGCATATCTAAAGGGATCAGACGACAGTATTCAGCACCGAGAACACCGCAGCAGAATGGGGTGGTAGAAAGGAAGAATAGGACACTGGTTGAAGCAGCTAGGACAATGCTGTATGAGTTAAGACTTCCTTTGTATTTTTGGGCTGAAGCAGTTAGCGCGGCGTGTTATACACAGAATAGAACCCTGATTACAAAAGACTATAATGAGACGCCATATTATCTGATGAATAAAAGAAAACCTTCTATCAACTACTTCCACGTGTTTGGTGCAAAATGCTTTGTGTTAAGAGACAATGCACAACTTGGAAAGTTTGATGCCAAAGCACATGAAGGGGTTTTCATTGGATATTCTCTGGAAGTAGTAGCAGCGTACAGGGTGTTTGTGCTTAATGATCGCAAGGTGGTTGAAAGCCTTAATGTCACATTCGACGACTCAAAGCTCCCGTCTATACTAAAAGAAGACAGTGAGCCCACTTCCCTAAGATTTGAAAATATGGATATTGATGAAGTGGATACAGTTTCTGAGTCTGTAGTGCAGGGTAGTGATCCAACGATAAATAATGAAATTAATCAAGAGTCTAGTGTTTCGCAAATTCAAAACACTAGGGCTGAGGGATCACCTTCCGTCAGACCTGGTACTAACTCAGGGGGAGTCAGTATGCACTCAGGGGGAGCAGCTCACTCAGGGGGAGCCAGTACTAGCTCAAGGGAAGCTAGTGAAAGTGCTTCTAGACTAAGTCACCTTCACTTACAAGTACAAGCTGAATCATCAAGAACATTTGCTAGGGATCGCACTTGGAACAAGGACCATCCGTTCGAGCTAATTATTGGTGATCCAGAAGCCGGAGTGACTACTAGAGGAAAAGCTAGAGCTGAAATTGCCACTGAGAATGAATGTCTATACTCAGTGTTCCTTTCCCAGATGGAACCTAAAGTGGTGGAAGAAGCTATAGATGACGCTGATTGGGTGATTGCTATGCAAGAGGAACTCAATCAGTTTGAAAGGCAGAAGGTGTGGAAGCTGGTACCCAGACCAAAGAATAGATCTGTTGTTGGGACAAAATGGATATTCAGAAACAAGCTGGATGAAGACGGACTTGTAACACGAAATAAAGCTCGCCTGGTTGCTAAGGGTTATACTCAAAGAGAAGGAATTGATTATGATGAAACCTATGCACCAGTTGCAAGGCTAGAAGTAGTAAGGATGTTCTTGGCATTCGCAGCACATCATGGTTTTAAAGTCTATCAAATGGATGTCAAGAGTGCATTCTTAAACGGTGAACTGGATGAAGAGGTGTATGTCGAGCAACCTCCCGGGTTTATTGACAGCAAATATTGTGATTATGTTTATCGACTCTTCAAATCAGTATATGGCCTTAAGCAGTATCCGCGAAAGTGGTATGAAACTCTGTCAGACTTCTTATTAGAAAGTGGTTTCACCAGAGGAGTAATCGACAAGACGCTTTTCTACAAGAAATGCAAAGATGATCTAATAATGGTGCAAGTATATGTGGATGACATTATCTTTGGGTCTGCAAATGAGAAGCTGTGTGCTAAATTCGCAAAGTTAATGCAATCAAGGTATGAGATGAGCATGATGGGAGAGCTGACGTTCTTTCTGGGCATTCAAGTTAGTCAGAAGAAGGACGGGATATTTATCTGCCAGACCAAGTACATTCATGATCTATTGAAGAAGTATGGTCTCCAAGATGTATCACAAGCTAAGACTCCTATGGCAACAGCCACGAAACTTGACGAAGACAAAGCGGGTAAACCTGTAGACATCTCAAGCTATCGTGGTATGATCGGCTCACTTTTGTATTTAACTGCTAGCAGACCTGATATTATGTTCTCTACGTGCTTATGTGCAAGGTTTCAAGCGGATCCTAGAGAGTCACATCTCATAGCCGTAAAGCGTATTTTTAGGTATCTCAAGGGAACATCAAATCTCGGGATTTGGTACCCAAGAGATACAGGGTTTAATCTTGTTGGCTATTCGGATTCAGATTACGTAGGTTGTAGAATAGATAGGAAGAGCACTTCAGGAAGCTGTCAGTTCCTTGGAAGAAGGTTGGTGTCTTGGCAAAGCAAGAAACAACAAACAGTATCTACCTCAACAGCTGAAGCAGAATATATTGCTGCTGGAAGCTGTGTGGCCCAGATACTGTGGATGAAGGACCAACTCAAGGACTACGGTGTGGAAGTATCTAAGATTCCTATCATGTGTGATAACACAAGTGCTATTGCAATGACCAACAATCCTGTGGATCACTCCAGGACCAAGCACATTGACATCGGGTATCATTTTATTAGAGAGCATGTAGAAAATGGAACTGTAGATTTGCATTTTGTGTCTACTGAACGTCAAATAGCAGATATATTCACTAAACCTCTAGACGAATCAACATTTTCTAGATTGGTTGGTGAATTAGGGATGCTTAACACCAGTTAGTTTTGCTACCTATCTGTTAGAATTCAGTTTGTGCACATATTATTGTTGTTCATAAATATTCTTAATTAATAATGTGTACTTAATTTCAAAAATGTATGTGTTGCATGTCAAAAGGGGTTAGAAAGTTTCATGATGTTAATCTTGTGCTGATCTGTATATCTTTATGATTAGTGTCTAAATGGAGTAATGGAAAATTTTCTAAGGCAAATCTCGATCTGGTTCTGGATCGAGATCGAGATCGAGATCCACTTGCGAAAATTGCTTAAAACTGTCAAGGTACATCTCGATCTATCCACATCGAGATCGACATCGAGATCGACATCGAGATGTAGATCGTGATGCGGATCGAGATCGACATCGAGATGTAAATCGAGATGCAGATCGAGATCGACATCAAGATCGACATCTAGATGAGGATCGAGATGCGGATCTCGAGATCGAGATGTGACTTGTCTTTTCAGTTTCTTTTCAAGCGTGCCTATATATATATATTATAGCATTAAAAAGACTGTTCATTATTTCCATTACTTTTCTCTCTCTTTCAAAAAGGCTTAAGATCTTCATATACACACGCGCATACATACATTCACAGAGTTCCCTTCCCTGCCATTACATCAAGTTTTCTTGTGATTTTCTTAAACAAAAATCACTAACTGTTACGTGAAAGCATTAATCACTAAAACGAAACTCTGCTAAAATTTTGTCTAAAACTGTTGAACTTCTTGTGTTGCTTTTAACGTCATTTGTGTTCTTGCAAACTAGTTCTTTAGTTTCTTTTCATTCGAGTGAGTTTATCTTTTTAGTCTCGTGCTTTCTTGTTCTTCAGTTCTTTTGTGTTATTGAGCGAAATAGTTGTGGGTACTATTGTTTAATCCTTAAAGTGCAACTGAACCGCCACGTTTTGTGTTTTTCCGAAAAATAAGTTTTTTTTAACATAAACGGCTGTTCACTTTAACTTTCGAAAACTCAACTGTCAATCATTAGTGGGGAATTAAGTGGTCATTAGTGGGGAAGTTAATTTGTTTTAATTTGTGTCACTAATTACGTGGGGTAATTAGTGGGGTTCGTGTACGTTTTTTTTGTTTAAATTTAGAACTTGTTCTCTAAAATTTCCATTGCAAAACCATTTCAGAACATTTCTTTTCTCAAACACAAATTTAAAATGGCAAACCCAAATTTCACAATTCCCAAGACCAACTTTGTTAATCTCTCTGCTGATCGAGCAACTGGTAGATTTATTCACTATCAGTTCTGGATTGAATCCCTCAACAACACATCAATCATAAGTCATGCGTTAACCGCCTCTCCCATCCTGAATGTCGAAGCCCTTCAAGCTGCTTACTCAACACTAGAGATTCAGGGTGGAAAAGCAAATCCAATAGGCCTATCCTTTACTATTGGTGGTGCCAAATATGAAGTCAGTCTGCGGAAGTTCAATGAGTTACTCGGGCTTCCTACAGAAGATTATGCTCCGGAACCCACTATGGAGGATATGTTACAATTATTCACGGAGACCACTCGGTTGCTGACGAGCATGTGCCAGAAGAAGAAGTTGATGAAGCGGAGATGCAAGGAGAGATTTTCAGGGAAGCCAGAGAAAGAGTAAATGAAGAAGTGCTACAAGGGATAGTTGAAAAAGAACTAATGGCAAAGGAGAAGAGAGCGGCTCAGAAAACTCAGCATGAGTATGAAATGAAAAAGATCAAAGATCCTAAGGTCCAGGCTGACATAAGGAGGGAAGGTCCTGAGTGGGACAAGGCTAGAGAAGCCTTAGCTGGACCAAGAGCCTATGCTCATGACTAAGAAAGATTGAGCTTTCTTCTTCATAAGCTAGAAAATCTAAACCCTGGGCTGCTGAATTATCTAAATTGTATAAGATAGGGATGCACCTCCGTACAAGTCATATTCAAGGAGAAGGCATGGAATCTGATGATCACTTGGACACCCATAACAAAAATCGGGCCGTGTATGGTTGATGAAGCTTTCTTCCATGCAAGGGGTGCAAGTGAACTGGTAGAATTCGCTCACAAGGTAGACACCTCTGTCAAGACTGGAGTGCTGTTTAAGGAGAAATTGTTGAAGATGGCTGAAGACAGAGGGGTTGACTTTATTCTAAATCCCTACCAGATCAGATATGTCCATGACAAGGTCTTGAGGATCGTAAATCTGCATGACTCGAAACTAACTCCGAGCGGAAATGTGCTGAAGGCAGTTGCAAAGCTAGTCCTCTCTAAGGGTTTTCTAACAAAGGAAAAGAAGCTGGTGGCTAAGGACTTGGAGAAGCTGATAAGAAGGCAAGACGCTAGATACAAGTTGCCTGAAGCTACACTACCAGTGGTTAAGAAGGAACCTGAAGACTATGCATTCGAGCAGCAAGACGAGGCAATAAGAGAGCATGTGCAAAGATACGGAGATCCAAGAATAGACATTCCAGAAGAAGGGGAAATAGGGGAGGAAGCTAGTGCAGTGGTTAGTGCAAATGTCAAGTTTGTCAAGAGCAAAGCTGAGAATGAGAATGATCTGCTGATCTATACAGACAAGCATCAGGTGGAAACCATCATTGAAATCAAGTATGACATCTTTCCAGAACACAGTCATGAAACACTGTGTATCATAAGGGAATTGATTGATGAGATGGATGATGTTGACGAGTTTGATCAGGATTATCTAAGGGTCACATTTGATAATTTCTGTAAGAGAAGAAAACAGCTGGACATTCAGAGGCTACAGCAATGCACCACCGCTATTGTCATTGGATACCCTAAGTAGCTGGTTATAAGGAAGAAAGGGGAAAAGGGGTATCCTGACAAAGTCACGAAGCTGAGGTTTGAAGACATTCCCACGAAGCTTACCACTCGCAGCATGGTTGAAAGGTGGTTGAGGTTGTTTCGAAATTACAAGATCAGAAATCATGTGGAAGCAGAAGGACTTAATCTTCTCAAGAAAAGAATGGATGAAGTCTGCAACCCTGAGTTCATGAAGAAAGAAAAAGCAGCCAAGAAGAAGGCTCGTGAGGAAGAGGAGCGCAAGAAATCAAAGTTTTAATGTATTATGCTTGTAATGTTTCTTTGCGTTGTAATTTGTTTTCTTGTTTTCCTGCATTGTAAAAATATATTATTTGTTTTCTTGTGTAGTGTAAGGTAGAAGTTAGTTAGCTAAGTGTCTTGAAACTGGTTTATATTAGGCGTCAATTATTTCGCGAAGTTCGGTGGTGGTAATACTGCTAAAAGGACTTCAGAAGGATAATTGAAGATTGAGTGGACCGTGCTCTTAAGTACTTAGAGAAAATCTCTAGAAGAGCATGAAGCCATTTGATCGAGCCAACAGGTGTCCAGTTTTGGCACTTGAAGTATCAGTGATAGACATGAAGTTAATTAATCAAGCCAAGCATTATGCAAGTTGACATGATCGTTTATGAATGTTAGTTTATCTTTTTCAGTCCCTGGTTAGTTGAGTTATCCTCATTGTGAATTTGGTTGTCATTGTTAGACAATCAAATAGGGGGAGATTGAAAGGCATAGGTGTACTAACTTGTAACACTTAATTTCTATGTAACTCAACTAGGTAAAAGATAAAACAACAGCAAAAACAAGAGAAACTGAAGAAGCACATGGAATCAATCAACTGAAGAAATGGTAATGATACTTGGTAACTATAAGTAACTAATTTGGTTAATCAAGGATGCATAAGTGAGAAGAAGTTCAATCTCAGTATTGCTCATGCCCTAACTTATCTAATGGAGAATTAAATTAATGTCAAAGAAGTATCAAGAAGACCAAAGTGATTTCATGTAATGTATATCAACATCTAGATAATGTAAAGGTTAATCAACAAATGAGAACTGACATTCAGAAGCAAGAACCCCTACAAGACTAGTCACTTATGAACCAGACCATTGCATCAAGTGTCAGGACATTGGAGGCAAGTTCATGTTAGTAATAGAAGATCTCATTTGAATTGAGTGAGGAAAAGAAATTGAAGAAGCTAGGGAAACTTGCTCATAAAGGTTAATCCTCAATTGGTCACCAAAGAAAGTCAACATTCGATGAGTGCATATTTGCCAAGGCAAATGTCGATCCACGGCAGATCGAGATCGAGATCGAGATCGAGATCGAGATCGAGATCTTCATAGATCGAGATCGAGATTCTCCCAGATCCAGATCCAGATCGAGATCTTCATAGATCGAGATCGAGATTCTCCCAGATTGAGATCGAGATTTTCACAGATCGAGATCGAGATTCTCCCAGATCGAGATCGAGATTTTCACAGATCGAGATCGAGATGGGTCCAGGCGAAGATCGAGATGCGGGTAGATATGTAACATTTAATGTTCAAGGGACAAGTGGCTTATTGTGAACGGTTGATCCAGAGTTGTTGGGAAAGTACTTTTTGTTTTCGAAGTCCTGATTGGGCCACGTACACAAAAAGTACAAGATCAAGACTACATGACATTATAAAAGCAGCACTTTGTTTTTATTAGTAGAAAGACTTTTATCTCTGTAATTCAACGATATTTTTAAAGAGAGAGCATCTACTGTAAAACAAAAAGGTGAGAGAGAGGATCAGTTGAATCTAGCTTTAATTATTGTATTTATTGTTCAACTGATCATGATGCCTTTATGAATGTTGTAGCAAATCCTTCAATGAATATAATGATATATTCTTGAAATTTTGTGTCATAATTTATTACCTGCACATTTATACATTCTCTCATTATTCTAAAAAGTTGTATTCACCCCCCCCTTTACAACACTTTGGACCTAACAAGAATGATTCCAGAGACAGTTTTATTGCCTTTACAGCTCTGCATCCTTTTGAGAAGATACAGATGAGCTTACAGTTTCCTCAGTTATATACTACTTTACTTCTCTGGAGGTAGAGCTGTGGGTGCACTTCCGACTTCATCCTTATTTACTGCATCAAGTGCAGTTTCTCCCTGATCAACCTCTAAGTAACATTTGTTCCTTATAACTCCAAGGGTTAATATATGGAAGTGGATGAGTGAGTGTTTGGTATGAAGGCCTGGGTGAGAGATTGATGGGTTTTCAACCTCCTGGCCAGCTTCTATAGCCACTGGGGGCTAAACGGATAAAATCAATTAAATAAGATAAAACGAAATAATCACTTTAACATTCCAAAACATATTTTTCATCTCAAGGAGAAAGAAAAATATAAGAAGGAATGGTAAACGATTGTATTTTAGCACTTTTAATAAAAGAGTTTTGTCGGTTCTAAAGATTTATCATTTAAGAGCGTGACACCAATAGAAATTTTCTTTAAGATACTTATCCCATAATAAAACGCGGGAGTATCAGAGAAAAATTCTATCCCTTATGAATTTCTTATAAGGCAAACTTCCCATAATAAAATGCGGGAATTTACACCAAATAAGAAACTCAACTCTTTTACCAAATTTTATCTCAATTAAAATGACTCTTTTCCTTTAAACCTAAGCACTGTATGTTTTGAAAATAGTTTTGCAAAACATCCTTATCAGATAGAAGATAATGATTTTCCGACTCATAATGCAATTATGATTTACATCATTTTCGTCTGCCTGATAATATCCCCGACTTAAACTAAAAACATGACAATTGGGGTGAATGAATGCTTAACAATACAGTACTAGGCCTTCAAAATAACAATCACTGTTTTGGTACTTTGAATCAATGTGAAACATACATTGAAACAAGTGTTTAAAAACAAATCATTTTACAAGTGATTGGTACCTCGAAGTTAAAAACAATTTCTCCAAATAAAATAGCAGTCACAAAGTTTCTGCCACTTTAAAAAGAAAAATTAAGAGAGAAAACGGTTTTGAAAATATAACATTTAAAACCAGCTTTGGAGAGAGGATAAAATATTTTGAGATTTAAAGAAAGATTATCCTCAAGAAAAGTTTGATTCACATCCTAAGATTTAGAAATCAAAGTAGGGTTGTAAATCAAATAATTTTCAAAAGAGAAGTTTTGAAAAAGAATTTTGATGTTTTCTTCTCTAAAACTGATAGAAAGTGAATGTATCTTTGAATAAAACGTTTTGAAAAAGAAATAGACAAAAATTTCTTTTTAATACATTCAGATTCAAAGTTCAGTCAAAAAAAAAAACTAATATTACTACTTATGTAATACTAAACAGTTACCACAGACATGCATATATAAATCAAATAACATGTGGCAATTATTCAGTAGAACAATAAGCATTAAGACATATTTTTATTATTAGTGATTTCAGATAAACAACTTGTATTATCACTAATATTAAAAATATCACAATTAATTGCACGCTGATACCAATTATTCGATATTTATCAATAATTTCAAGATGCAAGAAATTGTGCTTCTTATATTTTATCAAATCAAAATTATGAAACTGATAATCATTGTATTGCTTCAATCCATAATTTTAATAGGATAAAATAATTTCGCTAAATACTAAAATATTCATAAGATTGAATATTAGCATCTAACTTCCTACACTATATCTAATAATTGTCACTCTAGCATATTACAATTATACTCATAACAATTATTATTGATATATGTAAGCTCGAGAAAATAGTTGAATAGAAATTCACAAGTCCTTTAAATATAGACATTTAACACTTGTGTTCCTAATAGCAACTTCTCGCAATAAAAACAAATTTAGAAATATTTTCTAAGTATATAAAATATTGAAAATTTTATACACATAACTTAGAAAATACTTCATCTTCCAATATTAGTGAGTTTTGAAATATGCATTAATTACTTAGAACAGAAATTCTAAATACTGTCACTAATATCAAAAGTATCACAATTATTTGTAACAAAATATTTAAGAATATCAGAGCAATTAAGCAAGACATCTTGACTAATACTCATCAAATATTTAACATGCAAATAATTATGCTTCTAACTTATGCTAAATAATTTAACTACCACTTATGTATATTGCATTGTAAACATGATAATTAAACTAGTAGCTATAAGTATGAGGTACTGGATTTAAAAATAAATTCACAAGTCCTTTAAATATTGAAAATTTAATACTTGTGAACTCATTTGAGAATTCCTTGCAGATGGGATTTCCAACATATATGCAAATAAATAATATCCCAAGTTTACTAACCAACTTAGATAAAATGAATTCATCAAGCTGTTTAACAAATATCTGCAAGTTATTCTACTAAGGACAATCTCGAAAGAAATGATACCTGGTGTCCATGTGCTTGTTCCATATGTGGTGTGAAGAGATCAACAGAGTTGCTGGAAATAATGACAGCTTCTAGGAATGACTTCCCTGTCTTTCTTACAACCTGCATTATCTATATCTATATAGCCAATTAGGTTAAACCTAGTATCTTTAGGGTCCCAGATTTCAAGAATTGATGATCCCCTAAGATATCTAACAATTCATAACTTAGCTATAAGATAAGATTCTCTAGTATCCACTTGGAAACTTGCACATAGGCATATCGAGAATAAAATATATGGTCTTTATGCACTTGAATAAGTAATGAGCTGATTATACCTCTATAGCTTGTCACTTCAGTTCATATACCTGATTTGCACTGATCAAGCTTAGTGGTCTGTTGGCAAGAAGTCTTGGCAGGTCTAGAATCTTCTAAATTGCGCATCTTCAAAAGATCCTTGACTTACTTTAATTGTCATCATTCTTTCGAATTACTTATAATCCAAAAAGAACTGCAACTCTTCCAACATGCTCATCTTATACCTACTCTGCATTAACTTAGCAATAAACTCTTGCCAAATTTTCGTTAGTAGACACACATATAATATAATCATGGTATTCTTGCACATATATTACATTGTGTGTGCCTTGTATTCTAGAGAGAGATATGTGTATAACTACTCTACCAAAATCATTTTCAAGTGATTAACAATTAGAGTGTCATACCATGTCCTTGACGATTTGCTTGAATCCCTACCTCTATTAGGTCCTCATCTTGTTAGGCCCAAATGTTAGGTCCTAAAAGGATCAAGTCTCGTCACTGGTGCTTACTGTTAGATCTTGAAAGTCCCGAAGATTATGTTTCCATCATCGTCGATACCTTCTACTTTATAGTAACCTATAGCAACCAGTTTGGCTTTGTCCCTCATAACAATGCCAATAGTCATCCAGTTTCTGTGAACCCTTACTGTACCAATTTCAGCTTTGACTTTAGTGGTCTGGGTTCCAGCTTCAATAATTTTTGCCTTTGAACTGATTGAGATCATCTTGCATTTGCAATCACCCAATCTGGATCAATCAGTGCATCTTCACTATTCTTTGGGATACCAATTCTTGATTGTTGGGTCCCAAAAAATATATGTTCATTTTGATTAACACTATTTCTTTTCACCTTTTTAGTTTTATTAGTGACTGCCTTCAACTTTTCTGTAAGTTGCTTCTGTGAAAGTAACCCTATATTTACCTTTTTAGAATCTGACACACTATTGTTTTTAGAGCTTTCAGCAGATTTAGTTTTCTTGAAATCACTAGCTCTAACAAATTTCACAGGTTCACTCAGTGTTCTTTTTGTATGTGCTTTAGTGTGTGTTTCTTTATCAGATTCATAACCTAAGGCAGATGTCCAATTCTTTTCAGAAAGCATTTGTTGGACCTTCTTGCCAGAGTTTGTCCAAACTCTGAAGGTCTCTTTTTCCTTAGCTATCTCAGGTTTTAAATAGGTGACTTGTATTTCTAGCTGAGTTTGCATGTGTATAGCATTCTCAAGGTCTTTCTTAATGTTTAACATTTCAGAGTTTTCAGATTCAAGCATGTTATTCCTAGCAGTTAAAGTTTGTATCTCAGATTTTAATCTCTCATTTTCTAGAGTCTGGGATTTAAAGCTAACATGCAAAGATCTAAGAAAAGACTTTAATTCACAGATATTATCAGTTTGAAAATTGAAATAGAGTCTGGTACCTTTTCAGAGTTTAAGATGGTAGCATCAGAGTTTGCCATGAGAGCATAGTTAGTTTCTTCTTCAGAGTTTGGGGAATCCATCCAGTCTTTCTTTGATGTGATGAGAGCTTTCCCAGATTCCTTGCTTCTGCACTCAGTAGCAAAGTGCCCCATCTTATTGCACTTGTAACACTTGATCTTTGATTTATCAAGAGTTTTTGATTTTCCATCTCTATCTTCTCTTTTTCTGAATCTGTCTTTCTTGTCTGTCTCACCATGCTTTTTCTGAAAGTTTCCTTGCTTCTTAAAGCTTTTGACAAACATGGCAAACATCTCCATCATGTCAGTGTCTGAAGAGTCATCAGAGTTTATATCAGAGTTTGCTTCAAACTCTGATTCATTGCTTTCCTTGATTATAGCTTTTCCTTTTCTTGTTGAGGCTTTAAGGACTTTTTCTGTACTTCAATCTGGGCCTCAACATTCAAGGCAATAGATTTTGCCTTGCTACTTTTTCTGTTTCTTCTCTGTTGTAACTCCAGATCATTAGTTTTTAACTTGCCATAAACTTCATCTAAGGACATCTCATCTAAATCAGCCATGTCTCTAATGAAGGATGTCTGCAGATCCCATTCTTCTGGAAGAGCCCTCAGAAATTTGGTGTTTGAATCTTTATTGTCATACACTTTATCCACCAAGGCCAAGTTATTCAACAAAGTTAGAAATCTGTCATAGATATCTGTTAGGGACTCATTCTGTTTAGCTTCAAAATATTCATATTCTTGTATAATTACAGATCTCCTATTTTTCTTGATTTCCCTGGTTCCTTGACATTGACCTCTAGTGCATCCCAGATTTCTTTTGTTTCCTTGCATGTTATTACCCTGTTGGACATTACAGAGTCAAGACTGTTATGCAATATGTTTCTTACCTTGGCATCTTTGAGGACTTCTTGCTTTTCCTCATTGGTCCATTCTTTCTTATCCTTTAATGTATAATATTCAGGAACTTGTCTTCCTTCTACAACAGTTGCAGGCACCAGTTTTGTTGGAAGATACTGACCTTCATTGATCCTGTCCAGATAGTCAGGGTCTGTATCTTCTAGGAACATCAACATCTTCACCCTTCATGTAGGGTACTCAGCCTTCTTCAACATTGGAATCTTGATGCTTTCATACTTGTTACCCGACATGATTATTTGATCTTTTGAGTTGAAATTAACTGCCTGCTCTGATACCAATTGTTACCCAGAATAATCTATTATAGAAGGGGGGTTGAATGTAATAGTACCAACTAATCGATGATGAATACAAGTATGTAGAATGGAATGTTGTTTTGTATTAATAATGAACTTGAATACAAAACTCTCTCAAGAAATATTGTTCTTAAGAGCTGCTAGGTTATAATAATAATGCTTGAAAAACGTATATAGATTATAACCTATCTCTGTGTTTATATAGACACAGCTACAAATACAATTACAAATCAGATTGGAAATAGAATAGCTTTAATAAGGTAATTTAGACTTGCACTCGAATTCCTTCTTACTATCCAAATCAGACTCTGATTTGTCTGTTTCCTTTTCAGTTAAACTCTGAAGCTAGACTCTGTCGGTTTGTCATTCTCTGATTTGAGCATTCTCTGTTAGAGTAAACTCTGATTGAGTATTCTCTGATAGAGTAAACTCTGTCCGACAGCTTCATAAACTCTGATGACCTCAGCATAAACTCTGATATGATATTCTCTGACAATCATCAGTGTTTGCATTCCTAACATTTATATCGATCCTTTTTTAGTAATATATTTTTATTTTATTTTTTTGACATCAATAGTATATTTTTATTATTGTACTTCGACATTCGTCAAGATGTTTCTGAAAAATAAAAAATGTTGATTTGTTGTATAGTATTTATTCGAAATGTCTTTCGATACTTTAAATCATTTTTAATCTTAATTTTTTGAGATTTTTTAATATATTTTTAAAAATATAAATACTAATATGTTATGTATTAATTGCCCTTTAACTAATTAAATAATCTAAATATCGTATTAAAAAATAAAATAAAATATTTTAAGAAATTTTATACTCAAATATACAAAACACTCAAAAGTAAAATATATTAAAAATATTTTTAAAAATTTTTGTATTTAATATAAAACACTTAAGACTAACTGATATTTAAAAAACTCTTAAGAGAATCTTGTATAAAAAAAACACTTAAGGGAACCTTGTATTAGAATATAATATTAAAAATATTTTAGAGATATTTATATAGAATCTTGTAATAGAATATTATATTAAAAATATTTTAGTGTTATTTTAGAGAATCTTATATTAAAAAGCACTTAAAAGAATATTATGTTAAAAATATTTTAGAGAATTTTGTATTTAATATAAAACACTTAAAACTATCTGATATTTAAAAAACTCTTAAGAGAATCTTATATTAAAAAATATTAAAAACTACCTGATATTTAAAAAACTCTTAATAGAATCTTATATTAAAAAACTCTTAAGAGAATCTTATATTAAGAATCTTATATTAAAAATATTTTAAAGAATCTTTTATTAAAAAACACTTAAAAGAATATTATATTAAAAATATATGAGACAATCAAGTCTTCAATTATCCATGACACATTCTTAAACATACACAACCAACTTAAAACAAATCCATGACAAATTCTTAAACAAAAGCGACAAAAACTATTTTTTTAACTTTAAGACTGCAGCATCCCAGAGCCCATCGCTTTTAGACACATCCCCAGGTTTCAGGTGTCTTGCATATTTTAGGTTTAAGATCTTTATATATCTCCTTTGACATAAAATTTGCGAGGTTATTAAGTTCAATAAATTTGCCAATCATCTTTCATAGTTCTTCATCTTTGACTAACTTGTAGTCATACGCTTCGAGTAAGTTTGACAAACATGTCTTCTGGCTCTGTTCGTAGTTATTAAATGATCTACATATAATTTCCAGATTTTCCAGCAAAAAAATCATGGAATTGTCAGCTTTTAAATTTTAACAGAATCTCAGTGTGCCCATGAAAATTGAGAATGTTGTCTAAACTACCAATAAAGAACAACCAACCCTTAGTGTCACTTAACAGAATATTATTGACCGATCAGTTAACACAATCTTATCAAAATCTTATTGATTATATGAATATAATAGTATTGACAGATCGCTTAACAGAATCTAAGTTAACCGTGATACTCAAACAAAGTCTAAATGTCACTAACACAGATTCAATATTGGGATCAGTTGATACTTATAAGAATCTTTATGTACCACAACCTAATGGGACTAGGTGCCTAATTTAATTCAGTTTACAACCTAACAAATTCTATAGTTATAGGGTTCTATTAAAAGAAACCAGTTAAAGGATCACTTTACAGAATCTCATATTGGGTTAAGTCATACTTACGTACTTGTTATTTTTACGAAAAAACATAAACAGACTATATAATTGAGTTAAATAAGTGAACGGCTATCAGAATCTATATATAACACAAACTAATGGTCTGAGTATTTATTATAATTCAGTTACAACGTATCAGACACTATATTTGTTGTTAAATTCCTGTTAAAGGATCACTTAATTGAATCTGAGTGTTGCTTACCATCATTTCAATGTTCCATAAAATAAATGAGAATCTTGCCAAAAGAATCCAAAAATGATATTTAATAAAGGTATGAAAGCATGGTGTTATAGTATAGCAGCACTTAGAAAAAAAATGAAAAATCAGTTATTGAAATTATAGGATGACAAATATAGAGTTATATTGAAAAACCTGATGTTCCGCATCAGCACTCTCTTCATGTATTAAATCTTTGTTATCCTTCCCATCACTCTATTATTAGTTATGAATATCAGCAAGTATATTGTAAATTAATCACTTAACGGAAATTCATACTATATAAAAAAATCAGGCTAGTGGATCACTTAACGGAATCTCATATTGAGTTAAGTGTTAATTACGTAATTGTTGTTTTTGCAAAAAACAAGTTAAAGGATCACTTAACGGAACCCTATCAGCTGGCATATAACTTAAGATAATCCAATCAATTACAAAGCATAAAAAGGAACATCATAATTAAAATTATTGATAAACCTCATATTCCGCATCAGCACTCTCTTCCCCTAATAAATCTTCATCATCATCTCCATCACGCTGTTATTAGAGATGAATAAGGTCAAGTATAGTGTAAATTAATCACTTAACAGAGCCTCAGCGTTAGATAGATCATGCGGAATCCAAAAAATTAATAGCACAAATCAAAATCTCAAAGCCAAATAACTACCAATATCCCAAAAGTACTCAGGTAAAGTCATATAATAATAGGATGAATACATATGGGAATGCTATGGATAATCCGTAGTCATATTGATTTACATAATAAAAAATGTAGTTGCAACACTCAAAAGGAATACTAACATCTGAACACACAATAGCAAAATCAAGTTCACAATAATATTCAAATAGAATTAATCAACTATCAGAATCAACTGATGTGAGTGAGCACTTATCAAAATCTTTATGGAATCTTCAACAGAATCTTTATAATCCACTTGACAGATTACTTTAAAGAATTAACAGCAAAGACAGAGCATATTCTCGCTAACGATCAGCGGTTGAAACCCTGGTAACAAAACTTTATTTTCCTATGAATCTAATTTCATCGCTCTCTCAGGGTTTCTGCAAATAATAAATAATAAAGGTGTCCCTGTTAGTGTTCTATTACACTAATATTCAGATCATATACTCATTCAACCTCAAAAATATATAGAAAACCTTATAATATTATGTTGTATCTTCGTTATCGTATCATGTGAATCTAATTTCATCGCTCTCTCAGGGTTTCTGCAAATAATAAATAATAAATGTGTTCTTGTTAGTGTTCTATTATACTAATATTCAGATCATATACTCATTCAACCCCAAAAATATATAGAAACCTTATAATATTATGTTGTATCTCCGTTATCGTATATAATATGCTTATTGAAACGTTCTTATGCTGTAAAATTAGTTACAAGCAGTGTATTAAACATATAAGGTAATATATAATTTGATTATAAACTTACCAAAAATAAAAGATTCTTGTTTATAAATTTGATTATAAACTTACCATATTTTAGATTGTCAAAACGTATTATATATATATATATATATATATATATATATATATATATATATATATATATTATTGCCCCTGGTTTTTTATAAGCTAATTACAATACTGCCCTTCTGTAATGTATTAATAATTATCTGTATATTAATAATAATGAACGGTTAAGATTGAGGGTCTCTTGTTAAGAGAGGTCTCCCTGGAACCCTACCCTATATATATATACCGACTTCTTTTCTGGTTTAAGTATTATTTCTTACTTGTTTAAATGGTTGAGTAAATATTGTTGTTCTTTTCTCACCTTCATACGTAAACATTCTTTATCTCTTCCTACGTATCACCTTCTCTCCCTTTTGGTATCAGAGCCACCCGGTAATCATTGAACTATTGAGTTTTTATTCATGTAATCTGTTCATTCATATTGTTTACAACTGCTTCTTAGTTATCGTTTGGTTATTCTGCTAGTATTAGTCACTAATCTTACTGTAGACCACCTAGTATTGTTGCCAGGTAATCCTTTTGTAAGTCTCAGGGTAGAGCAGTGTTGGATAAGGGCTTCAAACATAGGTATGTGTAGACATAAGGTAAGAAGGTATGCACTAAAAACCCAGAATCACCTTAGATATTAAGAATCGGTTAAAAACAAAATCAATGAATAAATTATTTAGGTCTAATTCTTCAGTTAGCTCAAGGTCACCGATGACATCGATCCCTTCAATTCCCGACTTCATAAATCAGGAAGAACATAGTTATGAAAATATTAGTCAAGAGTTAGGAAATTGGAATATACCTAGTATAGATCCAAAGACGATCTATCAGTCAACTTTTACAAATAAATTTAAAACAAATTACAATGTAAAAACAGTAGAGAAAATCTTTGCTATTAACAAAGAGCATGAAAATTGTTCTTTATTAACAAATGAAATAATAACAAAATATAAAAAGAAAAATTATAATTTTATTCATATAGAATTAATACAAGTAGCAGTAAAACCATTATCAGTAAGAGGAATTAACTCTAGCATTCTTTTATGTTTAAGAGATGCTAGGTATTTAAACTATGTCCCTAGTATATTAGGCATTATGGAATCAAGCCTCCATAATGGACCATTTCATTTTAATTGCTTTCCAGACTTTACTTTAAGTCTGAATGACCCCCATTTATTAAAAGCATTAACATTAAATATTAAAACAACTGGTGAAATCACTCACATGATTGAGGGATCACAACCACTTGCATTAATTTATAGAATTTACTATAAAACAATGAAAACTAATTTAAATATTCATGCACTAAATAAATATCCAAAAGACAAAACTGTTTTAATTCAAAGTAGCACTAATGATGCTAATATTCAAGTACCAAAAACTATACTCTGAAAAGATATCAATCTTCCTAGCCAATGGGTTTTAGATAATGAAATACCCCAGACACCAATAACAAATAGCATAATGAATTTAGATAATATTAAACAATATTTGGATAGAACTGTTAGAATAAGTTTCGATAATATTAGAAAACCATTAATGTTAGAAGAAATAAGATCAGCTACATCATCTAGACAAGATTCAGAATTACTTAGTAGAGCAAATGTTAAAAATATAAAATTAAAAGGAATTATTAGTGAAGGACAAACTAGTCAACCCTATTATAATAAATCTAGTAATCAGTCTGAAGAAGATGAAGAACATTTATCTCCTACACAGTCAGATTTTGAAACAAGATCTATTAATAACCAACTAAAAGTAATTAATAAAGAGATTAAAATTAATTGGAAAATCTTAACAGAAGATTTTAATTCAAAAGAAAATAAATTAAAAAGACACCAGTTTAGAGACAATCATAGTCCTAAAGAAAGAGAAAAAATAGTTAATAAGTGGAAATCATTCCTAATAAGAGAAAAAATAAATATTACTTTTTATTCTTGGTATGAAAAATACTATGGTAAATGTAATGTAATTACTAAAACACAATGGATTAAAGAAGATAAGACAAAAATATCGTCTATTCATCCCCCAATAGAAACAATAATAATCCCAGTTAAAAATATGGTTATCATAGCTTCACCATTTAAAATATCTGATGGAAAAAATGATGAAAAGAAATTAATTGAGCAAAATAATTTCACTAATCAATATCTAGCCTCTTTAGGTAAGTAATTAGATAAAATTGAAGACACGATTAAAGATTCAGATATTAAACAATATATAGATCCAAATAAAGAATGTGAAGAAAAACCCTTGATAAATTTACCCAGTAAAAGAGAAAATTTAAGTCTACCTAATAAAGATAAAGAAGTAATTAAAACTCTTGATAAAATATTTAAAAAATTAGATAAACCAGAGTCAAGCAAAACCATAGGAGTCTTAGGCTTTTATGAAAGCCCTAGTGATAGTAATGATTCTATAATTTGTGAAATAGAGAATCAGTTTAAAAAACTAAGTTTTAATCAACCCAATATCATAACACAAACGAAGAATTGGTACTCCAGACCAACTCCCCCAGATTTACAATTTGAAGAAAGAAACCTAGATAACCAGTTTTCTGTTTCAGCTAATAAAATGTATGAGTGGAATATAGATGTTCTTAGTGAACAAGAAATATTAAACAAATTAAATCATATGTCAATGGTGGCAAATACATATATAACAACATTTGATCATTTAAACCAAAGTGAAATTGTTGAAATTCTAACTAATGGGTTTACAGGAACCCTAAGATCTTGATGAGAAAAACATCTTACTGAAGATACTAGACATAATATAATTACTGCATATCAATTAGACAATGATGGTCAACCAATATTTGATGAAAAAATAGGATTTATTCTTCACGGAGTTAATACTTTAATATATACGATAATAAAACATTTTATAGGAACACCTAGTAATATTACTGAAAGAATCCATGACCAACTCAGTAACCAAAATTGCCCAACCCTGAGTGACTTTAGATGGTATAAGGATGTATTTCTGTCCAGAGTTATGATAAGAGAGGATAGTAATAAACCATTTTGGAAAGAAAAATTTGTTAATGGTTTACCTAATCTATTTGCACATAAAGTTCATGAAGAATTAAGTAAAAACTTAGGATTCATAAATTATGAAGAATTAACATATGGAGAAATAATAAGTGTCATACAAAAAATAGGATTAAAAATGTGTATTGACCACAAAATTATTAAGCAAATTAGTAAAGATAAAAACAGAGCTAAATATGAGTTAGGAACTTTTTGTGAGCAATATGGTTTACCTCTCATGGCTCCTTCCAGAAATAAAACTAAAAATAATAATAAATACAAAATTTTTAGTAATTATACTAAAAGAGAAAATAAAGAAGAATATTACAAGAAACCACAAAAATTTAAGAGGAAATCTTTTAATAAAAAGAAATTTAGTAAACCGTTTACTAAGAAATTTGATAAAAGCAAAATTATTTGTCACGGTTGTGGCAAACCTGGTCATTATAAAAATGAATGTAGAGTCAAAAATAAACTTAACCAACTACAGATCTCTAATGAAGATACTGAATTAATCCTACAATTAATGAAAATTGAAAATGAATCTAGCGAACATTATACAGATCTACCTTCCCAATCAACAACTACTAGTAATACTGAAAGTGAAGATAGTAAACCAACCATTACTATGGGATGCACTGATAATTGTAAATGTGCCACCAAAACACTAAATGTATTAAATAAAGATCAAGAAGAAGAATCCAATTTATTAATAGAATTAATTAGTAAAATAACAGATCCGGAATTAAAAATAAAATATATGGATAAATTAAAAATTCTACTAACATCAGATAATAAAAATAAGACTAGTAAAAATAAAGAAAAACCCAAATTTAGTCTTAGTACGACTCTTGAAAGATTTAAAAACCAAGTTAAAGAAATAACATTATCAGATTTAAATCAAGAAGTTAATATTTTAAAGAAAGAAATTTCTAGTCTAAAACAAGAAATTCCCAAATTAAAAGAAGAAATTGAACAAATTAAGAACAATTCAGAACTATTAATAAATGACTCTTCTGATGAAGAAAGACCAGAAAATAATAAAGATTCCGAAATTCTTAGACAACAAGGACTTTCATTAAAAATGTTAAAGGAAATTACTATTCAAAAATGGTATATTAATATTAAATTAATAATTAATAAGACCTTCACCATTGAAACTGCGGCCCTTGTTGATTCAGGAGCTGATTTAAATTGTATTCAAGAAGGATTAGTTCCAACAATTTTTTATGAAAAAACTAATGAAAGATTAAGCTCAGCTAATGGAACCCAAATGAATATAAAATATAAATTACCTAATGTACACATTTGTCAAGACAATGTTTGTTTTAAAATGTCTTTCATCTTAATAACAAATATGACTGATAAAATCATATTAGGGCTACCATTTATTTATTTACTTTATCCTTTTACAACATCAACTAAAGGATTAACTAGTAAACATTTAGGCCAAACAGTAATATTTAATTTCATTTTAGAACCTGAAGAAAAAGATTTAAAAACTATCCAAGAAAATTATGTTACTAAAACTCTTACAATATTAAATAGTAAAAAGAGCCATTTAAGGCATTTAAAAAATGAAATCAAATATAAAAGAATTGAAGAACAGTTAACAAGTGATGAACTCCAA
This sequence comes from Oenanthe sinensis, assembly GCA_028671895.1. Taxonomy (NCBI): domain Eukaryota; kingdom Viridiplantae; phylum Streptophyta; class Magnoliopsida; order Apiales; family Apiaceae; genus Oenanthe; species Oenanthe sinensis. The sequence continues at coordinate 21,808,206 of CM053807.1, forward strand.
AATAAAATTAAACGGTTTAATAAAAAATTATTAAAAGAATTATGTTCAGACATTCCTCATGCTTTTTGGCATAGGAAAAAACATATAGTAAATCTACCTTATGCAAAAGAATTTAAGGAACATTTAATCCCAACTAAAGCTAAGCCTATTCAAATGAACCACGAACAATTAGAATATTGTAAAAAAGAAATTAATGAATTACTTAGTAAAGGATTAATAAAAAAATAGTAAATCTCTTTGGTCATGTGCAGCTTTTTATGTTAATAAAAATGCTGAAAAAGAAAGAGGCGTACCAAGATTAGTAATTAATTATAAACCATTAAACAAAGTACTTGAATGGATTAGATATCCTTTACCTAATAAAAAATATTTAATAAATAGATTAAACCAAGCAGTTATATTCAGTAAATTTGACCTAAAAAGTGGATTTTGGCAAATACAGATCAGTAAAGAAGATAGATATAAAACTGCTTTTACTACTCCTTTTGTACATTATGAATGGAATGTAGTTCCATTTGGTGTTAAGAATGCCCCTAGTGAATTTCAGAACATCATGAATAATATATTTAACCCTTATAGCCATTTTACTATAGTTTATATTGATGATGTTTTAATTTATTCCAATTCAATAGAAGAACATTGGAAACATTTAAATTATTTTTTCAATACAGTCAAAACTAGTGGACTAGTACTTTCACCTAGTAAATGCTAATTATTCCAAACAAAAGTAAGATTTCTATGACATGTTATCCAATATGGTAAAATTAAACCAATAGATAGAGCCATTGAATTTGCTAGCAAATTTCCTGATGAAATACTTGATAAAACTCAGCTCCAAAGATTCTTAGGATCCCTTAACTATATAGGAGAATTCTATAAAGATCTCAGGAAGCAGTGTAAACCTTTGTTTGAACGATTACAGAGTAATCCCCCACCTTGGACTTCTATTCATACTTCTATTATACAAGATATTAAAAAATATGTCAAGACTCTTCCCTGTCTTGGAATATCAAATCCTTCTGCATTTAAAATTGTAGAAACTGATGCCTCTGAAATTGGATTCGGAGGAATTCTCAAACAAAAGATTGATCACTCTTCTAAGGAAGAAATTGTTTGTTTTCATTCAGGAGCTGGGGATAATACTCAACTATTAAAAAAAAAATTTTAAGTTTAGTTTTGTGTATTAATAAATTCCAGCATGAGACTTTTAAATCAAAAGTTTTTGGTTAGGATTGATTGTCAATCAACAAAATATATTTTAGAAAAAGACGTTCAAAACATTGCATCAAAACAATTTTTTGCTAGATGGCAAGCATTATTAAGCATATTTGATTTTGATATACAATATATTAAAGGAAGTGAAAACTTTATCCCAGATTTTCTAACTAGAGAATTTCTACAAACAGGAGTGAAAAATGAGTGTCAGGAGAAACCCTGAGGGTAGAGGAGGAAGCAGCTCTCGTGGCAGAGCTAATTATGATAGTAAGCTCAAAGGAATCATAGTTCCCCATCCAGTTATTCCAGTCCAACCAATAGATGTAGTCAACAGATATCAAATTTTAGGCCAAATCCCTAAACCTTATAGCACTGTTCTTGCCAGTAATCCCCCAGTAATAGATCCCATTGCTGATTCAAGTAAACCAATTGTTCCCAGTAAACAAATTATTCATTTTGACATATGTTCAAAACCAGTTACCGAATATATTCAGAGAACTGAATATAACTTGTTTTTTCTAGAACAATTCATGAAAACCAACAATGACCCAGTCAAGCTAGCAGCTCAATAATTTCCCCCAGGATGGCATTTTGAGCCTTTAGCCCCATATAAATCTTTTTCATACTACAAATTTTTTTTACTTCAAACAGATTCAGTAACCATTAAACCAATATTTGATAGAAGGGATGAATCCAAAATTCTTTATCATTCTATTTATATTAAACAGATAATTTCTCAAGATAAGTGGCATAACCACCCATCTGATCTTCAATTATTAAACACTAACCCGCCTCAACATTTTTGTTATTATGACTATATTGAGGCATGGAATAATGTATTTTTGTATCAAAACCAGTAATTCAGTCATTCATGGTTCATACAATTTGACCATAAATTCAAAAGTCCAATTCCACTTTGGTTCACAGGTTGGTGGGAAATTTATGGTCCTTTTGTTGGTGTAGGTGCCCTAGAGGCAATACAATGTTTATTTTGATAAACCTTTATGTCAATTGATTATTCAATAAACATATTTATTATGACTTTAATTACTGCGATATATTTGTTAGCATAATAAATGTCCTTAGAATCATGATACATATTGTATAGTTTAGTACATGACTTGAACTTGAGATTATATAATATATCATATTCTTAAATGTCCCTAGTCGAGTATTATTATTATAGGACAATAATAATACATAAATAGACTAGTATGTTGTTTGACAGATAACCACATCTCATTGGTTATAAGTATGGGGATACTAAAGTCAACGCATAGGTACATGCAGGAGTACATGGTACTGGACAGACCCACAGTGAGATTCTTCATGTTTAATAAAGTCATAAGAAAGACTCACAGTGATAATGGTGTAATGATCCTCTGACTTGAGATCATTATATTTTTATACGAGGATTAATATACTTTGACTACATTAAAAATTACCTTTGACCGGGTAATGATAAAAGTGGACATCGGGTATATCATGAGTCGTATGAGAAATATGAATGATAGATAAAGGATTTAACCCTCCTATAATTAGGAGAGATATTATTGGCCTCTTGATTGAGTGAGACTATAAAATGCATGGCCGTGCTCAAATAATGATTTGTTTTCATAGTCTACTCATGGATCAAGTAAACCCGGATTAAATGTTGAAGAGGATGACTAAATACATGCCTCGAGTTTAATCTATAATATATATGGTTAAAAGGATTATATTACACGGAAACATTAATCACGAAAGGTTTTATCGAATCACGATTTAATTATTGTTTAATTGGGTAGCAATGATGTATTACTAGATGCCGCTCATTGTTTATAATTTTATTGGAGAATAAAATTATTGCCAATTAAATAATAGCCTATAGGGTCACACGCAAAGAGCACTTAGAAGAATAGTTAATTTAAATTATAGATTTAAATTAATTTATAATTATTTGAATTTTTATTATATTAATTAAGTGAGACTTAATTAATTAAGATAATATAAATTCAAATTAGAATTATATTTCTGCCCATAATAATTAAGTATGACTTAGTTATTAATTAAATAATAAAATTCATTTTATTATTTTCCTAGACCTACATGAGTTAGGTTTTGCTGCTATGGGCCTGTTAACCAAACATTATAAATAGATAATGTAGGGTTAAGAGGCACTACACGTTTTTGATAGAAAAACCCTAGAAGAGGCAGGAAAGAGGCAGGAAGACAATTCGAATTATCAAAGGTTTGCTAGTACATCCACTCCGTAATCAAGATCGTGAGACGCTCTTGAAGGTGCTCGTATGGATACCATAGAGGTGTTTTCGAGAGGAAGACACAAGTCGTGATAGCAAGGATCTCCATTGAGTTCGTGACATTCAAGATCGTAATAGGTATGATTCGATTATCACCATAATCCGTCCAATCTTATACATGATCCTGCGTTAGGGTTCCGAAATTTTTCGTTATATTTACATTTATCCGCTGCGTTTTATGCCTCGGAACCCAACACCTTTAAGGGTCATCATCCCAGAAATACTCTTAGAACAAATAGAGTATTTTAATAAAATCAGAACTAGTAAAAATCCTGATTATGCAGGATATGAAGTCCTCCATTTCTTTAGTAAATACAAAGTACCTTGGATTTCAAAATGGCAATACAAAATAACCATGCCTATACAAGATACAGCAACAACCCTCAAAACAGGAAATCATACAGTTTTAGTAACTCAACATGATGGATATAGTTGTGTTGCAAGAGTTCATTTAGTTAAATGGTGGGATAAATTTGATATTAACAGAATAATAGGTCAAGTTCAGAAAGAGTTTCAGCAATAAAATCAAAACCAGTTGCCAAAGAAAAGGTTAAATCAGAAGGATCTTCTTCTTCTTTGGATGTTTCTACAATCAACAGGTTATCAACTTCAGATTTAAATAATCTATTGAAAGCTATCCGGGAAAGAGTTAGCAGTCTCAAAGAAGAAGTTTCAGATAATAATACCTCTTAAGTAAGTCAAAATTCCAGTCATCAATCAGTCACAAATCCATATGACATTGAAAGTCTACAAGATGCTTAAGACCCATATGCATAAAAGCAGAATTTACTATTCATGAACAGTAAAAAAGACAAACGACAAATCAGCCATCAGTTAAAAACAAGAATACTGACAAGTTATTTTACTTTTACTTTTACTTTTACTTTTGATTTTACCTAAGTAACATGTTTTTTACTTTTACTCAAATAACTTTTACTTTTACTGAAGTAACATGTTTGTTTAATGGGAAGACTGTTCTTTTCCCTATTTTCTAGCTCTCTATATATGAGCTTTCGTTGTATGTTAGAGGCAGGATGCAAACTGCTTTGTAAGTTTTATTCTCTTCTCTTCTAGTTCTCTAGTATTGTATTTTCTTTTCTTGTATTTAGCAAGTAACTTCCAGTAATATAATATTTTCAGTAAATATTATTTCATACATAGATTTATACCGACTTCTTGTCTGGTTTAAGTATTATTTCTTACTTGTTTAAATGGTTGAGTAAATATTGTTGTTCTTTTCTCACCTTCCTACGTAAACATATCTATCTATCTATCTATCTATCTATCTATCTATCTATATATATATATATATATATATATATATATATATAAGGTTGCTCAATAAAAACTTTTATTTTGTAGAAAACTGAGGTACTCTTTTCATCCATTGATTTACTTTTCATCTAAAGGTTGTTAATTTTCTACTAAAATAGCTTGATTTTAAGTGTGAGGGTAAAATAGTGAACTTAATATTCTTAGTTTCATAAATTATTTTGCATTGATCATAAAATTTAAAAATTTGAATAATTTTCTTTCCTAGTTGAAACTGATTGTAGTTATTTATTCCTAAATTTTGCATTTGAATATAATACTTACCAATTTCAATATAATCATAATATTCTTTATTAAATGCAAATAATTTCCTTATGTAAATATTAGTTATATTAAATATGTGATTTATTTATGTGCATATATTTTCGTATATATTTTACACACATTATGTAATATATATATATATATATATATATATATATATATATATATATATATATATATATATATATATATATATATATATATATATATATATATATATATATATATATATATATATATATATATATATATATATATATATATATATATATATATATATATATTCACTTACGTTGATGAGGTCATGTATTTCATTCATACAACAAACATAATCAAGTCCTTTTTTATATTTATATGATTGAGGGGTATAATAATCATTTCAATTGAATAAAATGACTCACACTTTTCTAGGAATAAAATGACTCAAAACTATCACTATGTCATGCTATTATATATATAAAGGAAGCGATTCAATGTATTTGAAATAATGATGCGGTTTATGTGGAAAGATGAAAATAGTATGTATTATCACTAGTCTTGTGATTTTAAAATTGTATATAGACTTATGAATAATTAAGTCTAGATACTTTGAGAAAATGTACTTAAATAAATTTTTCTATACTACTTGAAAAAAGTGGGAGTTGCACAAATATTTAGCAAAGAAGTCAAAGTGGGAGATGTAATATATTTAACTTACTTTTTCTAAATAAATAAAATATATATTAGATATATATTGATTACATGAAGTTACAAATTAAATATTTATTTATGAGAATTATTATTATATTTATTGTGGGAGTTATATTAGAGTTACAAATCTTTTTATTTATGAGTAAGAAAGGATCATGGGGCAGTTATAAAGAGAAAGATGTGGAAATGATGTGAAGAAAGCCTAAAAATAGTGAATAATATTTCAATGAAAAGGACACTTGAAGTTGCTTGTTCATCTTATCATTGGAACCCCTCTTCTCACCATCAATCCTCAATAGTAGGTATAATATATACTACACATACATCATGAAATTCATGTCTGTTTAACCCGACTACATCCGCCTTTTAGAAAGGGACCTCTAGTCTAGTATCATTGAGACAATCATAATAAAAGTAAAGAAACTTATACCAATAGTTGAAGATGAACTTGGATTTTTATTGAATAAGTTTGAGTATATGAAAGAAAGTATAACTATTGCTAGAAAAGAAGTAAAAATACAATGAAAAATGATATGTATACAACAGACCTAACCTATCTATTTATACTAAAACAATTATAAGGGAAAATTAATTACAAAGATTTATTTATTTATTTACAATAATCCTTGTAATTATTTATTTACTCAGCTTTCCCCGGATAATAGTGTTGAAGCCAATTTTCGTCATGGACCAAGTTTCAAGATTAGATTTATAATCGTGTATTCGTATAGAGCTATAAAATTAGGGATTGAATATCCATGTCAATTTTGGGGAGAAAATTAAGGTTTATATGATTTGGGACTGAGCTTGAGAGAATTAATTCTAGGAGATTATAGAATTTCGGAGTCCCTTCTCAAGTTGCCTACGTACCCTTTATATAGGGATCAAGTCCACGTAGTTCTATTAGGATATATTACATTTTCTGCGTAGGATTCTGTTTAGGCCAATACTCTGATTCTTTATGAGCAAGTCACCTATACATGGTAAGTTGCCTTGTTTATTATATTCCCAATAATTATAGTGGGTATGTGAGGATTATTGAGCCATTGAGCCTCTTTTAATCCTTAATTTCGGGCTGAAAACCCATTATGGAATCGGGTTCATATTTAGTATCAACAAGTCCTCAGTATTTACTAAAGGTTACCTTCAGTGAATACTATTATAGTATTTTTCCTTTGATAAACATGTTTTCCCGATTCATGATGACATTGTTATGCTTTCAAGCGACAAGTAATTTGATTTACAAAAAATCTTACTTGACTCTGCTTGCACATGGATGAGAGGTCGTCCGTAAGCCACAAAACTGTCCAAAACTTTGCTTACCAATTTCTCATCTTCCGGTACAAAGTCCCCGGTATATGAACCATCATAGCATAAAACACAGTTTTTCGGTTCAATTTTGTGTTTCCAATGCTCAGTTTCTATATAAGTAGATTTGAGTCGGATTCCACACTGATGAGATATACTCTGTGATCTATAAAAATATTAAATCTAAAAAACTATAGATCACCACTTTCTCATCTCGATTGGACCATCATAGCTTCGCACTGAAGCGTATATCCGGCCCGATATATCCTTTGCCCCCAAGTGTTTGACGATGAGTCACTAGTCCAAGATTTTAACGAATTTGTTGCCCCCGAGTGACCCTCGGTGAACACTTGTATGGGTTGGATTAATCTTTTTCTTTGGTAATATGTCCACATAAAGCTCAGAAAAAGATCAATATTTATGCACGACGGGAAATACGTAAATGCTAAAGAAAAATAGCACTTACCTAGTTTTGTTGATTAGATTTTGATTTTCAAATTGCAGGCCTCGATCAAAAAATTATATTTCATGGTTTGGCTTGAAGGTGCTTCTAAAATAAGATTTTGAAATTGAACACTTCTTTGCCAGCTTGTTTCTTTCATTATCTGTGACATAGATCTGGAGATGTTGAGGCTTGAAACTTACAACCTTAGTAGCAGTAGCAGGCTTTGTCAGAGCATTGTTTCCTACAATCTTGTCGTGTTTCTTTTAAATTTTCTGGTTGATGAAACATTTCTTTTATCATCTTCCTGTCACACACTGTTTATAATAACACCATGACATATCAACTAGCTTGGTGTTGAGACATCCCTCATAATTGTCAGCTAATCATGTTGTATGTGGTAGATAACAAAGGTCCTTTGTTCAATTTGATGAAGTTTTAGATGAGGTTTTTTCTCTGAGTGATTATCCTGGTTATGGTTGTTGTGTTCTACTTCCTGCTATTGCAATGTTGTGGACAAGATCCAATGTAGCATGTAGGAACTAGTGTCAATGGTCAGTACAGATTTTGGCCTCATTTAAAGGAAATCCACTTGTTTTACCAGTTGAAATATGCCAGAAGCTTTATTAGAACACTTGGTTGCACATATTTGATAAAATGACTAACTTGGATTGTTGTTGAGGCTCCACATAACAGATTTTTATTACTCAATCACCATGGTGCACCACATTGAAATCAATGTTATTTTTGTTATGCCTACGATATTGCAAATGATAGAAAAGCATTACAGGTTCTCCATCAACTCTTTGGTTCTTATTTTTTCCTTTCCTTTACTGCGCGGACATAATGCAATATCTGACTTTGCAGCTTGCTAACCTTGCATGTTCCTTTTGTGTAATCCGAAATATTTGCTTCATCTCACTTCTTGGTAAAAAAATTTACAATGATTCTGTTACGCAGAATCTTTTCTTTGGCATGTTGACCCAAGTATAGTGCACCATTTCCTTTGCATTGGACTTCTGCCAGATTCTTTTATGATAAAGATTTGAATATATCAAAAATACCATAAATCGCCAAAATATATCATGACAACTGAATTTATTCTGAAAACTCCACAATTCAAAATATTTTCAAACCCCAAATAAATCTTTAACTTAAACAACTTCTAGTAAAGTCACTGTGGCACAAGTTACAATGAAACTCCATTGCACTACTTTGAAAATGAAATACTAAAATAAGCTGAGTCCATAGCGTCATCTAGGAAGAAGGACAAGACATCTCTCATCACACATTCCCATGATCCCCTTGAAAACCTGCCGTGAAGAAAGAAACGGCGTGAGCCAAATGCCCAGTACGGATGAATACAAACGAATCGAATATATTTATATGCTCTGAATAATCACAACTCAACAACAATATTAAAGAACGAAATGCAAAATGTAAGACGAAGATAGGAGAGCTCAAATAAAGATGTATCAAAAGAAGTGAATACTTAACCGAATCAAATCAACTGAATAATCAAATGACTAACTGAGCAAATATACCGAATCATCAAATTTATTCACACATCAGAAGGTTATTATAACCTCATGTCATATTGACAACAAAGCCACGTAGGCACATACAATGGACCTGCAGAATCCAATTGTATAACAAAAGTAGAATGAGTGTATGGCACAAACAACTTCATCTACTAACTGAATATCACTGAACAAATATTCTAGGGTCGACCCATACGCCTCCTACAAATATTAACTGAAGCTCACCCACGAGCTAAACTGAAGCTAGCTGAAGCTCACCCACGAGCTACATATAATTCTGAACAAAAGGAGACGTCGTGACTAATCACACCGCCACGATGGTATCACGTCATTAGTGCCACAATGACATGCATGTGGTACCCGCCACAGGTGGTTATACTCGGTATAAAATTTCTCAAGTGTTGTCCATGACGAACACTAAAACAAATCTCAATCACAATTGAATATTTAGGGGCAGAACTTAGAACTCAAATACCACTGGTACATTAACAAAATTTGAGCTTGATATCAACTAAATATTATAGATAATTTAATAAGCTTTCTAAATTGACGAAGCTCTCGAAAAACAAAATTATAACGAATAAGTTATGGCCAAAATACTTTAGAGTTTCCAAACTAACACCCCTGCTGTCCAGAAAATTTAAAAGACAAATTACACCACTATAAAGGATGGCTTTAACATGATTCCACCTGATTCATTAAGAGGGTTTTAAGAGCTTTCAAAATTGTATAATTTGATGGAAAACGAATGCAAAACGAGTAAGTTATGAGCAAAATAATGTATAAACATAAAACAGAGCAGATTTATAAAACAGCTTTGAACTTAAGATGTCAACTGATTTAGCTGGACATGATAACCAAGAAAATACAGAGGACTTTAAGAGCTTTCTAAATTGACCAAATTCATGCAAAACGGACTTATAACGAACACGTTATGAGCAAAACAAAACGTAACAATAAATCTGTCCAGGATTCTTTAAAACAGTTTTTATCCCATGAAAATAACCAAAACAAGGTCTGAGTATAGCTACAAAAATATAGATGTTTCCATGATGTTTCCGTATTGACTAAAATCGATTAATTTGGAGTTATAACGAACAAATTATGACCCAAACAAGTCATAACAGCAAATCTGTCCAGATTTCCCAAAAGTGGTTTTTACCCTATGTTGGCAATCTCAAACATAGTCTGATTTCACTATACAAATATAGAGGGTTCTATTAACTTCTTATATTAACTGACTTTACACAATTCAGACTTGTAACGAAGGAGTTATGACCAATACAAAATACAACCCCGAATCAGAAAATTATACAACTAACATGTATACCCCATGTATTGCAACAGAACCCAAATCTTAATTTGAGAGATTTCAAAAGTGATGAAGAAGAAGGCGAAATCCGTACCTTATCACAATTAAGAACTTACGCAAATGCAATAGGCAAGATATAATCTCCTCTCTATCAGACTACTCGTAATCGTTGCACACGTTTATCTTTTCTTCTCCAAGATCCAATGGTAGAACTGATCTCTCTGATATGGAGAATAAGAAACGTATATTTGAATTAGGGCTTATGTTACTAATGGGCTAATATTATTATTGGGTTATATTATATAATTATTGGGCTGGTATAAAAAGTAATACGGGGCCCCAAAAAAAAAGATAATATATTTATATAAATATACGGGATATTACATCTCTACCCCCTTAAAAATAGATTTCGTCCCCGAAATCTCCTAGCTAAATTTATTACCTGAATTTTGAATGGGTGTGGTTATTTCTCATGGATATACTACTCCAACCCCCATGTAACTCCACGTTCATAATGATCCTTTCATAACGCTTTAACGAATGGAACAGTCCTTCTTCTCATGACTCTCTCTTGATAATCTTGAATAGCTTCAGCTTATACTTCATACCATAAATTCTCTTTAATCTTGTGTACTAGATACTGAACCACATATTATGAGTCATGATTGTAATCTTTCAAAACTAACACATGTAACACATTATGCACATGAGATAATTGTGGTGGTAATGGTACCCTATAATAAACCTTTTTTTATCCTCTCTATAACATCAAGAAGACAGACATATTTTGGGCACAATTATTCTTTATCCAAACGTGTAATACCATTGCAGGGAAACAACTTTAAGAACAAACGATCATCGGTTTTACATCAATCATTTTTTTTTGCATAATACATTTTTCTTCTTGGGATGCGTTAAGCTCCTTTATCATTCACAGATTTCTCCTTAGTGACCCTGACCAACTTTGATCCTTCAATGACTCTTTCTTCACACTCATTTTAACAAGTTGTTGCTCTAAACCTTCTACTATATAAGGCCCCAAATTTTAATATGCAAATACTCAATTGTCCAATATTATTATATGTAAACTTAACTTCCCATCAGTTTGTGAATGCAAATTGAACTATGATTAAGTCTCATACCGCAAGTTCAATGAACTCCTTTTTAAAACTGCGATTTAAACCTTGTATCTTTGTTGGAAACTATCGGAACATCCACATAATGAATTCTAACAATATCCATCTACATAAAAATTATACTAAATCATGAAGTAAAGGACTCTTCCTAAGAAGTAAGACATGATTTGATAGACCCCGACTCATATGACATCATTCTTTCTAAAAGTTCTTGACAACTGAGTCACAGAATAATAGTAATGTTTCCCCACTTCCAGTATGAAATATCAAAGTACTTTAATAGTCCACTAAGTGTTTATTGTTCTATATTTACTTGTTGGCATGTAAGACATATACTTACAAATTCTACTTTATCTCACTTCATCTCACTCCATCAAATTTTGCTCCTTCGAATCTCTACATCAATAGAGAACAAATAACTATAGCCTCGATCAAACATGCTTCACTAATTATTGATTCTACAAAATTTACTACTCAACCATATCACACCATGATCATCAACACAAAATTCTATATGCTTACTATTTCCCAACTTCAATTTAATAGCTTTCAATCCTAGATCATTCTTCTAACCTTCTTTTATACTTTAAAACCAAATTTTATTGCACCATTAAATTACTTTATTTTCACCTTGCCTTCCAACAACTAGTCCACACGTAAGCTCTTCAAATCTTAAACTAGAAGTAAATAAATAATACAAGATACAACACCTTCCAAGTTATCGCTACTATCTACAACTATATTCAAATTTCTCGAATGGTATTGAATTTTAGTATCTAATTTTTAAAAATTTCAAGTCAACTCATTAGCCTATATTAAGCTCCCTTTAAGGGAAAAAATGCACTTAAAACTCTTCCGATCGGTAAATATATGAAAGATCCCTCCATAAATATAATGCCTCTAAAATTTTATAGCAATTACCCATATTGCTAACTCTGAAGTCATGCGTTTACCTCATACTACTTAAGTTGCCTGAAAACATATAAAGTGGTTTTCTCATAATGCACAAAACTACCATCAACCACCTTTTAGAAATACCACTTTAAACTGAAATACTTCTTTCTCTAGTGTTAAAATAAGTATTTGAGCCAACTCCAACTTCTTCATTAACTCTTGCAAACTCCTAATACAATTCTCCTTATACTTGAACTCCAAACCCATTTTTATTAGTCGGGTCACTGACAAAACTATTGAAGAAAATAACTTTAAAAAAAATAAATTAACTTCTATAGTAGATCGTCAAACCCAAGTAACGACTTACAAATATTATAATATAAGGCCTTCGTAAATTAGTGATAACATCAACTTTCATAAGATCCACTTCAACCCTTTACCAAGTATAATATGCCCAAAAAGTAGAACATGCTCCAACCAGAATTCACACTTCGAAAGTCAATAAATAACATATATATATATATATATTTTTTGTAAAGTTTTACGTACAATACACAATTTTTTTTTTCTCATGCTCTGCCTTAATCTTAAAGTATAACAAGGTATCATCAATAAAGTCCAAAAAGAGATCCCGATAATCGTGGAAGACCTGATTCATTAAATCCACAAATATTTCTAACTCATTCTTTATCCCAAATGGCATCATAAGTAACTTATAATATGGTCATATGAACTGCAAAATGATGCCTTTTAAATATTTTTAACTCTTACCAGTAACTAGTGGTATTTCAATATTAAATCTATCTGTCCTAAAAAGTATAAGCTCATTCTCTATATCTTAATTCTTAAGCTATATATAACAATCTCTTTCTATATAACTAAAATAAAGTGCTCCATGAGATTAGGTCTCAACTCCACATGAGTTATTTTCTTGTGTTGCGAAACAGGTACTCCTCTCCTCAAAAAAAAAATTCAACCTCATAAAATTCATTGTGCAATCTAAAACAATACCAATTCTTAATCTCCAACGAAAATCATGGTATTCCCCTAGCCCATATTAAAATTATCATTCTTGTTATAGTAAGGTCTTTGTAATCCTTTAAGCCAGCCAACCGAACAAATTTTAACATTTGATTAATAATATTATCATAATTATTCTCCTTAGTCAATTAAATTACCAAGATAACTTTTTTATGATAAGATACATTTGAAAACCCTCATCAAGACCATGTTTATATGACATCTTCTTCTATAGTTATTTCCACACGTAGCTTACATCTCTTGGTATTTCCTTCCAAATGACAGTCAACTTTAACTTTACCAATTTGGCAAACAGAATCGCCCTTTAGCAAATACATCTAACCCATTAACAATCGGATAACCCTCGACACATAGTTTATCACATCCTTAGCTGAAATTTGAACAACTAACACAATCTTTAACCAACAGTTGTGTCGCTTATAAAGATAATCTAATTTTTAATACTACCCTCACTTGAAATCTAAAGGGAAAAAAAAAATTACATCTCTAAAAATATTCGTATATTCTTTGTCAATAAAATTTTACACGATACTAGCTTAACGGGTCTATACCCTGGATAGTATCAAGGACCTGCATCACCAATCACCACTAAAGATAAGTTTTCCTTATGATTCTCATACTGCTATAACTTTCAAATACTCTCGATGATAATAAAAATTATAGCAGAACGACATATTAGAGTAAAAGGATTCGATCACAAAGACCTAACAGAAGATGAAAAAATAATTTAGTGAGTCGAAATGAAACAAAACTACACCAAAGTTTCACATAAAAAATGATTAAAAAAATGAAATAAATATATGAATGCATTTCACAAGTAAAGAGATAAGTTAGAGTAGTTTATAAATAACACAATAGTAGAATATGTATTAAATAAAGATAACCGAATAAATCTTTAAAAAAATACCCATCCTAATGTCTACCCAAACTCACAGGTCAACCTAAATAAGTTTTCTACAAGAAAGAACCTAAGCTCTGATGCCATATCTGTAACACCCCTATTTCGAATATATCAAAAATACCATAAATCGCCAAAATATATCATGACAACTGAATTTATTCTGAAAACTCCATAATTCAAAATATTTTCAAACCCCAAATAAATCTTTAACTTAAACAACTTCTAGTAAAGTCACTGTGGCACAAGTTACAATGAAACTCCATTGCACTACTTTGAAAATGAAATACTAAAATAAGCTGAGTCCATAGCGTCATCTAGGAAGAAGGACAAGACATCTCTCATCACACATTCCCATGATCCCCTTGAAAACCTGCCGTGAAGAAAGAAACGGCGTGAGCCAAATGCCCAGTACGGATGAATACAAACGAATCGAATATATTTATATGCTCTGAATAATCACAACTCAACAACAATATTAAAGAACGAAATGCAAAATGTAAGAGGAAGATAGGAGAGCTCAAATAAAGATGTATCAAAAGAAGTGAATACTTAACCGAATCAAATCAACTGAATAATCAAATGACTAACTGAGCAAATATACCGAATCATCAAATTTATTCACACATCAGAAGGTTATTATAATCTCATGTCATATTGACAACAAAGCCACGTAGGCACATACAATGGACCTGCAGAATCCAATTGTATAACAAAAGTAGAATGAGTGTATGGCACAAACAACTTCATCTACTAACTGAATATCACTGAACAAATATTCTAGGGTCGACCCATACGCCTCCTACAAATATTAACTGAAGCTCACCCACGAGCTAAACTGAAGCTAGCTGAAGCTCACCCACGAGCTACATATAATTCTGAACAAAAGGAGACGTCGTGACTAATCACACCGCCACGATGGTGTCACGTCATTTCCTCTCTATTAAGAACTTACGCAAAGGCAATAGGCAAGATATAATCTCCTCTCTATCAGACTACTCGTAATCGTTGCACACGTTTATCTTTTCTTCTCCAAGATCCAATGGTAGAACTGATCTCTCTGATATGGAGAATAAGAAACGTATATTTGAATTAGGGCTTATGTTACTAATGGGCTAATATTATTATTGGGTTATATTATATAATTATTGGGCTGGTATAAAAAGTAATACGGGGCCCCAAAAAAAAGATAATATATTTATATAAATATACGGGATATTACATGGGTTCCTTTTTTATGCTGATTTTAACTTTCTTGAAATTCTACCATATTGGTTGTTGTATCAGACTCTACAACTTTTTTTTTCTTTTTACTCTTTTCGAAATAGTTTTGGTGAGAGCACTGATCATATTATACCTGAGGAGATGTGTGCCGAGACTTCTGTGGTGACACAGGTTGTATTAGTTGTGGTGAAGAAATATGAAACTGATTTCCTAGCTTTACTGTGGATATGCTGCTCGTCGAATTGAGGACTATTGTTTATAAAAAACACTTGATTTAGCACCCAGTTGTTGTTTTATCTTCACTTCAGTACAATCGGACATCCAGTGAAGGTATGGTGACTGGTTTGACTGCATCTGTATTGGCTGCTGCAACTTTATTTGCTACAATTTCTGTTGTTGCATCCTCTGTTTTTCAATAACAATTTGTAGCATTTGATGATGTTACATTTTCTGGTTCTGCAACAATTGTTCTTGCAACTTTAGATGTTTTTTTTTTGTGAGGCAACTTTTCACTTGAAGCATTCTCGATTTTAGATGCTAGTCTTCGGTAATTGTCGATGTCAAGTTCCATCATTAAATCAGTCCCAATGTATGTCTTAGACTTGGCAGAAAAACGGAGCTTTTGTTCATACTCTAGGTTGCATAAAATACTGCTGAAAAGACTGGAGCTTATTTGACAACAAAATTTTTTATTGCTGCTGATAAAAACCCTGCCAAGAATTTTGCAATTGTTGTTATTGAGGATTGCCCCGTTATTGTCTCCCAAACTGCATCTAAATTTGCGAATTGCCAAAAATATTTGAAGGAACACCTTGTCCAATTGCATTTGTCTTGCCAATTGCTCCATTTCCTGAAGTCTTCATTGACATGTTTATCTCCTTATATATCCATATGTTTGTAGGGCTAGCCTTGTTCCTGATCTGCAGCAAAATAATGTACTTGCTGCATCCCTGCCTTGCTTTACTTGTTCGCATAGGTTCTGAATCTCTTTGCCAATCGTACAATTGAGTATTGATGTCTTTAGTCTGCTCACTTGCTTGTAATCTCCATATTCTGATCACCAACTTGTGTTGTATAAAACCAATTGTTCTAAAAAAAATTCATTATTGGAGTTCTGATGCTTTCTGTTCCGCTGCTTTTTTCACTATCTAGCACAACATTACATTTATCGCCATGCTATCTTCACTACAAATCAAAAAAGTTTTGTATAGCTTCCAATGGTTTTTCTAGTCCAATACCTGTTATGGTTACTGAGACGGGATTTTGAGTTTTTGGTATAAAAGCTTTTTTATCTTCGTGTAAGTGATGTCTTCTGTTACTTTTTTCTTTCCGATAAAATTTTATGGCCCTTGGTAATTTGTTCTATCCACTTTAACTTTTCTTGATGCACCCATTCTCAATTGAAAATTTTGATCTTGTAGAAGATTTTGAAACCTTCACTTCTTACAATTTCCTTCGCAAGTGTTAATTCACATGCATAGGGTGTGTGAGACCATTTATGTGAGGCCATTGTCCCAGCTGTATATATGTGTGATACTCCTGTGATGACTCTAAATTGTGAGAGCCTGATAACTTAAGACATACTCTTTGAAAATCAGGTGGAGCGTGACATGAACATCATGCAAGAAGCCATCGTTATTTCTTCACATCTGCTGATTTTCCACCTGCTCCCATTTCTTTCCCCTTTCGGTCTCGTCCATACTAGCTTCAAATTATTTAATACTCAATTTCCATTTTAGCATATTTTCTCATGGTAATAGGTGTGTTTCCGCTGCAATTTCTATCATTTTCTGGGATGTAGCTTCGGTTCAGGGCTCTAATTTCTTTCGCCTTCTAATGTACCAACAGTCCAGCATCATTTATTTCCACTTCAATACTCTACACCTTTGTGTGTTTCACCTTGCAAGTTGCTCATCCTTCTTTATTTTGTATACCCCATGTCTTGTTTGTATAGCCCTCATAGCATGTGTAGAAGAAACTTGTAGATTCAGCGAATTTGTTGCAGGTCTGGACAGCTAGACATCCTTCTACTAAAATAGCCGTAACTTTCTGTAGGGAATTTCTTTTTATGAACCGTCTATTGCATAAAAAACTAGACTCCGAGATCTTTCTAATGGCATATGATTCACTGCCCAAAAATTTGTGAATGAAAGCAGTTTATTCCGGGAAGTTACGCATTGTGCAGTTTCCAGATTTTCAATATTTGTCACGAGATTCTTATGAGTATCTGGTTTATAAATTCTAACATGATTGGCAATGAATGTAGTTTCGTATAACCATTATGTTTCCGGACCATGACTGCAGTAAAACGATTCCCTCCTTTACATTCTACCAGAGCTCGGAATACCCTCACTGGAAAATGGAAATCACTCCCCTTGACCAGTACAAAATGTTTCTGCTGAATGTTTAGCGTGATTTCAAATATGTGGGCTATGTGGTACAATTTTGTACTGTTTTCCCTTTGGATCCTCCGTAGATGTCAGATTGTCAGGCTTAACTTTCAAGCCTGAGATATCGCAGGATAGTATGCACTATGCAGTATATTCCAATTTCGCTATATTATTACAGCATCCTTCGTATGATGGTATGAGGGGTTTAACTTTCATGCATTAAAATTGATTTTGTTTCTCTACTGCCACAATTTTGTTTTTAGATGCTTGGAGGACTCTTTGAACCATGATGCAGTGATGCAACAGAAGTTGAAAATAGTTGTATCCTCTTTCAAACTAAAGCATTTTTTGTAGCGGATCCCTCCACCTTCTTCTTTGTTAATTGTTTTGTTGTCAGCGCTTGATCCAAGCTTTAGACATATCATTGGCTTCCAAGCTTTCTGCAAGTTGCATCTTGTGTAGATAGAGCTTCTCAAGCACTAAGATATCCCTCTTAGCAATAAATTGTTTCTCCCATAACAGACTTACTTCGGTTATCATTTTTTTTATGTGTCCAATCTCAATGCTCCAGCATCACTATGAATTATCTAGACATGTGTGCAATCTTCTTTAGGGCTTCTCTTTTATTCTGCTTTTGATGTTTATGATGGATCAATGCTGCACCAGTCTTGAGTCATTGTGAACTAGGTCTATAGCATGACAATTTTTACATCTCCATATTGCGAGCCGTGATTCATCACCAATACTTCTCCTTGCCATCTGCACATGGAACTGTATTATTTTTGTGGCATCCTCGTGATTGACTTGTGTTATTTCAACAACTGCTAGTTCTTGTTCAAAAAATTATGTGGAGAGTAGCTTTGTGTTGCTTGGCAGCTGGCCTTAATCTAATTCCTGTTGGAGAGTAGCCTTTTTTGTTGAAGTGTATTGCTGCTGTTGTTTTGGGAATGTATAGCATGAAACGAGTTGATTCTGAAAACCTGGACAGCTAGACCCTTTATCAGTAAAATGGCCATAACTTCCTGTAGAAAATTCCGTTTCACGAACCGTTTGTTGCATAAAAAACTAAACTTCAATATCTTTCCGATGGCATATGATTTACTGCCCAGGACTTTCTAGATTAAAGTAGTTTATTCTGGGAAGTTAGGGATTCTGCTATTTTCAGATTCTTATTTTTTGTGTCGCGTTGAATTTCATCGAGTTGTGATAGACCTGAAGCTGAATATAAGGTTTAAGTCAATGGAGGAGTATTGGTGTCAATGCAGTTACGAAACGATGTAGCACCAGATGTACAACATAGCATTACACTCTTATTGCAACATGTTTTTTTGCTGTTTTGAAGTTGTTGTGCTCACTTTCTTCCTTACTGACATTCCAAGAATTCGATTATTTTGAACCAGAGTCTTGCTACATAGTTCTTTTATATGGTTTTAGTGCCCCTCCAGCGCTATACTTTGGTGTAAGATGTTTGGTAACTTGAAGTTGCTTGAAGAAACGTAATTGTTGTCAACGACAAGTAAATCAACTACACTTTTTCTCCTCTTTAGCGGTCTCCAACTTCCTTCGTTTTCTTCACATAAGAATTTTCTTCTTTTTTATAGCTGTTGCAGAATTCTCCTAGTGCTTGTTTAATGTTTCCTTCTTTATGTTGTGTTGTTATATCACAGTTACTCAATTTTTGGCCTTTACATGCTCCACTTTGTTGACTCACTACCTGCAGCTCTTTCTGATTTATTTTTATTCTTTGCAGAGCATCCATGAATCAATCCGTGTTAGTCATCGAGTTGAGTCAAAACTACACTGGTTCACGCCATACCTTACCATGTAATGATTAGCTGATATCAGATAACTTGAAGCTAGATATGGTTCTTTTTAATGGAAATCCCTTTAAATTTTTGATTGCTGAAACTTCACTTTCCGTTGCTATTAAGAAAACTCTTCAGCCTGAAGGTTTTTGTAGTTCTCTCGCAACTAGTGATGAGTTCTGATGTGGAAGATTATCATCTCTTTTTCTACATACACCAATTTTCTTTCTTCTGCTGACTATAATTTGAATTCCCTAAG
Organism: Oenanthe sinensis; assembly: GCA_028671895.1. Classification (NCBI taxonomy): domain Eukaryota; kingdom Viridiplantae; phylum Streptophyta; class Magnoliopsida; order Apiales; family Apiaceae; genus Oenanthe; species Oenanthe sinensis. The sequence continues at coordinate 21,828,257 of CM053807.1, forward strand.
CTATTTTTATTCTAAAATCATGCACTGGTCCCTGTAATTCTCTGTGCTGGCCCCACGCAAGTTGCTTCAATATATTTCGCATCCTTGTATGTGTATATTTTCAGAATAGTATAACTCAAGACAATGCATGTAGCTTGAACTTGTCGGGAAATCAAAATTTGATGCTGGAAGTAGATATAAAATAACAGTGAATGATGGAGGACGTAAAAGCGAAAGCTGATCTTGTAGCATCAATCGCTTCGGCTTGCCATGCTCAAAATTCTGAGGAAAGAGAGGTCTGAGGTTGCGAATATAATTCATGCTTCCTCTATTGTTCTTGTATATTCTTTTTAGCCTATGTCAATCCAGCATCCGCGATGCAAACGAATAACCATGGATTATAGATTTTTACTCAATAACAAAGACGAATGTATCGAGCAAATTAACATATGTTAAATTTATGGGGATGTTGTGCATACTTGTCAGCATAGTATTTATGCATACATACAAAGATACATATGCAGATTAAAATTAAAGATAACACAAAGTAAATTCAATTGGGTACGTACAGATGATTTTGGTCATATCATGTTCAGCATGAGATCATATGCATCATATATACACAGAGAATGCAGTTCATGTATATATGCACGTTAAAGTCCATGCTATAATAAATAAAGTAGCAAAGAAAATTTGCTTATCTGGTCATTATGTTGTCATGACAACTGCTCGCTTAAGGTGAGTAGCGAGGGGCTAGGTTGATCATCTATCAGACATGTCCTCCACATATAATCGTCACAATTCACAAGCCCACGTCCTCGCCCGAAATATTCTGATAATTATATTGATATCGATTTTCACTATACGATTCCCAGAGACGGCGCCAAATGTTGAAGCCAATTTTCGTCATGGACCAAGTTTCAAGATTAGATTTATAATCGGGTATTCGTATAGAGATATAAAATTAGGGATTGAATATCCATGTCAATTTTAAGGAGAAAATTAAGGTTTATATGATTTGGGACTGAGCTTGAGAGAATTAATTCTAGGAGATTATAGAATTTCGGAGTCCCTTCTCAAGTTGCCTACATACCCTTTATATAGGGACCAAGTCCACGTAGTTCTATTAGGATATATTACCTTTTCCGCGTAAGATTCTGTTTAGGCCAATACTTCGATTCTTTAGGAACAAGTCACCTATACATGGTAAGTTTTCTTGTTTATTATATTCCCAATAATTATAGTGGGTATGTGAGGATTATTGAGCCATTGGACCTCTTTTAATCCTTAATTTCGGGCTGAAAAATCATTATGGAATCGGGTTTATATTTAGTAACAACAAATAGTAATTATATTTCCGGTTTGTAATTATCTTCCATCTTCACAGATTGTGATAGCTTATAATCTATCTAGTGTCAATTGTTTACGAGGAAGATTTATTTATCTATGAAGATGGAAGATAATTACTGTAAGTAAATATAATTATTTATGACAGTCACATCTTCCATATTCATAGTTTGGCAATGACAAACTGGAACGTGCAAGAAAAATGATATGACCCTAGATCACGAAAAACCTTAATTATATTTACTTACAGGTAAAAGATGAAAAACTTCTACTAATTTGGCTAACCTGTTTAAATTTAATTTGAATGAATAAAGTATAAAAAAGATAAGAATTAAAGAAGAGTTCCTTCATATTGTATTTAAAAATAAAATGTATCGTTGAAATTCAAAAAAAATATGAGACGTAAGATTTATTTTTCAAATTAAGTAGCTAAACCCGAGCTTGCCCGTGAAGTAAATCATTGCACATAAGGAAATCAATAGATATCCTTCCTGACACAATATACAACCTCCGATGTGCTACACTCTCCAATTGTGCTTATTCCCATTTTCAGTCATGACAAGTCTTTCTAAAAGAACTTTGATGAAAAGAAAAACGAATGTCCTAAGAGACCCTTCTGCCCAACACTATACACTCTAAGATCCTTTTTCAAACATGTAATATAAAGAAAATAACATATGACATTTTATATCAAATGAAGTATACGTGTATATATTTGGGGCCCCGGTCCCGGTGTAACCGTATGGGCCGGACCAGGACCCCTGATCACAAACAAATTTATTTAGGTATATTTATATATTATGAAAAACAAAGATATAAAAGAATCATTCAAAATTATAAAATAAATTCTATTCCATCCAGCAAGGCAAGGACACAATATTAGTAGGATGTTGCTAAATGCACTCGGCAATTACTTTATACACTCGTGTCAAATTACTTTTAAATCCTTTCATGCATTAAATCTTTTATACCTCGCTTATGGTAACTTTGATTCTAATAAATCCTTTTATGCATTAACTCATTTGTGGCATTTATGATAACTTTAACTATTAATTAGAGCATACATATGTTGCATTAAATACTAGTAATATATTTATTATAATAATATAAATAACAATATGAATATAAAATTTTAAAAATAAATAATCCTATGAACAATATAATATTTGAAAAATATTCAAAAATGAATAATACTAGTAATATAATAACATAAATTTCTTATTTAATACGAAATGAATTATACTATGAGCAATCACATTTTAATTGCTTAAAAAAATTCATATGAATATACTCCATATTACATATTACCATTATTTTATACGAAATAATTTTTATTTCGTACATTTTATTTCATACATTTTAATTTTTATTATAATTTTCAATTATATAAATTTCTTATTTTGTAAGAAATGAATAAATACTATGAACAATAACATTTTAATTGCTTAAAAAAATTCATATAAATATACTCCATATTACATATTATCTTGGGTAAGTCACCTCCTTAATAAGATTCATAAAAATAATTTAATTAGTAAAAAAAGTTTATCTATATATTCATAAATTTGTGTTTTCACTCTATTTTCTATATGAATTATAAAAATATTTAAATAATTTAATTAAAATAAATTTAATAATTAATTTCATATAATTAATTTTATTATATTAGTTTTTCTTATGAATTTAATTGAGCAATAATTGAATTGATATTAATAAAAATAATAAATATATTAATTTAATATCATTATATAAATATTTTATAATTAGAAATATATAAAATTTTATGGGCTAATTCTTTGTTGTGTTTATATCTGATGCTAATTATTGATCTAAATAATGATCTAAATAAAGTGAGTTTATCTTATTCAATATTTATAAGATTACATAAATAAAGTGTACAAAATCAAAATCAAAAAAAGTTATTGAAATAATTATTCCCGAGTGCACGAAGGAAATTCTAAGTACATTTAGAAATTATGTATTAAAGCGGTTGAGCAAATTTAAACACAAACTGGAAGCAATATTAGAAGCAAATCAGCTAAAATCATGGGTGTTCTTTTCATTCTATGATCATTCAGCAAGCAAGTTTTTAAATAAATTCACTCCTGGAAAAAAACGTGTAAAGGAACAACAGTAAGTGTTCCAAAAGGTTTGTGCCGAGTTGCAGTCGGGTTGGCGAGTCGCGAGCTGTGCCGGTTCTGCTCGTCGCGGTTCGCGCTGATGAGCCGGTTCGTGTCGGGTCTGGTTTACTCCAAACCAACTCGAGCACGATTCGTTTTTCAGGCGGTTCGTGCCGGTTTTTGAACCGGCCCGACTCACAAGCGGCTGGGACGAGTCGAGGCGAGCCGACCGTTTGGCCACCTCTACCTGTGAGTGGTCTTACAATTTCATGCAAAGAAGAAGATTTCATCACTCACCTCTCAACTGAAAGTATCAGCAAAGCCTAGTTTGCTATGTCTAGGCTCCGACCAGTTTTGGGATGAGGATTTTAACATTTTCAAGTGCGTAAACAGTTCCTTGTCATTTCAATAATTAGTGTAACAGGAGCAAAAGAGAATTATAAGAAATCAGATAAGTTCAAATGAAATTATGCATGCTTCTAATTTTCATGACTCTTCGCACTGCTTAGCTTCTCTGCACTGACAGATTCAGTAAACATAGAGGAAGGTGCGACATTGCCTCTACTGTTGGAATAATTATTCTTACTTGTCAAGGAAAGAATTTGTAATAACTCTCAGAGACCCATTTAAATACAAATGCACCAAATAGTTTCGAGAACAGTAGTTTTCACGGAAAAACAGTGTAGTGCACGGAATATTTTAATTAAATATCAATAACAATGGTGTACAAATTGGAGGCAACTACAGTATATATACTACAATTTCTCAGATCCTAGCCATTATGAACCTCACGTCTACTAGTGCTCTCAACTTACAAGATACCACGATCCATATGCCTCTTACATCTATTATTCCTTATTCGTCCGTTTCAGCAAAAATTATGATTTGGATACATATATTCTAGTACACCTCGGGCTATCCCATAACATGCTATAGGCATAACCAAGAATTTCCTCATACTTTTTACACTTATGAACAAAAATTTTACAGTGGCAGCTCGATCTTTTGCTCCTTTGCGGACTATGATTCGATTGTACTTTACAAGACAACTCGATTCTGATTATCTTTATGGTATTTCTGAGTTCCAACAAAAGGAGCCAACGGCTAGAAACTGGAAGGACAAAATTTCCTGATCTGCATTGGTGTTCCACCATCACTAAAGCTCCTCACTCCAGGGACAGATTACCAATTCGTATGTCACGCTGCTGAAGGGAGATACCTCTACCAAGGCGAGATTGAGATGAGTTCATATTTGATAGTTTACCACTAAAAGGAGAAGTAAGTTTTGGCTGTAACCATTTCTTTACTACTACTCCATTAATTCTAATTTTTCCAAATGATTCATTCCCTATGTATTGTATTGCCAGTCTTCTCAATAATGCTGCAACTGCACGGCTAGTCCTGTTGCCCAAGATAGAACAATCAGATATTGAGAGACATGAGTCACATGACAAACAAGGTAAATTATGCCACATCACTATAGGCAGAAAGGTTAGAACCACTGGAAACTTGTACTATATCTATTTCAGACCGCTGCACAAGAATCTGTCAGAAACATGAACACTTTTCTAAAATTTATAACCATTTATTTTACTCTCGCTAGTTGGGAGGGATCATAAGTAAAGAAACTGAAAAGAGGTTGAAATAGAACAGAATAAAAGATATTACAAAAAGGTAGTTACAAGTACAGGCATTTTCAATTTGACTTGCCTTGTTTGAAAACAACAGTTTGGACTTTTCCTCTCTTCTAATACCATCTTAACAAACTACCGGTCTCTATGTGTGTGCTTATTAAGATAATAGTAATAAAAATAAGGGGGTACGTAAAATTTGTATTTTTTATAATTTCTCACACGCTGAGATTCTTAAAATACAACATTAATTAGAGGTATGGATGAGATTATGCATCAAAGTTGTTCAAAGTATTTTTGCCTGACATACGTGGCATAGTTTTGAAATTTCTATATATTACCTTCCCGCAAGTTTAATCATTTTCTCCCCTTTTGAAGACTGAACTTGTGTCTTGTCTATCGGCAGTAATATGATTATATTAGGCAACTTTACACCTGAAAAAACCAAAGAGAAGAAAAACAGGTGTTCAGTACAGGGTGACTGGTATCCACTTTTTCATACAATCCAGTTAGAAACTAGTCAACTACAGTAATGATAACTTTTGTTCCCTGAATTCTACCATATAATATTTTGGTAAACATTGTGTTGATAATACAGCAACTGTTATCCACTTTTTCATATTATCCAGTTAGAAACTGCAGTAATGATAACTTTTGTTCCCTAAATTCTACCATAATATATTGGTAAACATTGTTTTAATAATACAGCACTTATTCTTGATAGAAAAGAATTGAAATATAAATAAGCAGCAAACAAAAGACAGATAACCAAAACAAGCATAATGACAGAATCTACAGGAGGTCAGAGGTGTCTAGGGTAAGAAAGCATACTCTCAGGTCTCAGATTTATCAATCCTAGTTCAAATAAGATTTTGATGATAGAATTTCTCGAATGGAGAGCAAATGCAATGATAAATTTTCCAGATCAATTAGTTGAGGTCATAGTTACCATTTGGTCCTAGGCATTCTTAACATAAAAAATTGTCAGGTAATTAATATTTAAGTATAGATATACCAGCAGCAAGACGATGCTTTAGACTCTTTAGAACTGTAAGGAGAAACACCTGCAAATTCACAGGAAAAAAGTCATAAACAGCATTAAGAAAAGCAGTGTAATTGCTGTGAAATGGACGATGACTTGAATACATTACTCTCATAATCAGAAATATGAAAGCAACCTATCTCACAGATAATAGTACAATGGCATGAATAGGGGGGGAGGGGGAGCCATATGTATAGAACATACCAGAATATTTCTCCTAAAAGTTTTACTGATAACAGATGTGGAGAGACAAATTTACATGAATGTGCTCGTAGGCATGTATGTATACACAAACATTATTATGTATTATAAGTTCATACTATGTCAAGACAAGATATCCTCTAAATACGTTCATTCAGAAAAGCAACTCGGGAAAACAACTACTGGTGCATTATTACTTTCTGCTAATATTACATGCAGTATTGAAATGACACTTAAAGAAAATCACCTCTGCACTATGAATCTGTAGGTTTCGCACATCAACAACTATTGGGCTATCTTTTAGGGATATGGAAGGGAGAATTCCAAGTGAAGCAGCTTCCTGCAATGACATGCAAACAATGATGATAATTCTTTTATTTTTTATTCTACACAGACACACACACATATACATAGAGAGAGAGAGATGTAGATCTTTTCTTTGTAGACCTCAAGTAATGAGAAAGCACGAGGATCATATTCACCAAATCCGTCAAGTAGTGAGCAGAGGTTTGAGTTATTTGATGCATTATCAATAACTGTGAGATTTTCAATGAGTCTAGCTCTTAAAGATGAATCATGCGGAAGCCGCAAGCATCCCAAAACCTGTGAAAATTCTTCGGTTGTAGGAATCACACCAGCTATAATTGCTTCTCTATAAACCCTTAAGACAATCGATGTCCTGAAAACAACCAACAGCTCCTATCAGAACCTGAATTACTTTTTCCCATCATAACTGCTGTAAATGGATGAAGTATTTATAACCAAAGATGGAAAATCCAGGAGCTCTTCATATAGCTACTTCAATTGTTACATTAACCTAAAAAACAATTGAGATACTTTCTAAAATCACCAACAGCTTAAAATACTTTGTTATGCTTTTATAAACCAACTCAATAAAGATGTATACTGTCATTACAACATATATTATGAAAACGGTAAAATTTTACAGTGTTTGCTCAATCATGAAAGCATGTGTCTACATCACATGAGAAAACTAGCACATGCCCTCACAGCAACTCTAAGTCTCTAAGTATTAGGCCAAGGCTGAAGGTTAGGTCATGAATTCAATGAACCTGATTTAGATAAAGTTTACCCTAGGGGCTAAGCATGCCTAATTGGCTAATTAAACTGAAAGACATCCACAAGATATACTCTTGCTTATGGTATCCACATCAGCTACAAGGTACATATGTATGTGCAAACAAATCGTATATCGAGTAAGTGTTTTTAAACTTTGTCGGACTATTTTACAAATGTTCCAAAAGTATTTATGTGGATTTAACACTTTGACATGGGTGAAGGACAACAAGAGATCTTCAGAACTGCAATTAATCTGACGAACCACACAAATGAATAAGCATATATCATAGAAAGTACTTCACATCTGGGTAATTGCTTTTAGAGAAATAATAAGGTTCAATTCATATTTCTGCATTAATCTGTTGGTGTCCTCAAATTCGAATGCACATCTAAAAAAGTAGCTTAAAGTTGAGTGAGATAGATGTGTACCATTTATTGTCGATCTGTGGCCTTCCAGAATTTAAAGACAAGACATCCTCACCAAGTGTACATGATTTTTCAAATCGACGCAAGCATAAAGCTTCAGGCAAGTCAAACAAAGGATACAAATTAGAGAGTAATAAACTAAGAAAGAACCATACAGCATGATCATCAATATAATAACGGGGTATTTAGATGAGACACACAAGGATGTGGTTAAAGAAATTACAGCCAACAGCATATTTGGCTAGAAAGTGTTGATTCCAAAATAGATCAACACCAGTACAACATAGGGGAGAGAGGAGGGAGTGTGTGTGTGTGTGTGTGTGAGAGAGAGAGAGAGAGAGAGAGAGAGAGAGAGAGTTATATTGGTTAAATCAAGTCAGCAATATTCTGACCTTCAACTTAGCAATTTAGTTCAAGTAACTCAAATTACTAATAAAGAGCAATGAGATGTATATACACATGGGGCTGTGTGCCTGTATTCGGTGACTAGGTGAGTTAAATGGAAGATGGTGAATAATTCCTACCTTTAGTTTTAAGTTACCAAAAGATAAGATATGGATAACTGTATGATTTTGCTTATAAATCGAATTTAACAACTTGATTTATCATGGCCATCACCAAAATAACACAAACTTCACAATGAAGCGCATTTTCTGATCGTCTACAATTCAATATGAATGTACTTAATTGTAGTTACATCCGCAAAAGTGAACTAACTTATATATCAAGGAGAGTATAATTTAACTGGAAAGAGAAAGGTAAATGAAGTCGTAAATATGCTACATTTCAAAAGTTGACATCCTTATGGAAATTTACAAGAAGGCACAGTATATAACATAGTCAAAGTATTCAAGCCATTATGATAGTACTAGTATGTTCATTAAAGGGAAGATAAATATGTCAGGAATAATATTTGTAGTGAACCCATATCTTACCTATTAAACACCTGCACATAACAAGATTGGGGGCAACGTCATCCTTTTTTGCTTGAGAGAGGAGCATGAGTCCAACTTCTAGGTCATCATTTCTACAATTATATTACAAATTGATGAGATTCAGAGCACTGACTCACAAAATAAACATATATAACACTCTGACTTCCACAAAAAGTAACCCTGTTATGAGTTATGACTATTTACTATTTAGAGTCATATTGATAAGTATTATGATGTAAAATTGATGTGATAAATAATAATTTCAATGTTCGAATAGAATTACTTTATGCACTTAGTTATCTACTTCAATTAGTGGAGTCCATGCCCCAAGTCCAGGGTAAGTTTGGCCCTCCCTTAAATTTGAACTCAATTTAGCAGTGTCAAGATTTCAGCATTAAATCCATTTTGTGTAGTTTTATGAAATTTTTCCTTCTATATGAATAGCGTTCAAGTCCCCTCACTAACATGTATTACTTTGTTTACTTCTTTTTTGTCCTTTGATCATAAATTAGCTATAACATTTTGTGAAAGATGTATCTGGCCTTCCCTGGTGTTTGATTCTATGTCCGCCGCTAAATTCAATAATCAAACCAACTACTAAGCAAAGATCATGCAAGTCCGTTTATATGTTGAATTACAAATTTGCAAGACGACTTAAAAGTTCAAAATGAGACTGTGCATAAGAAGAAAATCACTTTTTCGATGTAAAATAATAAACTTACTTTTCACATGCCACTAGTAAAATGGAGTATGTAATAGTGTTTGGATATAATCCGAACTTCTTCATATCAGATAGAACTTCTACTGCCTTCTGCAGTTGATCGCCGTCACCTGCGAAAAGTTCATTGAGTACTTGAGAAAATAGATGCATTCGCTTCTCAACAAAAGGAAGCATCATTTACCCAATCCATCAGACTGGATAAAAAATAATACTAACAATAAAAGCACCATAGATAAGACATACATAAGGCGGTTATTAGTGCATTCATTGTTGAGACTGTTGGTTTTATATTCATGTCTTTAATTTCTTCATAGAGCTCCAGTGCCATCTGCCAATTTTTTGCCTGAAAATAGAGAGTCATCTTAAGATATGTTGTATGGATATATCTACATTGTACTATTGGCGGTCAATGCCTTTTAAGGTGTGGTATGTAAAACTTATGGATATACCATACGAGGGGAAGAATTTAAATATACGGAAATGGAGAGGAGAAGTCGGAAAATTAATTTGCGTGGATAAAAATAATGTAGTCTTTGCAGAGATCTACAGAACAAAAAAAACAGCCAGACTGCATGTCACATGTCATTGGGACAAGACTTTGCGGATTGTGATAGTTCTTCGTAATTACATTATCAATAGAATATTTTTAATTCCATGTCAAACATGTGTAAAATAATTTATCTTATGATGCACAATTTGGATGAAACATGTATTATTAAACTCTTGGGCAAGTCTGTTATGTTTGTTAATTCAAAAAAAATTATTAACACATGTTAATGCCCATGGCCAAGGAAAAATTAAAAATAACCTCAATATAGAGATAATGGCCCATATTAATTAGCTTAAATAAAATATTTGACCAACCCACACTTAAAGGAAAGTCGTAGTTGACAACTAAAGGGGTGAAACATACACCAGAAAAAAAGAGGAAAAAGTAAATCCACTCAACACACATGCTCACACGCACACACTAAAAGTCAAATTAATTTTAATTCTCAAGCCACAGAGAATAACTCGAGCCTACCAGTAACTAATAACAACCACAGAGTATAATGAATTACTATATCTAGTTTACCAAAGAAAATTATAGCTAAAAGTTTAAACTATAAAAGGACTTCCCCACATGAGCTAGCAACACAGAAAATTATAGCTAAAAGTTTGGCAAATCAGTTTTATTTTTTCATTTCATCAAACTATAGACGCAACTTTAAATGCTCTGAATTTACTTGAATTGATGCTTACAGCCTATTATAAGTTTAATTGCTAAAACCAGTCACTAAAGACAACTTTTATTTGATTAATTACAAGGTTAGCTCAAGTTTTAGGCTAGACAGTCTGTGATAAATGCAATAGGAGTTGAGTATAGTATACAAAACAGATTTTTTATGACAAAACAAATAACTTGAAAATGGGTTAGGTATCACGTACATGGCTACATGCTCCCATCAACGAGCTATATGATATGATTCCAACATGCATACCATCACTTTTAGCTTTTCGTAAGATTTCAAAGGCAGATTCCAGCTTATTAGAATGCCCTGCAACATCTATAAATGCACTGATAAACATCTGCAAAAGAAAAAAGAAAAACAGTACTCGAGTGAGCTCAATGATGTCCTAGGAGATAGGTCGCAAAAAAAAGTCATTTTGAATTAAAATAGCAATCTAAAGTAGAGAGTACAGTGATGGAAACCATACTAACTATCCTTCATTAGAGATAGTTTCTACTGGAAGTAATTCCATGAGATGCAATTGAAATATATCTTCCAAACTGCCTTTATCATACCATTGAAGTTCTCATTATTAGCAACTTGATGATTAACATACATTTTTTTATAATGCATGCGCCACCTGTTTGTAATCAACAGTCAAAACCATCTGATGGCTGAATACCTATTTCATTAAGTTTCATTGCCCATGCCATTGGAATAGTAGATGTTTAATCAAAACCATTAATCTAACTTAAGAGTGACGAAATTTACTGTATTATTAAATCCAACCATCTAGAAACAGTAACTTTCAGGGAATAGAGGCCAATAGACCATTCAAACCAACAAGTCCTCTGAACAGAATAAGAACACGTCAGATACTAAACAAGGAGAAAGGAGAACAATATAGTCGTACCTCGTCAGGAATGACCCCTTTTTCTCTCATGTCGTTGTAAACATTGCAAGCAAATGTCCAGTCACCAGTCAGGCTGCTACTATTCACAGCAATGGTGTAAAGTTCTGGAGTGCCTCTTATGTTATATTTGTTGATCATATCGTACACTTCTTCTGCCCTATCAACCTGAAAATAATCACATAGGTAAATAACTAAAAATTAAAGTAAGAACTAACAAAGATGGTTCCTCAAAGTGAGTGTATATAAATCGACATGTAAGCAACTATTTCCATATCAAAGATCATTCACCTGACCAGCATTTGTACACGCCTTTATCAAAGCACCAACAGTAACATGGTCAGGGTCAACTGGAATGGTCTCGGCCCTCATTTCTGCTAATACATCAAATGCACGATCTACCGCTCCAGACTGACCACATGCTGAGATAAGCGCATTGAATACAACTCGGTCTGGTTTCACATTCTACTGCATAAAAAATTGCAATTGATATGGAAAAATAAAAAGATACAAGCCACAATAATAATTCTTGCAGATAAAAGGAGATGATGAAATTGAACAGAGGCCTAGAAGAATAGATAAATGATACGACTTTTGAAAATCATACTTTAGATCTCATTATTCCATAAGCACCAAATGCCTTGGCGACCATCCCAACTTTAGCACAGCCGTCAATAAGTGCACCATATGTATGGACGTTGGGTTCCACTCCAGCATTAACCATTTCATGGAAAACCTACAACTTCATAATGTCAATGAGTATATGATAATAAATTAATAAGACTAATTTGTAATTTGTGTCCCTCTATGTTGCCCAAACATCACTTTAGTCTTTCAAAATCTTCAGTTTGCATATTTAGACTTTCAACTGTGTTCAACTTTACATCCCTTCTATGCAATATCATTAATTCTGTCTATTTTTTGGAGTGTACATGTAATTACAAATAATAAAAATAACAACAATCAATGAAATAAGTAAAGCAATAAATTTATGCTACAAAAAGGAATGTGTGCATTCTGCTCCCTGTTTATTTTCTCTCTTCCCTACCTGTTTTTTTTACACCAATATCCGACCTAAAACCATAATCCCTTCCCTTTAAAATGGAGGTGAATATTTAGGCAAATCCAAAACTTTTTAATCTCAACACCTGCCCTCAAGACCTTCTTGAGAACCTCTTTAGGGCACTGTGTTAAAAAAAATTAAATCAATAGAATTATTTAATCTTCAATTTTGCTGCTTTTACCCACACTCAGAAGCCCAAAATTTTGAATTGCAGAGTAAATCACTAGGAGCGGCAAAATTCAAACTTAATGCTGGATTTAATCTTTTGAGACCATTCGGTGTACAGTACAATGTTAGATGATCATATCTCCTTTAATTTTTAAAATTTTAGTTTAGTGTAGAACTCTCAGATACAGTAATGTATGTTCTGCAATGTTCAGTAAGCACAAACATTTATTCAATCCAGATTTTAAAGTATTATGTATAGTCTATTGATTTTTATTGATTGTATTTGATTCAAGATTTCACGCAGAGTTGATAGATTATCTACATAATTCATAGAGTCCGCGTTGAATCCAGTAGAAACTCTCGTACCGAAAAGATTTTGAAACATAAAAAATATATAGGAAAATCCAACATAATCCATGGATATTTAAAATCCATTAGTGTTAATAAGTTTTTGAATACCCCTAGATTTTAATTGATTAATAATAATCCATGTTGAATACCCCAAGATTTTAAATCATGATTGAATACCCCGGATTTTAAAGTACAGTTTAAAATCCTGATTGAATACCTCTAGACTTTGAAGTATTATTTAAAATCCTGATTGAATACCCCAGATTTTTAAAATATAAAAAAATACTGTAGAATCCGGATTGAATACACCCCCTAAATACTTGTACTCTAATTAGTAGTACTCCATCAAAGAGCTGAACTTTTTCCATATATTTATGCTATATTATTAATGTCTAAGTGTGAAATGTTTGGTTGGTTTTATAGTCATATTTGTCTATTACCCAAGTCCAAACACACTTTTTAATTAAATTTTAATTAGAATACACCCTTATACAAACTCTTTTAATTAATTAAAATTAAATTTAGAAAAAATAAAATACACACTTATACAAACTCATTTCATTGGAATACATCATTACACAAACTCCTTTAATTAACTAAAATGAAATAAAAAATAAAATACAAAGTATAATATATTATTATAATATTTAAAACAGATATATAATACATACAACTGGTGTAGACATCCTTTTATACAACTGCTCACGAGTAATATTATATTTTATCTAGCCTATATAATCTATTTTAAGAATCCTATTTACTCTATAACTTTTATGTAATATAGTTGTAATTACATTCAACTCAATTTCATCATCATTCAAATTCTCTAATTTATTTAAATTTATAATTTATTAATTAAATCGCATGAATATTAAAATCAAAAAAATAATTAATATATAAACAACATTGCATAAAAAAATATAGAAAGAAATTAATGATAAAATAATTTAGCACATTAAATTAAATATTTAAATTATATAAAACAACTAATATATAATTTATTAATATCGTTCGTGCTTTGCACGAGTTATAAACTAGTATATATATAACATTTTGGTGAAAATACTTTTATTATGAAAACCTACAAACTTTTCAAAATATTAAAATTATTTAAAGTTCCACATATATATATAATATATGGTAACATTCAGCTAAAAACTTTTTAGCGTGGAAACCATGAAAAGTTTTACTAAACTTTGCAGAACCATAATAAATAAAAAATGGAAAAAAATAGTGCAGAACCATAATTTTATCAGCAAAACCATAATAAAAAGTTTATTTAAACATTTTTTTTGGCATTTCTTATTATGGTTCTGCAAAATTTAATGAAAGTTTTCAAGATTCTCATGCTAAAAAGTTTTCACTTGAATGTAACCCATATGTATATATATATTTAAAAACGCATTTTTAACTTAAGTTTTTGAATAGTAAAAAACTTGAAATTACCTAGAAAAATCTCCAGCCCAAGCCTAACACAGTAGGCTAATTTAAAGAATCGGAAAGTTCCTCGTTATGAACGTCTGCCCTTTGGATATTACCATGCAACGTTGGAGTTAAACTTTATGACTTTGTTGGATTTGGTGCGGGATAAAGACTAATAATTATTTGGTCGATTGTTAAAAGTGGTTAGAGGTAAGGTTTTCTTATATGCATTTGTTGAAGGGCTTTTATATGGGGTGATGGCCCTTTGTATCACAATTTACAAAGAAATGACCCAAAATATCACAATTTAAAAAAATAGGCTTTTATATCACTTAAAAACGCAACATAAAATTGCTTTTTTCAAAAAACGTAATATAATATTACATTTTTACTTATTTTTAAAAACCAAATTAAAAAAAGTTTTAAAACGCAACTACAGTTTGCATTATTACCATAAACGCAAATACAATTTGCGTTGTCATTTACTTTGTAATGATTTTAAATCACGTGAACACCACTAACGCACAACAACAATGTATAAAATATTTATTACTTTTGTCTTTTAGCTACAAAACTTTCTCTCTCATTGAATCAAAATACATACGAGGGGAAGAGATTCTTAATATACAAATAGCCGATTAACAAATGAATAAATATACAAAAACTTACAGACTTACAAACCGTATAAACGTGACTTGAAGTCGCATTTGTAAGTGATAGGAGGGGCCATTTATTGAATAGTGATATTTTGGGGATTTTATCATTAAATTGTGATTAAAAGGGTCATTTCTCTTTATATGCATTTATTGAAGTTTAGAGCTCATGTCACCAGATCTTTGAAAACTTGATTTAAAATCAAGTTTCTTTGCGATATGAAGGTCCATTTTATTAGGGTATGATATTTTGGGCATTTTATGACTAAATTGTGACTATAGGAGCATCTCCAATGGGGGAAACCCTTAACTGAAAAATCCTACATGGCAGATATTATACATAATCTGTATAAATTGTGAAGCTCCAACCATTCAAAACCCTTAGGTAAAATCGCTAACCTTCTCACATTGACAAAATCTGTTGAACCTCTCAAGAGCTTTAACAAGCTGTACATATAAATTTAATTATTATAGCCAACCCCTCATTGGAGCACATTACCTTATAGATTCAATAAATTTTAGCCAATCATTATTTTTTATATTATTTTAGCCAACACTGTTGGAGATGCTCTAAGGGCCTTTTCTCTTTTAGCAAAACCCTTTTTCCTTTTTTTTATTTGAAGACTAATATATGTGTGTGTATATATTAATTTATATATTTGACTTTATCATGTTATATTATTTTAGAAATGTACAATCTAATTTAATTTTTAATTTTTTATATATGTTGATTTTAATGTAAAATTTATTTATGTTATACTAAAATCAGATAGAGCTTGTGTTATATATAGATATAATATAACTAAATTTCAATGAAAAATTAACATATACATATATATTAGTTAGGTTTAATGGAGACCACTATTTAATTGGAGACCTTGGAGACCATACATGTACAGTTTACAGAACATTACGATAGATATTATTTCATAACACATTTTATACTCATTTTGTGCATGCAGTACATATATGATCTTCGGGTCTCCAATTAAAAAGTGATCTTCATTGAACATTTTCCTATATATATATATATATAATATTTAAATTTAAAATTTAAATTATATTGGACTTACATATTATACTATGATCAAGTCATATAGATATGAATGATGTATACAAATTAATACTACCTCCGTCCCACCCAATTGTTATCCTTTCGGAGAGAAGTTCCGGCACGCATTTTAAGGTGCATATAAAGTATAGTTCCATAACTTATTTTTAATTTTTTTTCTGAATAAAAATTTAAACATTTTATACTTTATATTCAGAAAAATGAGTATCATTTTATATGAGTATAAAATGTGCACAAAATGAGTATAAAATGTTTAAATTTTTATTAAGAAAAAAAATTAAAAATAAGTTATGGAACTATACTTTATATGCTATACTTTATATGCACCTTAAAATGCGTGCCGGACCTTCTCTCCGAAAGGATAACAATTGAGTGGGACAGAGGGAGTATCATTTAATTATAATTTGATTTGAAAGAAAAACTCATTTATATTATTACTAATGTTCCGGTTTTAATAATATATCATAGATAGGATGGATTATAAGATTAATAAATAACCCCTGCTCACGTCGAAATAAGGCTAAGGCTAACTTATAAAAAAGGCAAGCAGTCTAGGGTTTAGTTAATCATTAGATCAACGCCCAGTCATATTTCTATCATCCCTGGGATTGTTTGTCACACTCCTTAGCTAGCACCTAACAATTGCAAATAGTGTGAATTGTGAAATGAGTTGGCTAGATAATGAAACATATAGCACTGTACCGTAGATTGTTCTACATAAATATTTACATTACACAGAGACACACATATATAAATGAGTAGAGAATCACACCTTAAACATCGAATCAACTTTTCCACATTTTGCACAAGTTGATATAAGAGTGGTGTAAAGTTTGCAGTCAGCTTTCAGTTTAGCCTCCTGAACAAGCTGCATCACTTGAAAAGCCCCTATATAAAATGTAGAGGTCTCAGAACTGAAGCTCATAATTATGTAATAATAATACAATGTTGACAAATTACCCTCGAGATCTTGAGAACTTGCACAAACAGACAAAAGCATGTTAAATGTACTTAGGGTTGGATTAGGGATAAGCTTTGTAAAGCGAAAAGCCTCTTTGACAGCCCTTTGTGCTTTGCAGTTCCGAAGGAAACCTGCATGATATATCTGAGACCAGTGTACGCCTCCAGTCAGCAACTATGAGACTGATATCAGTAAATTTGCATGTCAGATAACAGGTGATATACCTTATCCATATCTAGCAAATTATGTTTTTCCATATGTTCAAGCAATTCTACACAGTCCAGTAACCTGTAAACGAAACTCAATCAAAAGATTTTCAAAACCATCAAGTTGACACTAAAAGAGGGATATATTAATGAGATATTCACAATCAGTCACCAGTTATCATATCTATCATTTAGTTTAGAGACCTTGCTACTTCAGGTTTTGTTGGGGGCCTGGGGTTACAATGATCCAATCTCTACAGAAATTTAAATAAGCAAGTTACCTCCCTTCTTTCAGAAGGCGCCTGTAAGCAGTGGATCTTTGAGAACGAGAATGTCTTTCATTGATGTGTTTTTCCTTTCTGTAAGAGGACACCAATGAACTTCTGTTACCATTCTGATATAGCATCCCTTTCTCGTTTTGACTGGTAAACTCGTGTCTTTTTCCAGAGCCTTTGTTTTCTCTAATAGAAACATCTGAGGAAAATCCAAAATGAGCCTTTCTTTCATGATTTCCGAAAGTATTAATTGAGTAACGCCGATAATATCAAGTGCAGTAGAAATTATACAAGTTTTCAGCATCACTTTAGTCATAAAAGGGAGAACACGTATATAAGATATGAAACTATATTTCAAATATATCATGCAAGAAATATGTTTTCTACTGAACAACCTGAAGTATGAAGAACGTCCAGAGTAGAAAATATTGCTCCATTTACAGAACTTTTAGTTAGTGGATTGATTAGACTATCGAAGTTTTCTACGGATGGAATATCAGACTGATTAGCCTCATAAAATGTGTAGAGCTCTCGACGGACAGAATCTTCATCACCCCCAGCATATTTATCAACATGCACTTCTTTAGTAATTTCATTGTTTGGTTTATCAAGTTCAACCACTCCTGTACCTATGCAATTTTGAGCAACAGTTGCAGCACTCAACTCAGTTACATCACTTGGTTCGTCAACTTCATCCACTTTTATCTCAGTATGACTGGGTAGAACAATTGCACCATTCAGCTCAGTAACACTCTTTAATATGCCCAACTCAGAATTAAATTCAGGTTCATGATCATTTCCTTTTGAATGGGCTTCTTTCTCTTCCAAGTCAAAGTCAATTGGGAGTGGTCTAAATTCAACTTGCAGAGAAGGTAGAGAAGACAAAATTGTTGTTTCAGAATGGCTTGACGATACAACATCCACAATATTAGAAGTAGCAATACCAAAACTACGAGGCGGTGACTCAGCAATGAGAGCCTTTTCAAGCATCAAAGCATTTTTTGTGACTTGTGGTAAGGCAGCTTTGCCCTCAATTTCATGGCTAATACCATTCAGTTCAATAACTTTATCTTTATTCTCATCGACAAATTTATTCACGTGATGATGTACAGGTCCAGGCATCTACATGAATAAAATAAGCATTAGAAGCCTAATTTCAAATTTAAATAGCTCAGTTAACCAATAAACCAGTTTTATCTGTTACGACAGAAAGTAAAACTGAAAGTAAGGAAACTGCAATCTTTCAATAAAACCAGGTGGCACAATCACATTGGGATAAACTTATTCTTTTTTTAGAGCAAGTCCAACAATGTCCTAGAAGATGCCTTATAAATATAATAAATATAATGTCCTAGTGATTTAGAACACTATACACATACATCAACTCCAACAATTTGCTATATTCTCATGCTCTATTATTAAAATAATAATATATTTGAATT
Organism: Oenanthe sinensis; assembly: GCA_028671895.1. Taxonomy (NCBI): domain Eukaryota; kingdom Viridiplantae; phylum Streptophyta; class Magnoliopsida; order Apiales; family Apiaceae; genus Oenanthe; species Oenanthe sinensis. Next base: position 21,847,473 of record CM053807.1, read on the forward strand.
ACATTTATATTTGAAAAGATAAAAGGAGGGAAAAGAAGTATAAAAAAAGGAGGGAAGTGAATATTTTATTGATAAAAATGAAATGAGTCATGTGTAGTGGTGCCCTATTAATAAGGCACATGATGGTTGTCCTAGTATTTTAGGGCACCACTAGGACATTATTGGAGCACCCATTTACTCAAAGTGCCCTAAATTTTAGCTTAGGACAACACTTTAGGACATTTTTGGACTTGCTCTTAGTTTCTCAACTTTTTTCACGTAGAACATTTTCATTATACTAGTACAACAACATATATTACAAATTGAATGCTCCGACTAGTCTAATGTTTTCATATCCGCCCTGAAATTTTTTTAAAAATATAGAGATGCATTAAGTTAAAACTCAAAAGGATGGTGGAAAAACTTTTGTGAGAGAAGAACTAACAACGCTAAACAAGCGGATTAACTTTATAGTATAAAATATTTTATAGTACTTGTTGGGCCTCAGTTATCAAGCCCAGTCTCAGGCACACATTCCAGAAATAGACGGCTAGATAAGACCTGTTAAGGGTCCCTATAAATAGAAACATCCCACACTTGACAGGGGAATAGCCGATGGAAAATTAAGGCCCTGTTTACTTGTCTAGTTTTCCAGAAATTTTATATAGAAAATTAAAAAACTCAAAACATGTTCATGTTACATATTTTTTTAATAGAAAATTTAAAAAATAGAGGTGTTTTGTAGATTTTTCCAAATCATAGCTAGTATTTGGAAAATTTTGGAGAACTATTATTAATATATGAATGCCTTTGTATACTACAAATATATATATATACATACAGGGTAACAATCAAGTGAAAACTTTTTAGCGTGGTAACCGTGAAAACTTTCATTAAATTTTGCACAACCATAATAAAAAATGCAAAAAAAATGTTTAGATAAACTTTTTAGTATAGTATTATAAATAAAATTATGGTTCTGCACTAATTTTTTTTCATTTTTTAATATGATTCTGCAAAATTTATTAAAACTTTTCACCGTTCTCACACTAAGGCTCCGTTTGGGACTGTTGTTGAAAACTGTTGTACTATGAGAAAAAATTTGTCAGGAAAATCATTTTGTTTGGTAATTTTTTTTTATTTATGCATATTTTGAGATATAATATATAAAAATAATGTTTTTGGGAAGGTTTGATAATGAAACTGATAGCTGCCAAAAGCTAAAAACAGTTGTTTCCAAAAGCATGGGGGGACATGTTTTTGTTAACAGTAGCTTTTAGACCAAAAGTGCGTTTTTGCAGACAGCAGCTTTTAGAATTTAATAAACACCTTTGTGTCAATTTTTCAACAAAAAACTGTTGTAGCTATCTGTAACAGCAATACCAAACGGGGCCTAAAAAGTTTGCAGCGGAATGTTACCCTATACATACAAGCTTATAATGCTCGGGTCCTTTTTTAATATTTTATAATTTTATTACGTATATTACAATAATTATATATAATTTTAATAAAATTTTATTGTAAATAATAAATTATAATTTCTAATTAAAATGAAATTGAATATAATATGCTTCGTTTTTATGTTCATAACTCGAACCTTAAAATTTTTGTAGAATTTTAAATTAAACTTTTTATAAAATTTTAGATATTAAAATATAGAATATTTTTTAATATTATATTTAACGGTTCTCATCTATTTGTTTTAATATTAATAATAAAACAATTTTATTATTTATCTCAATCTATCTTCTCTACACTCAATAGTCCTTACTTAAGAACCATACAATGCAATAGCAATACCCGAATAACAAAACCTCCATCTTTCGAGAATAAGAACAAATTTTCCATATTTACAAATTGCAAAATAAATACGCTACTCGTGACAAGAGGTTCCAAATTCAGTATTGACTATTCTATTCTCATTTGATGTCAAAACTTATTTAATTCAAATAAAACTACACAATTAACATCATATACATCACAATAAAGCTGAAACATCAACAGACAACAATAATATATGATATATGACATGTATATATGAATATATGTATAGAACCTCTTTCGGTTTCTTCTTGTTCCGTTGACAGTAATTAAGATAAGCAGCAGTAATGGCAGAAACAGTGACAACGGCGATAAGGAGAACGATCGATTGCGAACTTATGGAAGCTTTGACAACAAGCCTGGGAGAGTGAATGTGAAACCCTAGCTTCTTCCATTTTTTCCGGTACCGGAGAGTCTCCGGAGGTCTGGAAATGTGGCGGGAACCGAGAAATTGGCGGCGGCGGAGAGAGCAAGGAGAAATGAAAGGAGAAGAAGAAGGTGAAAGTGAAGTAGAAGATGAAAGTAAAGATAGAGTTTGAGATTTTGCAGATAAAAACATTACTGTATTATTGAAACAAGATGATGAAGTTGAACAAGTGTTTGTGTTTGTGTGTGTGTTGGGGGAGTGAGAGGTGTGTGTTGAAGTGAGATAGATTGGTTATGTTGGCGGAACCAACAATGAGTTGTGTATATATTGTTGGGAGTAAATTGTAATCCGTTGTTTCTTACGTGTCACTCTCTCACACTTCCCAACGTTTTTAACAACCTTTTTTGCAAGATTTTGGTTTCTATAAAAAAAAAAAATTTGAAAATATTATTTTAGGTAAGAGAAAACTTTTCCTAAGACGAAGGTTGTAATAATTTTGCATGTAAACCAATAATAGAGTGCATCTTTGGTATTCAGAAAAAATACATGTGTTATTTTTTTTTTAATTTTGGGTAGTTACCTAATGTCATCTTTAGAAGTGTTAATCTCTTTATTTTATTGTACATCTAATTTATATTTTAAAAATATTCATACATATATAAAATATTTGATTGCATGAGTTAGGTTTTATAATTATGTTATTTGTAAATAAAATTTTAAATAATTCAACAAAATAAAAATAGTTTGAGATTATTAAATGTATTATTATTTTGAATATAATTAGATAAAAAGTAATTTGAGATTAAATGTATTATTATTTTGTATTATTTATTTATGGTTAGACACATGAACCATCAAAGTTTATAAATGAACGATTAAATTATCATAATATGCTCATTTATACACTCTCGCCGTAAATCTGAAATGGCCTAAAAAAACGAAAGTGAGAACCATTTTCTCACTTTAAGATAATTTCGTTAAAACATTTAATGGAACTATATCTTATCGTCATATTCAAGTTGGTCACATTTGCAATACCTTGAGTTTGTAATATATATGGAGATAATTGAAGATAGAAGATTTTATATTAGAAGGATGATAGACAAGAGAAACGGTTTCAGATGCGGGTGTAATTCGAACCGAACCGAGCCAAGTTTAATCGAGTTGGAGTTTTTTTTATCGAGCCGAGCCAAGCCTAAAAATAATCGAGCCAATAATGTTTGTTCGAGTTCGACTCAATTATTATATGAGTCGAGTTTGCGATTTTTCGAGTTTAACGAGTTTTTTAACGAGTTTTCGAGCTTATCGAGTTTTTAACAAGTTTTCGAGCTTATCGAGCCTTTAAAATGGTTTCGAGTTTTCGGGTTCTTATCGTGCTTATCGAATTTGCGGGTTTTTATCGAGCTTGTCGAGTTTTAGCCTAATATTCATAAAAATTATCCAATTATTTTTTTCAACTTAAATCTAAAAATATTTTTCCTTCTATTAAAATGATAAATAAAATTTTAAAATAATACATTTATATTATGTGAAATAACATATATTCAAATATAATTTGGTTGTATTTGTGAGTTAATGTCAATAATATTTTGATAGTTAACTTTTCAAATAATCTAAATAATGATTTGAACTATTTTGATAGTTAACTTTTCAAATATTTTGATAATTAACTTTTGTTGGGTTTCGAGGCATAAAACGCAGCGGATTAAACGTAAATATAATGAAAAATTTCGGAACTCTAACGCAGGATCATGTATAAGCCTGGACTGATTATTGTGAAACGGAATCATACCTTTGTCTGGTCTAGACTTTCACGAACTCAACGGAGATCCTAGCTTTCACGACTTGTGTCTTCCTCTCGAAAACACCTCTATGGTATCCACACGAGCACCTTCAAGAACGTCTCACGATCTTGATTACGGAATGGATGTACTAGCCTCCTTTGATGATTTCGAATTTTGTTCTTTCTGTCTCCTTGCTGATGCTGCCTTTAGGGTTTTGTTTTTCAAAAACGTAATCCCTCTTAACCCTATCATTATCTATTTATAATGCTGGTTAAGAGGCCCAATCAGCAAAACCTAACCCATGTAGGTATAGGATTAAATAATAAAACGATTTTCTATTATTTAATTAATAACTAAGTCATACTTAATTATTATGGGCAGAAATCCTCTTCAAATTCGAATTTATATTATTTCAATTAATTAAGTCTCACTTAATTAATATAATAAAATTCAAATAATCATCAATTAATTTAAATCTATAATTTAAATTAATTATTCCTCTAAGTGCTCTATGTGTGTGACCCTATAGGCTATTATTTAATTGGCAATAATTTTATTCTCCAATAAAATTATAAACAATGAGCGGTATCTAGTAATACATCATTGCTACCCAATTAAATAATAATTAAATCGTGATTCGATAAAACCTTTCGTGATTAATGTTTCCATGTAATATAATCTCTTTAACCATATATATTATAGATTAAATTCGAGGCATGTATTTAGTCATCCTCTACAACATTTAATCCGGGTTTACTTGATCCATGAGTAGACTATGAAAACAAATCATTATTTGAGCACAGCCATGCATTTTATAGTCTCACTCAATCAAGAGGCCAATGATATCTCTCATAATTATAGGAGGGTTAAATCCTTTATCTATCATTCATATTTCTCATACGACTCATGATATACCCGATGTCCACTTTTATCATTACCCGGTCAAAGGTAACTTTTAATGTAGTCAAAGTATATTAATCCTCGTACAGAAATATAATGATCTCAAGTCAGAGGATCATTACACCATTATCACTGTGAGTCTTTCTTATGACTTTATTAAACATGAAGAATCTCACTGTGAGTCTGTCCAGTACCATGTACTCCTGCATGTACCTATGTGTTGACTTTAGTATCCCCATACTTATAACCAATGAGATGTGGTTATCTGTCAAACAACATACTAGTTTATTTATGTATTATTATTGTCCTATAATAATAATACTCGACTATGGACATTTAAGAATATGATCTATTATATAATCTCAAGTTCAAGTCATGTACTAAACTATACAATGTGTATCATGATTCTAAGGACATTTATTATGCTAACAAATATATCGTAGTATTTAAAGTCATAATAAATACGTTTATTGAATAATCAAATGACATAAAGGTCTATTAAAAGAAACATTGTATTGCCTCTAGGGCACCTACACTAACAACTTTTAATAGTCATACACTGATACACTCATACTTAATATCACTTTATTTTTGTAAATTGTATATCATAAATATATGATAAATAAATAAATAATAATATGATTCTCTCTTTTTTTTGTTGGGGAAAGAATCCAAAATAAACATACGTTATGCAATAAGTACCAAATCATTAACAATTATAAAGATTTTAATTTTAATTTAATTGAAGTATAGCAAACTACGATACTATGATTTTAATGTGTTTTTGACTTGGTGTATTTTAGAATAGAATTGAATAAATTATATTATTGTAAAATTGGAAAGGTAGCCATTTAACAATTAATCACAAATTCACAAGTGATATGTATAAAGTATTAATCAAAATGATAATAAAAAAATTTAATATATTTTTTAATAATAAAAATTATTAAATTATATTTGTTATACATGTATAACTGGATTTGTTGTACAATATACTCTCAAAGAGCAATTTATAATGATTATTTTTTTTGAATTTACATAGTTATTTTTTATTTGTTTTAGAATATGGTACATACTAACATGTATATAATTGTGTTTGTAAGATGAATGAATATATTGCTAATATTTATGTTATAAATTTTTTATATTAAAAAGTTATATAATAGAAATTCCTAAACTAAATATAATATATATATATATATATATTCTAATATCAACAAAAAAATTATTAAATTTAAAATTATTAAAATTTTAATAAATTATTAAAAAAATAGAAAAATAATCGAACCGAGCCGAACAGAGTTCGAGTTCGAGTTCGAGGCTTATCAAATAGAGCCCGTAAAAACTCAGCTCGACTCGAGTATTTAGTCGAGCCCAAAAGTCTATTCGAGCTCAATAACGAATTCGAGCTAAGCCGAGCCGGGTTAATCGAGCCGAACCCGAGCCGAGCTCAAAAAAGATCGGCTCGAATTACAACCCCAGCCTCGTATACATCTTACCCTCTACATGTCCCGTTCCAGTGAGATATACCAGATATATTTGGTTTAGTTTATAGACAAGGGATGATTGGGAACAAGAGAAAGATTTTATCGTGAATAGTGAAAAACTCAACAAATAAACAAATTCTTCTCATTTTCATTTTTTAGGCCGGTCCAGATTTATGACAAGAGTGTACAAATGAGCATATTATGATAATTTAACTATTCATTTTTAAATTTTGATAGTTTATGTGTCTAACCATCTAAACTTCAAACTTCAGATGCAAATATGTGAATAAGCCTTAATCTAATAACAACAAATGCCCGCCAAAATTATAAAAAAAAAATACGTACAAACGAAATAACTGCTCGTCCATAAACCCCGCATCTTTCTAAAACCAGATTCACACATAACCTCTGTACATACATTATATGTGTATGCATGTGTGTGTTTGTATATATATTTGAGAAATAACAATCAAATCTTCTGCCCCTTTATTTCTGCATTATCTCTTTCTTTTCTCCATTGCCTGCAGGTAGAGTTTGAATTTAGCTTCTAATTAATAATTTAACACATCTCTTAGCAATATATTTATAATGATTTTTCCTTGTCAGAAATTATTATGATATAACGCTGCTGTTTGTGCATCGATCGAAAAATGTTGGGATATTTCCTTTCAACCGTCTGTTTGTATGTCCCTGATTCGAACTTCTTTAATTTTAAAGTACATTGTGTATTCCGATATTGATTTTTCTTAAAATTTAATTCAATTTTAAATGCTTGCAATTTGTTTTCTCTTCTTAAGGATGACTTTCGGGTATGTTTACCCAGCATATCAATGCTATAAGGAGATGGAGAAAAATGTAGTAAGCAAGGAGCAAATCTTGTTTTGGTGCCGCTATTGGTATGTTCAAGTTACCAGCTCTCCGGAAATACCAATATCTTTATACATGTATCATGCATTCTTATATTTGCAATATCACGTACCATTTCGAAGCTTATGCAATTTAATGTTTCTTGGAATTTTTTAGGATTTTGGTGGCAGTTCTAATAGTTATTGAGAGTTTTTCGGATGTGATTGTATCTTGGTAAGGGTATTTACATATGTTGATTAAATTCTTAGCCAATATATATTTTAATTTCTAGATAATTGCAATCAAATATATCTAATCATGTTTGCCTTCTGTGTGTATGTTTGGGGTCTTTTGAAGGTTGCCTTTGTATGGTGAATCTAAGCTTGCATTTGTTATTTACCTTTGGCATCCCAAAACACAAGTGAGTACTCTGCTTAGAGTTACTTTGAAATATATTTTTTTGAGCAAGGTTACTATATGTGTGTGTGTGTGTGTGTGTGCAGGGAGCAAATTATGTGTATGGTGTTTTGCTTCGGCCTATTGTGATGCAACACGAGAAGGAAATTGACAGAAGAATAATGGAATTATGGTGTAGAGGTAAAGATATTGCAGTTCAATTTATGCGAAATGGTGCATATTATGGCCAAACAAGAATTTTCGAGATTTTGCAATATGTTTCTTCTCAAGCTGCATCAGCTCCAGCTGCGACAGCAGAAAAACAAAAAGTAAAAGAAGATGCGAAGGCAAAGTAGATTTGTCGAGCAGGTAGTTATCCGAAGCATTTCATGCATAACTTTGTTCATTGTTTTGTGCATTTTGTTGTTGAAATCTGCACAACTTCAAGTTTAATAGACTTTAGCTTGAATGTTGATGTTAGTTTTTATTGACGAATGATGAGTCAAATATAATATATAAGGGTCCTCCTGTTTTGGGGAGAATAAGATATACAATTTCGATCTTATAGCAGATTTTAATTAAAAAGATATCGTATTTGTTCGAATACAATACTAGAAATAACAGAAATACGTTTAAACTTGCATGCTCTAGCAGTAGAAATGTTGTTCCTCGGTTGGATTTGGCTTCTGATAAAAAAATGTGTGTAACAGTTTTTTTTCACTATAAATATCCATTTTAATCACAAAACTTAATGTGATAACTAGATAACTGCTAATTATGAGCTATATAGGAGCACTTCAAGTTTCGATTGTCACATTTTGTACTTAGTTCCAATATTTTATTTCTTCAGTGCAATAATTAATTATTTGGATACTTTTTGAACACCTTGGCGCGGATCATTGTTTTTCGATACAATTTAATTAGTTAGATGTGAAGCCCATTTCTTATATTTTTGAGTTCCATTTATCTTCCATGTAAGCAAATGGTGGTAAATGGGTAAGCTGGTCCAATGCAAATCACATTTCTCGGTCTCATTTATATTAGTAAAATATTAATTTACAAAATTAAAACAAAGAAGAAAAAAGTGAAATGAAGTTGGTGAATACTACAAACTAATAAAATAGTCTGATAAAAGTAGAAGCGGGACGGTCCGCAATGGTGGGACTAGAGATGCACAAAAATCGGATTCGGACCGGATTGAAAAAAATCCGGATTTTTTAAAATCGGATTGGATCGGACTTTTGTAAAAATCGGGCTGGATCGGGCCAGATTTCCTTGAAAAATAGTAGACTCATTTAAGGCCCACGGATCGGGCCGGATCAGAACCGGATTTTTTAATAATATTTAATTATTAATATTCTTTTAATAATATTCCCAAATTTTTAAAAAAATAAAAAATTAATTTGGTTGGAGATCTTAGTAGATCACTACTATATTGACTAGTACTCGGAACTAGTGTTTTGTCACAGATTATTGTTTCTATTTTTTTAAAAAATATTTATCGACAATCCAACCATACAGATGTCAAGATAAATCTAATATAAGGTTATTCCCAAATTTTCAAAAAATAAAAAATTAATTTGATTGGAGATCTTAGTAGATCACTACTATATTGACTAGTACTCGTAACTAATGATTTGTCACATATTGTTGTTTCTATTTTTTAAAAATATTTATCGATGATCCAACCGTACGGATGTCAAGATATATATAATATAATGATATTCCTAAATTTTCAAAAAATAAAAAATTAATTTGGTTGGAGATCTTTGTAGATCACTGTTATATTGACTAGTAGTCGAGCTAGTGCTTTGTTATAGATTGTTGTTTCTATTTTAAAAAAAATATTTATCAACGATCCAACCGTACGGATGTCAAAATATATAAAATATAATGATATTCTCAAATTTTCAAAAAATAAAAAATTAATTTGGTTGGAGATCTTAGTAGATCACTACTATATTGATTAGTACTCGTAATTAGTGTTTTGTCATGAATTATTGTTTCTATTTTTAAAAAAATATTTATCGACAATCCAACCATACGGATGTCAATATATATATCTAATATAATGATATTCCCAAATTTTTAAAAAATAAAAAATTAATTTGATTGGAAATCTTAGTAGATCACTATTATATTGACTAGTACTCGTAACTAGTGCTTTATCACAGATTGTTGTTTCTATTTTTTAAAAATTATTTATCGATGATCCAACCGTACGGATGTCAAGATATATCTATATCCAATATTTCATTACATTTTTTTTTTAAAAAATAAATAAAATTTTAAATATATTTCAAATTTTATATGATTTTTTCAAAAAAACGAACAAAATCCGGATATGATCGGGCCAGACTGGGCTAAATCTAGGCCAGACTAGATTTTTATCCGGATTGAGCCTAAATCTGGATTTTTTCCGGATCGGATCGGGCCAGATTTTCTTGAAAAATATGTGGCTCATTGAGGCCCGCGGGCTGGATCGGGCCTGAACCAGGCTTTTTTGGATCAGATTTTTTCCGAATCGGATCGGACGGGCTTTTCAGATTCGGATTTTTTGTGCATCTCTAGGTGGGACGGTCCCTCCAATTTTCATTCCATGCAATGCAAAAAGACAATCCCAAGTCACTTGCACGAGGATCAAAGCAGTAAATAGGACTCCACTCGAGGTGCTCTAACATTTTATCTTTTTCCGGTACAATAACTAATTACCCCAGATTTTGTAAGTCTGGTGAAAATATATTTGCATAAAACTCTTTAAAAAATAAAATTTTAACCAACTTTCGACCAATTTTCAAATCGATATAATAACAAATATAACATCTAATCACTCGACTCCAATTTATGAATACTAGTTTGTAAATGCCTTTTTTGGGCCTTCTCCATTAAACAGTATTTATGTACATATGATCAAAATCCAATTCTTATGCATATCAAGCTTTCTCAACATATCTACTGATTATTTTACTGAATTTAATATTATCAATGCGATCTATGAGTTTGTGATCTAAGCTTTCCTACGAGCCTATGATCATCGAACAACCCCCCCCCCCCCCCAAATAATTTATTCCCTTCCTTGCATCTCTTAATGCCTTGATCGAGTTAAAAGTAAATCTGCAAGCTCAATAGTTGTCACACATAAACTCAAGGCCCTTCCTTGCATCTATTGATGCCTTGATCGAGTGAAAGTAAATCTGCAAGCTCAAAAGTTGTTGCATATATACTTATAGATTCCTGTGGCTGAGTTCAGTGTCTTCTTTTCCAGGGGTTGACAGTGGAGGTAGTGTTTCTTCCTCCCTTGTGATGTTTGCATCTACTGAAACATTACAGCTAGAACTTATTATCAATACTGGTATAGTTTGACTGTCCCATTTTTTTTTCTTGCTTTGTTTCTTCTTTCTTATCTCCTATATATTCCACTTTCCCCTTTTATGATGACGATCTATAACTAAACTTAAAGGATAATAAAGTTGATAGAGGCCTCTTCTATTTTCTTCCGGGTTTCCACTCGTCAAGAAATCAATTTCATCTATGGGAGCGATACAGTTGAGATGCATTATTTTTCTTATAGGTTATCGAACCTTGCTTTTTGTGACTTATAAATATGTGTTTTAGTGTCAGGAAGATGTCACACTTATACTCCCTCTTTCCCCAAATAATAGTCGTTTGATTTTTTACACATGGTTTAAGGTATAAAAAATAGTTACTTGTATGTATTATTTTTACGATTTTCTTTTTCTGAATAATAATTTAAGTATTATATTTTTATTCAAAAAAAATAAAATTGGAAAAATTATGTATGCAACTAGTGTTTTTTACACCTCAAATTACGTACAAAAAGTCAAAACGACTATTATTTTGGGACGACGGAGTATATTACTATAAACATAGTTGTATGTATCTCGTACTCAATGCTTAAAGCATCTTAGGGGTGTTCATCAAACCACTCACACCGCACAAACCGCCCACATCACACCGCAAAATGCGGTTTTTAATTTTCGCGGTACTGTTGCGGGTTAAAATTTTGACAAACCGCGCGGTGCGGTGCCGGGTGCGGTTTAAGATTTTGGTAATGCGGTTCAAACTGCACCGCACCGTAATTATATATATATATTATTTATAATTACATATAACTATCATATATATATATATGTATTATATATATATATATATTATTTTACCTTTATAATTAGTTATGATAATTTACTTACAGATTAAGATTAGAGTTAATATTATAAATTTATTAATAATGATATATATTTTACATGTTACGATTAGTTGATTATAAACTTTTTCAATCTTTATTATTATTTTATTACCTTTTAATCTATAATTTAAAATATTTATACAATTAATGGTTTATTGTATATTGAAAATTATACATATTATAAAACTCTATTTTATAATAAATTTTAATCTTTACATTATTTATATTTTTATTTAAAATAAATATTTTTAAAATTTATAAACCGCATAGACCGCACAAACAGCACCGCACCCGCATTTTCGTGGTGTAGTTTACGCATGCGGTTTGGTTTGCGGTTTTAGGAAAAAACCGCACCGCGAACACTCCTAGAGCATCTACCCATATATCCTTAAAGAATTATTAAAGATAATATATTTAAAAAAAATTATTTATTGGCCTTTGGAATCTTTACCTAGGGGTATTGCTTTCTCCCTGTTATCTTGAGCATGTTTTTTATAAATCTCAAACAAGGCACACTCGCAGAAGGGAGAAGCTGTTGCTTACGTATCGGATCTTATCATAGTCCCTGCAGTATTTATAAAAGATGTTACAGATAGAATTGACGGTGACAATTCTACTGCAGAGGAGTTCCTTCAAAATTTAGCTTCCGTGGCTGCTGCACTTGATCAAGTAGTCACCTGGCCAAGTCGTTGGTTGCATAATTGGGAAGTGCAGCTCAAAACTTTAATCCATCTTATTGTAATGTCCTTTCGTAGCCAAGAGGGTCATGATCACTTACAGTCGATATATCTACTACACATTGATACATTAACTGAAACGAATGATTTACATGTATGATGCAACACAAGTTAACCAGTATATATACTCTACCATTGTGAACAGCAGCATAACCAATTTATTGTATCCATTTTGAACAGTTGTATATGTGTTTTTAGTCTGCGACGAGATGCTTGATATTATCATACATCAATGTGCATCACCCTCGGCCCTCGGGTACTAATTGTACACTCTGTAATAAGCAACTAAATTTATGATCACCTCAACTCCTCGATTATGTTACTCATCTTTTCTACTTTGCGCGAACCTTCTAGAGTTTTCATACTGGACATTACGCAAAGTAGTTAGCTACTGTTTTCGAAGCATCGGGTATTTATGGAGTCTGAATGGCTGATTGCCAATTCAAACCTGCTATGTTTTATTCTGAGCGCAAACAAGTTACTATTACATACAGTACATAACATGAATGTGATTTTGCACCTTTGAACGCTAGATCATTGCCGAAGCACATTTATAATTTTTTATATATATATTTACAAAAATACGACAACATATTTACACTAGAAAAAATAATCTGACCTGAGGTAATTTTCTGAGAACAAGAACTTTTTTCTCGCTACATAATTCGTCAAATATGATGTTATAATTTTCTTCAAATGTCATGACCATTTTTGATTAATTGTTCACATGAATGCAATGTAGTTTCATTAATTTATGTTGCAGACAACCAAGACATGCCTAGTACGGAGTAGAATTTTGAGAACCATTTCAGGAATCAATTAGATACCCTAACATTTTTTTTAGTGTCTTCATATATATCAGATTAATGGAGCATGTCAACACATTTGATCTCCGTCTGTCGAATTACATTAATAGCATCACATTAAGATTAAACTATGACATGGGAAACGCCGGGACTAATATTTGGGTTTAGATTTTTGGTATGCGAAACACGAAATTACACGGAAGATTTAGGGCCGTGTTTGAATTTTCATTTCAGTACACGACACGACACGAAAGTACACGAAATAAATAAATATATAAAATTTTATAAATTATATGGTATCAATATGACAATATCTATATTTTTATATAATTAAAATCTTTTCAATTAGAAGTAAGAGATATTAAAACTTTAAAATTAAAATTATAATAATAGAAGTGTTTAAAACCTTATAAAAATGGTAATTTTATGAAAAAAATAATATTATAATATTTATTTTTGCATTATTCATATAACACGAAAACACCGACATGAATTCTCGTGCTACACGAAATGACACGACTTCATTCCGTGTTGTGTTTGAGTTTTAGACTTTTGATACACGAAACACGAAAATACACGACACGAAAGCACACGAAACACGAGATGATTGCCAGGTTTAGCATAGTGTTGTGTTAAATAACCTTTCCATACTGAAGTTGATGAGCTAATGAAAGCCTAAAAGTAGACAAAACTTATCTAGCTTACCCTATGAATATTATAAATCACAAGTTTGGAATCAGACCTGGAGAACCCAATGAGCACAGCTCAAGAACCTTGCAACCCCCAAAGCAAATACATAATGAGGTGTAAATGGTTCAACAATCTGAAACAGGAAAGAAATGAAAATTTTATGTAAGAAGTTGCCAACAAAACAAACTTCTCATTGGCATTCTAATTTATGACCTTAGTATTTTGCATGACCCGCAGTTGAGGTAGCACGGAAACACTCCAAATATACGCAAAATCCCCAGGAAACAGGAAGTTGTGAGACGTCGATGGATGAACCATATGACTAGTGTTATCTGTGATAAGTAGATAATAACTCAACTCAGATAAAAAAGCGAAGTAAATAATAAATATTGAATATAGAGGAAAAACAGAAAGAAGTCAAGTTCTTTTTCTGTCTTTTCTTCAAGTCAGTACTGTTAGACATGTTTAGCTGTATCTACAATTGTAATTAGAAGTACATCTGTTACTGAAATAATCTGACTTTTTAAACTTAGACAAGACTTCTTTTCACTACTACATGTACCCAATCAAATATTCAATCTTGGATTCTGACTCTTGTACACTGCATTCCAAACAAACTTGTATCCCTTTGAGCTTCCAGATTCTGTCTTCTTCATTCTAAAATAATTCTCAATTAATTAATCCTTTAATTAATTTAAGAAATAAATTAATTCCAAGTGAATTAATTTATTAATTAAATTAACTAATTAATTAAATTAATTAATGGAGAATTAAATTAAAGTTTTGACTGTAGGACTATTGTTGATGTAGATAAAACTCTTCTGTTCTTCAACAATAACTTTTTTTAACCACTTAAACTTTTTAATGACGAATCTTCACTGACATTGTTGACACCCTGTGCACTGGTCTTATCAGTCAGAAAAGATAAAAATATTTCTGGTTCACGGATGACTAACTACAATGTTCATTCTCATTTCTGCTGTAGTGGTCTTTGTGTCTTGTCTTGTCATATCTTGGCTTCTTTATGTTTTTCCTCTATATTCAATATTTATTATTTACTCCACTTTCTTATCTGAGTTGAGTTGTCATCTACTTATTATAAATAGGACTAGTCATATGACTTTCAATCTCCCCTTATTTGTTATTAAAAATTTAACACATAAATTCATAGAGGATAACTCAACTAACAACTAAGAAAATAATAAGACATTTAAGAACTGTAGATAATAAATTGTTTTCTTGATCATATAATACATTTCCAGATTTCAATTATGAAAGATAAATATAAGATAGATGTTCCTCTAGACTGAACATATTTAACAAAGTTCTATCTTGACTTACCTATCATTACCAGCTTCAGAAGTATCAACTTCACCTTCTTCTAGAGTTGACCTTTTGTGACCAGGTGTCATTGGTAGATCTTCGGTGGCTGGTTTCTGTGGATCAGATTCTGAATTTCCAGATTTCTTGAGTAACTGAAATGAAAGATGTTTGTTTATCTAGCACTGAACATATTATACAAGTAGTATTATCTTCATTTCTCAGACGCATCACTACTCCCTCTTAAGATGGCAAGGATAAAGTCTTTTCTCTTCTTACCACTTCTCCTCTGTTTTTCCAACTTCTGTCTTCACTTCTCTCCCAAGATGAATTCATTTTCCCCTTACGTGAATTATCCAACCATTTTAATAGAGGTAACAACAGGCATGACATACATACGACATTAAACCATCATAGATATAAAAAATGCAAACTATGACATGTTATGCATTTTAGAAAATTCGGTTAATCCTGTATACAAGAATCTTCTAAAATCAAATGGAATAGAAGAATTAATAACTAATTATTAGTTTTATCGATTCCAAGCATGTTGTTATATACCCTTTTTTCTTGTTGAACAATTCTCCCCCTATTTGGATCTTGTTGAACAATTCTCCCCTTTGGATCTTGTTCAAACTTCTCCCCCTTAGTTGAGTAATCCCCTTCAGAAAAAATTTCCTCCCCCTTAGTTGAGTAATATTAGAAATCTGTAACAGGGAATTGGGAATGGGATTTAGTAATTGTGCTAGTGTGTGATTTTACTTTGTGTTTCTAACAAGTGTTTCACTCATATACTCTCTAAGTGTTTGACTCATAGAATATATATTTTCACTCTTTCTCACTTATGTTTCAACTCTTCTCACAACATTGTTTCTCTCTCAGTACAGATGACACTGTCTTTTGTACCTGTAAGAAAGATCACCATAGCCCCTTCAAGAGAGGTCACTGGTGATGCAATGAGGTTTCGTAAATCCCCGTCCTCAATTGAATCCATTAAAATATTTGACTTTGAAAACTGAATTGCTTCAGGAATAGATTCAATGAGTTGCTAATCATCTAAGATGATCTATTCCGTTAGGAATTTAGATATGTTCCATCTGGGGAGGGAGACAAGGATCTATAATGTAGCAAATGATCCATGTTTTCTCCTGGCGCCTGTGAAGGCATGTTGATTCAGTCAGAATCATCAATCATCCTTCCTTCCTTGATATGAAAGTTTAGAATAATTTCTTCCATCAATTCATCATTAGTGTGTGACAATCCTTACAGTGCATTTGAATAGATACATTTATGGTCGACAGTGTTTGAATATGTCCAAATGAAGTTGACTCTTTACAAATGGCCTTGGCTGACAAATCGAATTCAATAGACTCATCATGTTAAGATGACGAACCTAGTAACAGTTTTTCCATTTATAAATCTATACCCTTTTGGGAGGATATAAATTAGTTAGGAGTTGCCTTGGTTTCAATTACATGTATATTTTTATATCAATTGATTAGAAAATATATCAAGATCGAGATGACCTGCTTTACCTCGAGTCGAATGCTCTTGTTTGGCAAAACACATATATGATTTTATTATTAGTGATTTTCAGATAAACAATATATGTATTATCACTAACAATAAAAATAATAATTAATTGTAATGAAACAATAACAAACTATCAATTCATGATAATTAATAATAATTTCAAAAGACAAGTAATTATGCTCCTAATATCTAATCGTATTAAAACTATGAAACTAATAAACATTTAATTTCTTCAATTCATAATTTTAATAAGATAAAATATCATCGCTAAATACTAAATAATCATAGGAATGAAAATTAGCATTTAACTTCATATATTATATCTAATAATTGTTACTCAAGCATATGACAATTATACTTATAACAATTATCTGTGATATATGTAAGCTCGAGAAAGTAGATGTAAAGAAATTCACAAGTCCTTTAAATATTGACATTTAATACTTATGATTCTTAGAACAATTTCTCATAAACAAAAATAAAATTTTAAAAATAAAGTGAAATAAAAAAATGCTAATTTTATAAAAAAAATAAAAATAAACTTACACACACACACACACACAAACACCCCCCCACCCCCCCCACCCCCCCACATATATATATATATATATTGATTCTAAAAGTTTCAAAACAAAAACAATATGTACCAATTGTTGGGAAACAAAAAATTATCATTTAAGAGCATGATACGAAATTTTCCCTAAGATACATATCCCTTAATAAAACGCGGGAAAATTGTATTTGAGAAGAAAATTTCTATCCCTTATGAATTTCCTGTAAGACAAACTTCCCATAATAAAATGCGGGAATTTGTATCAAAGAAGAAATTCAACTCTCTTAAGGAAAAAATATATATTTACAGTATGACCATTGACCAGTTTCTAAAGTCACTGGGGGCTAACTGGAAAGATCCAATCGAGACAAAATGATAATCTCCTTAGCATTTCAAAACATATTTTTCATCCCAAGGAGAAGGAAAAATATAATAAGGAAGGGTAATAGATTGCATTAAAGCACTTTCAATAAAAGAGTTTTGTCGGAACTAAAGATTTATCATTTAAAAGCATGATACAAAATTTTCTTTAAGATACATATTCCATAATAAAACGCGAGAGAGTTGTATCAGAGAAGAAAGCTTTTATCTTTTATGAATTTTCTATAAGGCAAACTTCCCATAATAAAACGCGAGAATTTATACCAAAGAAGAAATTCAACTCTCTTACCAAATTATATCTCGTTAAAATGACTCTTTTCCTTTATACCTTCATATTGTACTATTTGAAAACAGTTTTGCAAACCATCCTTATCAGATATAGGACTATGATTTTCTGACTCATAATGCAATTATGATCTTCATCATTTTTGTCCACCTGATATTATCCCTGACTTAAAATAGAAAATTTCATGACAATAGGGGTGGATGTATTCTTAGCAATATAATATAAGGTCTTCAAAGCAACAACCACTGTTTAGGTACTTTGAATCAATGTGAAACATACATTGAAACAAGTGTTTCAAAATAAATAATTTTTCAATTGGTTGATACCTCAAAGTAAAAACAAATTTTGAAAATAAAAAAAAATATATTTACAGTAAGGATGCCAATTAAATAAAACTGTACAAAAATAAAATTTTAGAAATATTTCTAAGTATATAAAATATTGAAAATTTTATACACACATATATAAAATACTTCCACTTCCAGTATTAGTGTTTTTTTGAAATAAACATTAATTACTTAGAACATAAATTCTAAATAACATCAATAATACCAAAAGTGTCACAATTATTTGTAACAAAACATTTAGAAATATCAGAGAAAAATATCAAAACAATTAAGCAAGATATCATTAACTGATACTCATAAAATATTTATCATACAAATAATTATACTGCATATTATTTTAATTCATTTAAATCATGAGACTAATATGACATCGAATTGTCTAACATCATAATTTAAATTAATTAAGATAATATTCAAACTTATGCTAGAACAACTAATTACCACATATGCATATAACATTGTAAACATGATAATTAAAGTAGTAGCAATAAGCATGAGGTCCTGGATTTCAGATAAATTCACAAGTCCTTTAAATATGGATGATTTAATACTTGTGAACTCATTTAAGAATTTCTTACAGATGAGATTTCCAACAAATATGCACATTAATAATATCCCTACTTCACAACCAACTTAGATAAAATGAATTCATCAAGTTGTTTAGCAAATGTCTGCAAGTAATTCTACTAAGGACTACTCTCGAAATAAATGATACCTTGTATCCATGCACTGGTTCCATGAGTGGTGTATAGATTATTCAGCAGAGTTGATAGAGTTTGACAGCTTCTAGTAATTACTTCACTGTCTTTCTTTCAACGTGCATTATATATATATATATAGCCAATTAGGTTAAACCTAATATCTTTAGGGTACCTGATTCTAAAAATTGGTAATCCCTTAAGATATCTAACAATTCATATCTTAGATAAAAGATAAGATTATCTAGTAACCACTTGGAAACTTGCACATATGCATATTGAGAATAAAATATAGTGTCTTTACACATAGTAGACCCACATATAATATAATCATGGCTTACTTGCACTAATATTACATTATGTGTATGTGACTTATATTATAGAGAGATATGCGTATATTGACTCTAAAATTTAATCATTTTCAAGTAATTATCAGTTAGAGTGTCCTACTATGTCCTTGACGATTGCTTGATCTCTTACCTCCGTCATAGAGAGCTTTGTGAAGAGAATGATATACAAATTCCAGTGGATATGAAACTTCAAAGTCCAGGAGTTGTTGTACATCAACTTGTTCATCCCTAATAGTATCAAGTCTCGTCTCTGGTGCTTTAGTTAGATCTTGAAAGTCCCGAAGATTCTATTTCCATCATCGTCGATACCTTCTATAACAACCAGTTTGACTTTGTCCCTCATAACAATGCCAAAAATCATCCATTCTCTGAAAATCCTTACAGTACTAATTACAACTTTATCTTGTGGCCTGGGTTACAGATTCAGTAGATTCTGCCTTCGAACTGATTGAGATCATCTTGCATTTGCAATCACCCAATCTGGATCAATCAATGCTTCTTCAATCTTCTTTAGGATTCCAATTGTTTAACAATTGTCTTTCCCGAAGAGTAACCATTTACTTTGCATAACACTTCTAGTCTTTTACTCTAGTATCCAGATCACTAAGAACTAGACTCTAGGAATGACTTTGACTCCAAACCCTTTGTCTTGGCAGATATGTTCTTAATGTATACCTTTGATCTTCATTGTGTTGAGTACGACTAGTAGATATTTCTTTGCTCCCCCTGAGTTACTGCTAGGTTGTGTTGAAGATCCTTCACCTTGTTGAGTGGATTCTATTAAAGTCCACGAGTTGTGTAGATTCACTACCATTTCCACTACTAGGATCTGAATCATCATCAGTAACATTGATTTCTTCTACAACCTCAGTTTCATCATCAATATCTGAATATGACTCTGACTAGATGTTAAGCTTCACAGATTCAAAATAGACTTTTATTTTAATACTTGGGAGCTTGGTGTAATCGGACGACACATTCAGACTTTCAATCACCTTCTGATTTTACATCACATCTTACTTTGAAAGCTTTCGACTTCAATGAGTAGATGAGGAAAATTGTTCCATGAGCTTTAATTTCAAACTTGCCAATATACTCATAAAAATCTTCAATAAATATCAATTTCCTCCAAACACACGAAAGAGCTTCAGTGTTTGCTTCTGGTTGGCCATTAACTCATTTGATGTCTTTTCACGATCTTTGTTGAATAAAGAAGCATGTTGTGTTAATTGCTTCAACTTCAAAGTACCTTTATAAGTGCAGACTTCATTTAGAACTTCATTCGTGAAATTGAGTTCCAATATCTGACTTCAAAGTTCCCACATCTTACTTTTTTCCCAACTTGATCTACCTGATGTGACCAATCACCATATGTGATATATTATCTATTGAATGCAAAAACATCACCAATTCACTCTCAGTTGAGTGAACTTCCATCTTTCTTGCTCGAAATCAAACACTTTTATATTTCAATGCTTTTCTAGAAAATCTTTGACAAAGAATTCCCTAGTGCCCTATAGATAGTGCTTAGTGCTTAAGTCCGTCGACAAGAAAGATATTTCCAGTGATGACAATTCCAAAATCATGATAACCAAGTCCCTTGTACATCCTTTGTTATCATCTCCAAAGGTTACCGTTGGGTAGGCTTTCTTAACCAACTGTGATAGTAGAGCTTCAATGCTAGTAATATTCCTCGAATAATAAATGTCACGAAATCACATTTATCTACTTAAATTAATTCACCTTGAATTAATTTAATTTATAAATTATTTTATTAATAATTTGTGGAATTAATTAAGTTAAAAGAAGATTTAATTTACAATTTAAGAAAGTTTTGCTGCATTTATTTTAAATGATTTACCAAATTATTTCGGTAAGACTTTTTAAAAGTCTTACCGAATTAACTCGATAAGATATTTTAAAATAAAAAAAATCTTACCGAGATAAAAACGGTAAGACATTTAAAAGTTTTACCTAGTTATTCCCAGTAAGACCTTTTCAAAAAGTCTTACCGAGAAAACTGTTGGTCCCTGATATTATAGAAGGGGGGTTGAATACAATATCTATAAATTATCGCGGAATTTTGGATTTAAAAATATTATTTTAAATTCACACGAAATATTAATTGTAATGAAATACTGTTCAAGTAGAAGATATAATTTTAACTTGAAAAATATTACAAAATTAATAAGTAGAAAGTTTATATAACTGTTTAAAAACTTAGAACGATTTTGATATGAATTGTTCGAGTTTAATAATTATATTCCAAACTTGCACAGAAATCTGTGAATATTACAATGCAGACAAATTTCAGAATTTGAACTGTTTTTTTTCTACTTGTAAATAATGAAGCCAAAACCTTATATTTATAGAGGTTGGAAAGCTAGCACGACTCTTCCAATACGACTCTTTAAAGATTAGAAATAACCCTTGTATGACTCTTGAAAAAGGTTGGGCATGACTTTAAGAAATCAGTATGACTTCTTAAAATTCGGTATGACTTTTTTAGAGTCATATTCGATTTTTTTAATTAAATAAATCAGTATGACTTATTCAATAAAGAAATCAAATTCGGTATGACTCTTTTAGAGTCAAATTCGGTATAACTCTTTAAATTAAAGCTCGGTATGACTTATTACTTAATTAACTGAAAATCATTTTGGTATGACTTATTTGTATAATTCGGTATGACTTATTAAATAGTCATTTGAATTATATAAAAAGTCATATTAAGTCATATTTTTTATAATAAATTAATTCTACTTAATTTAATTAGTTAATTTATAAATTAAATTAAATTCAACTTGAATTAATTTAATTAGATAAATTAAATAATCAATTAATCTTTGATAGTAGAATTAAAATACTATCTCTGTCATTTATTACATAATAGTCAGCTTTGAAGTCTTCCTTTTTCTTCGTCTTCTGTCATAAACCACTTGAGGTCGATGTTGAATAATTATTAATTTAGTTGACACACAAATATACTGTCTGGTTCATTTGTGTCATACTATAATAATTATTATCCATCTTTAACATTTAAGTTGTGGCCTTCTGTCATTCTTCTGCTTTACTGTCTTTCCTCTTCTTTTGGAATGTTTCTGTAGTAACCACTTGAAATCTTTTATATCTTCTGTATTCTTTAAAAGTACTACCACTTTATTTTTGACTGACGCTTGAACATATTAATGAACTTCTTCCAGTGTTGAGTAGTAATCCCATAAAATACTTCTGATACTTAGATCCTTTGTGATTAGTTGACTGTCTTCATCTTGATTCTTGTTTTGTGTTTATTATTTACTTCTCTTTATTAACTAGAGTTGAGAGTTGTCATCTAATTATTATAAATAGGCCTAGTCATATGCCTTTCAATCTCCCCCTGTTTGTTGTTAAACATTTAACACACAAATTCCTAGAATATAACTCAACTAACTACTAAGAAAGTAGTACAACATGTAATGACTGTAAATAATAAACAAAAGTTATGGTATTATATTTAACAATTTTTCAGATCCATTCATGAAAGATAAATACAAGATAGTTGTTCCTCTAGTACAGAACAAATATTACAAAGTTTCTATCTTGGTCTATTTATATCTTCAGTCTTCAGATGTATCAACTTCACCTTCTTATAGTATTGAACCTTTATGAACTGGTGCCTCGGTACTTCTTCAGATACTGATTGATATGTTGTAGTGGATTCTCTATACCTCCTTTGTTCAGCTCTTGCTAACTGCCATAATACTTTCTGCTCAAGAGGATCTACTATCTCTTCTTCTACATCATATGGCTGAGTTGAATCTATCTTTGGCATTTGCCTGATGTACGAAGGAATTTTCTTTGACAGACAGTAGTTTTCAATCTTTTGTGCTGCATCCAACTTAGCTTGGGATCTGAATCCTTTCGACCTTAGCATCCTTTCAACTTGAATCATGTACTTAACTGTGTAGCCCTTTAATGACTCCTCATTTAACTGCATGATTTGATACAACTTGTTTGAGAAAAATCTTACCTCGTGAGGATCAAATAAGATTTGAGGACTAATAGCTTGTGCGAAGTCTCTGAGCTTGTCTCTTAGTAGCTCATTCTCTTCTGAACTTCTCTTCACTTTATTCAGTAACGTCCATATCACAAATAAACTTCTTTGTTTGAAAAACTCTAAGGAAATTCTGAATGTACCATTTCTGTGAGTGTAAACTAAAATCTACCAGTCTTCAAGAATGTGATCCACTAGGATAGTGATATAGTCCACTTCCTCTTTCAGAGCTTTCATGAATTTGTCAATGTTGTCATTTGACTTTTCTAGACGCTCAATTATTGATTTCAGATGCTTGTCTTCATATGGACCCTTCTGTTGTTTGTCAATTATTTCTCTTGCAGTGTCCCATTTCTTTCCAATCTTGAGCTGTACATCTCTCTTCTTTTCTCTGACTGCAATGGCCCAAAGATTCTACTTTTCTAGGCTTGCTTCTTTTTCAGCCTTTGTTCTTTCCATGACTAGAGCTTTCAGTTTCTCAGTCTTTGCATGACTTGCCTTGATCTCTACTTTTAGTTTCTTCATTGCCTCTTCATAGGCTAGATTAACTTCTTTTTCTTTTGGAAACAAAAATTCTTCATCAAATGCAGTCTCTTCCTCAGCTCTGCAGTAGTCAAGAATGTATGATTCATCATGAGCACTGTCATCAATGAATTGCTCTTGAGTATAATACTGTTCTTCTGGTTCTGGATCATAGATTGAAATTGTTCTTCAGAATACAGCTTAGCTTTCCCTTTGTCTTGAGTAGTAGCCCCTTCATCTCCAGCTACTTTCTCCTTTGTTTTCTCCCCCTTAGTTGAGGGATCCTCTTGAGATTTTGAGGTTTCAAAAGATGTCATCAGTTTTTGCATAGTCAGATAGACTTGCTTCGTGCCCTCATTCAAATGAGTCATTCCATCATCCAGTTTGCTGAATCGTTGTGTTGATATCCTTTCATTCTCAATAATTGTCAAGGTCAAGCTTTTCTCAACTTCATCAATTCTTTCATGTAATTTGATCACTTCTTTCATGTCCTCAGTAATGAAACTCTGAACATTCTGGATATCTTGTGTTTTTAGAAGTATGAAGGATTTGTCATCATCAACATCTTTTCGCACTATTGTCAGCTGTTGAGTTACAGAGGCAGATGTAGACTTCTCTTCTGCTTGTGATTTAACCTTGACCAACTCATCTTGGATAATCTGCATTTCCTTCTGGAGAGCTTCCATTTTAGATAGCAGTTCACTGTATGTGTGTGCACTTATATCACTTGCACTCATGTTTAACTCACTATCACTCTGTGCATGTGTTTCACTCTGTGTTTGCCTCACATCACTAGTGTTTAGCTCCTTTCCAGATCCAGATGTTGTACATGTATATAAAACAATAGCTTTTGAAGAGTCGAAATGCTCTTCTGATGCCTGTGAAGGCACGTCCTCAACAAGATTATCTTGCATTGGATCCGCTACTGATGTAGCTACTCCGTGAATGGAGACCCAACTCCCTCTAAAGAGTGGTTGCCTCTCAAATCCACTAGTGGATTCGAGAACTTCCTTTGAGGAACTTGGATGTAAGAAATCCAGGGAGGTCACCACCTTAGACAATGTAGTGAGTGGCTAGTTAGAGTCTGTGGTGCCCCTTAATACTTCTGAAGGTATCTGATGCTGCACTGCATCAAAAAATTCTCGGTCCACAGTAAATGTGGCATCCGACCAGTTTGTTTTAAAAACATTTTCTTTATTTCTAGATGTGCCCTCATCTGATTGTGTTTCTTCAAGTGGAGGTCCTGCTAGTGTGAGCGCTAGAAGTGTGCGTGACTCTTCATAAGATACCGCGGCTGGACGACGAATTTCAATAGACACCCGTTTGATCGAGTGAGTCCAGTGACTATTGAATTGCCTTTTCAAATTCCATATCCCACTGAGAGGATAAGAACGGGTCTGCAGTTGTCTCAGGTTCAATTCTCGATCTTTTTGTTGGTGGAGACAGAGCTGCGGGTTCACTCATAGAAACACTTCTACCACTTACTTTCCTAACAAGTTTCTTCATTTTTCTGATAAGACTCAGTGAAGTTGAAGAAGGAGAAACTGTTTGGGGCTCTATATCAACTTGGGATTGAACCTGTGTGATGTCTGGTTCATAGCCGAAGTCCTGAAGTGTAAGACCACAATCATAGTCCGCCACAGATAAATCTAAAGTAGTATTACTTATATTTATAGGTTGTGAGTTATTACCTATACATCTGCCTCATTTTCTGCATGTTGAGCAGCTTCAAGTAAAAGTTGTGCAGAAGTTTCAACTTCCATTGGTACTTGATCAAGAAATTGCTCTGGCTCTTTCTGATGCGGTTGAGCCTGTGCAGGATTTACAATTTGATCTAAGATCTGACCCATGTACTCTGTTCTTACCACTAGCACGTTTTGAAACTTTGGATTGTTATTGAGCCTTGAGAATATTTGTCTCTGAGAAGTTGGAGATGCTTCTACAGGACTATTCTGGAACAGTTCTTTATCATCATCTATCAAGAGATCATTCATGAACAGCATTAGGAACCATGGATAGTAGACTTGCACATTGTGGTCCCTGCTTTCTGGAGTTCTCATCTTCTTTATAATTTCTTTTAGAATCAACTTTCCAAAATTAATCCTCCGGTTATGGGCCACAGAATACCCAATTATCTGAAGCAGTGCAAAAATATTGTTGAAGTTATTCTTTGTAGTGGGTGCAAACACTTGTGCTAGTGTGCAAAAGAAGTAGTCCCACTCGCTCACCAACTTGGCTTGAGTCAGCCTCACTAGATTGATCTCACCTTGATACTGAATAGCATTGAAGAATTCAAGCAACTCTGGAACAGTTGGAGGATCAACAAAATCTCTGTCTGGAAACCCTAGAATCCTGTTCACATCATCTTCATTCACCATGTATTAATGTTTTCCTATGGTGAATGAGAATTGTACTCTGTCTCCAACAGTTCTGTTCCTTGCTGTTGAATATAATGCCCTAAGTGCTAACACTTGTAACGGGACGTCCAATGAAATTGCAGTTCTTATAAGTGAATTTTCATTTAAAAATACGATCCATGGTCGAAACCTCTCGATTGAACAATTCACCGGATTAAAGAATCCAACAAAATTAGTCTTCACAATCTCGCAATAACCAGCCATTTTAACTACTACTATTACAATTGTTAAATTGCAACTTGCAATAAAACAGTAAAATAAAATTACAAGTCCAATTTTTTATTAATCCTCAATTTGTTTTTAATCAGTTAATAAACTATACAGCAGTCCTCTAAACACAGAAATCACAATTGCTTCATTTTTATCCAAGAACAAGGACAGTCACTTCGATTTTTAACGAAAATCGGGCAGAGTTTTGCTTGATTTGTTCGATTTTTATCAGTGATAAGCAAGCAAAGCTTGTGATAAATCAAGAACAAGCAACTAATTCAGATGAAAAAGAAAAAACGATCGATTCACCTCTTGTTCAAGAAAATCGTGTGTATATATCAAATAATAACTATGACTTTTTTTAAGGGACAAAATGACTTTATTTAGGAATTAAAACTCGGTATGACTCTTGAAAAAGTCATACAGAAAAAAGATATAAGGACCTAATCCGTCGGTATGACTCTTTAAAAGTCATACCGAGTTTTGATCGGAATGACTTATTTAATTTAGATACTCGGTATGACTTTTTATTTAATAAAGAGTCATGCCGATGTTCTTTATTAAATAAGTCATGTTGTGTTATAAATAAATAAAATAAAAATACTATAAATAGTCAGTATGACTTATTTTTACAAGAACTCGGTATGACTTTCTATTTAATTAAAAAGTCATGCCGAATTTCTTTAAGACATAAGTCATGCTGAACTATTATAGATTAATATAGAATAAATATAAAATAAATATTAACAAGCAAATATCCTATATAAACTTTAAGACAAATGACAATAATTTACATACTAATAAATTATTAAAGACTTATAATAAATATTTATATTATTAACTATTCTAATTAATTTAGGAATTAAATTAACTCATACTTGAATTAATTTAATGAGTAAATTAATTAATTAATTAATTAATAACATAATCATTTATGTTAATGCTCAATAATAATTAGTAAAAAAATATATATTAATTTACATAAATGCTTAATTTAATCAAAAGTACTTATGCTCTAATTGAAATAATTATATTTTAAGAACATTAATTTAATTTTAAGATAATTTTTCAAAAATTCATAAGCCTTAGGATTTTATTAATTCAAGTTTCATAAATTCTTTAAATATTAACATTTAATATTTATGAGCTTAAATTAATTCCTAGTAACAAAAAATTAGCCATTATTTAACATCCCTAGTTCACTAACCAATATAGAGAAAGTGGATTCATCAAGTGGTTTCGTGAAGATGTCGACTATCTGATTTTCTGTGGGTACAAAATGTAACACCACAGTTCCATTCATGACATGCTCTCGGATAAAGTGATACCTTATGTCAATGTGCTTGGTTCGCGAATGTTGTACAGGATTGTTGGAAATAGCTATAGCACTTGTGCTGTCACAGAAAATAGGAATTTTGTTCAACGCAAGTCCATAGTCATTTAGCTGATTCCTTATCCATAAGATCTGAGCACAACAGCTACCTGCCGTAATGTATTCTGCTTCAGCTTTCGAGGTATACACTGAATGCTGTTTCTTGCTATACCAAGAGATCAATCGTCTTCCTAGAAACTGACAGCTTCCAGAAGTACTTTTCCTGTCCATCCTGCACCCTGCATAATCTGAGTCTGTATAGCCTATTAGGTCAAAACCTGTATCTTTAGGGTACTTGCAATCCAAGGAAGAATGACAGCTCACCCATTATGCTCATTTCATACCTGCTCTGCATTAACTTAGCAAATGTTTTGCACAAGTTTTCGTTAGTAGAACCAAATATAATATCGTCAACATAAACTTGGACAAATATCATATCTTTTTCATGCAGTTTGTAAAAGAGAGTTTTACCTATGACACCTCTAATGAAACCATTTTCAAGTAAAAACACAGAGAGAGTGTCATACCATGTCCTTGGTGCTTGCTTGAGTCCATAGAGAGCTTTGAATAGGAAATACACAAAGTCAGCAAACTTTGGATTTTCAAAGCTAGGGGGAAATTCCATATATACTTCCTCTTCTAACTCTCCATTCAGAAATGCACTCTTCACATTCATTTGAAAAACTTTAAAATTGGAATGTGCTGCGAATGCCAGAAATATCCTGATGGCTTCAAGTCTTGCAACTGGTGCGTAGGTCTCGTCATAATCAATTCCCTCTTCCTGAGAGTAACGCTTTGCAACCAGTCTGGCTTTGTTCCTTGTAACAATGCCATCACCGTCTAACTTGTTCCTGTATACCCATTTCGTACCAATAACGGATCTATCTTTAGGCCTGGGTACCAGTGTCTAGACTTCTTGTCTCTCGAACTGATTGAGCTCTTCTTGCATGGCAAGAACCCAATCTGGATCAATTAATTCATCTTCAATCTTCTTTGGTTCTTCTTGAGACAGAAAAACTAAAAATAAACATTCATTTGAAGTTGTACTTCTGGTTCTAACTCCAACATCTGGATCACTTATGATCAATTCAAAAGGATGATCTGTGCTCCATATCCTTTCTCTGGGTAGGTTTGATCTTGATGATTCGCCTCGAAATTCATTATGATGTTGTGTTCTACCAATTGATCCTTCATCTCCCCCTGAGTTGCTGCCAGGATGACTTGTTGATCCACCACTGGTATTATTAGAATTTCCAATGTTACCATTGTTTTCACCACTATTACCTGGATCATCATTATTATTGTCATCATCAATTCCTGTTGCAACCTCAGGTTCTTCTTCGTAATCAGAATGTTAGTCAGGATAATTATCAAATTTTAATGACTCAGAAGAATCTTCAGTTTGGATACTTGGGAGTTTAGTGTCATCAAAAGTAACATTGACACTTTGTTTTACTTGATGTTGATCAATTATGTACACCCTATATGCTCTTCTTGAATATCCGAAAAAAATAGCTTCATGTACCTTGGCCTCGAACTTGCCACGATGTTCATCTCCATCATTTAGCACATAACATTTACCTCCAAATACATGAAAGTACTTTAGAGTAGGTTTCTTGCCAGCCATTAATTAGTAGGGAGTTTTCATATGATCTTTGTTGATCAGAGTTCGATTCTGAGTATAACAAGCTGTATTTACTACTTCAGCCCAGAAGTAGATAGGTAACCTTGATTCACTTAGCATAGTCCTTGCAGCTTCAATCAGGGTTCTATTTTTCCTTTCTACAACTCCATTCTGTTGCGGAGTTCTTGGTGCTGAATATTGTCTTGTTATCCCCTTGTCTGAGCAGACGTTATTCAGGACTTCATTTCTGAATTCTGTTCCATTGTCTGATCTGATTACCCGAACAGGTAACTTTGAATCTAACTCAATCAGCTTTACATGATCAATCACCAATTGTGGAGTTTCATCCTTAGAGTTCAAGAATAAAACCCACGTATACTTTGTGAAGTCATCCATAATCACTTAGACATATTTCTTTCTTGACATAGACATAATATTTACTGGACCAAATAAATCCATGTGAAGGAGTTGAAGTGGTTCAGTGATGATTGAAGTGTCTGCGCCTCTATGACTTTCTTTCTTCGACTTCCTTTGTTGACATGCCTCACACAAACCTTCTTGTGTAAATTTCATCGGAGGTAGTCCTCTCACCAAATCCCTCTTGACTAAAGAGTTCATTGTTTTAAAGTTTAGATGTGAGAGTTTCTTGTGCCATAGCCAGCTTTCTTCTGATGAAGCCTTTGAGTAGAAACAGTTTGCTTCATCTTTAGTTCCTGAGTTGAGATCGGCTACGTACAAGTTTCCTTTCCTTACTCCAGGTAAGGCCAGTTTGTCATCTTTAGAATGAGCTATTAAACATTTCTCCTTGATAAAGTTTACTTTGTACCCTTTATCACAAAATTGACTAACGCTGAGTAGATTGTGCTTAAGTCCTTCCACTAAAAAGACATTTTCAATGATAACATTCCCAGTATTTAACTTGCCATAACCCACAGTCATTCCTTTGTTGTTATCTCCAAAGGTGACGATTGGGCCAGCTCTTTTAACCACGTTTGATAGTAGGGCTCTATCTCCGGTCATATGCCTTGAAGATCCACTGTCCAGGATCCATATAACTCGGTTGACCTGTTTAACTCCCTGCACATACCAAACGGATTAATTCGTCTTCGGAGCCCAAAATTGATTGGGCCCGACATACTTAAAGAATTGACCTTTGTCAGCTTTGACAATTGATCCTCTTCGAATAACAACATCATCTTCCTTGAATGTGCTTACCTTCTTATAAACAGTCTTAACAACTTTTTGTTTAGACTTGGGAATATATTCTTCCTTCTTAGCAGGTGAAGGAGTTGCAGTCTTGGATTTAGCAAATTTATTATTGATGCATTTTCTATGTGTCATGTTATCTTTCTTAGCTATCACGCGTTTAAAATAAGTAGTCATAGCATTAAAAGCACATAACATACAATTCAATATACCACAAGGTTTATGAAAAACATCAATAATAGGTATGCTATTCAAAACAGTAGGTGACTTAACATATTCTACTTCAATTTTATCAGTAGATTTGAAGTTTTCAGTAGAATAAAATTTGTTGTTACTATCCTTACTGTTTACAAACGTGTTTGGTCTGTTCATTTTATTCTTTAAGTCTTTTGTACCTATACCATGATTGGGCGACTTAGAAGTTCCCTCATCTTTCACTAGTGTCTCTGGTGCACTCTTCTTTTTCTGGACATTAACCCTTTTTATGTCCTTAACATGTTCTCCTCTCTTCTTCTCTTCCTCGAGATCCTCTAACTACATTTCATATGCAATCAGTATGGAGCTCTCAAGGATGGGTTCAGCTATCAGTGTTATAAAGAGAGGTTTCAGTGTGTTTTTAACAATATGTGGGATCCCTATTTTTTCAACACTTTTTCTGAAAGGAGTTATGTTGCTTGGCTTTCCTACAGATTTATTGTATTTAAAACCTATTACAACTTTATGACTGTTAGTCCCAAATATCGTAGAAGGGGGGTTGAATACGATATTGTCCAATTTTAACTTTGATTCGCGGAATGGTTCTTTATGGACTTAATACAGTTCGAACAGTTATATAATCAAACAGTTGGTGAGCAATAACATAACAACAGTTCGGGGAATATATCTTTTGATTTATATAAACCCTGAGGTGCTCCATAAATCTAATCTTTCGATTAGTTACAATGATTCACTAGTACAGTTACAGTTACAGTTACAGTTACAAGCGTTAATGAAAACAAAGAAGGTAACAACAGCTGGGTATAAACTTAATGGCTTCGGTGTTACTCTCTTGAATGCTCTCTGTGTTTCTCTCTTTAATTGCTCTGTGTATCTCTGTGTCTGTGAACTGAATGAATCTTCAAAGACGATGCTTTGCTGCTTTTTGTGTAGTCTTTTTCAACTTAGGATACGTGGCCCATTTTGTGCCAAGTAAAACAAGTTGCAGCTTCGCTTCTGTTTAACCTTAAGTATCGGGAACATTTTCTGAGTAATTGTTTAAGTATCGATGAGTCTGTAAAATAACTATCGGACACTTAAAAACAATTCCTGAAATAGAATTAATTACTTCAAGCTGAGTAACTATCGGAATTATTTCAAGCTTTCCTAGCTTTAAATAACCATCGGAATTATTTAAAGCTTTCCTAGCTTTAAATAACTATCGGAATTATTTAAAGTTTTCCTAGCTTTAAATAACTATCGGGAAGTGGCTTTGCATATTCACCATTTCTAGTTAACTTGATTAAATCACCCAATGGTTAATAACCATAGATGAATAGGACAAAATAGGAATAAGACGAAATAGCTTGACCAATGACTTCTGGATACAGCTTCTGCAGTCTCATTCACTTAGCTATATTTCGAATTTGTTAAGCCCTTTAATATAATTTCTTCCACTGCAACCAAGTCAAATAAATATTTCATTGTTAATTCGACCTTGATTTATTCTGGGCTTAATCGCATACCACTTAGGTTACTCATCTCAGTATCTGGTCAATTCTTCTGAATCAGTGATGCAGTTCTCAAACTCTTTTGTGCTGTCGATTGGTGCAACTGGTCTGGTTCACAACCGACTAGCAAGATCTTGATCTTCACATCTTCTATGCTATGCAATTGACCTGTTCCATAATGATAAGAAGTGCTTCTTTAACTTCACTGAAATCTTCTGCTTTCTCTGTAGTAAAACCTTCTTCATCTTCAGAACCTTTGAAACACTTCAACTTTATTCTTCACTGAGGCTTGAACATGTTAGTGAACTTCTTTCAGTGATCTTCAATGTCTTCAAAGCTTCCTCTAATATTTTGGTTCTTTGTATTCAACTTAAAGACGATTCGCAGTCGATTCCGTGCTTCATTTTAATATAAGTTACCGACTTGTAGTGTTGAGTTAGTTTCCTCGGTTACATGTTACGTTACGTTACATTATGCTTTATAATCTCCCCCTATTTGATTGTTAGAGTTCGACAAGCAAATCCCTTAAGAGGATAACTCAACTAACTTACAAGAAAAAGTAAATAGAAGATGGTAATCTAATATTAAATACATTTTGGATCACATAGTACATTTCCAGATTTCAAAAACAATTACAATGTAGAATGAATGTTCTTCTAACCTGAAATGATATACATTAAGTCATTCTCATTCTCACTGTACAAGACTTGCAAGCTGGTCATTCACTAGATCTAGCGCTTCTTCTTCTAGCATATTTCTTGGCTTGGGATCTGACAAAGCTTCCTGAAGTGTTTGCAAGACATCTACTCTCCTGATCTGCTTAACCTGTTCGAATGTAAATTCAAGAATTTTCGTCTTTCCTTTAACACTCAACCTTTTTGGAACTGCTTTAACCCGATCAGTGTTGTAACGTGATTCTGTTTCCAATTTTTCCATGTAAAGCTTAGAGATTTCTGTCAATACTGATTTGTCTTTGTAGTTCGTCGAAGTCTTGATTTGATCAAGTATAAAACCCAGTTCCCTAGAAGTCATGTAAGACATCTTGTGGATATCAACTATTTCAGTTTTTCCTTTGGGGTTCTTATACCTGATAGCTGGAGGATCCTTTAACACCATTGTCTCTGTCTCCCTGATTACATCAAAATCCGGAAAGACAATTGGAAAATCTGGCTTCTTTGTATACTTGAACACCTTCCCTGGATGGTTATATCTGTATTCAGTCATTGCCTTGACTTTTTCAAAGTCCCAATCTCCTTCTTCTCTCGTATACACAGGCAATTTTGGTTGAGATCCATTTGAAGGATCTATTCTTCCGACCTTGAAGATATCTACAGATTGATTTGATAAGACATTAAGTCTATAAGCATAAATGCGCTCTGCAGCTTTCCACTTTTCTTCTGTCCTGAGTCCTTCACTCCTAAGAAGCCCTTCAACATATTTCAGACACTTCAGAGGATATAGGCTCAGTCTTTCATCACTCAAACACAATGTCTGAACCAACTTGTCTTTATAGAATATCACTGTATAAGGAGTTGTGTGAACTTCAGCTGCTGTTTTGCTCATCTGATCTTCAATCATATCAGTAAGAAGTTCATTCACATGAGATTTCTTGTCTGTCCTAATCTTCATGACATATAATTCTGTGAGAGGCCTCAACTTGATAAAATTCGAAGAAATGGTCTTAGCGGTCGAATTGTTGAACTGAATCTGAATCTGCCATCCATTGATGTTGGTCGAGATGAATATCAATTTGATTGTTTGTTTCACTGCATGAAAGAACTGATTTATTGATGGATGACTCTTGTGAGCTTCTTGCAATGCTTCCAGAACTTCTTGATCTTCATTTTGAATCATTCCTAACTCTGGTTTCTGCAAAAGACTCCTAGCCTTATCCCATGCACTTCCTTCTCTTGATAATATCAACGACCTTTGTCTCCTTTCAATATAATGGTTATAGTGTTCTTTTCTGATTTTCTCTTGAGACATGCGTGCAACTTCATATGCCCTTATCTTGGATTGATTCGCATCTAGCAAACCAAATGTTTCCACGAAGTCCATTTCAGTGAACTGATAAGCGGCATCATTTATAAATTCATCAAACACATCATCTTCCTGAGCTGTAGGAGCTGTAGGAGCTGTATGAGAAAGTTCCCATATTTCTCCTTCTTCAAGATCCAGCGGTATATCTTGCTCCCCCTGAGATGTATAGATGTTTACTTCTTCCTCTACCATCTTGCCTTTTCCTTTGTCTTTACTCCCCATTTCTGCACCAGATTCTTTTTCTTGCTCTCGCACTATCATCTCCCCCTTAGTTGTGTTATCCTCCAAAACAGGGATTTGTGTAGATTGAGATTTATACTTTTCAAACAAATCTGTAACAAACTTCTTCATATCCGTCTTGAAATTCTGCAAATCCTGCAACATGTTGTACTGAACAGATTTTATTTCCATGACATTGCTGTGAAATTCAGATTTCATTTCGGTGACAGTAGTCTCCAGGTTATAAACCCTTTGACTTAGTGATTGTGTGTGCATTGTGAGGGTATTTATTTGGCTGGTAGGTGTCTCACTGACAGGTTCTGTAGGTGTTTGTCTCTCAATTCTCTCGCTCGGTCTTAGGGGTGTGGGTGAATTATGATCACTCAATCGTTCTGTTGGTGTTTCACTCACTCTCCTTGACTCCAACAAGTTTTCTATACCTGCAGTTAAAATCCTAAATGGCTCATCCGAAGAACTATTGCCAAGTAGTTGCTTCTCCTTTCCACTAATAGTGGTGGAGACCTCCTTATGAGGAGCCAGGAATGTTCCTCCTGGGGGGCTTATCACATTGGATCTTGTAATGTTTAGCAATGAAGGACCCGTGACTCCCGCAATAGCCTGTGAAGGCATGACCTGTACATGATCTACCTGCATAGGTTCTGCTACAGTAGTAGCAACATCCGTCAATTCCACCTGTGTGTGTGCTCCTTTTAGTGCAACATTTAACTTGGTTGGAGACTCAATTATTAACACTCTTTCAGATGCCCTGGCTGATGGGCAAATTTTAATAGGTTCACCCTGTTGAGAGGATGTCCCCAGAGACTGTGTATTTGCCTTTTTCAGCTCCATGTCCTTTTGAGAGGGCATAGATGGGCTAACAGTTACCTCAGGTTCTTCTAATCTCCTTCTAGTCAGAGGTAGAGCTGTTGGGGTTCCCTCACCTGCCTTATGTGGTGCTTCTAACAATTGCTTAAGTCCTTTGTTGCGCTTGTAGAGTGAGTGCAGTGTGCAGGAGCCACTCAGTACTTAGAAAATATTCAGTTGTGCCTGAGAGTTGAGTGGCGCCTCTAGAGTGCTTGCAGTGTGCAGGAGCCACTCAGTACTTAGAAAATATTCAGTTGCGCCTGAGAGTTGAGTGGCGCCTCTAGAGTGCTTGCAGTGTGCAAGAGCCACTCAGTACTTAGAAAATATTCAGTTGCGCCTGAGAGTTGAGTGGCGCCTCTAGAGTGCTTGCAGTGTGCAGGAGCCACTCAATGTAGTAATACTTGCCTTAACCAATTTCTTGAAATGTTTGAAGTATTTACCACTTGATTTTCACTCTTCTGGCTTGATCAACTGATTTTCTTCTGATACATCAAGGTAATTCTCTTCTTGTTGTGTTGACGCTTAGTGCACTGGTCTGGTTCACAAACGACTAACACTGAATTAAATTCCCTTGATTTCTTTTCTATTTCAGCTGATTAACCTTGGACTGTTGCATTGCTTCGAACACTGACTGTTGATAGATATTGTAATTTCACTAGAATCTTTTCTGGCACTTCAACAATGTCTTCATTACTACCACAATCTTGAATACTTCATTCTCTGTTCTTCACTGATTGTCAGTGAGTATAACTTCAAGACTGTAGCTGTCTTCTGTAAACTTTGTCTTCACCTTTCTGGATTCTTATGCTTCAAACACTGTCTATCTTCAATCAATGCTGTTACACTGAAATCTTTTAGTGGCACTGCTATACTGAATCTTCAACACTTCTAAAACCCTGAAAATCTTTAAACATTATTCTCCACTGAGGCATGAACATATAAATGAACTTCTTTCAGTGACCTGTAGTAGACTCCAAAACTTCGTGTCATCCTCTTCATAATTTAATCTTTATTTTCTTGATCGATGAGTAGACTATTAAAATCAAATCAATATTTGAGCACGGCCGTGCATTTCATAGTCTCACTCAAACAAGAGGCCAATAATATCACTCCTAAAATTAGGAGGATTAAATCCCATCTAGATCATTCATATTTCTCATACGATTCATAATATACCCAATGTCCACTTTTATCATCACTCGGTCAAAGGTAAATTTTAATGTAATCAAAGTATATTAATTCTCGTATAGAAATATAATAATTTCACGTCTAAGGATCATTACACCATTATCACAGTGAGAATTACTTATGACACTTATTTAACATGTAGAATCTCACGGCGGGTCATTCCAGTGCCATGCATTGATACATGTACTTATGTTCTTGACTTTAGTATCACCATACCTATGACCAATGAGATGTGATCATCTATCAAGAAACATACTAGTCTTTGTGCATTATTACTGTCCTTAAATAATAATACTCGACTAGAGAATTTTAGGAATAAGATACTATTCATATAATCTCATTTTTAAGTCACATACTTAAAGATATATAATACGTATCAAAATTCCAAGGACATTTATTATACTTTCAATTTATTACGCAGTAAATAAAACATAATAAATAAATAATAATCAATAAAACATAATCATTAATAATAAATATTTTCCTTAAAATATAAAAAGTATTGTCTCTAGAGCACAATTACTAACAATCTCCCACTTGCACTAGAGCCAATTACCCAATTATCCAATACTCATGGAACTAGTATGACTTTCGTGCTTCTGCTGCGACAAAGCCTTAGTCAGTGGGTCTGCAATATTATTATTAGTATGCACTTTACATATATGTATATCTCCTTGATCATTAATTTCATTAATTAGGTGATATCTCCTAAGTACATACCCAGCAGCCTCCTTGGCTGCTTCGCAAGCATCAATATACTCAGGCTCTATTGTAGAATCAACAACTGTCTCTGCTGTGAACCATTCCAGCATACAACATCTCAATAAAAATAGATAAAATACAAAGCCAGACAGAAATATTAAATCATCGTTGTCTGTCTAGAAACCAGCATCACTGAAACCTCTTATAACTAGCTTCACATCTCCTCCATATAACAAGAATGAATCTTAAGTCCTATTCAAGTACTTAAGAATATTATTGACTGTCATTCAATGACCTTCACTTGGATTAGACCGGTATCTACTCGTTATGCTTAAAGCATATGAGACATCAGAACGAGTACATATCATTGCATACATTATAAAACCATTTGCTAAAGCATATGGAACTTTACTCATGATGTCCTTATCATCTAATGATTTAGGACAAATTTTATTTTGAGATCACTATCCCATGAGACATTGGGACATATCCATTTTAGCCTCTTTGCATTCGAAATCGATGTAAAACTTTATCAATGTATGTACTCTAACTTAGGCCGATCAATCTCCTTGATCTATCTCTATAGATCCGTATCCCTAATATATAGGTCGCATCGTCTAAGTTTGTTATTGAGAAATTATTTCTCAACCAAGTCTTCACAGTCTATAGAGAAGGAATGTCATTCCCTGTTAGTAATATATCATCAACATATAATACTAGGAATGCCACATGGCTCCCACTAAACTTCTTGTAAACACAAGTTTCATCTTCATTCTGAATAAAGTCAAACTCTTTTTAACTGTTTCATGAAAATAAATGTTCCATCTCTTAGAATCTGGAGTTTTCATAGCGTCTTGGTAGATGAGAGGCTCATCTTCATCCACAAGCATCACATCACCATCTTGAGTCAAGAGAAATCCATAATATCTCTCGGGCTCATGGCGAATCCTACTAGACCTATGAATAACCTGTGTTTCTTGAGCAGTATTATTTTCTTCTACATTCTGCTTAGATTCCTCCATTGGTTCAATGTTATCATATGGGTCTCGAACTTCATTGAGATCTATTATCCTCCCACTGTCTTTCTTAGAGAGAAAATCTCTCAAGGAACATAGCAGTTCAAGCAACAAACACTTTATTCTCGGAAGAATTACAGAAAGAATAACCCCTTGTTTCAGTTGAGTATCCCACAAAATTACATTTGTCTGATTTTGGTCCTAGCTTGTCAGAGATTAGACATTTCACAAACGCTTCACATCCCTAAATTTTCATAAATGACATGCTGAGACGTTTTTCAGTCCATATCTCATAAGGAATCTTTTGAACCGTTTTAGTAGGAACACGGTTAAGTGTATGTGGAGCCTTTTACAGGGTGCAACCCCAGAAACTAATTGGAAGATTCCTTGACTCAACACTGATCGTACCATGTCCAACAAGGTGTGATCCCTCCTATCAAAAAACACTTTTCTTTGATATTTTCTACTTCATCTTTATAGTATTTGAACTTTTCAAATGATTCGGACTAGTTCTTCAAAAGATACATATATCTGTATCTACTAAAATAATTAGTAAATTTTATGAAGTTAATAAAATCTACATTTTGTCATCGTACACATATGATCACATACATCACTATGTATAAGTCATACCCGTTCAATGACCCATTCACCATGTCCGGTAAAAGGAGCTTTAGTCATTTTGCCAAATAAACCAAGATTCGCATCCTTTAAAAGTATAATTCATAATCAAACTTATCCATGAATGCATCCTTATGTATTCTGGAAATGCGTTTCTCATTAATATGGCCTCAACAACAGTGCCAAATGTAATATTTGATTTGAGTCACTTTAGAAATTATTAATTAGTTGTGCAACATTATAAGACTCATCATCAAAATAGAATAAACAACTATTGTTATTTAATTAAAATGAAAAAGCCTTTCTTGTCCAAATAAGAAATTGAAATAATGTTTCTGTCAATTGCAAGCACGTTATAACAATTATCAAGTTCTAAAATTTTCTTATAGGTTAAAAGTTAAGTAACGAGTTCCTCTAACCAGAGCAACTACTTTTACTCCAATTCTAACCCGATACCTGAAACTTGACCCTTATTGATCATCTTTTTTAGATCTTCCAAATAAGCATGACAGTTTAATTTCCAGTCTCCAAATTTTCCATAGAAGTGACAATCGTCTTCTTTATCAACACCTCGTTCAGACTTTAGAGTCTGCTTTAGGGATTGGACTTTGGTTTGACAACGGAACTAGTTCAAATCTTTTCCTTGCCTTTCCATTTTCCTTTCCCTTTTGCATTCCCCATGTATACCATCAATATAGTAGTAGTTCATGCGTTTATCATATTGCTTTCAGCAGTTCTCAACATGCTTAGCAACTCAATGAGTGTTTTACCAATCTTATTCATTTTATTGTTCATAACAAACTAAGAATAATATTTTTCAAAAGATTGTAAGATCAAATCTAACTAGGTCTCCAGACCAATCTGGAAACCCAAAATATCAAAGGTACTCATTATACCCTATAATCTTTAGAACATGTGTTGTAACCGGGTCTCACTCTCCTTACTTGTAAGTGTATAGTGCCCTTTTATTTTTAAATATATCTTGTGCTCAATCGTCTCATAAGCATCTATATGCTTGTGTTGCTTCTTAAGCTCAGCACACATATTTGCGAGCATGAGACATGAAACATCAGTCGCAACCTCAATTTGCTTCCAATAAGCACTATGATTTGCATATGTTACATTCTAAACTTTAAGAGCAGGGGAAGAGATTTGACTAACATCATGGTGTCCGAGGATGATCCTCAAGCTCCTATATCAGTCAAGGAAATATATTCTCGTCAACTTGTCCTTCTCAAGAACTGATCGCATAGAGAAGTTGTTTGTGTTTATCATTTGATATCTACAATATTAAAGTGCATAAAATAAACTAGATTGCAAATTTAATATTAATTATGTTTAAGTGATTATGGTATATCACCATATACCTCCCACTATTTTTATCAAACTAATAGCCGTAACTATTAATTCGGAAAACATTTCTTTAAATCTTTCTAGTGAGCCAAGATCCATATTTCATTCATATTTTAAGATAGCGTTGGCTAATACACTCAAAACATGACTATTTAGGTAGACAACATTTGTCGATTATATCAAATATAACTCTTGGAAAGTTTGGTGGAACAACCATTTGTACACATTTATCCAATAAATCTCACCAAACTCTATGCCTCTAAACCCACAATCCTATTGTGATGATTTAGTTAAGTTAGACCCAATGTTTCAATAAACTAAGTACACTTACTTATCACGTCTTCCCATGATTGATAAAAGCACCTTGGTTTGGCAAACCCACTCCTTCTCAATCTATATCTTGACGAGTATTAAACATTGGAAGGCATCTTATTAACTTAATATGTATTTAGGGATTTTTATTGTTTATTTTAACGATCATGATCCCATCATAAAGAGATTCTCAATTTTTCCTTGATCAAATAATTCATTTCAATATTCGTCAATGGATTGATTTCCAGGTCGTCGGAGAAGTCTCAAACGGTCTCACTTTAAACCCAACTTCCTTACGAATTAAACTAATAATCCGCTTTTGACAAAATCTTCCCGTTTCAGAAAAAGAAAATTCATATTTAATACCGTGTTTCATAAACACAAGAATCTCATGATCGTTTGTTCAATTTTAAAATCTTGAATCGTTACAGATTTTATCTTTCTCAAGCAAACATGGCATGGGTGTCGTATCTAATACATACATGATTAATCAAAAGATTAAGCATGCATCTCGATTATATCTACGCATACATACTAACACATGCAATCATATACATATATGTAATGTGCATAAATTAAACGTGTTTGGTTATGACCCCATCCTATGTGATCTTTTCAAGCTAATGGAAATATCAAGGTCAGTCTATGGTGGTTTTAAAATACTATCTATTACATGTCTTCTTTCTTCATTGCTCCATCATCCCCTTTTGGATCGCCTCCTTGCTTGGAAGTCTTCATTGATAATTACATTGAATAATAAAAATAAAACTATTCTAATAAAATTTCAAGAAGAACTAGAGTTACATTCGAGATAATTAAATTACAATGAATAAACAACATGCAAGTCGTATTTAGAAACCAAAATCATAAATCAAAACCACTATACTATGGGTCTTTAGGCCATAACCATCCACCATGCTATCACCTAACACATATAATATATCTAAGATTATATAAACATATCATATAATCATATATAACAAATTTTGAAATTTCAGAAAATTAAAAACAGATTTTTGAAGACAATAAATCGCTGTTTCGAGGCCCTTAACGACGTCAAACGCCTTACAGTCAGAAAATCTGACTCGGCAATCAGTTTTCACCAAATCTGACGGTGTTTCGGAAATCGTATCATATACAATCCCCATAACAAGAACAAGAATATATCATATATACATACACAATGATACATACAATCATCACATGATTATACATCACATGAATATCATATATTCATAATATATACATACATATACTCAAAATTTTAGAAAATCAAATAATTATCAGAAAATAATAAATCACCGTTTTGGGGCCTGTAACGACATCTAATGGCTTACATACGCAGAGATGACTTTGTCAGTATTGCTCAATGGCCCGATTCCGGTCAGAAATCACATATCGTTTGCCAAAATCGGCAACGGACAAAGATTTCAGAAAATCTACGGCAGCCGTTTCATAATTCGTATCGAATACGATTCCCATCAATAAGAATAAACATGTATCATATACATACATCAATACACACAATCATCACATGATTATACATCATATGAATATCATATATTCATAATATATAAAAATATATACATATTATATCAATACAAAATCATGATAGATCGCATACATGCTTACATATCGAAAACTATTAAGCACATAACCGAATTAAAACATTTCGCAAGTAGCTCTGATGCCATTGAAGGGTTTCGAGGCACAAACGCAGCGGAATAAACGTGAAAAATAAATCAAAGTAGCGAAACCCTCCGCAGGATCCATGCGAAAACAAAAGATTTAATTCGGAGATAAAGAATAAATATATTTAGAAGCTTTAACAGTTCATTAATGGAAGATTAATGGAGGTCCAAAGCTTGTTTAATCACCACGTATCCCGCACTCGCGATCTACGCTCTACGGTATCCATAAGAACACTTTTCATGAAGGATTGATGTGTACTAGCACCCGAAAACTGTTTCTCTCTCTCTATCTTCCTCTTTTCTCAAAACGGCTAGGGTTTTAGTGAAAATATGTCTCATAAATTAAATCAGCCCATAAAGAGATTATATAGAGAGAGGAATAAGTTTTATAATTATAATCCAATTATAATTAGTACTAATCCAAAATTCTAAATTATTTAATTAAGTCTCACTTAATTAATTAATTATTAATTTTGGAATTAGTTTAAATAATTCATTTATTCTATTTATATAATTAATTAAGTCATACTTAATTAATATCATAAATGAAATAAATTACTTATTTAATTTAAATTCACAATTTAAATTATTTCTCCTTCAAGCGTTCTTTGTGTGTGACCCTGTAGGTTATTATTACGTTGGCAATAATTTTAATATCTAATTAAAATTGTAAACAATGAGCGGCATCTAGTAATACATCATTGCTACCCAAGTAATAATAATAAATCGGTGATTCGATTAAGCCTTTCGTGAATAATGTTCCATGTAATATAATCCCTTTAATCTTGATATTATAGATTAAACTCAAGGCATGTCTCGTGTCATCCTCTTCATAATTTAATCTTTATTTTCTTGATCGATAGTAGACTATTAAAATCAAATCAATATTTGAGCACGGCCGTGCATTTCATAGTCTCACTCAAACAAGAGGCCAATAATATCACTCCTAAAATTAGGAGGATTAAATCCCATCTAGATCATTCATATTTCTCATACGATTCATAATATACCCAATGTCCACTTTTATCATCACCCGGTCAAAGGTAACTTTTAATGTAATCAAAGTATATTAATTCTCGTATAGAAATATAATGATTTCAGGTCTAAGGATCATTACACCATTATCACAGTGAGAATTACTTATGACACTTATTTAACATGTAGAATCTCACGGCGGGTCATTCCAGTGCCATGCATTGATACATGCACTTATGTTCTTGACTTTACTATCACCATACCTATGACCAATGAGATGTGGTCATCTGTCAAGAAACATACTAGTCTTTTTGCATTATTATTGTCCTTAAATAATAATACTCGACTAGAGAATTTTAGGAATAAGATACTATTCATGTAATCTCATTTTTAAGTCACATACTTAAAGATATATAATACGTATCAAAATTCTAAGGACATTTATTATGATTTCAATTTATTACGCAGTAAATAAAACATAATAAATAAATAATAATCAATAAAACATAATCCTTAATAATAAATATTTTCCTTAAAATATAAAAAGTATTGTCTCTAGAGCACAATTACTAACAGGAAGATACTGGCCTTCATTGATCCTGTCCAGATAGTCAGGTTATGTTGCTTCTAGGAACATCAACATCTTCACTCTCCATGTAGGGTACTCAGCCTTCTTCAATATTGGAATCCTGATGCTTTCATACTTGTTACCAGACATGATTATTTGATCTTTTGAGTTGAAATTAACTGCCTGCTCTGATACCAATTGTTGCCCATGTTTTCTCAGTTGCACAAGTAGAAGGGGGGAGGGTTGAATACTTGTGTTCTTTTTATACCTGATTTAAAACCAATTTGATATGAATTAAGAACAAAGATCAAACACAAAGATATAAATAAGTACTGTTTGTATTATTGATGATTAATTACAAAACTCTCTCAGGGTGTACACAAATCCTAACAGCTTCTCTGTGATTATCACAACAACTCTCTCTATCTCTATGCTCTCACAAAATTTCACTCATACAATTATGCTTCGACTTACACACCTTTACAATTAGGTAACATAGTGTTTATATAGAGAGCTGCCTATCAGCTAATAACAGAAAGATAAATTACAATAGGAATAGAATTCCAAATTATTATTTGACAGTTTCCTTCTGCAATTCTCTTTCATTCCCATAGCATATCTGCAATATATTTATCTTGATCTTCGAAGACTTTCCATTCCCGTGATCCTCTTCCAAATTTA
The DNA here is from genome assembly GCA_028671895.1 of Oenanthe sinensis. Lineage (NCBI taxonomy): Eukaryota > Viridiplantae > Streptophyta > Magnoliopsida > Apiales > Apiaceae > Oenanthe > Oenanthe sinensis. The sequence continues at coordinate 21,892,284 of CM053807.1, forward strand.
ACTTTAACTGTATAGACTCTGAAACCTTCAAACTCTGATGATCTTCAGACTCTGATAAATGTAGACTCTGATAGATCATAGACTCTGATAGTCTATAGACTCCGATCACCTTCCAGACTCTGATCTTCATGCAGACTCTGGTTTCATTTTCTTTCAGAAATTATTCTAAGTACAAGTAACTTGAATGTTGACTATCTAGACTCTGATTATACATTTCAGTGGTTAGAAAGACTTATTACAGATAAACCATGCTAGACCATGTTCTAGTATTTTGTACATCATCAAATGAATATATTCCTAACAATCTCCACCTATTTATGCTTTATAAAATGTAAGCATAAATCAAGGCTTGATGATGTCAAAACTAAAGAATAAACAATTAATCTAGAACAATATAAAAGAATTATAAAGGAAAAAGAATTACTTCTTATTTAATCTTCTTAAAGGCTGGATTATTCTTCAAAAATGAGTTCAACATATTTTCCTCCACAATTGCAAGAGCTTCACCAACAAACTTCTTCAATTTCTTCATTTCTTCATTTGAACATTTGATTTGACAGTAAGCTGCTCTCAAATCATTTGCATTGCTTTCTTGATCTTTCAAGTCCTTCAATATTAGAACACTAACTTTCCCACTCATAGGCTGAAACCCAAAGTAATGACCCACACCTTCTTGAAATTTAATCTGTTTTTCTTCCAATGGCATGACTTGATCATTTCCCTCAGTATCAACATATTTTAAAGAAAATTTGTCCATTTATCGATTTGCCTGTTTGTGCAGAGTCAGCTTTCTGTCAATCTCTTTGAACCATTTGTGAGTGATAGCCTCCTTACTCTTATTTACTTCATATGCAATCTGTAAGAGAAATCTAATGTACTATAATTCCTCAGCCTGTTTGAAAAAGATAAAATTTGATTGGATAATCCATCTTACACTTCCACCTTCTAAGAAATATACCAGCATCTCATTCTTCACCTTTTCTATGCCTCCCTGTCCTTGTATCTTTCTTTCAAAAACATTATAAACAATTTGAGCAGACACCACTTTATTTAGATGCTTCTGTGTGATCTTCTCAAACTGCGTATCTGTCAAGGATTGAAGATCCCTGGTTAGAGTGGATGTTCTGTCAATGTCAGATTCTTCAACATCTCCAAGACCTATCTTCTTTTTAGCTCTAAGTTGCAGATTTGACTGACTGCACTTCCAGTATGAAGGTTCTTAAGTTTGATCAGAGTCTGACTTTTTTCTTTGCTTATCAGAGTCTGACTTAGACTCTGATTTCCCATGTCTAGTCCCTGACTGATGTGTTTGAGTTTTTGCTACTCTAGATTTCTTTTGTTGCACATCATCAAGACCCCTAGGACCATGAGAACTATCACCAGTTTCATCATCATCACCATCTCTCCTCCTTTTAACTCCCTTTGATTTATCTTTGAAACCATCATCCTTATTTCTCTTGGAGGATTCACCTTTCTTCTCCCCCTTTTTGACATCATCATTACTGGTGACAGCCAAAAAAATCTGTTCATAAACTGTGGAGATATTGGCCTGTCCTGCAATGACCGAATCAACCTTGGAGGTCAAATCAGAGACTGTAGTTTGGAGATTGGCTTGAGTGGTAGTGATAGAAGCAATAGCATCCTTGAAAGCAACCTCTTTGGATAATTGAAGGGAGTGAATTCTGTCAAATCTGGTACTGAGCAAAGAAGTAGCATTATCAACACCAATGAGTTTGGTTTGAATATGAGAAATATCTTTGACCACACCAGCTAATTGATCAGTAACAATCTCTGTCTCAGTCTAAACTTCGCTATCTAGGGCCTGATCTTCTTCACCAGGAAAGTGACCATGTTCCTGTAGAAAGGACTTTTTCTGAAAAGTTAGAAGTCTCTCAGATTGATGAATGGCCATAATACAAGCAAAAGAATCTTTATCAGTTATGCCTCTTTTCTGTGCAGACTCCCAAGACTGAGGAAACACCTAATCAAAATAGGCAAAAGAAGGGTTAATTGGAGCATCATCTTCAGAAGTGTATTCCTCAGCAACAGGCTCAAGCTTTGTGATTGGAAGTGTAGACTCTGGTGGTGGTGTAGACTCTGAAACTGCAAACGGGACTATAGACCCTGACTCCTCCTGAGAGTGATCAGAGACTGTAGACTCTGGAAGTCTAGCCCTTATAGGCATGATCAAAAGTGGTTCTTCTGACTTCAATTTTGCAGCCTCAGTTAAAATGACAGGGTTGTCCACCAAAGCCTCCATGACTCTATCTGCTCTCCTTGCTAGAGAATCCACCAGATGAAGTTGTGGTCTCTATGTAAATGACTTTTGAGCAGCAAGAGCCTCCTCCTTTTTGCCAATTTGCATAATCAATAAAAGTGAATTTTCATCCATCCCCTGCTCCAACTCATTGGACCAACTCTTTGGAAAATCTTGATCCCAATAAGTAAAGCTAGGTTCAGGATACCCTAATCTCTCATTCTCACAGTGGGGTTGGACACCCACTTTCTCAATCTCACTCAGGCTCTCTACAGCCTTTTCTACCTCTCCTTTTGCCTGGACCAGTGCTAGCCTCTCATATATTTTTTTCACTCATTTTGGAGGGTGCACTCAAGAATCCTACAGAAGAGGTGTTGAGAGAGAATGATTGTGCTTCAACACCTGAACCACCTTGATGGAGAGGAACCCCTTCATATGTCTGAAGGCTAGGGGTTTCCACCAAGGGGTGAGCAGCAACAGATTCTGAACCCTTACAAGCATCTTCTTTCTTTTCAGAGTCTGTTTGCTCCAATATTCCAGTCTCAGTGTCTACTCTAGACTCTGACTGCTTCAGTATGACTTCATTAGAAGCCAGAGTCTGGGTGTTACCATTTTTGACTGTTTGTGCCTGAGACTCCCCCTCAAGGTGGATAAATTCTGATAGAATAGATTGGGAAATTTCTTCATGAGCATCCATCAGAGTCTGTCCTCCCATATTATCAGCTCTTTGGTGAGTTTCCAAGGAGGGCCTTACAACATACTCCCATGCCCCACTATCACCCAACCTCTGACTAGGTGGTTCTTGTGTGGGTGAGGCAGACTGAGCATCTTTATCACTAGTCACCACTGGTGCACTAGTCCCATCCTCCAACTGCCTGGCATCACTTGCTACCTCCTGTGGTTCTACCAAAGTTAATGCATCCAAGTGTCCATTGAGAAATATCCTGGCATGGAGTGCATTGATGGCCTGGGCAAAAGTCATGTGAAAGGAATCATGCAGTTCCCTTGCAAGCTTTTGATAATATGAGCCTTTGAGTTGATCCAATCTACTTTCATAGGTTGGATAGATGTATTTGTTGGCCACCTTTCCTACATTTTGGATAAGAAAATCAACCACCTTCCTTGAAAGAGGTTGAATAGTAGAAATCCAATCAATAGCTGTCCTGTAGGTAATCCCTTGATCCCAAATTGCTTCATAGTCAAAAACTGGTTGCTCAATCTCGGTTTCCAACTCAGCAACAGATCTGATTCTCTCTTTTTGTAGATCTTAAGCTTTTTAGGCTTCTTTGTAATTTACTGTTCAGAGTCTGGCACACCCAATGCTTTGAGAACTTCAGTTGTCCTGCCTTCTATGAGCCCAGCTGCTTTTTCTTGGAATAAAGAGTTGAGTAGGTAGCTGTATAGAGATTTGACCACATCCTGTGCAAACATTTGTAGCTCCTGTTCCATTCTCTTCCTTAGGGCTTCATAGGTTAAAAGAAAATCCAAGACTTGAGATTTAGTCTGATGTTGCTCTAGATCTTCAACTGGTTCCACCAAAGAATATAAGAATAGCAGTGCCTCATCACTTGGAGTAATGATTTCATCAATTGGACTTGAGGCTGCATCCAATGGCATTCTTTCCCAAAATGTGTCATGATCAGAGTCTAAAGGCAGTCTAGACTCTGACTCAACATTAGACTCTAGTTCAGGTGTTTTCTTACTTTCAGAGTCTAGCTCTGCAGGAGCCTTGGGAGCATCTGTTTCCTGCAAAACAGGGTTAGAAATAATAATAGGCTTGTGTGTGTGTGCGCAGAATAAGCCTTCCTCAACCTTCTGTACTTTTGAGCAAAAGATTTCTCAGGAGATTCAATTTGAGAATCCTGAGGTGCATTCCTAACTTTGTTAGAGTCTGTAGCCTTTGGAGAGTCTACAGACTTGGCTTGAGGGTTAGAATCAAGTGTTTCATGACCTTCTTTTAGCAAAGAAAGACCTTTAGTAACTTGTTTCTCTAGAGGGTTGAGCTCCTCATCACTGTGCTCATCTATAAGCCTAGATTGAATCAATTTTCTCCTCTTTACAACTGGTGCCTGTTGAGAGACACCAGAGGTTGGTTTCTTTTTGGATTTTGGTTTGGAAGATTGTGTAATTGAAGGGGATTGGGTGAATGGGGTAGGTGCAGGGGGACTCCCCATTACTTGATCCTGTACCAGGTCACCACAAAAAAAAGAAGCATTATAGATAGATGGTTTATAGATGGAGAGTTTTACCTGCATTACCTGTGGATAGTGCATGACAGGTAGACTCTTCTTTTTGTCATCAATTCTCTTGATGTCAAAGAATATCCTCCTTTGCTGTTTGTATGCCTGCACACAACAATCATCTGCCAACTTGGTTGACAGGTCAGGAATGAAGTGGTTGAGGAGAATCATAAGAAATCTATGGTAGTAGACCTTTTTCCTCCCCTCTTGCACATCAGTTAATTTTGCTCCCATTTGAGTAAGCAACATATCACCAATGTTGATCACTTTGTCAAATAGGAGACTGTGACCAATTTGATAAGTTATTGCAGTAATAGCATCAAAACCACTACACTTACCAGTAAAGCACTTAGCAAGTTGGTCAAAGAAAAAGGACCATTCCTTCCTTAAATATGGCCTAGTTATCTTACTCATGTTATCTAAGCTAGCAGAATAACCTATTGCCTTAAACATGCTTTTAATGTCATCATCAGATACAGTATTATCAAAAGAAGACTTAATAGGCAGTTTAAACACAGAATTAAGTATATCTGCAGTTACATCAAAAGTAGTGGAGCCAAAGGTGAACATGATTTTACCTGGTTGATCCTGAGAAGGATCAACTACCTTTGCAGAGCTCCAGGCTTGTGAAATAGCATCCATATGAATCACTGGTGATGCCTTGAGTATATAACTGAGCTCACTCTGCTCCAAGAAATCCATCATAGGATAGTAGTCAGCATCTACCCCTTTCTTGTCGCCAAGGGCTGCCACATGGTTAGTGGTCATGAACTCAAAGTCTCCAAAGGTGAATGCGATAGCTTTAGGTCCCCTCATCATAGTTGAGATAACAGCCATTGAAATCGTTGAGATGAAAGTGATGAATTCGCTTGAACAAATTTGCTAGGGTTCGTAAAGATCTCTGTGAATATTTGTGCCTTAGAAAATAATTGCATGAAACAAGTGAGTAAATTGTATGAAAAATTCTATTTTATTCAAGTTGCATACAATACGCACGAGTCTACAGTCTATCTCCAGTCAAAAACAACTGTTACCGCCTATTTCAAGTCATTTGAACAATTTAGACACAATCAGAGTCTGCAGGCGCGAACTTGAACCATTTCGGAGTCTAGACGATAATTGTTTTTCAGAGTCTACAGAATCTCAGAGTCTACAGACTAGTCAGAGTCTACAGACTCATCAGAGTCTAAAAACTAGACTCTGTCAAGATAAAGTACCTTAAGAATTTTGCATTAACAAATTATAGTTTGACATATCAGAAGCTATAATTAAAATACATACCTTGCTCCTTGTAATTTATAATCACTTACATGTTTAACATACCTAATTCACCTACTAGTCTAAGAAAGGTAGACTCATTAAGTGGTTTTGTCAAAATGTCTGCAATCTATTTGTCAGTTGGAACATAGTGTAGTGTCACAGTACCATTTTCAACATGTTCTCTAATAAAATGATAACTGATATCAATGTGCTTTGTTCTGAAATGTTGGACTGGATTCTCTACAATTTTAATAGCACTGGTATTATCACAATACATAGGAATATTTGAGAATGTTAGTCCATAATCAAGTAATTGATTTCTTATCCACAGAATTTGAGCACAGCAACTCCCAGTGGTAATGTATTCAGCCTCAGCTGTTGAGGTTGATACAGTCTGTTATTTCTTGCTAAACCAAGAAATTAATCTGTTGCCAAGAAACTGGCACTGACCTGTTGTGCTTTTCCTGTCTACTTTGCATCCTGCATAGTCAGAATCTGAATAACCAATTAATGAAAAATCTGACTCTCTAGGATACCAAAGTCCAAGAGTTTGTTCCCCCTTGAGATATCTAAAAATTCTTTTTACAGCTATTAAATGTGATTCTCTGGAGTCAGCTTGAAATCTAGCACACAGACAAGTTGCAAATATTATATCTGGTCTACTAGCAGTTAAATATAATAATGAGCCAATCATACATCTGTAGCTAGTGTTGTCAACTTTTTTACCCTTTGGGTCAAAGTCTAGCTTAGTGGCTGTTGACATGGGAGTTTTAGCAGTTGCAGAATCTTGCATATCAAACTTCTTCAGTAGTTCTTTTACATACTTTGTTTGATTGATGAAAATTCCATCATCATTCTGTTTGACTTGAAGCCCCAAAAAGAAGTTTAATTCTCCCATCATGCTCATTTCATAATTTGACTGCATTAGTTTACTAAACTTTTCACAGAGTTTGTCATTAGTAGAACCAAATATAATATCATCAACATAAATTTGGATAAGCAAAATGTCACCTTTATACTTTCTAATAAAGAGAGTTTTGTCAATGGTACCTCTTATGAATCCATTTTCAAGAAGAAATTTTGAAAGAGTTTCATACCATGCTCTAGGTGCTTGCTTCAATCCATAAAGTGCCTTATCTAATCTGGAAACATGATCGGGATATTTAGGATCAACAAATCCTGGTGGTTGCTCCACATAGACTTCTTCTTCCAATTTTCCATTCAAGAAGGCACTTTTTACATCCATCTGATACACCTTGAATTTTGAATGAGCTGCAAAGGCAAGAAACATTCTTATGGCTTCCAATCTTTCTACTGGTGCAAAAGTTTCATCATAATCAATTCCTTCCTCCTATGAGTATCCTTTTACAACTAGCCTTGCTTTGTTTCTTATTACAGTTCCACTCTCATCAAGTTTGTTTCTGTACACCCATTTTGCACCAACAACTGATCTATCTTTAGGCCTTGGTACAAGTTTCCACACTTTGTTTCTCTCAAATTCATTCAATTCCTCTTGCATTGCAATTATCCAATCAGGGTCTTGCAAGGCTTCCTCAATTTTCTTGGGTTCATTGTTTGTGATAAAACAGCTATAAAGACATTCATTTTGAGTGGTTGTTCTTGTTTGTACACCACTCTCAAGGTCACCAATTATTAAGTCAGAAGTGTGACCTCTTGTCCATTTTCTAACTGGTGGAAGATTGATTCTTGAACTAGAAGCTCCCCCTAAGTCATTTGCATCTTCTGTATTTAAGTGAAATTCAAATGAAGAGGCTCCCCCTAAATTGCTTGACTCTGTCAAGGGTTCAAAGTTGCTTGATCCAGACCCTGATAAGTTAGATTCTGAGGAATTTGACTCAGTCTGTCTAGACTCTGTCTGGTTAGACCCTGACCTGTTAGACTCTGAATCATTCAGAGTTGTATTTCCTAGCTCCCCCTCAGAATGTGCAGGTTCCTGTGTTGGATTAGGAGTTACTTGAGGGTCTTCATCCTCTTCTTCTTCATTTATCTCAGAACTTTTTAGATTTTCAAATTCCAGTGTAGTAGACTCTGACTCATCTTGCAATTCTGTAAAAAATTTATCATCAAATGCAACATGAATAGATTCCATAACAATTTTGGTTCTGAGATTAAACACTCTGAATGCTTTTGTGTTTGATGCATATCCAAGAAAAATTGATTCATCTGCTTTGGCTTCAAATTTGCTCAGATTTTCAGGATGTACTTTTAGTACATAACACTTGCATCCAAATATGTCAAAATGTTTCATACTTGGCTTCTTGTCCTTTATCATTTCATAGGGAGTCTTTCCATGCATATTTATTAAAGTACAGTTTTGAGTGAAACATGCAGTATTGACTGCCTCTGCCCAAAGATATACTGGTAGCTTAGACTCTGCCAGCATTGTTCTGGCAGCTTCTATGAGGGTTCTATTCTTTCTCTCCATAACTCCATTTTGTTGAGGAGTTCCTGGTGCAGAAAATTGTTGAGAAATTCCTTTTAATTCACAGTAGTCTTCCATGATTGAATTCTTGAATTCAGTAGCATTGTCCCTCCTTAGAACTCTAACTGTTTTCTTTGAATTTCTTTCCAGAAAAGTGATATGGTCTTTTATGTGTTGTGGAGCTTCATCCTTTGAATGTAGAAAGAAAACCCAAGTGAATCTTGTAAAATCATCTACAATAACAAGAGCATATTTCTTTTTATTAATAGACATAACATTTACTGGACTAAATAAATCAAGGTGCAATAAATAAAAGGGTTCAGAAATGGTGTTTATTGTCTTGCTCTTGAAGGATGATTTCTTTTGCTTTCCAAGTTGACATGCTTCACAGAGTCCATCTTGCACAAAATCAACCTGTGGTAATCCTCTTACAAGATTCTGTTAAACCAACTTTTTTAGTGTTTTAAAGTTGATATGTGACAGTTTTTTATGCCATTTCCAGCTTTCTTCAATTGAGGCCTTGCTATATAGACATGTGAGTTCACTGTGTATGCAATCCTCCAAGCTGGCTTCATAAATGTTACCATGTATGTGTCCTTTAAAAACCAGAATACCTGTTTCTTTGTGAGTCACAAGACACTCTTTGTTGTCAAAGCCAGTATGGTAACCTTTATCTCCTAGTTGACTTATGCTTATCAAATTGTGTCTTAAGCCATCAACTAGAGCTACTTGTTCGATGATGACATTCATAAGTACAATCTTGCCATATCCTAGTGTTTGTCCTTTGTTGCCATATCCAAAGGATACTTCTGGGCCAGCCATTTCCACAAAGTCTATAAGCAGGGATTTCTTTCTAGTCATGTGTCCTGAACATCCACTGTCCAGGATTAGGGTTACATTCTTTACCCTTGTTCCCTGCATACATAAAGCAACTAGTTAGTTGTTTTAGGGATCCAAACAGTTTTGGATCCTTTTCCTCTAACTTTAGGTAAAACAGGTTTAACAATTTTCACCTTTGATTTACCTGTCTCCTTTGCTTTTGACTCTAGTGGAGTCTTAACAGTGTCATACCAGCTTTTGTCAATAGATGATTTTAGCTCATAAAAATTGAAATACAATTCATGATAGTCTCTACACATATAAATAGAGTGAAATATGCTACCACAGTGATAACAGGGTTTTTGTGGAATGTAGTGACTTTTCAGAGTCTGTGGAAGACTAAACTCTGATTCTTTTTCAATTTTTTCTTTACAATCTATAGCTAAATGGTTGTGGTTGCCACATCTAAAACACTTTTATCTAGGAGCATTAAGATCCTTTTGATAATTATTTGCTTTATTAATGCCTTTTTTACCATTCCTATTTCTCCTAGTTTTGGTAGACTCTGATAAGTTCTATAGCCTTTCTTTTAACTTAGACTTAGGCAAGTTCCCTATGTTAACATTTTTCTTAGAGTTATTTGTTCCAGTTTCATCTGTCTTTTTGTCAACAACAAGGGGACTATTGACAGATGAGTTTGTGGTTTCAGTCTTTTCTTTAGGAGTCACAAACTTAACAGGAACAAATGTGCTTTTGTCTTTAGTCTTATTATCTTGGCTAGCTTCTGCATTGTTATCATTCTCAACAATAAGTCTTTTGCCTTGACTATTTTCATAGCCTAGACCAGCAGTTTGACAAACATTTTGGTTATTGAGAATTTCTTGAACTTTTCTACCAGAGTCTGTCCAGACTTTAAACTTAAGTCTTTCTTCTTCTAGTTCATTCTTAACATTGTCATAGGCTTTCAAAATTTCAGTGTAATTATGACTATTTTTCTCAGAATCCTTTTTGTATTGTTCCATTAATATTAACCCAGACTCTAAATGATCATTCCTTTTATTTAAGGTTAAATTTTCTTCTCTCAACCTTTCACTTTCACTAGTGAGAGACCTACATGTTGTCATTATTTTATTAACCTCACTTTGCACAATTTCTATGTCATTAGAGTCTAAGTTAATTAAGGATTCAGGAGTAAAGATTGATACCTAAGTTTTAGAGATGAGGGTTCTTTGGGAGATTGTGATTTTCTTGAGGAGGATGCTATCAATGCTAGATTTTCATAACCAATTTCATCCTCTGAGCTTAAATCTGCCCAACCCTTTCCTGTTCATAAAAGTTCTTTTCCTTGACTTTTTGACTTTCTGTATTCACTGGCAAAGTGCCCCAATATTCCACAGTTGAAACATTTAACCTTTGCTTTGTCAAGTTTGATTATAGTACTCTTGCTCTTTTCAGTCTTCTCATCTTCCTTCTTGAATGATGACCTTTTGCTAAATTTGTCAGTTCTTTTGTTAAATTTCATTCTTTTGAAAGTTTTGGCAAACATAGCCATCATTTGACTTAGATCAATCTCTTCATCAGAATCAGAGTTTGTGTCAGTAGACTCTAACTCCACAACAGTTTTACCCTTTTTTTCTTGAATCCATGATTCTTATTTCAGTGGGTTGTTCCTGTTATTCTTTTTCAGACTCCATTAAGAGTGCTACAGGTTTTGTCTTCACATACTTCTTATTCTTCCTCTGTTGCATCTCTAAATCATATGTCTTGAGCCTGCCATAAAATTCTTCTAGAGTTAGTTCATCCAAATCTCTAGCTTCCCTTATAGCTGTAGTCTTATTGTCCCACTCTTCATGAAGTGCTCTCAGAAACTTGGTGTTGGTATCTTCAGAATCATAAACCTTACCAAGCATAGCTATCTCATTCAAGAGTTTAGTAAACCTATCATACATCTCAGTAATAGATTCTCCAGATTTTACTTCAAAATACTCATACTCTTGAATTAGCAAAGACCTTGCATTTTTCTTGACATCTTTAGTTCCTTGACAGTGTACTTCAAGTTTTGTCCACATCTCCTTAGCAGTTTGACATGATATAACACAGTTTGTAAGAACAGAATCCAAACTGTTAAAGAGTATGTTTTTGACCTTTGCCTCCTTAAGAACATTCTCCTTGTCCTCTTTTGTCCATTCAGCCTTTGGTTTTTCAATGAAGTGTTCTTCAGTTACTTTTCCTTCTTCATTGATTTGAGGTACTAACTTTAAGGGCACATAGGGTCCTTCATGAATTCTTTCAAGATAGTCAGGGTTTGTTGCTTCCAGATGGTGCAGCTCTTAACCTTCCAGTGGGTAAACTCGTTTCTTTTGAGCATAGGAATCTTAGAATTGCCATCTTTGTTTCCAGACATCTTTGATCGATTTTAAACGTTAGGCTCTGATAGCAATTGTTTTCCCAGTTGCACAAGTAGAAGGGGGGGTTGAATACTTGTGTTCTTTTTATGCCTGATTTAAAACCAACTCGATATGAATTAAGAACAAAGATCAAACACAAAGATATGAATAAGTACTGTTTGTATTATTGATGATTAATTACAAAACTCTCCTAGGGTGTACAAAAACCCTAGCAGCTTCTCTGTGATTATCACAGCAACTCTCTCTATCTCTATGCTCTCACAAAATTTCACTCAGACAATTATGTTTCGACTTACACACCTTTAAAATTAGGTTACATAGTGTTTATATAGAGAGTTGCCTATCAACTAATAACAGAAAGATAAATTATAATAGGAATAGAATTCCAAATTATTAGTTGACAGTTTCCTTCTGCAATTCTTTTTCCTTCCCATAGCATATCTGTAATATATTTATCTTGATCTTCGAAGACTTTCCATTCCCATGATCCTCTTCCAAATTTAACTTTAACTATATAGACTCTGAAACCTTCAGACTCTGATGATCTTCAGACTCTGATAAATGTAGACTCTGATAGATCATAGACTCTAATAGTCTATAGACTCCGATCACCTTCCAGACTCTGATCTTCATGCAGACTCTGGTTTCATTTTCTTTCAGAAATTCTCCTAAGTACAAGTAACTTGAATGTTGACTATCTAGACTCTGATTATACATTTCAGAGACTAGAAAGACTTATTATAGATAAACCATGCTAGACCCTGTTCTAGTATTTTGTACATCATCAAATGAATATATTCCTAACAGCCCAAATAATCAATCTATTACAGAAGGGGGGTTAAATGTAATAGTACTAACTAATCGATGATGAACACAAGTATGTAGAATGGAATACTGTTTTGTATTAATAATGACCTTGAATACAAAAACTCTCTAAAGAAATAATGTTCTTAAGAGCTGATAGGTTACAATAATAATGCTTGAAAAATGTATATTTGATTATAACCTATCTCTGTGTTTATATAGACACAACTACACATGCAATTACAAAATAGATTATTATAAGAATAGCTTTAATAAGGTAATTTAGACTTGCACTCGAAATCCTTCTTACTATCCAAATCAGATTCTGATTTGTCTGTTTCCTTTTCTGATAAACTCTGAAGTTAATCTCTGTCGGTTTGTCATTCTCTGATTTGAGCATTCTCTATTAGAGTAAACTCTGATTGAGTATTCTCTAATAGAGTAAACTCTGACCGACAACTTCCTTAATCTCTGAAGACGTTAGCATAAACTCTGTTTGATATTTTCTAACAATCATCAGTGTTTGCATTCCTAACATAAATTTAACTAATAAATTTATTTAAATTAAATTTATTAAATAAATTTATTTAAATTAAGTTTATAAAATAAACCTTTTCAAGTTTAAATAATAAACCAATTTAAATTAAATTTATAAAATAAATTTATTTAAATAATATTTATAAAATAAATTTATCTAAATTTGGTATTATAAGATAAATTTATTTAAATAATTTTAAATAATAAAAATAAATCTATTTAAATTTAGAGAATAATTTTTTTTAATTTAAATATATAAAATAAACTTATTTAAATTATGTTTATAAAATAAACTTTTTCAAGTTTAAATAATAAAATCATTTAAATAAATTCACAAAATAAATTTATTTTATTTAACATTTATAAAATAAATATAGCTAAATTTAAATTTATAAAATAAAATTATCTAAACAAATTTAAATTATAAAAGTAAATCTATTTAAATTTAAAGAATGTTACAGATTAAAAACGAGGTATTTTTAATACACAATTAATGTTAGGGTTTGGGGGAGCTTCAAGCTTTAATGGCTGCATTAACGTATCGTGACTAACTCGGATCCTCGTTAACTGCCTACGTATCTCTGTTGTGTTTAGAGAATCAAGCCTAAACTTAGTTCTAATGTTGAGGGGTTAGGCCCTTTATATAGGCGCACGAGGGACTTGGAGTTAGATTAGGATTAGGAGACTTGGAGGCCAAGTCTCCTAGTGACAAGGTTGTTGAAACCTCTTAGGAATGAGAGTCCTCGTTGGACTCTAGCAGGTGAGGTTTATCTTCGAGATTGGGCTTCTACAGCCTTCCATAGATGAGGGGTCTCGTAGGACTCTTCAAGCCTTTAATTGAGGCTTTATTAATTAATTACGAAATTAATTAATAAATATGGTTTCCAGATCCTTCTAGGATGAGGGCCTTCAACAGGCTTCTTGGCCCTTTACTGAGCCTTTATTAATTAATTATGAAATTAATTAATAACAAAGGCTTAATGGGCCTATGACTTCAACAGAGCTTGTGGGCTGGACTTACAAATCCAGTTGATCTTAGGATTTATTTTCCTTGTTCGTTTCAAGGGCCCAAGCCTATGGACCATGCTAGGTCTAAATAATAAATGCTATATTTATTATTTCCGTAGTGCTATTCTTTATCCATATCATTTGCCCCCCAACTTTTGAGAAAACTTCGTGAGTTTTCGTAAAAGTTTTACAAAGGGTTTTTAGTGCCTTATCGGGATTTTGACTTATTTCAGTCAATTTTATCTCGACTTTTGGGCTTAGGCCTTTTCATTATTAATCCTTTCAAAGAATTAATATTATATAAACTGGTCTCCTAAGGACTTTTACTCGTAGCTAATTTGCCAAAGATATTTTTTTGCATTTCTGCCATAAATCGACCAGGATCGAGGTCGATTTTCGACCTCTAAAACCCTCGAGGTCGAATCGTGAGTTTCAGGTCGAATTAGGCCTCAATTATCCTTGTGGTCGAAATAATGCCTTGAGGTCGATTTTCGACCTCATTTGAGGTCAATTTAGGCCTAAAAGAATACTCGAGGTCAAAACCTATAAGTGAGGTCGATCTCGACCTCGATTGAAGTCGATTTTAGGTCTCAAAAAAACCTTTGAAGTCGAACTGTGTGATCGAAGTCGATTTCGACCTCGATTGAGGTCGATTTTGGCTTCAAAACTCCTTGAGGTCGAGACAAGGAATGAAGTCAATTTCGACCTCGATTGAGGTCAGATAGGCGTTCATGGCTTTTTGAAGTCGAAACTTAATTCTGGGATCGAATTCGACCTCGTTGAGGTCGAATTTAAAGATCAATTATCCATTGTAGTCGACTAGTTGTAATGATTGATTTTTGACCTCATTTGAAGTCGATTGGTGCTTTGAGATCGAAAAGGCCACCTTGGCTTGGGCTTCATTTTCGACCTCGATTGAGGTCGAACTATGCCTCAAATTACCTTGAGTTCGAAAAATAATCGAGGACGATTATCGATCTCATTTGAAGTCGAATTTGATTAAAAGTTTGTATAGGCCTTATAGGCTTTATCTTCATTTCGACCTCGATTGTAACGCCCCCAAATCCGGGGTCAGGGATTTGAGTCGCCACGTCACCATCCAATCATTTACAACCTGCAATTACTCAATACTCCAATAACACACATCATAGACCCCTCTGAAAGGCATAGGTGTACTAACTTGTAACACTTAATTATTTTGTAACTCAACTAAGTAAAAGATAAAACAACAGCAAAACAAGAGAAACTGAAGAAGCACATGGAATCAATCAACTGAAGAAATGGTAATGATACTTGGTAACTACAAGTAACTAATTTGGTTAATCAAGGATGCATAAGTGAGAAGAAGTTCAATCTGAGTATTGCTCATGCCCTAACTTATCTAATGGAGAATCAAATTAATGTCAAGGAAGTATCAAGAAGGCCAAAGTGATTTCATGTAATGTATATCAACATCTGGATAATGTAAAGGTTAATCAACAAATGAGAACTGACATTCAGAAGCAAGAACCCCTACAAGACTAGTCACTTATGAACCAGACCATTGCATCAAGTGTCAGGACATTGGAGGCAAGTTCGTGTCAGTAATAGAAGATCTCATTTGAATTGAGTGAGGAAAAGAAATTGAAGAAGCTAAGGAAACTTGCTCACAAAGGTTAATTCTCAATTAGTCACTAAAGAAGGTCAACATTGGATGTGTGCATATTTGCCAAGGCAAATGTCGATCCACAGCAGATCGAGATGCGGATCGAGATTTACAAGTGAAGTAAAACACTGCAAAGGCAAATCTCGATCCAGGCGATAGATCGAGATCGAGATTCTCCCAGATCGAGATCGAGATTTTCACAGATCGAGATCGAGATTTTCCCAGATCGAGATCGAGATTTTCACAGATCGAGATCGAGATGGGTCCAGGCGAAGATCGAGATGCGGGTAGAAATGTAACATTTAATGTTCAAGGGACAAGTGGCTTATTGTGAACGGTTGATCCAGAGTTGTTGGGAAAGTACTTTTTGTTGTCGAAGTCCTGATTAGGCCACGTACACAAAAAGGACAAGATCAAGACTACATGACATTATAAAAGCAGCACTTTGTTTTTATTTTTAGAAGTAACTTGTATCTCTGTATTTTAAACAATAATTTTTAAGAGAGAGCATTTACTGTAAAACAAAAAGTGAGAGAGAGAGGATCAGTTGAATCTAGCTTTAATTGCGGTATTTATTGTTCAACTGATCATGATGCTTTTATGAATGTTGTAGCAAATCCATCAATGAATATAATGATATATTCTTGAAATTCTGAGTCATCATTTATTACTTGCACATTGTTTATTCTCTCATAAATTTTAAACAGTTGTATTCACCCCCCCCTCTACAACACTTTGGACCTAACAATTGGTATCAGAGCTTCTGTTAAACACATCTAACAGAGATCCTACTGTGTTGTTTGAGTTGGTTCTTGAAAATCCCAGATCTATTTTTTCCTTGAAGTTTGTGCCGAAAGTTTTTATTTGTTTCTTCTTAAAAAAAATTATCGTAGATCTAAAAAGTTCTGAGCCATGGTGTAAGGAATACTTGTACAAAATTCCAAAATACTGTACTTTAGAGCTTTGTGGATTTTCTTGTGGTCAAAACTGGAATCAACTGATTGGCTAAACAAAAAGGACAATTTCGAACTTCTGTCAACTAGAAAGTGGACACCTTTTTGTTTGGACTTGAAAAATTGTGGACCCTGCTACTGTTCCTGTGATTAAAACTAACTTGCTTGAATCTTAAGTGCAGAATCCGTTGGATATTAATTGTTGGACATTTAAAGTGAGATAATTAATTTTTCAAGTAAATACAATTTATTGTAATTTGAAAAGTGTATTATCTTAATTTTAAACTTTATTAAAATGGCCGCCGCACACAGATTTAAGATACCTCCGTTTGATGCACAACATTATGACGAATGGACCGGAAGGATGAAAGCTTACCTTGAATCAATAAACAAGGTATACTTGAGAATATTGGAAAACGGTCCATACATACCCATGAGAATTGAGCCAGAGCGAATGGAAGGAGGGATACTAATTCCATCCCGGTCTGTTCCTAAAGAGGAAATGGAGTTTTCAGACGCAGATAAGGAATTGGTTGGTATGGATGCGTCATTACGCAACGTCATAATTGAATCCCTAAACTCAGAGTACTATGTTCAAATAAAGGGATTAAAAACAGCTAAAGCCATGTGGGATAAACTGGCTGTGGTGATGGAGGGGACCGAGGAAGTTAGAGATAATCACAAACGCATTCTGATATCTGAATATGAATCGTTCAGATGCGAACGAGGAGAAAGCGTAGCAGATGTTTACAAACGTTACAGTAAATTGCTTATAGAGCTGAGTATAAGAGATAAAGTCTATCCACTAGCAGATTCAAATATCAAGTTTCTCTTGAATTTGCCTAAACATCTGGAACACAGGATCACTGCCATTCGAGAGTCAAGAGACTTGAAAAATACTTCTCTGGAAAAGCTGTATGGTGTTTTGAAGACCTACGAGCTGGAGCAGGAACAAAATGACAGAAGAAGATCCTACAATAGTGGAGAAAACAAAGCGGTAAGTGAGTCTGGACTTGTAGCTGAAGAATCTGCTGTAAAGGCACTTGCAGCTGTCTCATTGAAAAATGCTAATCCTGAAAGGGTGGTATTAGACATTGAAGATCCATCCGAAGAAAGTGAGGATGAATACTATACCCTTGAAGAGCTGGACAAATTAGAAGACAAGTCATATGCTTGTATTGCTCGAGAATTTGCTCATATCAGCTTCAGGAAGCAAAGAAGTGGTAAAGGACGATTTGGTAGTTCTTTCAGCCGAAGAGGCAGGAGAGGCAGTAGTGTAAGTGGTAGTGGAAGTTACAGCGGTCGGAGTAGCACATCTGGTAGTGGCTACAGACCTAACCTGGTAGACAAGAACAAGTTCAGATGCTACAACTGCAATGAATTGGGGCACTTCGCAACAGAGTGCAAGAAGCCCAAGTACGTTCATCCCAAGGAATCCTATGCTGATTTGAAAAAGAAATATGATGCCTTGGTTAGCAAGCAACAGAAGGGAAGCCGGGCGTATGTTGTGACTGAAGGGAAGGGTTGGGACGAGTCTGATGAAGATGAAGATCAGGAGCTATGCAACTTTGCTTTAATGGCAAAATCTTCAGAACAATCAGAGGTACCAATTCTAACCGTAAATGAAATGTCTATTCCTGAGTACCAAAATGAATTAGCTGCCATGACTAAAGATATGTACAATCTCCAACTTAATCTAATTGCTGTTAATGAGGAAAATGCTAAACTCTCCCTTAAGAATAGACTTCTCGAGGCCAGGGTAGAGGAATTAGAATCAGGAGAAAGTAAGGAAAGGCAGTTAATGAATCAGGTAGATGTTTTAGAACACAAGCTTAAGATTAGGGAAGACCTTAACGAAGAACTTAAAAATGAATTAGCTGAGCTTAAAGTAACATGTAAATCTTTTGAAGAAGCCGCTAATAAAGTTTTCGTAGAAAGGGACATGTACATGAAACTGGCAGGCAAGAGCAAAAATGAAAAAGTTAACATAGGACTTGACTACACACAGAAAAAGAAAAATAGGGCTGCTGAGTTGTTAGAGCCAGTGTTAGTCAAAGAAAATGTGCCTGAGGTTTTAATGGATGTTAGAAAACCTATCTTTAAACATTTTGAGCCTAGGACCATAGATCCTGTTGCTACTGAAATTGAACATGAGATTAAAATTGAAAGAGATTCAGAAGAAAAAGTAGTAGAACCTACAACTTCTAAAAGAGCTAGTAAGATTGCTTATGCTAAGAGAGGTGTAGGAACCAAGGAGGCTAAGACGGTGTCATATAAACAATGGGTAGCAGGGTCAGACCAAATGAAAGCACCTGTAAAGGCAGTTAAAACTGAACCTGCATCTGTATCTACATCTACACGAGCTAGAAAAGCATGCTATATCTGTAATCAAACTGATCATTTGTCTTACTATTGCCCGTTCTATGTAGAGGAAGAAAAATCTGTTGGTTGTAATACCATGCCTGCAACTACTGCTTTGCCTAACATGCATGCAAATCATGCTAAATGCAATCATCCTAATTGTATGCCATGTGCTGTAAACATCATGCATGCTTATTTTAATTTAATGAATACTGCTAGTGCATCTGTTGAACATACATCTAGTAGTGGTAAGAAAAAGCATGTGGGGTCAAAAACTAAGACTTCAAGTCCTCCTAAAGTTAGGAGTGACCAGTCTACTTCCAAACATGACAAACCAGTCAAGGTTGACAAGGGAAAAGACAAAGTCAAGATGAATGCCCCTGATGGCATCAAGGCAAAGCCTTCTGTATCTGAAAAGAAAAAGGAAATTATTGATGCCGGGCCCAAACATCATTGGGTTCCGAAGAACACCTAACCTTTCTGGATTTGCAGGGCAGTGTACAGGAAAAGAGTAAAGTCATATGGGTGCTGGACAGTGGAGCATCGAGGCATATGACCGGCAATAAGTCCCTGCTAACAGATTTGGTGTTGAGAGCCGGCTCCGTGGTTACTTTTGGAGATAACAGCAAAGGTTACACCAGGGGATATGGCAAGATCGTTTGTGGAAATGTTATCATTGAGGATGTATCTTTTGTGGAAGGATTGCGACATAATCTTCTCAGCGTTAGTCAGTTCACCGACAAGGGTTTTGACGTCAACTTTGGGAAGCATGATTGTTCGATTCGAAGCAAAAAGGATGGAAGCCTTGCTCTCAAAGGAGTAAGGAAGTCAAATTTGTTCATAGCTGACATGAATTCTGCTGATCAGTCTGAAGTCACGTGTTTCTACAGCAAGGCTTCTGCTGATGAAAGTTGGCTATGGCATAAAAGATTATCTCACCTGAACTTTAAAGCAATGAATAATCTCGTAAGAAGAGAATTGGTGAGAGGGCTGCCGCAGATGGAGTTCACTCCAGATGGACTCTGCGAAGCATGTGAGATGGGAAAATCAAAAAGAGCCTCGCATAAGGATAAACAAGTGAATAGCATTACCGAGCCCCTACAACTCCTTCACATGGATTTGTTTGGACCTGTTAATGTTATGTCAATGTCAAGGAAAAGATATGCGCTGGTAATTGTCGATGACTTTTCCAAATACACATGGGTGAAGTTTGTGACATCGAAAGATGAAGTGCCACATGAGATCATTAGACATGTACTGGTAATTGAAAACGTAGCAAGTCTGACTGTGAAGACTATCCGATCCGACAATGGGACAGAATTCAAGAACTCAGTGTTAATGGATTTCTGCATATCTAAAGGGATCAGACGACAGTATTCAGCACCGAGAACACCACAGCAAAATGGGGTGGTAGAAAGGAAGAACAGGACACTGGTTGAAGCAGCTAGGACAATGCTGTATGAGTCAAAACTTCCTTTATATTTTTGGGCTGAAGCAGTTAACACGGCTTGTTATACACAGAACAGAACCCTGATTATAAAGGACCATAATGAGACGCCGTATTACATGATGAATAAACGAAAACCATCTATCAAGTACTTTCACGTATTTGGTGCCAAATGCTTTGTGTTAAGAGACAATGCACAACTTGGAAAGTTTGATGCCAAAGCAGATGAAGGGTTTTTCATTGGATATTCTCTTGAAGTAGTAGCAGCGTACAGGGTGTTTGTGCTTAATGATCGCAAGGTGGTTGAAAGCCTTAATGTCACATTCGACGACTCAAGGCTCCCTTCTATACAAAAAGAAGATAGTGAGCCCACTTCCCTAAGATTTGAAAATATGGATGTTGATGAATTGGATACAGTTCCTGAGTCAGTAGTGCAGGGTAGTGATCCAACTATAAATAATGAAATTAATCAAGAGTCTAGTGTTTCGCAAACTCAAAACACTAGGACTGAGGGATCACCTTCCGTCAGACCTGGTACTAACTCAGGGGGAGTCAGTATGCACTCAGGGGGAGCAGCTCACTCAGGTGGAGCCAGTACTAGCTCAAGGGAAGCTAGTGAAAGTGCTTCTAGACTAAGTCACTTTCACTTACAAGATCAAGCTGAATCATCAAGAACATTTGCTAGGGATCGCACTTGGAACAAGGACCATCCGTTCGAGCTAATTATTGGTGATCCAGAGGCCGGAGTGACTACTAGAGGAAAAGCTAGAGCTGAAATTGCCACTGAGAATGAATGTCTATATTCAGTGTTCCTTTCCCAGATAGAACCTAAAGTGGTGGAAGAAGCTCTAGATGACGCTGATTGGGTGATTGCTATGCAAGAGGAACTCAATCAGTTTGAAAGGCAGAAGGTGTGGAAGCTGGTACCCAGACCAAAGAATAGATCTGTTGTTGGGACAAAATGGGTATTCAGGAACAAGCTGGATGAAGACGGACGTGTAACACGAAATAAAGCTCGCCTGGTTGCTAAGGGTTATACTCAAAGAGAAGGAATTGATTATGATGAAACCTATGCACCAGTAGCAAGGCTAGAAGCAGTAAGGATGTTCTTGGCATTCGCAGCACATCATGGTTTTAAAGTCTATCAAATGGATGTCAAGAGTGCATTCTTAAACGGTGAACTGGATGAAGAGGTGTATGTCGAGCAACCTCCCGGGTTTATCGATATCAAATATTGTGATTATGTTTATCGACTCTTCAAATCAGTATATGGCCTTAAGCAGTCTCCGCGGAAGTGGTATGAAACTCTGTCAGACTTCTTACTAGAAAGTGGTTTTACAAGAGGAGTAATCGACAAGACGCTTTTCTACAAGAAATGCAAAGATGATCTAATAATGGTGCAAGTATATGTGGATGACATTATCTTTGGGTCTGCAAATGAGAAGCTGTGTGCTAAATTCGCTAAGTTAATGCAATCAAGGTATGAGATGAGCATGATGGGAGAGCTGACGTTCTTTCTGGGCATTCAAGTTAGTCAGAAGAAGGACGGAATATTTATCTGCCAGACCAAGTACATTCATGATCTATTGAAGAAGTATGGTCTCCAAGATGTATCACAAGCAAAGACTCCTATGACAACAGCCACGAAACTTGACGAGGACAAATCGGGTAAACCTGTAGACATCTCAAGCTATC
The DNA here is from genome assembly GCA_028671895.1 of Oenanthe sinensis. NCBI lineage: Eukaryota > Viridiplantae > Streptophyta > Magnoliopsida > Apiales > Apiaceae > Oenanthe > Oenanthe sinensis. The sequence continues at coordinate 21,914,161 of CM053807.1, forward strand.
GAGGTATGATCGGCTCACTTTTGTATTTAACTGCTAGTAGACCTGATATTATGTTCTCTACATGCTTATGTGCAAGGTTCCAAGCGGATCCTAGAGAGTCACATCTCATAGCCGTAAAGCGCATTTTTAGGTATCTCAAGGGAACATCAAATCTCGGGATTTGGTACCCAAGAGATACAGGGTTTAATCTTGTTGGCTATTCGGATTCAGATTACGCAGGTTGTAGAATAGATAGGAAGAGTACTTCAGGAAGCTGTCAGTTCCTTGGAAGAAGGTTGGTGTCTTGGCAAAGCAAGAAACAACACACAGTATCTACCTCGACAGCTGAAGCAGAATATATTGCTGCTGGAAGCTGTGTGGCCCAGATACTGTGGATGAAGAACCAACTCAAGGACTACGGTGTGGAAGTATCTAAGATTCCTATCATGTGTGACAACACAAGTGCTATTGCAATGACCAACAATCCTGTGGATCACTCAAGGACCAAGCATATTGACATCAGGTATCATTTTATTAGAGAGCATGTAGAAAATGGAACTGTAGAGTTGCATTTTGTGTCTACTGAACGTCAAATAGCAGATATATTCACTAAACCCCTAGACGAATCAACATTTTCTAGATTGGTTGGTGAATTAGGGATGCTTAACACCTGTTAGTTTTGCTACCTATCTGTTATAATTCAGCTTGTGTACATATTATTGTTATTCATGAATATTCATAATTAATAATGTGTACTTAACTTCATAAATGTATGTGTTGCATATCATAAGGAGTTAGAAAGTTTCATGACATTAATCTTGTGCTGATCTGTATATCATTATGGTTAGTGTCTAAATGAAGTAATGAGAAATTTTCTATGGCAAATCTCGATCCATCCACATCAAGATCGACATCGAGATGTAGATCGAGATGCGGATCGAGATCGACATCCAGATCGACATCTAGATGTAGATCGAGATGCGGATCGAGATCGACATCCAGATCGACATCTAGATGTAGATCGAGATGCGGATCGAGATCGACATCTAGATCGACATCTAGATGAGGATCGAGATGCGGATCTCGAGATCGAGATGTGACGTGTCTTTTCAGTCATTTTTTTTAGGCGTGCAGGTATATATTATAGCATTAAAAAGGCTGTTCATTATTTACATTAACTTTCTTTCTCTCCAAAAGCTTAAGCTCTTCATATACACTCGCGTATACATACATTACATCAAGTTTTCTTGTGATTTTCTTAAACAAAAATCACTAACTGTTACTTAAAAGCATCAATAACTAAAACGAAACTCTGCTAAAATTTTGTTTACAACTGTTGAACTTCTTGCGTTGTTTTTATCGTTATTACTGTTCTTGTAATTAGTTCTTTAGTTTTCTTCTTCATTCGAGTGAGTTTGGTTTTTGTTTCGTGCTTTCTTATTCTTAAGTACTTTTGTGTTCTTGAGCAAAATAGTTGTGAGTACTACTGGTTAATCCTTAAAGTGCAACTTTACCGCCGTGTTTGTGATTTTTTTCTGGAAAAATAATTTATTTTGTAACGGCTGTTCACTTTAATTTTCGAAAACTCAACCGTCAATCATTAGTGGGGAGTTAAGTGGTCATTAGTGGGCAGTTAATTTGTTTTAATTTGTGTCACTAATTACGTGGGGTAATTAGTGGGGTTCGTGTACGTTTTTTTTGTTGTTTAAATTTAGAACTTGTTCTCTAAAAATTTCCATTGCCAAACCATTTCAGAACATTTCTTTTCTCCAACACAACTTTAAAATGGCAAACCCAAATTTCACAATTCCCAAGACCAACTTTGTTAATCTCTCTGCTGATCGAGCAACTGGTAGATTTATTCACTATCAGTTCTGGATTGAATCCCTCAACAACACATCAATCATAAGTCACGCGTTAACCGCCTCTCCCATCCTGAATGTCGAAGCCCTTCAAGCTGCTTACTCTACACTAGAGATTCAGGGTGGAAAAGCCAATCCAACAGGACTATCCTTTACTATTGGTGGTGTCAAATATGAAGTCAGTCTGCGGAAGTTCAATGAGTTACTCGGGCTTCCTACAGAAGATTATGCTCCGGAACCCACTATGGAGGATATGTTGCAATTATTCACGGAGATAGGTTGTCGCCCTCCCACGGGTCCTATCAAGGTAACAAAGGTTAACACCGGTATGCTACCAGCTGAGTGGGATTATGTAGTTCAGGCCATTCAGCGCTGCATGTTCCCAAAAGACAAAGACTACAGGCCAATGAACAACAGCTGCCGGGTAATACTATATGGAGTGGCAAACAACAGGAGAGTGAATGTGGGCAAACATCTGTTGATTCAGTTACATGAGAGGTGGGCATTGGAGAAAAATGCCTCAAGGAATCCAGAAGATGGTCCAGTCAAATGCTGGATGCCAAGATTTCTTCAGATTGTTCTGGATGACGTCCTTTCAGAGGAACACAGAAGAATATTTCAAGGCTCTGAAAGGATGGCATGTTTTGATATGACTCTAAAGAGTATCTCCACCATGGAAACCCAGCAAAAGTCAAGACTTTTTGAGTTGCGCCTGACTCCGTACTTCCAGGATCTGCAAGATGAGTATGCTAGGAGGCATGTTTCTCAGTTTACTGCAGTAGAAGCTGAGAGTAGCGGTAACGAAGCTGAAGGTGGAGATCCAGTGCCTAGAACTTTGGAACAAGCAAGAATGGATGTTGATATGGCCGAGGCAAATGTTGCAGAAGCTGGAGCTGACAAGGATGACGATCTTCTTAGTCAGGTACCTATTCTTGCTAATCTTGATCAATCATCAATTCAACCTGTTTTCTACAGCCGTGGGCCTGAAAACCCCCAGGCTCTATCCCAGGCTGCAAGCCCTTCTGTTCATAAACGTTCAGCCAGCCCTAAAACTGGTGATAAAAGGAAGGCAAGCTTATCTGAGTCGAGTGATTCGAGTGGAGGGAGTGTAGGAGTTGAGAGAGTAGTCACTTCAGCAGCTCTGCCACCTTCAAAGAAGCAAAAGGTGGATTCAAACCCAGTGGCAACTGCACAACCTGTTAAGGCTAGTTCACCTCTCACAGCCACCACACCTCACGCTGGTGGCTCTCCTCTCCAAATCATTTCAACACATTCGCACTCGCCTAGGCATGTTGGTGAGAGTCAAGAAGGGGGTCCAGCTCAACAGCCAATAGGAGCTGGCCCTACCTTCCCTGAGTTGTCCGCTCAGGGCTCTTTGAGCAATTTCTCGGAAGGGGAATGGCAAACTGAGACTAGCACTTCTGATACTAGTATCTCAGGCAGTTTTAATGAGGAAGAGTCTGTCGAATCCAGTACGGATGACGCTTCCTCATCTAAATCAGAAAACAAGTTGCTTGCAGAGCAACGACATCTGGTGACTGGTGGGTCTACGCCTCCAGAACAGCCCAGCGAACCAGAAAAGGTTCTAAGTGAACAAGGGGATGACATGGTCATAACGTCATCTCCCGTCGTAGACACAGCGCTTAAAGGCTCAGTCTCACTGACCGATATCGCCGACCAACTCACCGCTAGTCCCCAGCGATTAGTGGATGAGGCTCTAGTACTGTTAGGCTCTAAACACGAGGGAGAGACAGGGAGAGTAGATCCCTTCTTTTTAGGGATCTTGAGTGAAACAGAACCCGGCGAGAGTAAACAGTCTAACCCAAGCCAAACACCGTCCCCCAAATTGCAGGATCTAGTGAAGAAAGTGGAGGCTTTGGAGGCTGGAGTTGCTGGTGTTACTGCTGCTGTCTCTTCTCACTCTGGAAGATTGGAGGTTGGAGCTCAGTTCATGGAGAACCTGATTGCCATCCAAAATCAGATGATTGACAAGATAAACAATCTCGGATTGGCACAGGTGGAGGTCAGGAGGTCAGTAGATGATGTCACTTATGGCATGTCTCAGGTTTGGACGAAACTGCATGAACTACTTGATGCTGTCTTTGGACGTAACAAGGATGGACCTGGTCCTTCAACTGGTGGTGGTGGTGACGATAATAATGATGATGATGCTCCTGATGAGGATAACACACCTAAGGGGGAGAAAGAGGATCAGGGTCTGAAAAAGCTGACTAGTAAGGGTCCGGTGATCGAGTCCTCAAACAAATCTGGTGAAAAGGTGGAGGAGGCTCAACCGGCTCTTAAGGACAAAGGCAAGCAGAAGATGGTAGCTGAAGAAGAAGCTGAGAAAGAAACACCTCTTGTTGATACATTTATGGGAGACTTTATTGAAGATTCTGACGATGACGAGATGGATGTAGAAGCCTTAGTGGCAAGGAGGTCGAGACTCGAGCAACGAGCAAGAGAATGGGAACAAGAAAGAGGTCTAAATCCTGGCGGATCTGGCGCAGGAGTTGCAGGTGATGCAGGAGACCACTCGGTTGCTGACGAGCATGTTCCAGAAGAAGAAGTTGATGAAGCGGAGATGCAAGGAGAGATTTTCAGGGAAGCCAGAGAAAGAGTAAATGAAGAAATTCTACAAGGGATAGTTGAAAAAGAACTAATGGCAAAGGAGAAGAGAGCGGCTCAGAAAACTCAGCATGAGTTTGAAATGAAAAAGATCAATGATCCTAAGGTCCAGGCTGACATAAGGAGGGAAGGTCCCGAGTGGGACAAGGCTAGAGAAGCCTTAGCTGGACCAAGAGCCTATGCTCATGACTCAGGAAGATTGAGCTTTCTTCTTCATAAGCTAGAAAATCTAAACCCTGGGCTGCTGAATTATCTAAATTGCATAAGACAGGGATGCACCTCCGTACAAGTCATATTCAAGGAGAAGGCATGGAATCTGATGATCACTTGGACACCCATAACAAAAATCGGGCCGTGTATGGTCGATGAAGCTTTCTTCCATGAAAGGGGTGCAAGTGAACTGGTAGAATTCGCTCACAAGGTAGACACCTCTGTCAAGACTGGAGTGCTGTTTAAGGAGAAATTGTTGAAGATGGCTGAAGACAGAGGGGTTGACATCATTCTAAATCCCTACCAGATCAGATATGTCCATGACAAGGTCTTGAGGATCGTAAATCTGCATGATTCGAAACTAACTCCGAGCGGAAATGTGCTGAAGGCAGTTGCAAAGCTAGTTCTCTCTAAGGGTTTTCTAACAAAGGAAAAGAAGCTGGTGGCTAAGGACTTGGAGAAGCTGATAAGAAGGCAAGATTCTAGATACAAGTTGCCTGAAGCTACACTACCAGTGGTTAAGAAGGAACCTGAAGACTATGCATTCGAGCTGCAAAACGAGGCAATAAGAGAGCATGTGCAAAGATACGGAGATCCAAGGATAGACATTCCAGAAGAAGGGGAAATAAGAAAGGAAGCTAGTGCAGTGGTTAGTGCAAATGTCAAGTTTGTCAAGAGCAAAGCTGAGAATGAGAATGATCTGCTGATCTATACAGACAAGCATAAGGTGGAAACCATCATTGAAATCAAGTACGACATCTTTGCAGAACACAGTCATGAAACACTGTGTAGTATAAGAGAATTGATTGAGGAGATGGATGATATTGACGAGTTTGATCAGGATTATCTGAGGGTCACGTTTGATAACTTCTGTAAGAGAAGACAACAACTTGATATTCAGAGGCTACAGCAATGCACCACCGCTATTGTCATTGGATACCCTAAGCAGCTGGTCATACGGAAGAAAGGGGAAAAGGGGTACCCTGACAAAGTCACAAAGCTGAGGTTTGAAGACATTCCCACGAAGCTTACCACTCGCAGCATGGTTGAAAGGTGGTTGAGGTTGTTTCGAAATTACAAGATCAGAAATCATGTGGAAGCAGAAGGACTTAATCTTCTCAAGAAAAGAATGGATGAAGTCTGCAACCCTGAGTTCATGAAGAAAGAAAAAGCAGCCAAGAAGAAAGCTCGTGAGGAAGAGGAGCGCAAGAAATAAAAGTTTTAATGTATCATGCTTGTAATGTTTCTTTGCGTTATAATTTGTTTTCTTGTTTTCCTGCATTGTAAAAATATATTATCTGTTGTCTTGTGTAGTGTAAGGTAGAAGTTAGTTAGCTAAGTGTCTTGAAACTGGTTTATATAAGGCATCAATTATTTCGCGAAGTTCGGCGGTGGTAATACTGCTAAAAGGACTTCAGAAGGATAATTGAAGATTGAGTGGACCGTGCTCTTAAAGTACTTAGAGAAAATCTCTAGAAGAGCATGAAGCCATTTAATCGAGCCAACAGGTGTCCAATTTTGGCACTTGAAGTATCAGTAATAGACATGAAGTTAATTAATCAAGCCAAGCATTATGCAAGTTGACATGATCTTTTATGAATGTTATTTTATCTTTTTCAGTCCCTGTTTAGTTGAGTTATCCTCATTGTGAATTTGGTTGTCATTGTTAGACAATCAAATAGGGGGAGATTGAAAGGCATAGGTGTACTAACTTGTAACACTTAATTATTTTGTAACTCAACTAAGTAAAAGATAAAACAACAGCAAAACAAGAGAAACTGAAGAAGCACATGGAATCAATCAACTGAAGAAATGGTAATGATACTTGGTAACTACAAGTAACTAATTTGGTTAATCAAGGATGCATAAGTGAGAAGAAGTTCAATCTGAGTATTGCTCATGCCCTAACTTATCTAATGGAGAATCAAATTAATGTCAAGGAAGTATCAAGAAGGCCAAAGTGATTTCATGTAATGTATATCAACATCTGGATAATGTAAAGGTTAATCAACAAATGAGAACTGACATTCAGAAGCAAGAACCCCTACAAGACTAGTCACTTATGAACCAGACCATTGCATCAAGTGTCAGGACATTGGAGGCAAGTTCGTGTCAGTAATAGAAGATCTCATTTGAATTGAGTGAGGAAAAGAAATTGAAGAAGCTAAGGAAACTTGCTCACAAAGGTTAATTCTCAATTAGTCACTAAAGAAGGTCAACATTGGATGTGTGCATATTTGCCAAGGCAAATGTCGATCCACAGCAGATCGAGATGCGGATCGAGATTTACAAGTGAAGTAAAACACTGCAAAGGCAAATCTCGATCCAGGCGATAGATCGAGATCGAGATTCTCCCAGATCGAGATCGAGATTTTCACAGATCGAGATCGAGATTTTCCCAGATCGAGATCGAGATTTTCACAGATCGAGATCGAGATGGGTCCAGGCGAAGATCGAGATGCGGGTAGAAATGTAACATTTAATGTTCAAGGGACAAGTGGCTTATTGTGAACGGTTGATCCAGAGTTGTTGGGAAAGTACTTTTTGTTGTCGAAGTCCTGATTAGGCCACGTACACAAAAAGGACAAGATCAAGACTACATGACATTATAAAAGCAGCACTTTGTTTTTATTTTTAGAAGTAACTTGTATCTCTGTATTTTAAACAATAATTTTTAAGAGAGAGCATTTACTGTAAAACAAAAAGTGAGAGAGAGAGGATCAGTTGAATCTAGCTTTAATTGCGGTATTTATTGTTCAACTGATCATGATGCTTTTATGAATGTTGTAGCAAATCCATCAATGAATATAATGATATATTCTTGAAATTCTGAGTCATCATTTATTACTTGCACATTGTTTATTCTCTCATAAATTTTAAACAGTTGTATTCACCCCCCCCCTCTACAACACTTTGGACCTAACACCCTCTCACACACACACACAAGTTATAGTCTTAGAAACGATACACAAGAAGTATCATTAGTTATTACAAACCAAATGTACTTATCCAGGATCTCAAGCTATCAACGATAACCCCTACCTGAAGTAACATTAATAACTAGATCAATACTGAAAACCTAATCAACTTACTCCTGCGGAATCATTCTGAACTGAACCACCTCAAAGGTGAATCTCTTACTTCTTTTCCTTGAAGTATGGAGCCAATCGGGTGTATTATCACTTTCTCTGAAAAATTTAATATAAAGCAAGAATGAGCGAAAGAACGCTCAGCAAATTATCCACCCAATTATCTATGTGACTCTCATCTAAGAATATGATAATCACTACTATCTCAATAGTATAACATAGGTTACCGGTTTAGGGTAAGCATATCAAAGTATCTCTCGACGATACAAATAGTCAGAGTTTTCTATTAAAAGTATTTATACTAAACATGAAGTTTAGAAAGATATAATCTGAACAATTTAGTTCATTATATAAAATAAGACACTATTAAATATAGTGTTACCACTCTTTCAAACTTCCTCTGAAGCTTTTGAAATAGAACCCAATAACCTATTTAAGTTCACAGTTTTGAAATAATATATATCTGTAACTTAACAAAATAGCTTCAACTATAGCTTTGTTAAACTCCCATAATATAATGAGTACATAGTTCAAGATACTGCAATAATAGTTGTTTCTCAACATAAGAAAATCAAATCACTTTGAACCATACCACTTGTAATGTTTAAATCCAGTAAAATATTTTAAGGATTTATAAACTGTTTGGTGTACCTCATGTACCCGCTTAAGTTTTCAAAATAACTTTTCGTCAAAACATCTCGACTGACCTGTTGTGTTGTGATATATATAAAGAAATCAAGAGTGAGCAATATAGCTCATCAAGAACATATATAACTGTAAATATACTCTTTTTAAACATCGTTTAAAACTGTAATATTATGCACACTTTACGTACTCTACGAGTTTTTAAAATAAACTTTTTGTCAAAGTAGTTTGAATGAGTACGAGGATCTCAACATATCAACCACTGACAACACCCTCGGTAAATCAGCTCATAGGCTTTCATTACGATGTTGCAGCACAATTCCAATTGAAAGATGGGACTGTATCCGGAGCCTTTCACCACGCTGCTACCGCACATACACGATGATCAGTTGCAACCTACGACAGCTCTCATTGTTTCTCTACATGTAGAAGGGGGAGCCGACGGAAATACCTCCGACCTTGGTAATCACCCTAGACCTCATATGGGCCAAAGTGCTGGACCGTGCGTCACTCGGCCTCTTACGCTGTATCTCCTAGTCCAGTGGACTAATCTATAAACCTGGAATAGGAATTTAATCCTAGTTCCCCAAGTATATCATTCATGTTAATAGATGAATCTATCTGACCTGGAGCCATAATTCAATCATGGTTCTCCAAGTATATCATACTTGTTAATAGATTCATATCTCGGAATGGTACAATCTATAAACCTGGAAGAGGAATTTAATCCTAGTTCCCCAAGTATACAATACTTGTTAATAGATTTACCAATTCCGAATAGGTACTGCCAAAAAAATCGGGGCAATCCTCTTACCAAAACGGTACATTGGCCTCCGCCAACGGATGTCCTTTATCAAAGAATGGAAATCATTTAAAACCACGACCCGGGAGTTAGTCGGAAAACCTCTTATGATTTTGATAAGTTGAAAACCCTACAACAGTAGGCAAGTGATGTCAAAACACAACCGCTTTTGAGAAAGTAAATCACCTTTGACTCCCTTGACTGAGTTCCCTATTTTTGATAAGTCCGAGAATATTTTATTCTTATTAAAAGAATAAAATAGAATATAAATAGATATTAGGGAACCCTCACTATATTTAAATAAATTTTCTGAAGGTCAGAAAATATTTTAAATAATTATTAAAGACCTTCAATAATTTTTAAATCAATTTAAAATATTTAATAATATTCAACTAATTTTTATTAATTAATAAACAATTAATAAACTCCTTTTTAAATGAATATTCAGAATAATATTTATTAATTTAATAAATATTCAAATAATATTTATTAATTCTATTTAATTCTTTTATCAAAAGAATATCAAAAATATATTTATTGGAATATTTATAATCGTTATTTTAAAATAATCTGTCTCCGGCATCCCCCGGATTACAACAGTATTTAAAATAACCTTTCGACTCCCGGTCTACGTTTGAAAGTACGAAAACCGCTCTACTCTTAGAGCTTCTAGAAAACACCGGTATATATCTATAATACCCTTATAGCATATACACCAAAACATTTAACGATTACTCTAAATCGCAATTCAATCAGTTCGTAATTTAAATTAACAATTATATCACAACAACAACAGTTTTCAACAGAACAGTAGTATATCAAGTACAGGTTTCGAAAACTTGCATAAGCATAATTTAATTTCATATGCAACTCAAGAATATAACTTTTTGAAAATAAAAGTATAAGGTTAGGAAAACTTGCATACGTAGTGATACAAATGTTTTAATATGTAAAACATAGGGATAGAAAACTTGCCTGGATTCCAAAATACGTTCTCAGAGTCTCACTCTTTCCAGGTTTTCTATCAATAGATATCATAATCCCAATTAGTACTTTTAATCCCATCAACTACTTATATTACTAATAAGTATAATCACAACACGATTCCAATTATGATAACTTCAAATTAGTACTTAGTCCTTTTACTTAACACTTAACTTACCCGGCATTCACCTCCTCGGGTCTATCTTGACCATTCATAAACATCTCGTCAACGGCTTTAATCTAATCTTTTTACTCCAATACATAGTCATCTTATTCCTTAACATCTTTCGTATTTTAACCGACTCGAAATTATCCTATTATCTTGGCCAAAGTGGCTCGTCAAAACAATGCCCTAAGAGTTGACTTTCCTGAGAATTACTATTACGCGACTCGCACTCCAACAATTTTAATAAATCAGAAAACACATAATTAAATGTGAAACCACCTCAAGGAGCTTCTTGAGTATTTGTAATATTTATCAAAATATTTTGATTTGGAACACATGAGTTAAACTCGGTGAAATGCATTTTAAAAGTCAAGTCAACTACGGGATTTTATTGTTTACACCGCTTTCACTAAAACGCTCATAACTCATTAACCGTTAACTCAAATGATGCACTGTTTTCGCGTGCACGATCTAGAGAATGCCTAGAATACAACCCAACAAAAGTTTGGCCCTGGACATAGGGCTCATTTTCCCGAATGTCCAGAAAAGGGCAGTAGCTTCTCAAATGAATAGTGTCATCGCATTACTTTGGTTTCAACATTTTTATAAAATCGAAATTTCAACATCTGTGCATGGAATTTTGTGGAGGTCTTACTGACTGTCCGAACTAGTTATCCTTCAAATTTCATGATTTTTGACAACTGTTAATAGGTTCATTTATATTTACAAAGGGAGCAATTCGCAGCAGTTTGAACATTGTAGTCACCTCCACTAAAACTAGCTGTTCTCCTAAACCGTAAATTGGAATAACATGATTCAAGTGTCAAAACAAAATATGGAACAAGACCTATGCAGTCATGTTCAGTGATGTTCAAAAACAGTACTTTGACAGTTCGTAATTCTTTGTTAAAACAGTCCTAAATCCAACGGACATTACGACGGCTATAAACGGAACGTTTTTTGAATTTAATTATGTTAAATTCATTAAACAACAACCCAATCATCAAACTAATAAATTTAACCACAACATCAGTTCATCCTATTTACAATCTCATCACCATCATCAATCTATAATAATCATCCAACAATATTCATCCATTTACATCCAAACTCCTTAAATCAACATGTACTTAAACATAACTTAAACTCAAGCTTATAACTCAAAGTAAATCAAAGGGTGAGTGGAGTTTATACCTTTCTTGGATACTTAACATACTAACAAGAGCTTGTAAGCCTTAAGGGAGCCTTGATCTATGCTTATCATCCTTAAACTTACAAGAGAACATCAAGAAACAAGTTAGAAATTTTCAGAGTTACTATTCCGCCTCAACTTCTACAAAACACCTCCAACAATTATGAAATTAAATACGTACCTTCTATATATAGTGAAGAAGCTATGGTTAAAATTTGGTGATTTTTGGATGAGTAGAACCGGAGTTATAAAATTGTCTTTGCACCTTGCTCAAGCTGGGCAGAAAATGGAGAAATGGAGGGGGAGAGCTTTTCTCTCTTTGCTTGCTTTTTGTGTTGGTGTATTTATGTTTGTATAAAGTGTATGTAATGTATATGGCTGATTTACACACAAGTATGGCTTGGTGGAGTGTAAGGTCAAGGTCAAGTACAACTAAAGCCATGAATCACGGAACTTGCTTTCTACTTTTCCACCATTCATGGAACCATGTTTCTAACCAATACTTGGTTACTTGGTTGGCTTTCAATTCCTAGTTAGGCATGCATGACACTTGCATGGGACTTCTCATTAGTCACTTATCATCCAAAACTTAACCATTACTCCTCCACTTAATTTCGATTAATTTCCGAAAGCATTTCTTCGTAGGAATTTCGTAGCGTAAATTCTTAATATTCCAAATACTCTAATTTGATTATAACCATGATATTTCTAAATTATAATCCTTTTGGTCACAACTTAATTCTCTTATTCCTCAATATCTCGTAAATTACGAAACAATTAGTAAAAGCGAAAATCTTCGGATTCCGACGACTTTTACATACACTCATTTTCTTCATACAACAATACCACATATTTGGTTTTCTCATATTCCACCACTTACCTAGTGTGGGCTAAAAAGTTTTTCGTAAACCGTAGAATCACTATTCATCAGGGTCGTTTATAAATGGAAAAAAAATGTCAAAAATCCGGGTTATTACATCGATTGAGGTCGAACTATACTTAAAATGTACATCCATGTCGATTAGCAATTGAGGTTGATTGGCCTCAAGGCTTGGGCTTCACTTCGACCTTAATTGAGGTCGAATTTTATGATTTCGTATCACCCACAGGTGTTTCTGTATCTTTCCCAAATATTTTGGGGATCATATGGTGCTCGCAAGTATTTTTCGTAATATTCCTAATAATTTTAGAAATTTTTATGTACCCACAAGTATTTTTCCTAAGAATTTAGGAGTTTTTATGTACTCACAGGTATTTTTCTTAATTATTCCTAATAATTTAGGAATTTTTTGTGTACCCACATGTATTTTTATTAATTATTCTTAATAATTTAGGAATTTTTTGTGTACCCACATGTATTTTTCTTAATTATTCCTAATAATTTAGGAATTTTTTGTGTACCCACATGTATTTTTCTTAATTATTCTTAATAATTTAGGAATTTTTTGTGTACCCACATGTATTTTTCTTAATTATTCCTAATAATTTAGGAATTTTTTGTGTACCCACGTGTATTTTTCTTAATTATTCTTAATAATTTAGGAATTTTTTATTTACCCACAAGTATTTTTCCTAATAATTTAGGAATTTTTATGTACCTACAGGTATTTTTCTTAAATATTCCTAATAATATAGAAATTTTTATGTATCTACGGGTATTTTTTGTAATTATTCCTAATAATTTAGGAATTTTTATGTACCTACATGTATTTTCTTAATTATTCCTAATAACTTAGGAATTTTTATGTACCTACGAGTATTTTTCTTAATTATTCTTAATAATTTAGGAATTTTTATGTACCTACAGGTATTTTTCTTAATTATTCCTAATAATTTAGGAATTTTTTCTGTAATTTTTCCATCAGGGATCAACTTGTAATTTTGCAAGGCTTGATTTGTCAAATTACAAACTTCAGGGTAGTAATTGTCAACTTTTAAACTTTAGGGGAGAGTTCGTAAATTTATAAACTTCAGGGGAGTTATCGTCAGTTTTTAAACTTCAGGGGAGTATTCGTAAGTTTATAAACTTCAGGGGAGTTATCGTCAGTTTTCAAAGTTCTGGGAAGAATTCGTAAATTCTGTCAAACTTAGGTGACCAATTTATAGTTTGGCCACCCAAATTTCCCCAGGTCGAAGACGACTTCGTTGAGGTCGAATTATGTGCTGATTTTGTGGCCAGGTCGAAGGGAATTTTGAGGTCGACCTTCGACCTGATTCGAGGTCGATCGATCAAGTTTTTTTTTTTCACTTCAATTTTTTTCCAAATATCATTAATAAATAATAATATTTATTTTGGGATAATTTGATTTCGAATTTGGAAGTGTCCCACTTGGATAAAATTTTATTCGAATAAAGTCCAACCCGGATATTATTTAAATAATAATAGCTTCTATTTTTATCCAATTAATTTTTGGATAAATATTTCCTCGATTCAGGGTGTCCTACTCGGATAAAATGAGGTGTCCCACTCGGATAAATTTTATTCAAATAAAGTCCAACCTGGATTTTATTATTATTATTAAATAATAATAATTTATATTTTTATATTCTTGTAGACCTGGATTGAGGGGTCTCATGTCTCATTTGACTGATTTGAGGGGCCTCGTTCCTCACTTGACTGACTTGAGGGGTCTCAAACCTCGTTTAGGCTGTAGGTCAAATAGACCTGGATTGAGGTCTAATAAACCTCAATTTCAAGCCCAAGTCGAATTTAACTAGCTTGAGGGGTCTCATACCTCATTTGAGTGACTTGAGGGGTCTCAAACCTCACTTGACAGACTTGAAGGGTTTCAAACCTCGTCCGACTGACTTGAGGGGTTTCAAACCTCGTTTGAGTTGTAGGTCAAATAGACCTGGATTGAGGTTTAATAAACCTCAATTTTAAGCTCAGGTCGAATTTGATTAGCTTGAGGGGTCTTATACCTCATTTGACTGATTTGAGGGGCCTCGTGCCTCACTTGACTGATATGAAGGGTTTTAAACCTCGTTTGACAGACTTGAATGGTCTCAAACCTCATTTAACTGACTTAAGGGGTTTCAGACCTCGTTTAAGCACTAGGTCTAATAAACCTCAATTTTAAGCCCAGGTCGAATTTGGCTTCCAAGGGGTTGGATTGAGGTCAATTTTGGCCTAAAAGAAGCCTCGAGGTCGAAACCTGTAAATGAGGTTGTTTTCGACCTCATTTGAGGTCGATTTAGGCTCCAAAATCCCTTGAAGTCGAAATATATGACTGAAGTCGATTTTGACTCGTTTGAGGTCGAATAGGCCTTCATGGCTCTTTGGAGTCGAAACATGGGACTGAGGTTGAATTGTGCTTCCAAGGGGCTGGTCTGTCAAGACCTCAATGTCGTGTGCCTAAGATTGTAGGAGTAGCTGTGTTGGCCATGCATGGCTTTTATCTTTTATTCTCGTACCTTGAACCCCTTCAGTACTCGACACTTTTATTACGTTCATGCATTCTCTTTTGCATTTTTACGTTATATGCATTGGTACAAAGTTGTTTTCGTGTTTAATAATAACATAACAAGAGAGTTCAAGGATACTAAATAAACTTTTAAAATATCTTGAAGTATATCTTCAAGTCAAAGAGGGTTCTACCCTTACATAATAACAAGTTATTTCCCACTTGGGCAACAACTCCTTGGTTCCTAGTGGTTCCATAGAACCTTATTTCTACTTAATAATCCTTTTAAATATAACTCTTGAAGGAGTTGTCTAGTACTTCAACGTATCCGCGCCTTCGATCGGGAGTACTTGCCCCCCGACTCCGTCGGACCTTAACGAGGCTACATAACATCTCCTTGCCATCTTCTGATCTCCTTTATCCTCACCAACTCCATTCCTAGTTGGAAATTTAAGTTTGAGGTGGTAAGTTGAGGCAACAGCCTTGAACGCATGTATCCCTGTTCGTCCGAGGATCCCATTGTAAGAGGACACAACCTTGATTACGAGGAAGTTCAACATTTGAGTGGACTCATGGGGCTCCTGTCCTATAGTCAGAGGCAATCGAATTATTCCCTCCACCTTAGACTCGACTCCATTGAACCCGTATATAGGCATGTTAGAGGGAGTTAGTTGAGAGTCGGTGTACCCCATTTTGAGATATGCATTGAGAAACAGGATGTCTACTGAAGCTCCACTATCCACCAGGATTCGTTTTACTTAAGAGTTGCCTATCACAGGTATTATGACCAATGGGTCATCATGGGGGAAGTTCACCCCTTTCAAATCAGAATCATCAAAAGAAATTGATACTTCGCTCCTTTCACTCTTTGGTGCTTCCCCCACAAGTTGTAGAACTTGTCGGGCATAAGCCTTTCTCGAGTTACTTGAAGTCCCAGCCGCTGTTAGACCTCCAGAGATCACGTTTATTACTGGGCCTCGAGGCTGTATCTTCTTATCACGGTCATTATAATCCCTTCGTTGTTCATTATAGTGTCGATTATCATTGTTGTTTCTATCATCTTCCTTGATAAACTTTCTGAGTTTTCCCCTTCTGATCAAGACTTCAATCTCATCTTTCAACTGCCTATAATTATCCGTGTCATGTCCAACATCCTTGTGAAACTTGCAATACAAATTCGGATTCCTCTTCTTAGGATCAATCCTTAGTGGCTTCGGCCATTGAAGTTCTCTATCTTTCTCAATGTCCAATAGGATCTCACTTCTTGGTGAGTTTAGCCTTGCATACTCGATGAACCTAGGCCCTTGGCCAACCGTCCTCGAGGTATAGTCGGAGTCTTTATTGGTTCTAGGATACTTATCCTCAACATCATTCTCATCCTCGACATCATACTGATCTTGCTTACGTTTTTTGCTACTCCACTCGTTTCTGAACGAGTTGGTAGTCTTCTTCAAGCTTTCTTCAGCCTTGATATACTTTCCAGCTCTCTCTTGGAGCTCATTCACACTTTCTGGAGCCCTCTTGGCTAAAGATCTCCTGAAGTTCTCATCTAAGGTCCCTTGTTGTAGGGCTATCATAGCTACATTCTGGTCTAAATCAGGGACCTTCAAGGTCTCCTTAATGAATCTGTTCATATAGTCCCTCAGGGATTCATTCTTTCCCTGATACATATTCATTAGCGAAGCTGAGCTCTTCTCATGAGTCTTGCTACTGATAAACTGACCAATAAAGGCCCTGCTTAGGTCTTTGAATGACCCAACAGAGTTAGGAGGTAGACGACTAAACCACCTTTGAGTCATACCACTCAGGGTTTGAGGGAACGCCCTACACTTGATGGCGTCATTGACGGGATACAACAGTAGTGCATTAGAGAATATGAGAACATGGTTGGAGGGATCTCCCGTCCCATCATATGCCTTGATTGTAGGCATCTTAAACTTCCTTGATATCTTCTCATTCATAATATTCTCTATGAATGGGGGTGTGGGATCATCAGGATCTCCAAGTGACAATAAGTCTTTGGGGTGAGCCCTAACAGGACTTGTCTTTGTTTGCTTCCTTGCCGGGGGCTCATCTAGATCTATCACATATGCATTCTTTACTGATCCTTCAGCCCCCTCAGCTCTCGGGCGCTGTTGCCTTGCTAGCTCCCTTTCCAGGTCTTTCCTTAGTCGTTGAGCTTCAGCCTCATGAGCTCGTATCCTCTCTTGTAGGTTTGTGGAGTCAATGTTTTGAGGCCCTCGGGGCTTAGTAGTCCTCCTTCTAAGGGCCTCCTTTCTAGGTCGCCTCCTTTTAGGATTAACGTCCTTATCAGTCGTTTCATCATCATTCGAGTAGGGTCCAGAAAAATCTTGATTCCCCCGACGTGAGCTATGTGGGGGCAACAACTCTTGCTCATAAGAGGGCTCATAGTTAGGTGGAAGCCCATATTGATGGTTGCTAGGTAACACCGTAGTGGAGACCTGCAAAGGAAGATGAGCAACAAAAGTAGTATCGAGGGGTGGAATTACCTGGAGTGGAGGGATAGAGGCATGAATTGTCATGTCAGGATTGGAAGGATGAATGACGACACTCAGGGGTCCCGTACGATGGGTGCTTATTTCAGGGTCCTCAACGGAGGTGGTTGGGACAACAGCTCCTTGTTCCTGAGTTACGGTAAGAGTAACGTTGGTGTCATCAGTGGTGTCAGGGATCTCTCCTTCGAGGGTGCTCGTGGTACTTCGTGTTCTTGTCATGGTTGTTATTCTCCTCCCTCATGCGGCGCTAAATGTTACGGATTAAAAACGATGTATTTTTAATACGCAATTAATGCTAGGGTTTGGGAGAGCTTTAAGCTTTAATGGCTGCGTTAACGTTTCGTGACTAACTCGGGTCCTCATTAACTGCTTACGTATCTCTGTTGTGTTTACAGAATCAAGCCAAAACGTAGTTCTAATGTTGAGGGGTTAAGCCCTTTATATAGGCGCACGAGGGCCTTGGAGTTAGATTAGGGTTAGGAGACTTGGAGGCCAAGTCTCCTAGTGACAAGGTTGTTGAAACCTCTTAGGAATGAGAGTCCTCATTGGACTCTAGCAGGTGAGGTTTATCTTCGAGATTGGGCTTCTAGAGCCTTCCACAGATGAGGGGTCTCGTAGGACTCTTCAAGCCTTTAATTGAGGTTTTATTAATTAATTACGAAATTAATTAATAAATATGGTTTCCAGATCCTTCTAGGATGAGGGCCTTCAACAGGCTTCTTGTCCCTTTACTGAGCCTTTATTAATCAATTACGAAATTAATTTATAACAAAGGCTTAATGGGCCTATGGCTTCAACAGAGCTTGTGGGCTGGACTTACAAATTCAGTTGATCTTAGAATTTATTTTCCTTGTTCGTTTCAAGGGCCCAAGCCTATGGACCATGCTAGGTCTAAATAATAAATGCTATATTTATTATTTCCTTAGTGCTATTTTTTTATCCATATCAAAGAATAACTTTATTTAATTTAAATTTATAAAATAAACTTATTTAAATTAAGGTTATAAAATAAGCTTTTTCATGTTTAAATAATAAACTCATTTTAAATTAAATATATAAAATCAATTTATTTAAATAATATTTATAAAGTAAATTTATCTAAATTTGAATTCATAAAATAAAATTATTTAAGCAAATTTAAATTATAAAAGTTAATCTATTTAAATTTAAAGAATAAATTTATTTAATTTAAATTTATAAAATAAACTTATTTAAATTAAGTTTATAAAATAAACTTTTTCAAGTTTAAATAATAAACTCATTTAAATTAAATTCATAAAATAAATTTATTTTAAATAAAATTTATAACATAAATTTATCTAAATTTAATTTATAAACTAAATTTATTTAACAAGGCCTCTAGACATTCGGAGTTCAAACAGCTTCGGTATCGTGAGCTTCACTGGACTGTGGATCTTGATTTGTATATCAATCAGCTTGCTCTGATGCCAATTGTTGGGTCCCGGAAGTATCGTAGAAGTGGGGTTGAATGCGATGCTGACAACAATTTAAAATTCTTTTAAGAATTTGCGGAATTAAATTATTGTTTTTGCTGAGGGTTCGAGTCCTTGTAATGTTTGAGAGGCTAACTTACTAGATTTCTATCTTCATGATAAAACATTTAAGATATAGAAAATTAGCAAGTAAGTAAACAAGATTCAAGTTAAATATGTATATTAAACTTGAATAGGTGTTACAACATTCGGTAGAATATTTCTTAATTCCTTAGAACAAATTTGACATGAATTGTTCTACTTAAGGAATTAAGAATTCAAACCAGCACAGAAAATCTATAAATATAACTTTGCAGACAAATTACTGAATTTGAAAGTTTTTCTATTACTGAAAAATGAAGCTCTTGGCCTCATATTTATAGAGGTGGAAAGTTGATATGACTTTCTTTAAACATGACATTTTACAGACATTATTTAAGTCTGTATGACATTTTTAACACTTGTATGACATTTAGAATAGCTGGGTATGACTTCTCAAAATTCGGTATAACTTTTTTTTTAATTAAAAAAATCGGTTTGACTTTTTAATTAAATAAAATCTGCTCAGTATTACTTTTTCTTTTGCTTCAACATGACCTTTTGAAAAGCTGCTCGGTATGACATTTGATTCTCTCGGTAAGACTTTTGATTTAAAAGGTTCGGTATGACCTTTTTCTCCTGCCAATTCAATTCAAAAAATAAGGGCTTATTTCGTCTTATTATAGACAGACTACGTAGAAATGCTTTTAGACCCGCACAACTTATAATCTTTAATTAATAAATAATAAATTTAATTCAGAAATTATAAAAATAAATATCTAATATTATTTAGATATTTATAAATATAATTTAATAAATAAATAAAATATTTATTAATTAAATAAATCCTTACGCTCTAAGCTGCGGTCTTCTGAAAGCCTGAAACCGAACTCCTTCTGAATTGGAAATGATAAATCAATTCCAACCGGGGTTCCACCTTTAAGAATATGACTCTGCATTCCTTCTATGTCAATTCTTTTTCCGTCTTTTCTTCAAGTCAGTACTGTCAAGCATGTTTAGCTGTATCTACAGTTGCAATTAGAAGTACCTCTGTTACTGAAATAATCTGACTCTTTAAACTTAGACAATACTTCTTTTCACCACTGCATGTACCCAGTCAAATATTCAATCATGGATTCTGACTCTTGTACACTGCATTCCAAACAAATCTGTATCCCTTTGAGCTTCCAGCTTCTGTCTTCTTCATTCTAAAATAATTCTAAATTAATTAATCCTTTGATTAATTGAAGAAATAAATTAATTCTAAGTGAATTAATTTACTAATTAAATTAAATAATTTAATTTAATTAATTAATAAAGAATTAAATTAGAGTTTTGACTGTAGGACTATTGTTGATGTAGATAAAACTCTTCTGTTCTTCAATAATAATTTTTTTTAACCACTTGAACTTTTTGATGACGAATCTTTACTGACATTGTTGACACCCTGTGTAGAGGTCTGGTTCACGGATGACTAACTACAATGTTGATTCTTATTTCTGCTGTAGTGGTCTTTGTGTCTTGTCTTGTCCTGTCTTGGCTTCTTTATGTTTTTCCTCTATATTCAATATTTTTTATTTACTTCGCTTTTTTATCTGAGTTGAGTTGTCTTCTACTTATTACAAATAGGACTAGTCATATGACTTTCATCCCTACTATTGACAAACTTATTAGGTCTATTCAATTTATTATTTAAGTCTTTAGCACATATACCAGGATTGGGGGAATCAGAAGTTCCCACATCTTTCATTGGTGTCTTTGGTGCACTTTTCTCTTGTTGGACATTAACTCCTTGTATGTCCCTAGCTTGTTCCTTTCTTTTCTTTTCTTCCTCGAGGTCCTCTAACTTCATTTCATAAGAAATTAATATAGAGCTCTCAAGGATTGGTTCTACTACAGGGGTTATGAAAAGAGGTTTAGGTGTGTCCTTAACAACATGTGGAATACCCCTTTCTTCAACACTTTTTCTGAACATGGTAATTTTTCTTGCCTTTCCTACAGATTGATTGTACTCAAAGCGTATTCTAACTTTACTTTTTATCTCTTGTTGGTCAATTAGGTCTTTTACAATATAAGAGGAATTCTTATAGGCTAGAAACTTCTTCTGTTCTTCCAATATCTGATTTCTAAGATAAGTTTCAACTTTAACATAACAACTGACTCTATTCACCTGAAAAGCTAAGTCCTCAGTCAATTTGTCATTTCTGGTTTTTAACAATTTTCAAACATCATTCTCATCAGTTAAGGCTTTGTTTTTTAGAATTAGTTTCTTAACTCTATCTCTTGTATCATCTAGTTCTTTACCTAGCAATTTAAATATCTTAGGGCATGAAGGATCTACCTCTTTTCCTCCTTGTCGAGTTCGAGCCAGTTATTCTTTGGATGAAGCCATAAGAGCAAGATTTCCCATTTCTTCCTCATCATCATTGTCTGAATCATCCCATCTTTTGCCCTCTGCTAGATAAGACTTTCCCTGATGCTTTTTCACAAGTGCATCATACTTTTCCTTTAGCTCTTCATAAGCTCTCATTATCTCAAAGAAAGATTGGATGGATTCCTCAAACTCTCAAGAGGAAACAAACTATGCTCTTATGGCAAACATTGATGTTCCCATCCTAAACTCTGATAAGGTACCAGACTCTGTCTTCAATATTAATACTGAAAATATCCATGAATTAAAGTCTTTTCTTAGAACCTTGCATGTTAGTTTTAAATCACAGTCACTTGAGAATGAAAGATTAAAAAGTGAAATATACACTCTGACTGCTACGAATAACTTTCTTGAATCTGAATAAATACACATGCTTAGCACTGAGAGAGACTGTAAGAATGCTATACACATGCAAACTCAGCTAGAAATTCAAGTAGAATATTTAAAAGCTGAAATAATTAAAGAAAATGAGACTTTCAGAGTTTGGACAAACTATGGCAAGAAAGTCCAACAAATGCTTTCTGACAAGAATTGGACATCTGCCTTAGTTAATGAATCAGATAAGGAAACACATGCTAAAATTGGTGAGACACACATAGGAATAACATGAAAGTTGAGTAAACTTGTGAATTTTGTTAGAGCTAGTAATAAAAAGGATACGTGTGATAAATGCTCTAATAATAACAAAACCAAAGAGAAAAGTGTGTCAGAGAATAAACCAGTAAATATTGGCTTACTCTCACAGAAGCATCTTAAAGAAAAGTTGAAGTCAGTCACCAATAAAAACAAATCTAAAAAGGTCAAGAGAAATAGAAATGGTAAAGTAGGAATTTCTAAGGAGAATGACTATAAGAATATCCCTGATGCTCCTAGAAAAACCTGTTTCACATGTGGAAATTCTAATCATCTTGTTATTGACTGCAGACAGAATAAAAAGAAGGAACCTCAAAGACCTAGTTAAGAGGATATGAAACAAACTAGATATGGACCACAAAATCCTTGTTTTCACTATGGTAGTTTATCACATTCAATTTATACATGTAAAGAATATCATAATCTGTATTTCAATTATTATGAATTATTGCCTCATTTGAATAAATCTCCAGTTTCTTCCAATTCTTCTACTAAACAACAGTATGTGATAAAATCTAATAGAAGAAATGCAAACTCTGATAACTTAAACTCTGATAAAGTGACTTCTGCTGTAAAATTTAACAATTTTCAAAAGAAAAGATCCAAACTTGTTTGGATCCTCAAAGCTACTAATTGAGTTGCATATATGATTGCAGGGAAACATGAAAAATATCCTAGTAATTGATAATGGATGTTCTGCACACATGACTATAAACAAATCTCTGTTTTCAGAGTTTGAGGAGAAACCTGGCCCAACAGTATCTTATGGAGATGGCAACATAAGAAGAACATTGGAATATGGCAATATTGTGATTGTAAATGTCATCATCGAAAATGTAGTTTTGGTTGAAGGACTCAAGCATAATCTGTTAAGTGTGAGTCAAATGACAAACAGAGGTTATTCTATAGAATTTCATGAAACACATTGTGAAGTCAAAAGCAAAAAGGCTGGCAAAGTAGTTCTCATTGGACACAGACATAAAAATTTATTTGAAGCTAGCTTGGAGGTAAACTCTGATGGTCCCTTAACTTATTTACTTGGAAAGGCATCGTCTCTAGAAAGCTGGAATTGACACAAAAAACTTTGTCACTTGAACTTTGGAAATATAAATGAATTGGAGAAAAAGGACCTAGTAAGAGGTCTTCTAAAAGTTCAATTTCATCCTGACGGACTCTGTGATTCATGTCAAAAGGCAAAACAAAAGAAGAAATCTTTCAAGAGAAAAACTAAAAATTCAATTGATCAACCTTTTCATCTATTGCATCTTGATTTGTTTGGTCCTGTCAACATAATGTCCATAGTAAAGAAGAAATATACTCTGGTGATAGTGGATGACTATACAAGATTTACCTGGGTGTACTTTTTGCATAAAAAGGATGAAATAACTGAGAGTATTTTTGATCATATCACCATGATTGAGAACGGATCACCACACAAGGTAAAGAGCCTAAGGAGTGACAATGGAACAAAGTTTAAGAACTCTGCAATGGAGGAATTCTGCTCATCTAAAGGAATTATTCAACAATTCTTAGCACATGGTACACCTCAACAAAATGGTGTAGTTGAGAGAAAGAACAGAACTCTCATTGAAGCTGCAAGAACAATATTAGAAGGAGCAAAGCTACCTACTTACTTTTGGGCAGAAGCTGTGAATACATCATGCATCACTCAGAATTGTACTTTGATAAATAAACATGAAATGACTCTGTAAAGCATAATGTAACGTAACGTAACATGTAACCGAGGAAACTAACTCAACACAGATGGTCGGTAACTTATTTTAAAATGAAGCACGGAATCGACTGCGAATCGCTTATAAGTTGAATACAAAAGACCAAAACATTAGATGAAGCTTTGACGACATTGAAGATCACTGAAAGAAGTTCATTAACATGTTCAAGCCTCAGTGAAGAATAAATATGTAGTGTTTCAGAGGTTCAGAACATGTCAGAGGTTTTACAACAGAGAAGTCAAGGGATTCCAGTGAATTACAGAAGCACTTCTTAACAGCTAGAGAAACAGGGCCAATTGAATAGTCAAGAAGATGTGAAGATCAAGTTCATGTTAGTCGTTTGTGAACCAGACCAGTTGCACTAAACGTCAGCATAAAAGGAATTGAGAACCACATCTATATTAGAAAAGAATTGGCTGTATAACCGTTGTGTGCTAAAGCTCGGAGAAAATCAAGTTCAAGTAGTAAAGGTAAATTTATTATCTTGGTTGCAGTGAAAGGAAATAATACAGAGCTTTGAATCGTTGGAAAAATGACTAAGGTGAACTACCGACGGTTGGTTTTAGTTGTTTGACTGTTTCGTCTTATTTACCGACGGTTGGGTTTCCTATTTGGCTATTTTGTCTTATTTACCGATGGTTAGCAAATCACTCGACGGTTACCATTTTAGATATATTATTAATTCTATTTCACTCGACGGTTATGGTTTTAATAATTTATTTGAGTCGATAGTTATAACTGATAGTTGGGTTTGACTATTTCGTCTAAATTGCTCGACGGTTACAGCATCTCGATAGTTAAGGGACTCAGATAAATATCCAGATTATTTATTCCATTGACGGTTAAGTCTCGATAGTTATGGCACTTCGATAGTTGAGGGTTTAAGATTGTTTAATCTACAGCCAGCCACAGCATGCCACATATCATTGATATCCTTGAGCAGAATTTTTTTAAGTGATTTATTTCAGTCTCGACGGTTATCAACAGACTCACCGATGGTTATAAATTAAATGTCTCGACGGTTGTTAATTCAAAAAGTGAGAAGCAATCTATTTACTTGGTTCTTAGAAGGCCACGTAGAAGATTGAAAAAGCCTACACAATAAAGCAGCAAAGCCAGGCCTTTGTGATTTTAATTCATTCAGTTACAAAGAGAAAACATACAGAGCAAAGAAGAGAGACACAGAGAAGCCATTAACGTCGTTTGAGCTAGTGTCATAATTATTGTTCGTATTGATTATTGTTGTTGTATTGTAACTGTACTAGTGAATCAGTTGAAGCTAATCTACGGATTAGATTTGTGTAGCACCTTCGTGGTTTATATTAATAAAACAATATATTCCCCGAACGAACTGTGTTTGTGTTAACTGTGTGCATACCTTGTGTTTGATTTAATATCTGTTCGAACTTTCAACTAGTCCATAACAAATCATTCCGCGAATATTTTATAAATTGGACAATATCATATTCAACCCCCCTTCTACGATATTTGGGACTAACAATTGGTATCAGAGCTTACTGATTGAGTTTACAAATCAGGATCTATTGTTCGGACTTCAGTATTAAGCTTCTGGAATTTTTCGCGAATTTTTTAATTTTCAAAATATTTCACTCAAAATTTTTTTGAACTTTAAATAATTTTGAAAAGTTCAATATCATGAGTTCTCATAAAGTAGGAAGTATTAAGGTTCCTCAGTTTGATAGAGTGAATTATAATCTCTGGAAAAAGAAGATGACCCTGTTTATTAAGGCTGCAAATCTGTTGTACATGGGTATCTTAGAGAACGGACCGTTTGTACCAATGAAGATGATTCCTGAATCTACGGTGGACGGAGTAAGAGTTCCTCAAAGGTCTACTCCAAAGGATCCTACAGAGTTCACTGATACAGAGAAAGAAATTGTTGCATTGGACACAGGCCTTCAGTTGATTATTGTTGACTCAATGGATGAAGACATGTGCCATCAAATTCTAAATTGTATATCTGGAAAGCACATGTGGGAAACCATCGAACTGATTATGGAAGGAACAGAAGAAGTAAAAGAGAACCGGTTGGATATACTGACATCAAGATATGAAGCATTCAAATCTACTCCTGGAGAAACAATCACTCAAGTCTTTGAGCGATATAATAAATTATTAAATGAGTTGAGTATCTAGGGGAAGAACTATCCGTTAAGGGAAACGAACAGGAAGTTTATGTTGACTCTTCCACATTATGTTGAGCATAAAGTATCTTCAATTAGAGAAAGGGACAACTTCAATGTTATGCCCCTTGAAAAGCTATATGGAAAATTGAAGACTTATGAAATGGAATAAGAATAGAGGTTGATTATCTATGGTTCCGGCTCAGTGGATAGCAAGAGTGAAGCACTAATGAAGACCACAACTCTTGTGGCAGATGAAGTTAAAACTTCTGAAGCAAAGGTCGTTGATACCAAGATTGGTGGAGAATTGATCATTGAAGCTGAAATGGCTACAGAATCACAAGCTGAAGAGGAAGATGATTTTTATACATTGGAAGAGCTTGATGAGATGGAAGACAAATCAATGGCATACTTGGCAGGGCGTTTCAAGCATATAAGATTCAGAAGGAATCCCAAGTACAAGAAAAGTTTTGGTAGCAGATTTCAGAAGACAGGATCATTTTCAGGATCCAACTCAAGAGGTGGTTACAAGTCAAACATGGTAGACCGTAGTAAGTTCCGGTGCTACAACTGCAATGAACTAGGGCATTTCACCACTGAATGTAAGAAACCAAGACAAGCAAAAGACAAGAAGGTTTATGAGAAGAAGAGTTTCTACGAGAAGAAAAGCTATGATGAGTTGAAAAGGGAGAATGAGAAGTTGAAACAGAGATTGGATGCTTTGGTTGCAAAACAACAAGGCAAGGCTTAAATTGTTGAAGGTAAAAGCTGGGATGACACAGATTCTGAAGAAGAAGAATATGGAAATCTTGCATTAATGGCAGACACTTCAGAACAATCTCTATCATCATCACAGGTACCTATTCTCACCACTGTAGATATGTCTCTATCTGAATATAAAAATACTGTTAATGACTTGAGTATAGAGATGTTTCACATTCATACATGCATGCTAGCTTCTGAAAGAGAAAATGCTAGACTAGTTGCGAAGATTAAAAAGCTAGAATCAGAAAAGGAACAACTAGAGCTTGTAGGAATCACAGTTAATAACCTAAAGGAAAGAAATGAATATTTGAAGAATAAGGTTAACTGTAATGCAGAGGTTGAGACAGCACTTATGGCTAAGATTTCTAAGCTAGAGTTAAAATTGGAAGCTTTTAAGAACTCAACTAATATTGCTAAAGACATATTGGATAAGCAGAGCTTAGATAATAAGACATGTATAGGCTTTAACTACGATGAACATAAAAGGAATAAGAAAAAGGATAAAAGGAATGTAACTTTCAATGCTTCTAGTACCGTTCTATTAGAAAATGAAAATGTTCCTTTTGTTATTAAGAAGAGTAGTAATCCTATCTTTAAACTCCCACTCTCAGAACCCTTAGACGAAGATACTATCGTGTTGGTCCCTGATATTGTAGAAGGGGGGTTGAATACAATATCTTAATTTAATCGCGGAATATTGGATTTAAAAATATTATTTTAAATTTACACGAAATATTAATTATGATGAAATACTGTTCAAGTAGAATATATAATTTTAACTTGAAAAGTATTACAAAATTAATAAGTAGAAAGTTTATATAACAGTTTAAAAGCGTAGAACGATTTTGACATGAATTGTTCGAGTTAAACAATTATATTCCAAACTTGCACAGAAATCTGTGAATATTACAATGCAGACAAATTTCTGAATTTGAACTGTTTTTCTAACTCTGAAATAATGAAGCAAAATCCTCATATTTATAGAGGAAAAAAGAAGCTAGCATGACTTTTTCCACTATGACTTTATTTAATGAAATTAAGCCTTGTATGACTTATTAAAAAGCTGGGCATGACTTTTTTCACTCGGTATGAATTTTTAAAATTCGGTATGACTTATTTTATTAATTAAAAAATCGGTATGACTTTTTAATTAAATAAAAAATCAATTCAGCATGACCTTTTGAACAAAGAAAATTCGGTATGACTTATTTTATTAATTAAAAAATCGGTATGACTTTTTAATTAAATAAAAATCAATTCAGCATGACCTTTTTTTAAAAAACTACTCGGTATGACATTTTCTTATTCTCTCGGTATGACCTTTCTTTGAACAGCCTTTTTCTTTTGCATTCACACTTGATTGGACACTTGGCAAGATTTGATTGGCTTCTTTAATTCTCCTGCCAATTCAAATAAAAAGGGGCCTATTTCATCTTTTAGTGGACAGGCTCCGTAGAAATGCTTTTCGACCCGCACAACTTATATTCTTTGATTAATAAATAATAAATTTAATTCAGAAATTATAAAAATAAATATCTAATATTATTTAGATATTTATAAATATAATTTACTAAATAAATAAAATATTTATTAATTAAATAAATCTTTACGCTCTAAGCTGCGGTCTTCTGAACGTGTGGAACCGAACTCCTTTTGACTTGGAAATGATAAATCAATTCCAACCGGGGTTCCACTTTTACGAATATATGAATTTGCATTTCTTTCGTGTCAATTCTTTTTCCGTCTTTTCTTCAAGTTAGTACTGTCAGGCATGTTTGTCTGTTTCTGTATCCCTTTGAGCTCCCAGCTTCTTTCTTCTGTCATTCTAAAATAATTCTAAATTAATTAATCCTTTAATTAATTTAAGAAATAAATTAATTCTGAGTGAATTAATTTACTAATTAATTTAATTAATTAATAGAGAATTAAATTAAAGGCTTGACTATTGTTGATGTAGATAAAACTATTCTGTCCTTCAACAGTAACCTTTCTAACCACTTGAACTTTTTGATGATGAATCTTCACTGACATTGTTAACACCCTGTGCACTGGTCTGGTTCACGGATGACTATCTACAATGTCGATTCTCATTTCTACTGTAGTGGTATTTGTGTCTTTTCTTGCTTCTAGCATTGTCTTCAATATTTCTTTTCTTGGAATCTCTTTGTAGTAGGCACTTGGAATCTTCTGTATCTTCTGAATTCTTCTGAAATACTCCTCCTTTATTTTTCACCGACGCTTAGACATATTAATGAACTTCTTCCGGTGTAGAGTAGCAGCTTCATTAGAACAGTTCTGATACTAGGATTCTTTGTGTCTAGTTGACTGTCTTCATCTTGATTCCTTCCTCAGTATTTATTACTTACTTAATTTTCTTACTTGAGATGAGTTGTCATCTACTTATTACAAATAGGTCTTATCATATGCCTTTCAGTCTCCCCCTATTTGTTGTTAAGCATTTAGCATACAAATTCCTAGAGGATAACTCAACTAACAACTAAGAAAATAATATGACATTTAAGAACTGTAAATAATAAATTGTTATTTGGATTATATAATACATTTCCAGATTTCCTAAGTTAACTGAAATGAAAGATGTTTGTTCCTCTAGCACTGAACATATTATACATGTAGTATTATCTTCATTTCTCAGACTCATCACTACTCCCCCTTAAGATGATAGGGATGTAGTCTTGTTCTCTTCTCATTAAAATTTCTCCTCTGTTTCTCCAACTCCTGTTTTTACTTCTCACCCAAGGTAGATTCATTTTCCCTTTTCGTGAATTATCCAACTTTTCTTGTTCAACAATTGAGTAATCCTCTTCTGGAAAAATTCTTTGTTTACTTCTCCCCTTTTGATCTATTCCCCCTTAGTTGAACACTTTAACACTTTGGAGTAATCCTCTTAATAATTCTCCCCCTTAGTTGAGTAATCCTCTTAATAATTTTAACAGTCCTTTACTAGAGAAATTTCCACCTTGGTTAAGTAACATTTGAAATCTGTAACAGGGAATTGGGAAAGGGATTCGGTAAGTGTGCTAGTGTGTGATTTTACTTTGTGTTCCTCACAAGTGTTTCGCTCATATACTCTCTAAGTGTTTCACTCATAGAATATATATTTTCACTCTTTCTCACTTGTGTTTCACTCTTTCTCACATCACTATTTCTCTCTCTCAGTACGGATGACACAATCATTTGTACCTGCAAGAAAGATCACCATAGCCCCTTCAAGAGAGGTCACTGGTGGTGCAATGGGGTTTCGTAAATCCCCGTCCTCAATTGAATCTATTAAAATATTTGATTTTATAAACTGAATTGCTTCAGGAATAGATTCAATGAGTTGCTGATCATCTAAGATGATCTATTCCATTAGGAATCCAGATATGTTCCATCTGGGGAGGGAGACAAAGATCTATAATGTAGCAAATGATCTAAGTTTCCTCCTGACGCCTGTGAAGGCATGTTGATTCAATCAGAATCATCAATCATTCTTCATTCCTTGATATGGAAGTTTAGAATAATTGTTTATGTCAATTCATCCTTACTGTGACATTTCAATTGCTCCCTCTTGGTCCCTTTTTGGTCCCAAGTAAGTCCTTACATTGTTGGTCCCTTGGTCTTGGTCCCTAAAACATAAGACACAAAATTTGTAGTTTCTTGAAAAATGTCAGATGAAATTGACTCTTTACAATTGGCCTTGGCTGACAGGCCGAATTCAATAGACTCACTCTGTTGAGAGAATGAACCTAGTAACAGTTTGCCTTTTCCAAGTCTGTATCCTTTTCAGAAAACACAGATGAGCTAAAAGTTGTCTCAACTTTTGTATATTTGAATCACCTTTCTGGAGACAGAGCTGTTGGTTCACTCACAATACCAACCTTATCAAATGCAATCAAGGCATTGACTCTCTCATTCTTAACAATTAGGTATTCTGTTTAATGGTTAGAGAGACGGATGTGATTGTGTTTATGTGTTTGGTTCTAAGATCTTGGATAGAGATTGATGCCAATGTTTGGGATCTAACTATTAGAAATAATTGGATGATCAAGCTCACAGATCTTTCCTACTTCTCAAAAGAGACGTGAAATAATCAGCGCATATTTATATATCAACAAAAATATAAATAAAAATAAGGATGCCAATGTTGAAAAACAACTAAAACTATACATACTTATATATATATAAATAATATATGCCAATTATTGGAAAACAACAATAATATAAAATATTTACAGTAGAGATGCCAAATAAATAAAACTGTACAAAAATAAGGAAAATCTTTTTGAGTTTTCTTTTTCATTTTGTTTGTTTGTTTTTGATAATTTTTAAGGAATATATACAGTGTATTTACAGTGCTTGCTTAAAATTAAATATGCAATTTAAAACATCATGCAATAATCAATTCATGTTTAACATCCATAACTCACTAACCAACTTAGAGAAAGTGGATTCATCAAGTGGTTTCGTGAAGATGTCAGCAATTTGATCTTCTGTGGGTACAAAATGTAACACCACAGTTCCATTCATGACATGCTCTCGGATAAAATGATACCTTATGTCTATGTGCTTGATTCTTGAATGTTGTACAGGATTGTTGGAAATTGCTATGGCACTTGTGTTATCGCAAAGTATTGGAATTTTAGTTAGCGTAAGTCCATAATCATTCAGCTGATTCCTTATCCACAAGATCTGTGCACAACAACTACCTGCCGCAATGTATTCTGCTTCGGCTGTCGAGGTAGATACTGAGTGTTGGTTCTTGCTGTACCAGGAGATCAACCGTTGTCCTAGAAACTAACAGCTTCCAGAAGTACTTTTCCTGTCCATCCTGCATCCTACATAATCCGAATCTGTATAGCCTATTAGTTCAAAACCTGTATTTTTAGGGTACCAAATTCCAAGATTTGGTGTACCCTTCAGATATCTAAAAATTCGTTTAACGGCTATAAGATGAGATTCCCTAGGGTCAGATTGAAACCTTGCACATAAGCATGTTACAAACATTATATCGGGTCTACTAGCAGTTAGATATAATAATGAGCCTATCATACCTCTGTAGCTTATGATGTCAACGTTCTTACCAGTTTCATCTTTGTCAAGCGTGGCTGTTGGCATTGGGGTTTTTACCGGTGAAGAATCTTCTAGACTATATTTTCTCAGAAGATCCCTTACATACTTTGATTGGCAAATAAAAATCCCTTCTTCCTTTTGCTTTACTTGCAATCCTAGGAAGAATGACAGCTCACCCATCATACTCATTTCATACCTACTCTGCATTAACTTAGCAAATCTTTTGCACAAGTTTTCGTTAGTAGAACCAAATATAATATCGTCAACATAAACTTGGACAAATATCATATCTTTTTCATGCAGTTTATAAAAGAGAGTTTTATCTATAACACTTCTAATGAAACCATTTTCAAGTAAAAATACAGAGAGAGTGTCATACCATGTCCTCGGTGCTTGCTTGAGCCCATAAAGAGCTTTGAATAGAAAATACACAAAATCAGCAAACTCTGGATTTTCAAAGCCATGGGATTGTTCCACATATACTTCCTCTTCTAACTCTCCATTCAGAAATGAACTCTTCACATCCATTTGAAAAACTTTAAACTTGGAATGTGCTGCGAATGCCAGAAATATCCTGATGGCTTCAAGTTTTGCAACTGGTGCGTAGGTCTCGCAATAATCAATTCCCTCTTCTTGAGAGTAGCCCTTAGCAACCAGTATGGCTTTGTTTCTTTTAACAATGCCATCACCGTCCAACTTGTTCCTGTATACCCATTTCGTCCCAATAACAGATCTATCTTTAGGCCTGGGTACCAGTGTCCACACTTCTTGCCTTTCGAACTGATTGAGTTCTTCTTGCATGGCAAGAACCCAATCTGGATCAGTTAGAGCATCTTCAATTTTCTTTGGTTTTTCTTGAGATAGAAAAACTGAAAATAGACATTCATTTGAAGTTGCACTTCTGGTTCTAACCCCAACATCTGGATCACCTAAGATCAATTCAAAAGGATGATCTCTGCTCCATATCCTTTCCCTTTGTAGGTTTGATCTTGATGATTCGCCTCTATCTTCATTGTGATGTTGTGTTCTGCCAATAGATCCTTCATCTCCCCCTGAGTTGCTGCCAGGATAACTTGTTGATCCACCACTGGTATTAGGAGTATCTCCAGTGTTACCATTATTTCCACCACTATTACCTGGATCATTATTATTGTTGTCATCATTATTTCCTGCTGCAACTTCAGGCTCTTCTTCACTATCTGAATCTGAGTCTGGATGATTATCAAATTTTAATGACTCATAAGGATCTTCATTTTGGATGCTTGGGAGTTTAGTGTCACCAAAAGTTACATTGACACTTTCTTTCACTTGGTGTTGATCAATTATGTACACCCTATATGCTCTTCTTGAATATCTGACAAAACAGCTTCATGTGTCTTGGCCTCAAACTTGCCACGATGTTCATCTCCATCCTTTAACACAAAGTATTTAGCTCCAAATACATGAAAGTACTTGAGAGTTGGTTTCTTGCCAGCCATTAATTCATAGGGAGTTTTCATATGATCTTTGTTGATCAGAGTTCGATTCTGAGTATAACAAGCTGTATTAACTGCTTCAGCCCAGAAGTAGATGGGTAACCTTGATTCACTTAGCATAGTCCTTGCAGCTTCAATCAAGGTTCTTTTTTTCCTTTCTACAACTCCATTTTGTTGCGGAGTTCTTGGCGCTGAATATTGCCTTGTTATCCCCTTATCTGAGCAGAAGTTATTCAGAACTTCATTTTTGAATTCTGTTCCATTATCTGATCTTATTGCTCGGACAGTTAACTTTGAATCTAACTCAATCAGTTTTATATGATCAATCACCAAGTGTGGAGTTTCATCCTTAGAGTTCAAGAATTCAACCCACGTATATTTTGTGAAGTCATCCACAATCACTAAGGCGTATTTCTTCCTTGACATAGACATAATATTTACTGGACCAAATAAATCCATGTGAATGAGTTGAAGTGGTTCAGTGATGTTTGAAGTGTCTGTGCCTCTGTGAGTTGCTTTCTTTGACTTCCCTTTCTGACATGCCTCACACAAGCCTTCTTGTGTAAATTCCATCGGAGGCAGTCCTCTCACCAAATCCCTCTTGACTAAAGAGTTCATTGTTTTGAAGTTTAGATGTGAGAGTTTCTTGTACCATAGCCAGCTTTCTTCTGATGAAGCCTTTGAATAAAAATAGTTTGCTTCATCTTCAGTTCCTGAGTTGAGATCTGCTACGTGGAAGTTTCCTTTCCTTACTCCACGCAAGGTCAGTTTGTCATCTTTAGAATGAGCTATTAAGCATTTCTCCTTGATAAAGTTTGTTTTGTACCCTTTATCACAAAATTGACTGACGCTGAGTAGATTGTGCTTAAGTCCTTCCACTAAAGAGATGTTTTCAATGATAACATTTCCAGTATTTAACTTGCCATATCCCGTAGTCATTCCTTTGTTGTTATCTCCAAAGGTGACGATTGGGCCAGCTCTTTCAACCACGGCTGATAGTAGGGCTCTATCTCCGGTCATATGCCTTGAAGATCCGCTGTCCAGGATCCATATAACTCGGTTTACCTGTTTAACTCCCTGTAAATATCAAATGGATTAATTTGTCTTCGGAGCCCAAAATTGATTAGGCCCGGCATACTTGAAGAATTGACCTTTGTCAGTTTTGACAACAGATCCTTTTCGAATAGCATCATTATATTCCTTGACTGTTCCTACCTTCCTATAAACAGTCTTAACAACTTTCTGTTTAGACTTAGGAATATATGATTTCTTCTTCTCAGGTGAAGGAGTCAAAGTCTTGGATTTAGCAAATTTATTATTGATGCATTTTCTAGGTGTCATGTTATCTTTCTTAGCTATCATGCTTTTAAAGTAAGCAGTCATAACATTAAAAGCACACAACATACAATTTAAAACACTACAAGGTTTATGGCAAGCATCAATAGTAGGCATGTTATTCAATACAGTAGGTGGCTTAACAGATTCTACTTCAATTTTATCAACAGATTTAAAGTTCTCAGTAGAATGAAATTTATTATTACTGTTCCTACTGTTAAAAAACGTGTTAGGTCTGTTCATTTTATTCTTTAAGTCTTTTACACATATACCAGGTCTGGGGGAATCAGAAGTTCCCACAACTTTTACTGGTGTCTTGGGAGCAATTATCTCTTCTTGGACATTTACTCCTTTTATGTCCCTAGCTCGTTCCTCTCTTTTCTTCTCTTCCTCAAGATCCTCTAAATTCATTTCATAGGCAATCATTATAGAGCTCTCAAAGATTGGTTCTGCTATAGGTGTTATGAAAAGAGGTTTATGTGCGTCCTTAACAACATGAGGAATACCCCTTTCTTTAGCACTTTACTTGAATGAGGTAATGTTGCTTGCCTTTCCTACAGATTCATTATACTCAAACCCTATTCCAACTTTTCATTTTATCACCTGTTGGTCAACTAGGTTTTTTACAATATAAGAGGAATTCTTATAGGCTATAAACTTCTTCTGTTCTTCCACTATCTGGTTTCTGAGATAAGTTTCAACATCAATATAACACTTGACTCTGTTGACTTGAAAAGCTAAATCTTTAGTCAACTGTTCAGTCAACTTGTCATGATTTCTTTTTAACTGTTTAAGAACTTCAGTCTCATCAATTAACTCTTTGACTTTGAGTCTGAGTTTCTTAACCTTATCTCTTTCGCCATCTAGTTCTTTACCTAGCAATGCAAACATTTTAGGGCAAGAAGGATTTACATCTATTCCTCCCTGAAGGGTGGGAGCCAGTGATTCCTCGGATGAAGCCATAAGAGCAAGATTTCCCAACTCTTCATCATCATCATTGTCTGAGTCGTCCCAACTTTTTCCATTTGCTAGATAAGACTTTCCTTGATGCTTCTTCACAAGTGCATCATACTTTTTATGGAGATCTTCATAAGACTCTCTCATTTTCCCTTGCTTCGGCTTTTTGCATTCAGTTGCAAAGTGGCCTAGATCATTGCAGTTGAAGCAACGAAACTTGCTTCTATCAACTAAGCCGGTCTTGTAGCCGCTTCTTGATTCAGCTGTTGAAGACCCTCCTTTTTGGTAACTTCCAAAATTAGGTTTTACTTTATAGGAAGAGTTCCTTCGATATCTCATGTTGCCAAACCTCCTGGCAACCATAGCTAGAGACTCATCTTCCAGCTGATCCAGTTCTTCCAAAGTGTAGAACTCACCGTCTTCTCTGTTATCTGAAGTATGTCCAAATTCTGGAACCACATACTCTACTATACTGTTAGAAGGTGCAGCAGCCTTCACTTCTTTCTTCTCTAATGCTTCCACTATCAGTGCTTTGGATGAACTTATAACCTTACCTCTGCCGTAGGTCTCTCTGGTCTGAATCTGTTCTAATTCATAGGTCTTCAGTACTCCGTAGAGTCTCTCTAAGGTAACCTCTTTCATGTCCCTAGATTCCTGGATTGCTGTAATCCTATGTTCCAGATGCTTTGGCAGGGTCAGTAAGAACTTCCTATTGACCTCCTGGTTCAAATAATACTTCCCGTTTAGATTGAGCTCATTCATCAATTTTTTCAATCTCTGAACCACCTCAAAGATACCCTCACCAGGGTTGGATCTAAACTGTTCGTACTGGGAAGTCAGGATTTCCAGTCTATTCTCTTTCACTTCCTCCGTCCCCTCATTGATAATCTCTATAGTATCCCAGATTTGCTTGGCGGTCTTGCAGTTGACCATATGATTGTACATGACATAGTCTAGGGATTCTATCAGTATAAGTTTGAGGTTATTGTCCAGGGATACAGCTTCCTTTTCTTCAATTATGTAGTCAGCTAGACTTTTTGGAAACTGTCTGTGGGGAATTACGACCCCATCTACCTCGTGTTCGAGAATAACTGTTATTGGAGGTTCAATGCCTTTTTCTAAGATCAAGGCATATTTGGGATTGGCGATCCCAATAAATAACTGCATCTTGTGCTTCCATAGGTTATAATAATCTTTGTCGAATGATGGAATTTTGATGCTCGTTACCTTTTGTGTACTCATCTTTAAATAAGATTAAAAGTTAAGTGTTTCAAAAAATATTTTAATTTTTGACTGAAAATAATTTTTGATCAAAAATAATTTTTTTAAAAAAAATTATTTCGAATAAAAAATTATTACGAATAAAAAATAATTTTTGAGATCTGTATGAGTCGCGGAATATTTGGTTCGGATATGATATTTAATATATCAACCAGCTCTGATGCCTATTGTTGGTCCCTGATATTGTAGAAGGGGGGTTGAATACAATATCTTAATTTAATCGCGGAATATTGGATTTAAAAATATTATTTTAAATTCACACGAAATATTAATTATGATGAAATACTATTCAAGTAGAAGATATAATTTTAACTTGAAAAGTATTACAAAATTAATAAGTAGAAAGTTTATATAACTGTTTAAAAGCTTAGAACGATTTTGACATGAATTGTTCGAGTTAAACAATTATATTCCAAACTTGCACAGAAATCTGTGAATATTACAATGCAGACAAATTTCTGAATTTGAACTGTTTTTCTAACTCTGAAATAATGAAGCAAAATCCTCATATTTATAGAGGAAAAAAGAAGCTAGCATGACCTTTTTCACTGTGACTTTATTTAATGAAATTAAGCCTTGTATGACTTATTAAAAAGCTAGGCATGACTTTTTTCACTCGGTATGACTTTCTAAAATTTGGTATGACTTATTTTATTAAATAAAAATCGGTATGACTTTTTAATTAAATAAAAAATCAATTCAGCATGACGTTTTGAACAAAGAAAATTCGGTATGACTTATTTTATTAATTTAAAAATCGGTATGACTTTTTAATTAAATAAAAAATCAATTCAGCATGACCTTTTTTAAAAAACTGCTCGGTATGACATTTTCTTATTCTCTCGGTATGACCTTTCTTTGAACAGCCTTTTTCTTTTGCATTCACACTTGATTGGACACTTGGCAAGA
Source organism: Oenanthe sinensis (assembly GCA_028671895.1). Taxonomy (NCBI): domain Eukaryota; kingdom Viridiplantae; phylum Streptophyta; class Magnoliopsida; order Apiales; family Apiaceae; genus Oenanthe; species Oenanthe sinensis. The sequence continues at coordinate 21,951,903 of CM053807.1, forward strand.
TTTGATTGGCTTCTTTAATTCTCCTGCCAATTCAAATAAAAAGGGGCCTATTTCGTCTTTTAGTGGACAGGTTCCGTAGAAATGCTTTTCGACCCGCACAACTTATATTCTTTGATTAATAAATAATAAATTTAATTCAGAAATTATAAAAATAAATATCTAATATTATTTAGATATTTATAAATATAATTTACTAAATAAATAAAACATTTATTAATTAAATAAATCTTTACGCTCTAAGCTGCGGTCTTCTGAACGTCTAGAACCGAACTCCTTTTGACTTGGAAATGATAAATCAATTCCAACCGGGGTTCCACTTTTATGAATATATGAATTTGCATTTCTTTCGTGTCAATTCTTTTTCCGTCTTTTCTTCAAGTTAGTACTGTCAGGCATGTTTGTCTGTTTCTGTATCCCTTTGAGCTCCCAACTTCTTTCTTCTGTCATTCTAAAATAATTCTAAATTAATTAATCCTTTAATTAATTTAAGAAATAAATTAATTCTGAGTGAATTAATTTACTAATTAATTTAATTAATTAATAGAGAATTAAATTAAAGGCTTGACTATTGTTGATGTAGATAAAACTATTCTGTCCTTCAACAATAACCTTTCTAACCACTTGAACTTTTTGATGATGAATCTTCACTGACATTGTTAACACCCTGTGCACTGGTCTGGTTCACGGATGACTATCTACAATGTCGATTCTCATTTCTACTGTAGTGGTATTTGTGTCTTTTCTTGCTTCTAGCATTGTCTTCAATATTTCTTTTCTTGGAATCTCTTTGTAGTAGGCACTTGGAATCTTCTGTATCTTCTGAATTCTTCTGAAATACTCCTCCTTTATTTTTCACCGACGCTTAGACATATTAATGAACTTCTTCCGGTGTAGAGTAGCAGCTTCATTAGAACAGTTCTGATATTAGGATTCTTTGTGTCTAGTTGACTGTCTTATCATATGCCATTTCTTGTCTACTTATTACAAATGGGTCTTATTATATGCCTTTCATATCGTATGGAAACAAGAAATGCTTGTTGAGGATAAGTTAAAAGAGAAAGAAGTTGAGGAAAATAATGTAGAAGAAGTTACACCTAATGAGCCAGTTAAAACTGAATCTGCTAAAACTGAATTAGGTGGTAACAAGAACAAGTCAAAGAGTAATAGGAATGGGAAAGTAGGTGTTAAAATTGCTAATTCTGCTACACCTGCACCCACTGCACCTAGGAAATTGTGTACTAATTGCAATTCTGCTGGACACCTTAGTTATGCATGTAATAAGGTTAAAGTAGAATCTAATATTCCTGTTGTGCAGAACATGTTTAGCATGAATAGTTCTCATTTGCCTTGTGGTATTACTGGATGTATGCCATGTGCTTTTAATATTATGAATGCTTATTTCAATTTGATGAATGCATCTACTTCTAGTAATTGCATAGGCATAGAAAGAAGCATGAATAAGAAAAAGGTAAGGGCAAAGACTGCTAGTCCTCCTAAAGTTAGGAAGGAGACTCAATCTCCTAAGCCAAAAGACAAATCTGTCAAGGCAAAGGAACATGATTCGAGTTCAGTCAAAGTAGAACTTAAAGATGTGAAAACTGAACCTATTACACCATCTGCAAGAACCTCTAAATTTCTTGGACCCAAACAAGTTTGGGTTCCAAAGAAACCTTAATCACTTTGTGGTTGCAGGGCATAGATACTAATGAAAAAGTCATGTGGATTCTGGATAGTGGATGTTCAAGGCACATGACAGGAGACAAGTCCCTACTGACTAGTGTGGTTGAGATGACCGGCCCAGTTGTAACCTTTGGAGATGAAAGCAAAGGCTTTACTAAGGGATATGGTAGTCTGGAAGTTGGAAATGTCATCATTGAAAATATCTCTCTTGTTGACGGTCTGAAGCACAACTTGCTGAGCGTCAGTCAATTTACAAATAAAGGATATAATGTGGATTTCAGGAAGGAAAAGTGTCCGATCAACAATAGGAAAGATGAAAAGCTTGCTCTTAAAGGAGTAAGAAAAGGAAATCTGTTCGTAGCTGACTTAAACACTGCAAGCAAAGGAGAAGCAAATTGTTTCTACAGTAGAGCATCCTCTGAATTGAGTTGGTTATGGCACAAAAAACTATCTCACCTGAACTTCAAGGCGATGAATTCTTTGGTAAGAAGAGAATTGGTGAGAGGGTTACCACAGATAGAATTCTATCAAGAAGGAATCTGTGAAGCATGTGAAAAGGGTAAGTCAAAGAAGGCGTCACATAGAAGTAAGGACATGTCAAGCATCAGCGAACCTCTCCAGTTGATTCATATGGATTTGTTTGGACCGGTTAATGTCATGTCAGTTTCAAAGAAAAAATATGCATTAGTGATTGTCGACGACTACTCCAAGTACACGTGGGTGTTTTTTTTGCATTCTAAGGATGAAACACCTCAAATGGTAATCGATCACATTAAAAAGATTGAGGTGGAAGCTGGATTGCCTGTGCGGACGATCAGATCAGATAATGGAACTGAATTTAGAAATGCAGTTCTAAATGAATTCTGCACAGAGCGAGGCATTTCAAGACAATACTCAGCCCCAAGAACTCCACAGCAGAATGAAATGGTAGAAAGGAAAAATAGGACTTTGATTGAAGCAACAAGAACAATGTTAAGCCAGTCAAAGCTACCTACATATTTTTGGGCAGAAGCAGTCAACACAGCTTGTTACACTCAGAACAGAACCCTAATCAACAAAGACTTAGAAAAGACATCCTATGAGGTTATGACCAATAGAAAGCCATCACTGAAGTACTTTCATGTGTTTGGTGGAAAATGCTATGTATTGAAAGATGAACATCTAGGCAAGTTTGATGCTAAAGCAGATGAAGGGATTTTTCTTGGTTACTCACTTGAGTCTAAGACGTATAGGGTATATGTGATTGAAAATCATAAGGTCATTTAAAGCCTTAATGTAACGTTTGACGACACCAAACTCCCAAGTCTTCAAAAGGATAAAAATTATGAATCTCTGGAAATTGAAAATCTATTAGAATACTACTTAGGAGATTAAGACGTACCTGGTGCTGCATCTGGTAGTCATGAACACACGGAGATTGATAATCCAGAGCAAAGCAGTGGAAGTGTTGGTAATACCACACTGTCACAGTCTGTATTTCAAAATCAGTCTGTTACTGAACCTGCTAGCTCAACTGGTGGATCATCAAATAATGAAGGCAACAACTCAGGGGGAGGTGAAGAAGGATCAGCTAGTCGCTCTCAACACAACTACGAAGAAGGACAATCATCAAGGGCTAATCTGCCTAGACAGAGGGTATGGAACATAGATCATCCCTTTGAATTAATCATTGGTGACCCAGAGAGTGGTGCGAGGACTAGAAGAGCAACGGAGAATGAATGTCTGTACTCTGGTTTTCTATCAGAGGAAGAACCTAAAAAGGTTGAAGATGCTCTAGAAGATCCAGATTGGGTGATTGCGATGCAAGATGAACTCAATCAGTTTGATAGGCAGAAAGTTTGGAAACTGGTACCCGGACCTAAAGACAAATATGTTATTGACACTAAATGGGTATTCAGGAATAAATTGGATGAAGATGGCATTGTTACGAGGAACAAGGCCAGACTGGTTGCTAAGGGGTATTCTCAAGAAGAAGGAATAGATTATGACGAGACCTATGCACCAGTAGCAAGCATTCGCAACACATTCAGACTTTAAAGTTTATCAAATGGATGTGAAGAGTGCATTCCTGAATGGGGAGCTGGAAGAAGAAGTATATGTAGAGCAACCTCCGGGTTTCGAGAACAAAGATCATATGGACTTTGTGTACTTCCTTTTTAAAGCTCTTTATGGACTCAAGCATGCGCCTCGAACATGGTATGAAACTCTATCTGAATTTTTAATTAAAAATGGTTTTATCAGAGGTGTTATAGATAAGACTCTCTTTCATAAAATGCACAAAAATAATTTGATATTAGTTCAAGTGTATGTTGATGATATTATATTCGGTTCTACTAATGATGAGCTATGCAAGAGATTTGCTAAGTTAATGCAGAGTAGGTACGAGATGAGTATGATGGGCCAGCTTACTTTCTTCCTTGGACTACAAGTGAGTCAGAAGAAAGATGGGATCTTCATTTGCCAGGCAAAGTACATCAGAGATCTTCTAAAGAAGTATGGACTTGAAGATTCAGCCCCCGCCAAGACTCCAATGCCAACTGCCACAAAGCTTGATGATGACAAATCAGGTAAATCTGTCGACATCACAAGCTACAGAGGTATGATTGGATCTCTACTTTACTTAACTGCAAGTAGGCCAGATATTATGTTTTCAACTTGCTTATGTGCACGGTTCCAAGCTAACCCAAAAGAGTCTCACCTTATAGCCGTCAAAAGAATTTTTAGATACCTGAAGGGTACTCCAAATTTGGGAATTTGGTATCATAAAGGTACTGGTTTTGACCTAATCGGCTATACAGACTCGGATTTTGCAGGTTGTAAGATTGACAGGAAGAGTACTTCTGGAAGCTGTCAATTCTTGGAAAGAAGATTGGTCTCATGGTATAGCAAGAAGCAGCACTCAGTGTCTACCTCACCAGCAGAGGCAGAATACATCGCAGCAAGTAGCTGTTGTGCTCAGATCCTATGGATGAGAAACCAACTCCAAGACTATGGCTTTATGTTGAACAAGATTCCAATATTCTGCGATAACACAAGCGCCATAGCTATAACCAACAATCCGGTTCAGCACTCACGAACCAAGCACAATGATATCAGGTATCACTTTATACGAGAGCATGTCATGAATGGAATTGTGGAGTTGTATTTTGTACCCACAGAACAACAACTTGCAGACATCTTCACGAAACCACTAGACGAATCCACTTTCTCTAGGTTGGTTAGTGAATTAGGGATGTTAAATTTAAATTAATTCTTTGTTTGCGAGGAGTTGTATGGATTCACAAGTTATTGAATTTTTATATCTAAAGGACTTGTGAACTCCAGTCTAACTTATAATCTCGGGCTTATGAATATCAATATTAATTATCATAAGTATACCAGTTATGCTTTGTGGTAATTATTCGATATAGGATAAGTGGTTAACTGCTACATAAGTGTTTGTAGTTAACAAAAAGCATAACAGTCTGTGGTTTAGAATTAATTGGTGGATTTCAATGTGATGAGATCTGGCTGAGAGATTCTATATCAGACAAGTTGTGATTTTTAGTGAGAAATTGGTTGTACAGACTTGTTTATTTATTGTACTGGTTCTCACTGAAAGCATATGTAGCAATTACATTTCATGATCTTATTTTGCATAACCGACTGTATGTTTATTCATAGTATACTTGTATGATCGTTTGTATTGTGATTGGGTTGGTTTAAAATGTTTAGAAATTTCAAAAGTAACAGAATATGGAACAAAATTTTTTTTTGGTTCCAAAGATTTTAAAGCAACCACCTGTGTTTATTATAATAATTATTAATATTGCCTGTTTGTGGATTTCAAATTGGATTATTATTAATTCGATAGTTATTTCCAAATTAAGATTCTAATATTTCTATTTTAGGAATATTAATTCATTAATTTAAGAAATCTCTATTTAATTAATTTTATGAATATTTGAAATTATTTTGTAAGTGTATTTAAATGATTTTTATTATTTTTAATTAATTAGCAAACTCTCGACAGTTACCAATTAGATATATTTTTCGTAACCATCGAAGTGATTTTAAACAGTACTCGATAGTTATGCTAAAATATATTATATTAGTAACAGTCGAAGTAGTCTTTTGGTTAATATATATATAATAGAAAACTATCCATCTCGATAGTTATGGTAAATCTTTTTTTTCTTAAATCTAACTATCGAATGGGTTAAGCTGGCTTTATTTTATTTATTAGTGTACATCTCGATAGTTACTATAACTATTATTTTATTATTTTATAGAGAGTGGGTTAACTATCGAGACTTGTCTTTAATTCTTTATTCAAAAACCTTTCGATAGTTATACCAGAAACTAGTTATTTTATTTGTTTATTTTTATTTTTTTTACTATCGAAGTGCTGTATATATATTATTTTATTATATTCCCTTCTAATATAATTTTCGGATTAAACTAAATCAGATGTACCCATTACTAACACTAATTTCTTGCACTGTAATGATCTACAAACTTAACAGCCACCTATACAACATGACAAGAAGATTGGCTATTTGGCTACAGTAAATTTAGAGACCAAATACAAAAAAAAAAAACTAAAAGGATGGGCAATATGTTATATGTCAGAAATAAAAGTAACCGGAGAAGAGTGTCTTAAGGTTGCTGCAGCCATATCTATTACTTTATTTCTATACTAACTATCGAAGTGGGGTGTGTACCAGGTAAGTTTATATTATTTTAATATATCCTGATAACCCATCTCGATAGTTAGTACTTGTGTATATATATATTTTTTCTCTTTTTTTCATTCGTTAGTTATACACAGCACACTCACATGTACACAACTCTCGCCTGTTATAACTATCGACCAAAAACTTGATTTTTGACCTCTATTTTCTACTATTCTAGTACTAGTTTTGAAAATCTAAACCGATAGAATTGTAGATCCAGTCATCCCGAATTATTTGATACCAGCCTTGTATCGTTTGGTTTCATTTTTGTTTCGGGTGTTTCAAACTTCGGGATTTTCTCTAGGGTTTGTTTGAGGTCTAAAAATCAAAACAAAAATAGTTTCACCGTTCAAATCTCTCCTAGTTTAGCACATATTTTTTTCACGATTTTTGGAGGAGTTTTGAATTTTATTATTTTTGGTTCGTTATCGAGTCTAATTAAATTCGTAATTAATTGTTTAAAGTTAAAATTTTCGATAATTTTTACTAGTTAAAAATGGTTGGAATTTTTACTATTACCAAAACGAATTTAGTTGCCGAGTTTGACATTCAGACCCTTCCTGCTAATTATCGGGTCTGGGCACGAGTGTTACTCGAATATTCTCGAGTGAGGTATGCCTTAGTAACAGACGTGATATTAAATCATAATATGTTACGAGACTGTTACTGTTCTGCATATAACTCTTCAGTTGTTGATGAACTGGCTTTTACATTTAGTATTGCTAATCGGGAAATCCGGGTAACGGAACTAGATTTGAATCGTATCTTAAGATTCCCTGAGAATAATCTAGTCCCTTATCCCAATTCCGAACAATTAACTCAGTTCTTCACGACTATCAACTACGTTAATCCTAATCTCCACGACTCGGGTGAAAGGTGTAAACATCATTTACCTGAGGAATGGAATTTCTTTTTCCACACTCTTATGCAATGTTTCTCTTACAAAAAGTTCAACACACACAGTATTTCAAGTTTTTATCGAACTTTAGGCTTCAGTGTTGCTAATAATTGTAGGATAAATTTTGGTAGGTTATTATTGAATCAGATGTTGTATGTTATGGGACCGGTGAAGTACAGAAACCTTCAAGTCACTAATGTGGAGTGTTACTTTCCACGGTTCCTACAGCTTATCCTTAATGATCTAACGACTAACGAGGAAAAACTACTATATACTAGTAGTGTTACCTCTTTGTGTATGAAACAGAAAAACAGGATAGCCAACACTCTGAACAATAACAGAAACTACATCAACGAAGCACCTGCTCAAATGACTGAATCCATGCAGGGTTGTGTAGTGGACATGGAAAGAGACGAGCCTCAAGGGCCTCAAGAAGATGATCAAGTCCCTGAACCAGTGCAAGAATCAGTTGCAGTAGCTACTCCTGTAGAGGATTTAGCTCAAGAAGAGGAAGTGATTCAGGTGACAGAGGAAGTACAAATTTCAGGAGATGGATTTCAAAGTATATCTGGAGGAGATTCTGTAGGTCATGCTGACAGTCAGAAATCATATCATCCTTGGACTCCTACAGGTAGTACTCAAGGTAGTCTTCATGTCTCTGACTCTTCATCTTATTCTAATTTGCAGGATCTTTTTGGAGAAAGTGTCATGAACTTATCAGCTGAGCCCTCTGTGGCTGTGGGACAAGGCAATGAATCTGAAACCCAACAGATTCTAACCACTGCCTCAGAACCAAACACTATAAAAACCTTACCTTTATCTTCTCCCCAACCCCTAAAAAGAAAATTTGTGAGTGAGGGAGATAGTGCCTCAGAAGCACCACATAAGGAAGGTGAGGGAACCCAAACAGCTCTACCTCTGACTAGACGTCGATTAGAAGAACATGAGGTATCTGTTAGCCCATCTATGCCCTCTCAAAAGGATATAGAGCTAAAAAAGGCAAATACACAGTCTCTGGGGACATCCTCTCAACAGGGTGAACCTATTGAAATTCGCTCGTCGGCCAGGGCATCTGAAAGAGTGTTAATAATTGAGCCTCCAACCAAGTTATATGTTGCACTGAAAGGAGCACACACACAGGAGGAATTGACGGATGTTGCTACTACTGTAGCAGAACCTATACAGGTAGATCCTGTACAGGTCATGCCTTCACAGGCTATTGCGGGAGTCATGGGTCCTTCATTGCTAAACATTACAGGATCCAATGTGATAAGCCCCCAAGAGGAACATTCCTGGCTCCTAATAAGGAGCTCTCCACCACTATTAGTGGAAAGGAGAAGCAACTACTTGGCAATAGTTCTTCGGATGAGCCATTTAGGATTTTAACTGCAGGTACAGAAGACTTGCTGGAGTCAAGGAGAGTGAGTGAAACACCAACAGAACGTTTGAGTGATCATAATTCACCCACACCTCTAAGACCGAGAGAGAGAATTGAGAGACAAACACCTACAGAACCTGTCAGTGAGACACCTACCAGCCAAAAAAATACCCTCACAATGCACACACAATCTCTAACTCAAAGGGTTTATAACCTGGAGACTACTGTCACCGAAATGAAATCTGAATTTCACAGCAATGTTATGGAAATAAAATCTGTTCAATACAACATGTTGCAGGATTTACAGAATTTCAAGACTGATATGAAGAAGTTTGTTACAGATTTGTTTGAAATGTATAAATCTCAAACTACTCAAATCCCTGCTTCGGAGGATAACACAACTAAGGGGGAGATGATATTGCGAGAGCAAGAAAAAGAATCTGGTGCTGATATGGGGAGAAAAGAAAAAGGGAAAGGCAGGTTGGTAGGAGTAGAAAAAGAAGCAAACATTTATACATCTCAAGGGGAGCAAGATATACCGCTGGAGGTAAGGCTCACACTTGAAGAAGGAGAAATATGGGAACCTTCTCATACTGCTCCTACAGCTCATGAAAATGATTTGTTTGATGAATTTGTAAATGGTGTCGCTTATCAGTTCACTGAAACGGACTTTGTGGAAACGTTTGGTTTGCTAGATGCAAATCAATCCAGGATAAGGGCATGTGAAATTGCACGAATGTCTCAAGAGAAAGTCAGAAAAGAACACTACAACCACTATATTGTAAGGAGACAAAGGCCATTGGTGTTATCAAGAGAAGGAAGTGCATGGGACAAGGCTAGGAGTCTTTTGCAGAAACCAGAGTTAGGAGTTATTCAAAATGAAGATCAAAAAGTTCTGGAAGCATTGCAAGAAGCTCACAAGAGTCATCCATCAATAAATCAGTTCTTTCATGCATTGAGACAAACAATTAGATTGATATTCATCACGTCTAACATCAATGGATGGCGGATTCAGATTCAATTCAATAATTCGACTACTAAGACCATTTCTTCTAATTTTATCAAGTTGATGTCTCTCACAGAATTGTATGTCATGAAGATTAGGGTGGACAAGAGATCTTATGTGAATGAACTTCTTACTAATATGATTGAAGATCAAATGAGCAAAGCAGAAGTTGAAGTTCACACAACTCCTTATACAGTGATATTCTACAAAGACAAGTTAATTCAGACACTGTGTTTGAGTGATGAAAGACTAAGTCTATATCCTCTGAAGCGTCTGAAATATGTTGAAGGGCTTCTTAGGAGTGAAGGACTTAGAACAGAAGAAAAGTGGAAAGCTGCAGAGCGCATCTATGCTTATAGACTTAATGTCTTATCAAATCAATCTGTAGATATTTCCAAGGTCAGAAGAATAGATCCTTCAAATGGATCTCAACAAAAATTGCCTATGTATACAAAAGAAGAAGGAGATTGAGACTTTGAAAAAGTCAAGGCAATGAGTGAATTCAGATTTAACCATCAAGGGAAAGTGTTTGAGTATACAAAGAAGTCAGATTTTCCAATTGTCTTCCAGATTTTGATGTAATCAGGGAGACAGAGACAATGGTGTTAAAGGATCCTCCAGTAATCAGGTATAAAAACCCCAAAGGAAAAACTGTAATAGTTGATATCCACAAGATGTCTTACATGACTTCTAAGGAAATGAGTTTTGTTCTTGATCAAATCAAGACTTCGACGAACTATAAAGACAAATCAGCATTGGCAGAAATCTCTAAGCTTTACATGGAGAAGTTGGGAGCAGAATCATGTTACAACACTGATCGAGTTAAAGCAGTTCCAAAAAGGTTGAGTGTTAAAGGAAAGACGAAAATTCTTGAATTGACATTTAAACAAGTTAAGCAGATCAGGAGAGTAGCTGTCTTGCAAACACTTCAGGAAGCTTTGTCAGATCCCAAGCCAAGAAATATGCTAGAAGAAGAAGCGCTGGATCTAGAGAATGACCAGCTTGCAAGTCTTGTACAATGAGAATGACATAATATATATCAGTTCAGGCTATAGGAACATTCATTCTACATTGTAATTATTTTTAAAATCTGGAAATGTATAATATGATCCATAATGTATTTAATATTAGTTTACCATCTTCTATTTACTTTTTCTTGTAAGTTAGTTGAGTTATCCTTTTAAGGGATTTATTTGTCGAACTCTAACAATCAAATAGGGGGAGATTGTAAAGCATAATGTAACGTAACGTAACATGTAACCGAGGAAACTAACTCAACACAGATGGTCGGTAACTTATATTAAAATGAAGCACGGAATCGACTGCGAATCGCTTATAAGTTGAATACAAAAGACCAAAACATTATATGAAGCTTTGACGACATTGAAGATCACTGAAAGAAGTTCATTAACATGTTCAAGCCTCAGTGAAGAATAAAGATGTAGTGTTTCAGAGGTTCAGAAGATGTCAGAGCTTTTACAACAGAGAAGTCAATGGATTCCAGTGAATTACAGAAGCACTTCTTAACAGCTAGAGAAACAGGGCCAATTGAATAGTCAAGAAGATGTGAAGATCAAGTTCGTGTTAGTCGTTTGTGAACCAGACCAGTTGCACTAAATGTCAGCACAAAAGGAATTGATAACCGCATCTATGTTAGAAAAGAATTGGCTGTATAACCGTTGTGTGCTAAAGCTCGGAGAAAATCAAGTTCAAGTAGTAAAGGTAAATTTATTAATTTGGTTGCAGTGAAAGGAAATAATACAGAGCTTTGAATCGTTGGAAAAATGACTAAGGTGAACTACCGACAGTTGGTTTTAGCTGTTTGACTGTTTTGTCTTATTTACCGACGGTTGGGTTTCCTGTTTGGTTATTTCGTCTTATTTACCGACGGTTAGCAAATCACTCGACGGTTACCATTTTGGATATATTATTAATTCTATTTCTCTCGACGGTTATGGTTTTAATAATTTATTTGAGTCGATAGTTATAACTGATAGTTGGGTTTGACTGTTTCGTCTAAATTGCTCGACGGTTACAGCTTCTCGATAATTAAAGGACTCAGATAAATATCCAGATTATTTATTCCATTGACGGTTAAGTCTCGATAGTTATGGCACTTCGATAGTTGAGGGTTTAAGGTTGTTTAATCTACAACCAGCCACAGCATGCCACATATCATTGATATCCTTGAGCAGAATTGTTTTAAGTGATTTATTTCAGTCTCGATGGTTATCAACAGACTCACCGATGGTTATAAATTAAATGTCTCGACGGTTATTAATTCAAGAAGTGAAAAGCAATCTATTTACTTGGTTCTTAGAAGGCCACGTAGAAGATTGAAAAAGCCTACACAATAAAGCAGCAAAGCCAAGCCTTTGTGATTTTAATTCATTCAGTTACAAAGAGAAAACATACAGAGCAAAGAAGAGAGACATAGAGAAGCCATTAACGTCGTTTGAGCTAGTGTCATAATTATTGTTCGTATTGATTATTGTTGTTGTATTGTAACTGTACTAGTGAATCAGTTGAAGCTAATCTACGGATTAGATTTGTGTAGCACCTTCGTGGTTTATATTAATAAAAGGATATATTCCCCGAACGAACTGTGTTTGTGTTAACTGTGTGCATACCTTGTGTTTGATTTAATATCTGTTCGAACTGTCAACTAGTCCATAACAAATCATTCCGCGAATATTTTATAAATTGGACAATATCGTATTCAACCCCCCTTCTACGATATTTGGGACTAACAGACTCCATATGAGATGATGAAGGGAAGGAAGCCAAATATGAAATACTTTCACATATTTGGAAGCAAGTGTTTTATTCTCAAAACACATCCTGAGCAGTTGAAGAAGTTTAAACTCAAGGCTGATGAAGGCATTTTTGTTGGTTATGCAATAACTTCTAAAAAAATGTCAAGGGCATTCAAGGTATTCAATCTAAGAACCAAGTTAGTCATAATATCTATTAATGTCTCTTTTGATGAAGGAAAAATAAAAGGATTACATGATGAAGATGCTTAGGAATCTCTGAGTTTTGAAAATGAATTGCTCAATGCTCAACAAGACACAGACTCTGAAGAGCTAAACTCTGGTGAGTTAAATTCTGATTCCCTAAACTCTGACTCGGATCGAACTGTCACAATAATTGAAGATTCTGCACATGTTGAGGGGGAGTAACATCAATCTACTACAGAAATTGCAGAACCAACATCAATCATTGAAATTTCAGAGTCTGATCAATCTCTGACAAAAATAAACTCTGATAGACCAAACTCTGATCCATCAAACTCTGATCCTATAAACTCTGATTCATCAATTTCTGAAAATTTAAACTCTGATCCATCAAACACTGATGGAAGCACAACTTCAGGGGGATGATCAACATTTACAGAGGAATCATACTATGAAGGCATAAATAATGGGGGAACATCTAGTTGAATAAATCTTCCACATCCAAGGAAATGAACTAAAGATCACACACCTAACTTGATTATTGGTGATCTAGAAAGTGGAGTGAAGACAAGGAAAACTACTCAAAATAAATGTCTATACCATAGTTTTCTTTCTCAAACAGAACCATAGAAGGTTGAAGATGCTTTGAAGGATGCAGATTGGGTTACTGCAATGCAAGAAGAATTAAATGAGGTTGAAAGAAATGAGGTTTGGACTCTTGTTCTAAGACCAAAGAGCAAATCCATTGTTGGCATAAAATGGGTCTATAGAAACAAGACAGACTCTGATGGAATAATAACAAGAAACAAAGTAAGACTAGTTGCCAAAGGTTATTCTCAACAGGAAGGTATCGACTATGATGAAATCTTTTAACCTGTAGCTGGACTTGAAGCAATTAGAATCTTTCTTGCTTATGATGTACACAAGAAATTCAAAGTCTATCAGATGGATGTTAAAAGTGCATTCTTTAACGGTGGGCTTGAAGAGGAGGTATATGTTGAACAACCTCCTAGCTTTGTGAATCCAAAATATCCAAATCATGTCTACATGTTGGATAAAGATTTATATGGACTCAAGCAAGCACCAAGAGCGTGGTATGAAATACCGGCTCAATTTCTACATGAAAGTGGTTTCACAATAGGTACAATTGATAAAACCTTATTTTATAGAACTCAAGGTAATGATTTATTATTGGTGCAAATATATGTTGATGATATCATATTTGGATCCACTAATGAAAAACTCTATGAAAGATTTTCAAAGCTAATGCAGCCAAGGTATCAAATGAGCATGATGGGAGAGATGAGTTATTTCTTAGGCTTACAAGTGAAACAGACTGATGAAGGCATATTCATAAGTCAGTCCAAATACAAAAAGAATCTACTCACAAAGTTTCAAATGCAAGACTTTGCATCTGTTACAACTCCAATGGCTACTGCAACCAAGCTTGATCAAGATACTGGTGAGCCTATAGAAATAACAACATATAGAGGTATGATTTGCTCACTTCTTTATTTGACTGCTAGTAGACCATATATCATGTTTGTAACTTATCTATGTGCTAGATTTCAGGCAAATCCAAGGGAACCACATTTGATTGCTATTAAGATGATTTTTAGATATCTCAAGGGCACCATTAATCTTGGCTTATGGTATCCTAGAGAGTCTGACTTTTAACTTATAGGCTATTCAGATGTTGATTTTGCAGGATGTAAAATTGATAGAAAAAACACTACTGGAAGTTGTCAATTTCTAGGTGGATGAATTGTCTCATGGTTTAGCAAGAAATAGAAATCAATCTCAACATCAACAGCAGAGGATGAATATATAGTTGCAGGAAACTGCTGTGCTCAGATCTTATGGATGAGAAATCAGTTATTAGACTATGGTTTGAAATTTTCCAAAACTCCTGTTTATTGTGATAATCAAAGTGCTATTGCAATGACGGGAAATCCATTTCAACATTCTATGATAAAATACATCAGCATAAGATATCATTTCATAAGGGAACATGTAGAGGAAGGAACAATTGAAATGCATTTTGTTCCAATAGATCAACTGAAAGGCATATGACTTGTTAGTGTAGGTGCCCTAGAGGCAATACAATAGACCTTTATGTCAATTAATTATTCAATAAACATATTTATTATGACTTTAATTACTGCGATATATTTGTTAGCATAATAAATGTCCTTAGAATCATGATACACATTGTATAGTTTAGTACATGACTTGAACTTGAGATTATATAATAGATCATATTCTTAAATGTCCCTAGTCGAGTATTATTATTATAGGACAATAATAATACATAAATAGACTAGTATGTTGTTTGACTGATAACCACATCTCATTGGTTATAAGTATGGGGATACTAAAGTCAACACATAGGTACATACAGGAGTACATGGTACTGGACAGACCTACAGTGAGATTCTTCATGTTTAATAAAGTCATAAGAAAGACTCACAGTGATAATGGTGTAATGATCCTCTGACTTGAGATCATTATATTTCTGTATGAGGATTAATATACTTTGACTACAATAAAAGTTACCTTTGACCGGGTAATGATAAAAGTGGACATCGGGTATATCATGAGTCATATGAGAAATATGAATGATAGATAAAAGATTTAACCCTCCTATAATTAGGAGAGATATTATTGGTCTCTTGATTGAGTGAGACTATAAAATGCATGGCCGTGCTCAAATAATGATTTGTTTTCGTAGTCTACTCATGGATCAAGTAAACCCGAATTAAATGTTGAAGAGGATGACTAAATACATGCCTCGAGTTTAATCTATAATATATATGGTTAAAGGGATTATATTACACAGAAACATTAATCATGAAAGGTTTTATCGGATCATGATTTAATTATTATTTAATTGGGTAGCAATGATGTATTACTAGATACCGCTCATTGTTTATAATTTTATTGGAGAATAAAATTATTGCTAATTAAATAATAGCCTATAGGGTCACACACATAGAGCACTTCAAGGAATAGTTAATTTAAATTATAGATTTAAATTAATTGATGATTATTTGAATTTTATTATATTAATTAAGTGAGACTTAATTAATTGAAATAATATAATTCGAATTTGAATTCTGCCCTTAATAATTAAGTATGACTTAGTTATTAATTAAATAATAGAAATTCAGTTTTTATTATTTAATCCTAAACCTACATGGGTTAGGTTTTGCTGTTATGGGTTACTGATTGGGCCTCTTAACCAGCATTATAAATAGATAATGATAGGGTTAAGAGGGATGCCGTTTTTGATAAAAACAAACCCTAGAGGCAACAGCCAGCAGCAAGGAGAAGAAGGCAGAAAGAAGAACAAATTTCGAAATCATCAAAAAGGGAGGATAATACATCCATTCCATAATCAAGATCGTGAAACGTTCTTGAAGGTGCTCGTGTGGATACCATAGAGGTGTTTTCGAGAAGAAGACACAAGTCGTGAAAGCTAGGATCTCCGTTGAGTGCGTAGAAGTCAAGACCAAGAAAAGGTATGATTCCGTTTCACAATAATTAGTCCGAACTTTTACATGATCCTGCGTTTAGGGTTCCGAATTTTTGTTATATTTACGTTTAATCCGCTGCGTTTTATGCCTCGGAACCCAACAATGGCATCAGAGCTACGTGTATAAGGGACTGATTTGGTTACGTGTTTTATGTATTTGATGCATACATGCCTGTTTTGGTGACTGCCATGCCATGCTACTGCTTTGTCATAATCTGTTATGCCACTGCCATACTACTGCTTTGTTACTACCATGCCTGTTTGAGACTGCCATGCTACTGCAATGTTATAATCTGGTATGACATGATATGTATGATTAAAAAATTGTTATATGAATGAGGGTCAGTTTGTATAGTGATATAAACTGGTGGACAGATTGTGTTGGACATGATTTGTTAACTGGGATATGATAAGTATATATATGATACATGCTTCTGAAACTGCATAAGTTGCAGTGGGGAAAAAGGCCAACAGATATGATCTGTAGTTCAGAAATTGATGATTTCTGAATAGGACTGGTCTTCGAAATAAAAAAAAATTCTGACCCCAGCCGGGGGCTGCCGCCCCCGGACCCCGCCCGGGGCTGCCGCCCCGGACCCCGCCCAGGGGCTGCCCCCCCCGGACCCCCGCATTATTTTTGTTGTGTACTTGAGCATGGTGCTGGTTATGGCCTTTGGACTCCTAGATTAATGGTTTTTGGTTTTGGTTTTATAAATACGACTTGCATGTCATTTTCTTCATTCTTGTAATTGTTTTACCTTGAATGTAACTCGAGTTTTCTTATGTAAGTACATTAATATAGGTTGTATTCAATTATTCCATGTAATGTACTTGAAGATTGAAGGATGATCCAAGAAGAGGAGCAAGCACCCATGGATACAAGAAGAATGAAGACATGTAATTGTATTTATATTTTACCACCATAGGTTGACTTTGATCCTTTCATTAGCTCGAAAGGATCACATAGGAAAGGGGCCATAACCTAGCACGTTTACATACTGCACTTTACATATTGATGTATGAATGTATGTGTAGAGTAAGAAGATGCATGCTTTAATTAGATTAATGATGCATGCATGTATTAGATACGTCACCCATGCCATGCTTGCCATGCTAAACAAGATAAAATCTGTAACGATTTAAGATTTTAAAATTAACAAACAATCATGAGATTCTTTTGTTTATGAAATGTGGATTTTTTAAAACACGGAATTGAATATGGATTTTGATATCTAGAATTGAGATTTTCTGACAAAAACGGATATGCGTATTCGTAAGGCTGATGGGTTTTAAGTGTGACCACTGGTATCCTCCATCTACCTGGGAAATGAACAATTTAAGATGTCAATTTGAAATATTTAGTTCAAGGAAAAATTGAGGATCTCTTCATGATGTGATCATGATCGTCATAAATTTTATAAACCCCTTAACAAAATATTAAGTTTTAATCGGATGCTTTCCAATGAATGAACACTCATCGAATCCTAGATCGATTAGGGGAAAGACTGTCAGTGGCAGGGGACTCCTATCTATCGTGGTGAGATGCGACGAATATAAACGGTTATATTCGGCCGTTGTATCATTGGGTCAAACTTAACTGAGTCGTCATAATAAGGTGAAAGTAAATGGTTATATTCAACCATTATGAACTTAGAAGCATAGAATTTGGTTAAAAATCTATTAGATAGATAAGATCAATCGTTGCTCACCAAACTATCCAAGAATTATATATGATATAATTGACAACTGTTGTCTACCTAAATAATCATTTTTAAGGACTTCCAGTGGTTGTCTTTGGACATGACGAAATATGGATCTTGGCTCACTAGAAAGAATTATGGGATATACTTTCCAAATTAATAGTAAGGGCTATTAATTTGATAAAAATAGTGGGAGATATATTATGAATATATCATAATCATTTGAACATAATAAATAACTCAGACAATCTAATGTTTATTTTGTGCTTTTAACATTATAGATACCAAGTAATGGCAAACAACACAAACACACTATCCGTACGATCAGTCCTTGAGAAGGATAAGCTGACAGGAGGAAACAACTTCCTAGACTGGCAGAGGAATTTGAGGATTGTCCTCAGGCAGGAGCGCAAGCTTCATGTCATTGATATTCCTCCGGCAGGTCCCCTTCCTGAGGGCGCTACTGTTGAGGAACGAGCGGCCCATACAAAGGATGAGAATGATGCAACTGATGTTGCATGTCTTATGTTGGCAACTATGAGTGCTGAGCTTCAAAGACAGCATGTGCATATGGATGCATATACTATCTATGAGCACTTGCAAAGCATGTTTGCAAGCCAAACTCGTCAAGAAAGGTTCAACACGAGTAAGTCACTCTTTAATTGCAAACAAGGGGCAAGTGAACCAGTTGGCCCACATGTTCTGAAGATGATTGGTTACATTGAGTACCTTGAAACTTTGGGTTTCCCGATTATTCAGGAAATTGGTATTGACCTAATCATGAATTCTTTGAACAACAAATTCACCCAGTTTATCATAAACTACAATATGAATGAATTTGACAAAACACCTACTGAATTGTTGGTTATGTTGAGAACATATGAGACCAACATGAAGACGGCTGAACCTGCTCCCACACTGATGGTGGGCAATAAAGGTAAGGCCAAAGGGAAAGGCAAGTGGAAGGGTAAGAAGAAGATAGGTTCTGATTCTACACCCAAGCCAAAGTCAGGTCCTAAAAAGGCTTTAAAGCCTAAAGGTGGGGTCGCTAAGGGTGAATGTCACTACTGTAAGAAAACTGGTCACTGGAAGAGAAACTGTTCAGTTTACTTGGAGGATCTGAAGAAGAAGAGGGCTGAGCAAGCTTCTACTTCAGGTATATATGTTATAGAAGTCAATCTGTCTATTTCTACATCTTGGGTATTGGATACTGGATGTGCTTCTCACATTTGTATAAATGTGCAGGAAATGCAGAGAAGTAGGACATTGGCTAAAGGAGAAATGGACCTACGAGTTGCCAATGGAGCAAGAGTTGCTGCTTTAGCTGTAGGAACATATTATTTATCTTTGCCCTCTGGGCTAGTTTTAGAACTGGAAAATTGTTATTACGTGCCTGCGATTCGCAGAAACATTATTTCTGTTTCTTGTTTGGATAAGAAAGGTTTTTCGTTTACAATAAAGAACAACAGTTGCTCTTTTGCTTTGAATGATTTAACCTATGGTGTTGCGCGTTTGTTTAATGGTTTATATGTTCTTGACTTAGATAATCCTGTCTGTAATATAGAAAACAAACGACTTAAAGTTAATGACTCAAATCAAACATACCTCTGGCATTGTCGTCTAGGCCATATAAATGAGAAACGCATATCCAAATTACGTAAGGATGGATATTTTGATAAGTTTGATTTTGAATCATACCAAGAATGCGAATCTTGTTTGCTTGGTAAAATGACTAAACCCCTTTCACTGGTAAGGGTCAAAGGGCCACTGAACGTCTGGAGCTAATACATAGTGATGTATGCGGCCCAATGCGTGTGATGGCTAGAGGAGGCTACTACTACTTCATAACATTTACTGATGATTTCAGTAGATATGGATATGTATATCTTATGAAGAATAAATCCGATTCTTTTGAAAAGTTCAAAGAATACAAGGCTGAAGTAGAGAAGCAAATTAGCGGAGGCACAAATATTAAAATCTTACGATCTGATCGTGGAGGAGAATACTTGAGCACAGAATTTAAAGATTATTTAAAGGAGTGTGGTATTGTATCACAACTCACTCCGCCAGGTACACCTCAATGGAATGGAGTTTCAGAGAGGAGAAATCGCACCTTGTTGGACATGGTGCGATCGATGATGAGTCATGCAGATCTTCCAATTAGTTTCTGGGGTTATGCTCTAGAAACAGCAGCTTTCACACTTAATCGTGTTCCTACTAAGAAGGTTCAAAAGACTCCATATGAGATATGGGAGAAGAAACGGTCAGGCATGAGCTTTATGAAAGTTTGGGGATGCAAGGCGTTTGTGAAGCGTCAAGTATCTGACAAGCTTGGACCTAAATCTGAAGAGTGCAATTTTGTGGGATACCCTAAAGAAACAAAGGCGTATTATTTTTATAGTCCTTCTGAGCAGAAGGTGTTTATTGCTCGAGACGCTGTTTTCATGGAAAGAGATTTTGTTTCCAAAAGAAATAGTGGGAGAACTATAGACCTCGATGAAGATCGAGAACCATAAAATAGCATTGAACCTGAAGTGGAACAGGAGCAGGATAATGATAATGCTCAACAAACACAGGTTGTTCGTAGAACTGGTAGAATTCGCCATGAGCCAGAGAGATATGGATTTCTCTTGACTCAATGTGGTGATTTGATGCTCATAGATGAAGATGAGCCTCTCACATACCAAGATGCTATGAACAGTCCAGACTCTAAGAGATGGCTAGAAGCCATGAAATCCAAGATGGATTCCATGTACGAAAACCGAGTATGGACTTTGGTTGATCCACCTGAAGGGGTAAAACCCATAGGGTGCAAATGGGTTTTCAAGAAGAAAACTGACATGGATGGAAATGTTCAGACCTATAAAGCAAGGCTGGTTGCAAAAGGTTTCAAACAAATTCATGGTATTGACTATGATGAAACTTTCTCACCAATGGCTATGGTCAAGTCCATAAGGATTTTGCTTGCTATTGCAGCATTCCATGATTATGAAATCTGGCAAATGGATGTCAAAACAGCCTTCCTTAATGGAAGCCTTGAAGAGGATGTGGATGTGTACATGACACAACCTGAAGGTTTTATCGATCCAAGGAATGTTAGCAAGGTATGTAAATTACGTCGATCCATTTATGGATTGAAGCAAGCCTCTAGGAGATGGAACATCCGTTTTGATGAAACAGTCAAAGAGTATGGCTTTGTTCAAAACGAAGATGAACCTTGTGTTTACAAGAAGGTTAGTGGGAGCCATGTGGCATTCATAGTACTGTATGTTGATGACATACTACTAATGGGGAATGACATACCTTCTCTCAAGGCTGTTAAGATTTGGTTAGGGAGCAACTTCTTTATGAAAGACTTAGGTGAAGCATCCTACATTCTAGGAATAAGGATCTATAGGGATAGATCTAGAAGGATGATCGGTCTAAGTCAGAGTACATACATCGATAAGGTTTTGCATCGTTTTGGTATGCAAAATGCAAAAAGGGGATATGTCCCCGTTTCTCAAGGGATAACGATCTCTAAAGATCAGTGTCCGAAATCATTGGATGAGAAGGACCACATGAGTAAGGTTCCATATGCCTCAACAATTGGATCCATCATGTATGCAATGATACGTACTCGCCCAGATGTTTCGTATGCTTTAAGCATGACGAGCAGATACCAATCTAATCCAGGTGAAGGTCACTGGACGGCTGTCAAGAATATTCTAAAGTACTTGAAAAGGACTAAAGATTCATTCTTGGTGTATGGAGGAGAGGAGAAACTGGTTGTAAAGGGTTACACCGATGCAAGTTTCCAAACAGACAGGGATGATACTATATCACAGTCTGGTTTTGTGTTTTGTCTAAACGGAGGTGCTGTAAGTTGGAAGAGTTCAAAGCAAGAAACAGTAGCTGATTCTACAATGGAGGCTGAGTACATTGCAGCTTGTGAAGCGGCTAAGGAAGCTGTTTGGATTCAAAAATTCATAACTGATTTGGGAGTGGTTCCATCGATCGCAGATCCCATTGATCTATACTGCGATAATAATGGAGCCATTGCACAGGCTAAAGAACCTAGATCTCACTCCCGAACCAAACACATACTCAGGAGATATCACCTCATTCGAGAGATTAATGAAAGGGGTGACATACACATATGTAAAGTGCACACAAATGATAACATTGCAGACCCACTGACCAAAGGCTTGTCGCAGACAAAGCATGACGGTCACACTTGTTCCATGGGTATTAGATACATGGGTGATTGGCTCTAGTGCAAGTGGGAGATTGTTAGTGTAGGTGCCCTAGAGGCAATACAATAAACCTTTATGTCAATTGATTATTCAATAAACATATTTATTATGACTTTAATTACTGCGATATATTTGTTAGCATAATAAATGTCCTTAGAATCATGTTACACATTGTATAGTTTAGTACATGACTTGAACTTGAGATTATATAATAGATCATATTCTTAAATGTCCCTAGTCGAGTATTATTATTATAGGACAATAATAATACATAAATAGACTAGTATGTTGTTTGAATAATAACCACATCTCATTGGTTATAAGTATGGGGATACTAAAGTCAACACATAGGTACATGCAGGAGTACATGGTACTGGACAGACCCACAGTGAGATTCTTCATGTTTAATAAAGTCATAAGAAAGACTCACAGTGATAATGGTGTAATGATCCTCTGACTTGAGATCATTATATTTCTGTACGAGGATTAATATACTTTGACTACATTAAAAGTTACCTTTGACCGGGTAATGATAAAAGTGGACATCGGGTATATCATGAGTCGTATGAGAAATATGAATGATAGATAAAGGATTTAACCCTCCTATAATTAGGAGAGATATTATTGGCCTCTTGATTGAGTGAGACTATAAAATGCATGGCCGTGCTCAAATAATGATTTGTTTTCGTAGTCTACTCATGGATCAAGTAAACCCGAATTAAATGTTGAAGAGGATGACTAAATACATGCCTCGAGTTTAATCTATAATATATATGGTTAAAGGGATTATATTACACAGAAACATTAATCATGAAAGGTTTTATCGGATCACGATTTAATTATTATTTAATTGGGTAGCAATGATGTATTACTAGATACCGCTCATTGTTTATAATTTTATTGGAGAATAAAATTATTGCTATTAAATAATAGGCTATAGGGTCACACACATAGAGCACTTCAAGGAATAGTTAATTTAAATTATAGATTTAAATTAATTGATGATTATTTGAATTTTATTATATTAATTAAGTGAGACTTAATTAATTGAAATAATATAATTCGAATTTGAATTCTGCTCTTAATAATTAAGTATGACTTAGTTATTAATTAAATAACAGAAATTCGGTTTTTATTATTTAATCCTAAACCTGCATGGGTTAGGTTTTGCTGTTATGGGTTGCTGATTGGGCCTCTTAACCAGTATTATAAATAGATAATGATAGGGTTAAGAGGGATGACGTTTTTGATAAAAACAAACCCTAGAGGCAGCAGGCAGCAGCAAGGAGAAGAAGGCAGAAAGAAGAACAAATTTTGAAATCATCAAAAAGGGAGGATAGTACATCCATTCCATAATCAAGATCGTGAGACGTTCTTGAAGGTGCTCGTGTGGATACCATAGAGGTGTTTTCGAGAAGAAGACACAAGTCGTGAAAGCTAGGATCTCCGTTGAGTTCGTAGAAGTCAAGACCAAGAAAAGGTATGATTCCATTCCACAATAATCAGTCCGAACTTATACATGATCCTGCGTTTAGGGTTCCGAATTTTTGTTATATTTACGTTTAATCCGCTGCGTTTTATGCCTCGGAACCCAACGTGACTAGGCCTATTTGTAATAATTAGATGACAACTCAACTCTAGCTGATAAAGAGAAGTAAATAATAAATACCGAACAGGAATCAAGATGAAGACAGTCAACTAATCACAGAGGATCCAAGTATCAGAAGTATTTTATGGGATTGCTACTCAACACTGGAAGAAGTTCATTTATATGTTCAAGCGTCAGTGAAAATAATTTTGTGGTAGTAGTTCTATAGTAAACAGAAGATATAGAAGATTTCAAGTGGTTACTACAGTAGATTCTAGAAGAAGATTGAAGACAGTGAAGCAGAAAAAATGACAGAAGGCCTCAAGTTTAAAAGTTAATAAATGGAGAATATTTATTAGTATGACACAAATGAACCAGACAGTACATTTGTGTGTCAACTAAAAATAATATTTATTCTTCATTTAAATCAAGAGGTTTCAAGATCAGAAGACAAAGAAAAATCAAGAAGATTTCAAAGCTGACTACAGATTAAACAGATCTCTATAATATTTTATTTCTACAAAATATATATAAGTTAATTATTTAATTTATTTAATTAAATTAATTCAAGTTGAATTTAATTTAATTTATAAATTATTTAAATTGTTTTCCCAGTTGCACAAGTAGAAGGGGGGGTTGAATACTTGTGTGTCTTTTCTGCCCGATTTAAAATCAAATTAATAACAAACTCAAACACGAAGATATGAATAAGAACTGTTTTGTATTATTGATTTGTGAATCCAAAACTCTCCTAGGATGTACACAAACCCTAGCAGCTTCTCTGTGTTTATCACAGCAACTCTCTCTATTTCTATGCTCTCACAAAATTTCACTCAGATAATTATGCTTCGATTTCCACACCTTTACAATTAGGTTACATAGAGTTTATATACAGAGCTGCCTATCAACTAATAACAGAAAGTAAAATTACAATAGGAATAAAATCCTTAATTATTAGTTGACAGCTTCCTTAATTTTCGCTTTCCTTCCCATAGCATATCTGCAATATATTTGTTTTGATCTTCGAAGACTTTCCTTGAAACTAGCTGTTTGAATCAACCGAATACTCATCTCCTTTAAGCTTCGAGAAGTCAGGCTGTGAGCTAATCAATCGAGTACTTGTGAGACTTCTCGATTGGTAAATATCCGTTAATGACTTCTCGATCAATAAATATCCGTTGATGAGTTCTCGATCAGGAAATATCCGTTGATGAGTATATATCCGTTGATGAGTTCTCGATTAATAAATATTCGTTGATGAGTTCTCGATCAGGAAATATCCATTGATGAGTATATATCCGTTGATGAGTTCTCGATTGATAAATATCAGTTGATGACTTGAGTTCTCGATTGATAAATATTAGTTGATAACTTGAGTTCTCGATTGATAAATATCAATTGATGACTTCTCGATCGATGACTTCTCGATTGGCTTTATCAGTCGATGGCTTATTATCAGTTGATGACTTATCGATCGATATTTATCAGTCGATTGCTTCTTGTAGATAGATATCCGTTGATTGATTTTTGCAGATAGACTGTGCTAAATCCTGTTCTAGTATTTTGTACATCATCAAATTATTATATTCCTAACAATCTCCCCCTATTTATGCTTTATAAACAATGAAGCATAAATCAAGATTTGATGATGTCAAAACAATTAATCTAGAACAGTATAAAATAATCATTTCTTACTGCCTATCTGTCAAGGAAGATATCATCCTTGTTTTTCCTGAAGGAATCACCTTTCTTCTCCCTCTTTCCTTAATCACCACCTTTCTTCTCCCCCTTTTTGACATCATCACCACCTGTGACAACCAAAAGAATCTGTGCTAGGACTGTGGAGAAAGTGGTCTGTGCTGCAACTACTGAATCAACCTTTGTGGTTAAGTCAGAGACTGTTGTTTGGAGAGAAGCTTGAGTGGTAGTAATATCAGCAATAGCATCCTTGAAAGCTACTTCTGTGAATAAGTGAAGGGAGTGAATTCTGTCAAACAACAGAAATGAATTTTCATCCATCCCCTGCTCCAACTCATTGTACCAACTCTGTGGAAAATCTTGATCCCAATAAGTAAAGCTAGGTTCAGGATACCCTAATCTCTCAATCTCATAGTGGGGTTGGGCACCCACTCTCTCATTCTCACTCAGGCTCTCTACAGCCTTATCTACCTCTCCTTTTGCCTGGACCAGTGCCAGCCTCTCAATTATTATTATTATTTTTTTTTTACTCAATTTGGAGGGTGCACTCAAAAATCCTACAGAAGAGGGGTTGAGAGAAGAATAATGTGCTACAATACCTGAACCACCTTGATGGAGGGGAACCCCTTCAAATGTCTGAAGGCTAGGGGTTTCCACCAAGGGGTGAGCAGCAACAGAGTCTGAACCCTTACAAGCATCTTCTTTCTTTTCAGAGTCTGTTGGCTCCAGTATTCCAGTCTCAGGGTCTACTCTAGACTCTAACTGCTTCAGTATGACTTCATTACAAGCCAGAGTCTGAGTGTCACCATCTTTGACTATTTGTGCATGAAACTCCCCCTCAAGGTGAATAGACTCTGATAGAAAATAATGGAAAAAATTTTCTTGAGCATCCATCAGAGTCTGTCTTCCCATATCACTGGGGTTCTCATCAGCTCTTTAGTGAGTTGTCAAGGAGGGCTCAACAGCATACTCCCCTGCCCCACTATCACCCAACCTCTGACTAGGTGGTTCTTGTGTGGGTGAGGCAGACTGAGCATCTCTATCACTAGTCACCACTGGTGCATTAGTCCCATCCTCCAACTGCCTTGCACCACCTGCGACCTCCTGTTGTTCTTCAAGAATAAATGCATCCAACTTGTGATGAAAGGCCCTGAGATGGATTGCATTGATTGCCTGGGCATCTGTGAGATTGAAGAGGTCATGCAGTTCCCTTCTTACTCTTTGAAAATATGTGCCCATAAATTGATCCAGTCTACTTTGGTAGGTTGGATAGATGTATTTGTTGGCAATTGTACCTATAGTATGGACAAGATAGTCAGCCACCTGTCTTGACAGAGGTTGAATTTGAGAGATCCATTGAATGGCTGTCCTGTAGGTAACTCCATTATCCCAAATTGCTTCATAGTTAAAAACTGGTTGCTCAATCTCAGTTTCCAACTCAGCAACAGACTCTGATGCTCTCCTTTTGTGGACCTTAAGCTTTTTAGGCTTCTTTGTAATTTGCTATTCAGAGTCTGGCACACCTAGTGCTTTGAGAACTTCATTTGTCTTGCCTTCTATCAGCCCAGCTGCTTGTACTTGTAATGAAGAGTTGAATAGGTAGCTGTATAGATTTTTGACCACATCCTGTGCAGACATTTGTAGCTCCTGTTCCATTCTCTTCCCTAGGGCTTCATAGGTTGGAAGAAAATCCAAGACTTGAGATTTAGTCTGATATTGCCCTGGATCTTCAACTGATTCCACCAAAGGATATAGGAATAGCAGTACCTCATCACTTGGAATAATGATCTCATCAATTAGACTTGAGGCTGCATCCAATGGCATTCCTTCCCAAAATGTTTCATGATCAGAGTCTAAAGGCAGCCTAGACTCTGACTCAACATTAGACTCTGGTTTAGGAGTTTTCTTGCTTTCAGAGTCTAGCTCTGCAGGAGCCTTGGGAGTATCTGTTTCCTGCAAAACAGGGTTAGTAATAATAAGAGGCTTGTGTGTGTGTGCAGAATAAGCCTTCCTCAATCTTCTATACTTCTGATCAAAGGATTTGTCAGGAGACTCAATTAGAGAATCCTGAGGTGCATTCCTAGGCTGTTCAGAGTCTGTAGCCTTTTCAGAGACTACAGACTTGGCTTGAAGGTTAGAATCAAGTGTATCATGACCTTCTTTTAACAAAGAAAGACCTTCAACAACTTGTTTCTCTAGAGGGTTGAGCTCTTCATCACTGTGCTCATCTATCAGCCTAGTTTGAATCAATTTTCTCCTCTTTACAACTGGTGCCTGTTGAGAGACACCAGAGGTTGGTTTCTTTTTGGATTTTGGTTTGGAAGATTGTGGAATTGAAGGGGATTGAGTGACTTGGGTAGGTGCAGGGGGACTCTCCATTACTTGTTCCTGCACCATTTCACCACCAAAAAATGAGGCATTGTAGATAGAAGGTTTGTAGGTTGAGAGTTTTACCTGCATTACCTGTGGATAGTGCATGGCAGGTAGACTTTTCTTCTTGTCATCAATTCTCTTGATGTCAGAGAATATCCTCTTTTGCTGTTTGTATGCCTGCACACAACAATCATCTGCCAACTTGGTTGACATATCAGGAATGAAATGGTTGATGATAATCATAAGAAATCTATGATAGTAGACTTTCTTCCTCCCCTCTTGCACATTATTTAATTTTGCTCCCATTTGAGTGAGCAACATATCACCAATGTTGATTACTTTGTCAAACAGGAGACTGTGACCAATTTGATAAGTTATAGCAGTAATAGCATCAAAACCACTACACTTACCAGTGAAGCACTTAGCAATTTGATCAAAAAAAAGGACCATTCTTTCCTTAAGTAAGGCCTAGTTATTTTACTCATGTTATCTAAGCTAGCAGAATAGCCTATTGCCTTAAACATGCTTCTTGTAATTTTGATCACTTACATATTTAACATACCTAATTCACCTACCAGTCTGAGAAAGGTAGATTCATCAAGTGGTTTTGTCAAAATGTCTGCAATCTGTCTGTCAGTTGGAACATAGTGAAGTGTCACAGTGCCATTTTCAACATGTTCTCTAATGAAGTGATACCTGACATCAATGTGCTTTGTTCTGGAGTGTTGGACTGGATTCTCTGCAATTTTAATAGCACTAGTATTATCACAATACATAGGAATATTTGATAATGTTAGTCCATAATCAAGTAATTGATTTCTCATCCACAGAATTTGAGCACAGCAACTTCCAGCTGCAATGTATTCAACCTCAGCTGTTGAGGTGGATACTGTTTGTTGTTTCTTGCTAAACCAAGAAATTAACCTGTTGCCAAGAAACTGGCATTGTCCTGTTGTGCTTTTCCTGTCTACTTTGCATCCTGCATAGTCAGAATCTGAATAACCAATTAGTGAAAAATCTGACTCTCTAGGATACCAAAGTCCAAGAGTTTGTGCCCCCTTGAGATATCTAAAAATTCTTTTCACAACTATTAAATGTGATTCTCTAGGGTCAGCTTGAAATCTATCACACAGACAAGTTGCAAACATTATATCTGGTCTACTAGCAGTTAAATATAACAATGAGCCAATCATACCTCTGTAGCTAGTGTTGTTAACTTTCTTACCCTTTGGGTCAGAGTCTAGCTTTGTGGTAGTTGACATGGGAGTTTTAGCAGTTGCAGAGTCTTGCATATCAAACTTCTTCAACAGTTCTCTTACATACTTTGTTTGATTGATGAAAATTCCATCATCATTCTGTTTGACTTGAAGCCCCAAAAAGAAGTTTAATTCTCCCATCATGCTCATTTCATAATTTGACTGCATTAGTTGACTAAACTTTTCACAGAGTTTATCATTAGTAGATCTAAATATAATATCATCAACATAAATTTGGACAAGCAAAATATCACCTTTACATTTTCTAATAAAGAGAGTTTTGTCAATGGTACCTCTTGTGAATTCATTTTCCAGAAGAAATTTTGAAAGAGTTTCATACCATGCTCTAGGTGCTTGCTTTAATCCATATAGTGCCTTTTCTAACCTGTAAACATGATCAGGAAACTTTGGATCAACAAATCCTGGTGGTTGTTCCACATAGACTTCTTCTTCCAATTCTCCATTTAAGAAGGCACTTTTCACATCCATCTGATACACCTTGAATTTTGAATGAGCTGCAAAGGCAAGAAACATTCTGATAGCTTCCAATCTTGCTACTGGTGCAAAAGTTTCATCATAGTCAATTCCTTCCTCCTGTGAGTATCCTTTTGCAACTAGCCTTACTTTGTTTCTTACTACAGTTCCATTCTCATCAAGTTTGTTTCTGTAAACCCATTTTGCACCAACAACAGATATATTTCTAGGTCTTGGTACTAGTTTCCACACTTTATTTCTCTCAAATTCATTCAATTCTTCTTGCATTGCAATAATCCAATCAGGGTCTTGCAAGGCTTCCTCAATTTTCTTGGGTTCATTCTTTGAGAGAAAACAGCTATAAAGACATTCATTTTGAGTGGCTGTTCTTGTTTGTACACCACTTTCAGGGTCACCAATTATTAAGTCAGGAGTGTGATCTCTTGTCCATTTTCTAGCTGGTGGAAGATTGGTTCTTGAACTTGAAGCTCCCCCTAAATCATTTGCATCTTCTGTATTTGAGTGAAATTCAAATGAAGAGGCTCCCCCTAAATTGCTTGACTCTGACAAGGTTTCAGAGTTGCTTGATCCAGACCCTGATGAATTAGACTCTGTCTGTCTAGACTCTGTCTGGGTAGACCCTGACCTGTTAGACTCTGAATTATTTGAAGTTGAATTTTCTGACTCCCCCTCAGAGTGTGCAGATTTCTGTGTTGGTTCAGGAGTTGTTTGAGGGTCTTCATCCTCTTCTTCTTCATTTATCTCAGAACTTTTTAGATTTTCAAATTCCAGTGTAGTAGACTCTGACTCATCCTGCAATCCTGTAAACTTTTTATCATCAATTGCAACATGAATAGATTGCATAACAATTTTGGTTCTGAGATTAAACACTCTGAATGCTTTTGTGTTTGATGCATATCCAAGAAAAATTGACTCATCTGCCTTGGCTTCAAATTTGCTTAGATTTTCAGGATGTACTTTCAGTACATAACACTTGCATCCAAATATGTGAAAGTGTTTCACACTTGGCTTCTTGTTCTTTATCATTTCATAGGGAGTCTTTCCATGCATGTTTATTAAGGTGCAGTTTTGAGTGAAACATGCTGTATTGACTGCCTCTGCCCAAAAATAGACTGGTAGCTTAGATTCTGCCAGCATTGTTCTGGCAGCTTCTATGAGTGTTCTTTTCTTTCTCTCCACAACTCCATTTTGTTGAGGAGTTCCTGGTGCAGAAAATTGTTGAGTAATTCCCTTTGATGCACAGTAGTCCTCCATGATTGAATTCTTGAATTCAGTACCATTGTCACTCCTTAGAATTTTAACTGTTTTTGTTGATTTCCTTTCCAGAAAGGTGATATGGTCTTTTATGTGTTGTGGAGCTTCATCCTTTGAATGTAGAAAGAAAACCCATGTGAATCTTGTAAAATCATCTACAATAACAAGAGTATATTTCCTTTTGTTAATTGACATAACATTTACTGGACCAAATAAATTAAGATGCAATAAATAAAAGGGTTCAGAAATGGTGTTAATTGTCTTGCTCTTGAAGGATGATTTTCTTTGCTTCCCAAGTTGACATGCTTCACAAAGACCATCTTGCACAAAATCAACCTGTGGTAATCCTCTTACAAGATTCTGTTTAACCAACTTATTGAGTGTTTTGAAGTTGATGTGTGACAGTTTCTTGTGCCATTTCCAGCTTTCTTCTGTTGAGGCCTTGCTATATAGACATGTGATTTCACTGTGTATGCAATCCTCCAAGCTGGCTTCATAAATGTTACCATGCCTAAGTCCTTTGAAAACCACAATGCCTGTTTCTTTGTGAGTCACAAGACACTCTTTGTTGTCAAAGCCAGTATGGTAACCTTTATCTCCAAGTTGACTTATGCTTATTAAATTATGCCTTAAGCCATCAACTAGAGCTACTTGTTCAATGATGACATTCCCAAGTACAATCTTGCCATATCCCAGTGTTTGTCCTTTGTTGCCATCTCCAAAGGATACTTCTGGGCCAGCCATTTCCACAAAGTCTGTAAGCAGGGATTTCTTTCCAGTCATGTGTCCTGAGCATCCACTGTCCAGGATTAGGGTTACATTCTTTACCCTGGTTCCCTGCATACATAAAGCAACTAGTTAGATGTTTTGAGGACCCAAACAGTTTTGGATCCTTTTCTACTAACTTTAGGAGAAGCTGGCTTTACAATTTTCACCTTTGATTTACCTGTCTCTTTTGTTGCCTTAGACTCTGGTGGAGTCTTGACAGTGTCATACCAACTTTTATCAATAGAAGATTTTAGCTCATAAAAATTGTAATACAAGTCATGATAGTCCTTACACATATAGATAGAATGAAATATGCTACCACAGTGATAACATGGTTTCTGTGGTATGTAGTGACTTTTCAGAGTCTGTGAAGGATTAGACTCTGATTTCTTCTCAATCTTTGCTTTACAATCTATAGCCAAATGGTTGTGGTTGCCACATCTATAACACTTCTTTCTAGGAGCATTAGGATCCTTTTGGTAATTGTTTGCCTTATTAATTCCTTCCTTACCATTCCTATTTCTCCTAGTTTTGGTAGACTCTGATAAGTTTTCTAGCCTTTCTTTTAATTTTGACTTAGACAAGTACCCTATGTTTATAATTTTCTTAGAGTTATTTGCCCCTGTTTCATCTGTCTTTTTGTCAACAACAGGGGGACTATTGACAGATGAGTTTGTGGCTTCAGTCTTTTCTTTAGGGATCACAAACTTAACAGGAACAAATGTACTTTTGTCTTTAGTCTTATTAATTTTGCTAGTTTCTTCATTGTTATCATTCTCAACAATAGGTCTTTTGTCTTGACTCTTGTCATAGCCTAGACCAGCAGTTTGACACACGTTTTGATTATTGAGAATTTCTCGAACTTTTCTTCCAGAGTCTGTCCAAACTTTAAACTTAAGCCTTTCTTCTTCTAGTTCTTTCCTAACATAGTCATAGGCTTTCAAAATTTCAGTGTAGTTATGACTATATTTCTCAGAATCCTTTTTGTATTGTTCCATTAATAATAACTCAGATTCTACATGAAAATTCCTTTTAGTTAAGGCTAAATTTACTTCTCTCAACCTTTCACTTTCACTAGTGAGAGACCTACATGTTGTCATTATTTTATTAACCTCACTTTTCACAATCTCTATGCCATCAGAGTCTAAATTAATTAAGGATTCAGGAGTAAAGATTGATACCTGAGTTTTAGGAGATGAGGGTTCTTTGGGAGATTGTGATTTTCTTGAGGAGGATGCCATCAGTGCTAGATTTTCATAATCAATTTCATCCTCTGAGCTTGAATCTGCCCAATCCTTTCCAGTTGATAGAAGTGCTTTTCCTTTTCCTTGACTTTTTGACTTTCTGCATTCACTAGAAAAGTGGCCCAATATTCCACAGTTGAAACATTTGACCTTTGCTTTGTCAAGTTTGATTATTGTACTCTTGCTCTTCTCAACCTTCTCATCTTCCTTCTTGAATGATGGCCTCTTGCTAAATTTTCCAGTTCTTTTGTTAAATTTCATTCTTTTGAAATTTTTTGCAAACATAGCCATCATTTGACTTAGGTCAATCTCTTCATCAGAATCAGAGTCTGTGTTAGTAGACTCTGACTCCACAACAGCTTTACCCTTCTTCCTTGAATCCTTGATTCTAGCTTCTGTGGGTTGTTCCTGTTGTTCTTTCTCAGACTCCAGTAAGTGCCACAGATTTTGTCTTCACAGACTTCTTATTCTTCCTCTGTTGCATCTCCAAATCATGTCTTGAGTCTGCCATACAATTCTTCTAGAGTTAGTTCATCCAAATCTCTAGCTTCTCTTATGGTTGTAGTCTTATTGTCCCACTCTTCAGGAAGTGCTCTCAGAAACTTGGTATTCGTATCTTCAGAATCATAAACCTTACCAAGCATAGCCATCTCATTCAAGAGTTTTGTAAACCTATCATACATCTCAGTGATAGATTCTCCAGATTTTGCTTCAAAGTACTCATACTCTTGAATGAGCAAAGACCTAGCATTCTTCTTGACATCTTTAGTCCCTTGACAGTGCACCCCAAGTTTTGTCCACATCTCCTTAGCAGTCTTGCATGATATGACACAGTTAGTTAGAACAGAATCTAAACTGTTAAAGAGAATGTTCTTTACTTTTGCCTCCTTAAGGACATTTTCTTTGTCCTCTTTTGTCCATTCAGCCTTTGGTTTCTCAACGAGGTGTTCTTCAGTTATTTTGCCTTCCTCATTGATTTGAGGCACAATTTTTAAGGGCACAAAGGGTCCTTCATTAATCCTGTCAAGATAGTCAGGGTCTGTTGCTTCCAGATGGTGCAGCATCTTAACCTTCCAGTGGATGAACTCGTTTCTCTTAAGCATAGGAATCTTAGAATTGCCATCTTTGTTTCTAGACATCTTTGATCGATTTTAAACGTTAGGCTCTGATACCAATTGTTTTCCCAGTTGAACAAGTAGAAGAGGGGGTTGAATACTTGTGTGTCTTTTCTGCCCGATTTAAAATCAAATTAATAACAAACTCAAACACGAAGATATGAATAAGAACTGTTTTGTATTATTGATTTATGAATACAAAACTCTCCTAGGATGTACACAAACCCTAGCAGCTTCTCTGTGTTTATCACATCAACTCTATCTATTTCTATGCTCTCACAAAATTTCACTCAGATAATTATGCTTCGATTTCCACACCTTTACAATTAGGTTACATAGAGTTTATATAGAGAGCTGCCTATCAACTAATAACAGAAAGTAAAATTACAATAGGAATAAAATTCCTAATTATTAGTTGAAAGCTTCCTTAATTTTCGCTTTCCTTCCCATAGCATATCTGCAATATATTTGTTTTGATCTTCGAAGACTTTCCTTGAAACTAGCTGTTTGAATCAACCGAATACTCATCTCCTTTAAGCTTTGAGAAGTCAGGCTGTGAGCTAATCAATCGAGTACTTGTGAGACTTCTCGATTGGTAAATATCCGTTAATGACTTCTCGATCAATAAATATCCGTTGATGAGTTCTCGATCAGGAAATATCCGTTGATGAGTATATATCCGTTGATGAGTTCTCGATTAATAAATATCCGTTGATGAGTTCTCGATCAGGAAATATCCGTTGATGAGTATATATCCGTTGATGAGTTCTCGATTAATAAATACCTGTTGATGACTTGAGTTCTCGATTGATAAATATCAGTTGATGACTTGAGTTCTCGATTGATAAATATCAGTTGATAACTTGAGTTCTCGATTGATAAATATCAGTTGATGACTTCTCGATCGATGACTTCTCGATTGGCTTTATCAGTCGATGGCTTATTATCAGTTGATGACTTATCGATCGATATTTATCAGTCGATTGCTTCTTGTAGATAGATATCCGTTGATTGATTTTTGCAGATAGACTGTGCTAAATCCTGTTCTAGTATTTTGTACATCATCAAATTATTATATTCCTAACATAAATTAACTTAAGTAGAATTAATTTATTATAAAAGAAATGGATTAATATGACTTATATATATATATTTCGAATGACTTATTAATAAGTCATACCGAATGACTTATAAATAAGTCATACCGAGAGTTTCATATATATATATATATATATATATATATATATATATATATATATATATATATATATAAAAGTCATACCGAGCTTCTGCCGACCTAAAGTCATACCGAGACATTTATATGTATGTATATATATATATATAATAAGTCATACCGAGATTTATATATATATATATATATAAAAGAAGTCATACCGAGCTCAAAAGAAAAGTCATACCGAATTTTCTTTGATCAAAAGGTCTTGCTGGAGTGATTTTTATTTAATTAAAAAGTCATACCGATTTTTTAATTAGTAAAATAAGTCATACCGAGAGAATATGTCTTGCCCAGCTATTTTAAAAGTCATACAAGGCTTAATTTCAATAAATTAAGTCATACTGATAAAGGTCATACAAGCCTTTTTCATTCTCTATAAATATGAGAAGAGTGCTTCACATTTTCAGTGTTAGAAAATCAGATCAAATTCAAAAATTTGTCTGCATTGTAATATTCACAGATTTCTGTGCAAGTTTGGATATAATTGATTAAACTCGAACAGTTCATGTCAAATTTGTTCTAGATCTTTTTATCAATTATATAACAGTTTTCTAAATATTAATTTTGTAATACTAATCAAGTTAAAATTATATCTTTCACTTGAACAGTATTTCATTCTAATTAATATTTCGCGAGTAATTAAAATAATATTTTAAATCCAATTATTCAGCGATTAATTTTAGATATTGTATTCAACCCCCCTTCTACAATATCAGGGACCAACATCAATAACTAGCAGACATATTCACAAAACCTCTGTGTGAAGTAACTTTTACAAGATTGGTTTCTAAATTGGGGATGGTGACAAGTGGCTCAACTCCAGACAACAAGTAGAAGATACAATCAGTGTTTATGGTAAAATCTGTCAGAGTCTGTGGTAAACTCTGATAGAAAATGAAGTAAACTCTGATCCTTGAAAAATCTAATCTTTGATTATCTTAAGCTATTAGTGTTTAATGTAAATTCTATCAGAGTATGTAGTAAAATCTGACAGTGAATGCAAACTCTGATTACTATAAACTCTTATCTTAGTCTATTTACTAAACTCTGAGATATTATTATTTATAACATCATATTTAATTATGTGACATCATAATTGTTAATCTCTGATTGGAATACACACATAGCGTGTATTTGTCACGTAAAAACATTTCATATTTATACACAAATACACACATATTTGTTGTATTTTGAGACTTGCACTACTCATTACTCCACCAATCATAAAATGCCATGTGTCCCACTATAGGGTATATGCAATTGAGAGGGAATATTTTAATTCATATTTTCACTTTGAATTATTCAACTGCATT
The DNA here is from genome assembly GCA_028671895.1 of Oenanthe sinensis. NCBI lineage: Eukaryota > Viridiplantae > Streptophyta > Magnoliopsida > Apiales > Apiaceae > Oenanthe > Oenanthe sinensis. The sequence continues at coordinate 21,988,348 of CM053807.1, forward strand.
TTATTATTCCTATCTTTCTCTCTCATTTTCTAAAACCCTAATATCTTCAACCTGCAAATCTTTGAGCGTCAATGGAATCCAAAGGACTTACTTTCCAAAATTTTAACTTTGTTGCTACTAACTACATCTCTTTGTTGACTAAATCAGAAGCACCATAAGATTTCCATGTCGTACAAGTTTTTTTGCAACAAAGCTATATTGGGTATGCTCTTCAAGAACCCAAGGTTATTTTTGCTCAATCTCTGACCAAGATATGGTCGACTGCTAAGTTTACTGATACTGGTGATGATGAGGAGCCCATTATCACGATTCAATGCAATGGCAAACATTCAATATCTCCTGAGGTTGTTCATCAAGCCCTTCACCTTCCTAAAGTGGCAGATTATGATGAATTAGTGAATGATGAACAAATAAAGGTGTTTTTCAGAGAAATAGGCTATGGGGGCAATCTGTCAAAGCTGGGAAGCCTCACAAGGCCAAATCAAAGAAGAGAATGGATCTTCTTCTTTGATTGTATTACAAGGGCATTCACTACTAAATGCATAAATTTCGATGCTATCCCACAACTTTCATAACAAATTGGGTATTCTCTGACCCATACCTTGAATTTTAATTTTTCATATTTATTAATTAGGCAGATAGCTAGCAAAATAAATGATGATGCATATACAATATACTTTGCTAAATTTTTACAGTTAATTTTCACCTATCTTTTGCCTGATGTAACTTTTGAGAATGATAAGAGTTTAGTTAGTTTCTGTATGAACAAGATAATTTTTGTTGATCTTACAAGAAAAGATTCTAAAGAGGACAGTGAAGGTAAGCTGCCTAACTTGTTTTATCCCACATGGGTCAGGACTCTCTTAAATCAGAGAAAGCCTACTGTGTATGGGAGGGAATTCTTATCTGTGACTATGAATTAGAGTTTAGCACCCTTTGATTCTAACCCAAGTCACCAACCAAACACTGATACACCACCAATACCAACCTTTGTAGTCTCCCAAAAGACTGCAGTTGTACAACAAACCTATCAACTACAAGGCCCAAGTATGGAGAGAAAGGGAAAATCAGTTTCAGAGTTTTCTCCTATGAAAATGAGATTATTTGATAAACCTACAGACCTTGATGATAGTAATGAAGGTCTGGTATTCCCATCAAAGAAGACTGTTAAGCAAGCATCTGAGATTCCACGTGCTTCATTCATGAAGCCATTTCATGTGAACCCCATCTCAGAGCCTGTAAAGAAAAGGAGAAGATTGGTCAAGGTTGCAAACTCTGAAATTCTAAACACTGATCAAGTAAATCTGATCAACTTCTAGCCTTAAACTCTGAGCTCATAAACTCTAATGAAGTGTTGAAGTCTGAGGTAGATGGTAATGATGATAATATTGATGCAAATGATACAAGTGAAGCTACTCCAGTTATTGTATCTGATTCTCCTGCCAACTCACCAAAACAAATCACAAAGGAGATTTCATATGAAAGAGTGAGGGAGCTAGCTGAGGAAGTAAGGAAGGAAATGGCTGCAAAGAAATCTCAATCATCTCCAGCCACTGGAAGTTCTAAGTTGTTTTCCAGGAAAAAGAAGAAACAAGTTACTTTTGGCCAGGATACACAAGAACCTACCTCTCAAAGTGAGGTAGCAATCACTACATGGCCAGACACACAAGAACCTGTTGTTCAAAGTTGAACAGAAGCCATAATTTCAGCAAATGAAGCCAGCATGGATCAGGGGTACAACCCATAAGAACCTTCAGCTCAAAGGGTTGAAGAAGTTGTTAAGGCCCCAGCTACACAAGAACTATCAAATCAAAGTTTGGATGCATGCACTCAAACTAAGAGAGAAGATTCTATTATTGCTGATGCTGAAGGCCATTCTCAGGCAGAGTCAAGCCCACAAGAACTTTCACCTCAAAGTGGTGAAGTAGCTACTGATATGACTCAGGTCACACAAGAACCAATCACCAACTTTGTGATTGCATACCAAGACAAGGAGGTCCAACTAAACTTTGATTCTACTGTTGCAAATGCTAAGAAGGCAAACTCTGGTGATAATCCATTGGCAATATCTGATGCAATTATGGTGCAATCTCTTTCTGCACAGCCAATGGTCACTCCATCAGACTCTACAAATGTGCAAGGTATAAATTCTGACTTTTCTTCAAACTTTACATACTCTGATAGCGTAAGTTAATATTTTATATTTCCTATTTTTTCTACTGGAATGAACATGGATAGTCCTGGAAGGGAACCCTCTATCCTTGTGACCACAAATCTCCTTTCTCAGCCACCTCTTATTTCTGTAAGTCACTGTGATTTGAGCTTTTCTTGTGAGCCTGAGGTAAAATGTGTGGTAAACAGAACTAACATTGAGAGGCAGACACTGGATCTGGCAAAAGGAGAGATAGAATTGAGAAAGAAGTTAGTCACTTCTCGTGAGCAAACTCTAACTCTTAAAAGTCATAATATGTGTGATGTGAGAAGTAATGAGATTACTTTAAAGGAACATAGTGATTTAGGATGTTCTATTCTTTTTGCCGGTACTTAGAGTATACCTGGAACAGGCTCTGCTGTTTAACATGTCCCTTCAACTCTAAACTCTGCTGGTGTTAAAGATGATGAAGCATTCTCTGATCAGCCAATCTTTGAAGATGAAAAAGTTACTGATCTCTCCATTCCATACACTATGAGATATAGTTCCAAACGTTGGCCTATAAATGCTCATGATGCTCTTGATAGATTACTGATGTATTATCAGGATTATTGTGTAGTTGATCAACTCAAGGCAGGCATTGAACCTGCTCTCACTCAAGAAGGTATTTTTAGACAAAGTGAGAAATGAGAGTCTTCAAGTGAAGCCATTCTTATCTCTACCAGGCAAACTACCTGGGTATGTCTTGGAAATTATCTCATGAAAATATTCCCTGGTCTCATGTTCATGCTTTGCTAAATAAAGCTGATTTAGAATTAAACTCTACCGAAATGAAGACAGTGCTCAAAGCCACTATTGTGTTAACCAAGGGTCTTCACAGTGAAGTTTCTGATTTTATGGATTTTGTTAACAAAACCAGTGCTTCTGTTCAGACTTTTGTCCCATCTTCTCAACATGAATTGGAACTAAAGCTCAAAACATTTTCTACAAAGCAGGATGCTCTGGAAGCAAAAGTTGATAAAATTAATACTACTATCTCTTTTATACAAACCATGTTACATACCATTATGGACATCTTAACTATCAGAAAGGGGGATGATATCAGGAAGGGGGAGAAAGTACATAGTTCTAAAGACAAATGCAAGGAGGACGTTGTGCTATAATCAGATAAACCAGGGAAGGATGATGGTGATGGTAATGGTGTTGACAAAGGTCAAGGGAGTCATAAGGGTGGACGACAAACTCTAATTAGACAAACTCTAACTGCTCAAGAACAAACTATGATTCCTTCAGGATCTGGAGTAAACTCTAATAAACAAACTCTGATGGATCTTGAATTAGCAAAAAGGCTTGAAGAAGAAGAGAAGCCTGAGAAGATTGAAGAAAGAAATAAGAAGGATGAAAAACTGGCAAAGAAATTATTTGAAAAAAATCCAGGAATGGATCCAGTTGCTGTTGAAGAAGAGGTAAAGAAAACTGGTACTGACATTGCTCAAGTCCAGTCAAAGAAGCGAAGATATGTGAAGAAGACTCCAGTTCAAAAGAAGATCCCTATTTAAGCAAAATTAATTGTATCCGAGCCTATTCAAGAAAAGAAAATTGTATCTAAGCCAGTTGAAGTGCAAACAAGGTCATCACAAGCAATTCAAACAAGGTCAACTTCTATAATCCAAAAAATAGCTTTAACAAAACCCAAAACTCCTATCACTATACAAGGAACTACATTTCTACCAAGAAGAACAAGTTTCGAAGATGAAGAAGAAAAACATCAATTTATATGCAGAAAGAAGAACCATGATCTTTTGTGGACTAAATCTAAAACTCTAACTCTCAATGCTAGACTTGGTAAAAACAAGGGTTGTATTGGTGATTCTCAAGCTAAAGTCTACAGAGGTGAAACAAACACTTTTAGAGATCCTTTTTCTTTGAAGAACAAGCCTGAGGAAGAATTATCACAAAATCATTTGGACAAGCTTATTGTTGTTCAAATTGTAAAATATATCTTTGATGGTGCACAAGCTAATGAAAATCTTATGTATTTCTTGGAAGATGGAAGAACAATGAAAATAGCTAAAGAAGATCTAATCCATAAGTCATCTAAAGAACTTGAGTATGTTCTCTACTTGTTGAAAGATGATAATCAAGCTACAACTAGATGGGTGAAGACTCTGGAAGGAGTGATTGATGAAAAGAAGAAAAATGAAAGGCTGCTAATGCTAAACACTGATGAGTATAGACCTGGATACATACTTGAAGATGGGACAGAGAAAGAAATGGTAAAAAGGGATGCAAGGGTAAATATAGTATTAAGAATTCCTACACTTATACTAAACCCTGATGGACAGAAATCCTGTTACATACCTCTAGATGACAGAATGGAAAGGACATTAATCTATAATTTGAGAGCTGCAATATTCCAGATTAATGACTCTAGTGATCAAATGAAAGAGCTGAAAGAGAAGTTGATTGGATTATTGAAGATTGCTGAGAAGAAATTACTTGATCAGTTTCTATCTGAAGATTTTTCATATAGGAGAATTTAAGTCAAGATGAAAAACTCAAACTCTGGTACATTTGTCTCTATGGTTTCTGACATCATAAGTTGAATTTATGTTTTACTGAATAAAGCATAAATTGGTGGAGATTGTTAGAAATACAAACACTGATGCTGTCAGGGAATATCACAAACAGAGTTTATTGAAGATCAGAGTTTGCTGACGTCATCAGAGAATAGAAGCTGTCGAACAGAGTATACTCAAATCAGAGTATACTCAATCAGAGTTTACTCAACCGATAGAGTTTATAAGATCAGAGTTTGATAGCTGGTGATTCTACAAATTAGAATGTGATTGGGATAAAGATGGAAGTGTTTTAATGTGATCCTATTACTTTTATGAAAGTTATCTTTATCATTATCTGTGTTGTAATTGAATTTGTAGCTGTGTTCTATATAAACACAGAATTAGGTTTTACATTGAAAGCGTTCAAGATATATCTTTCATAACCTAGCAGCTCTTAAGAACATTATTTTTCTTGAGAGTTTTTATATTAAGTTCAACAAAGTTAATACAAAGTAGTACTTCTTTTTAATACTTGTGTTCATAATCGATTGTTTGGTACTATTATATTCAACTCCCTCTTCTATAATAGTGTATTATCTGGGTAATACCAGAGTATAATCCTAGTTCCCCAAGTAGATCATACTTGTTAATAGATTCATCTATCCAACCTGGAACCATAATTTAATCCTAGTTCTCCAATTATATTTTACTTGTTAATAGATTCATCTATCTAACCTGGAACCAGAATTTAATTTTAGTTCCCCAAGTATATCATACTTGTTAATAGATTCACATATCTCTGATGGGTTACTTCCGAAATATTTAGGGAAGTAAGAATATCACAATATATGTGTTGACCTCCGTCAACTGATCTCATATATCGAGTAATGAAAATCATTTGAAAATCATGACATGGAAGTTAGTCAGAAAGTCTCTTTGATTTTGATAAGTTGAAAACCCTAACTAAAGTAGGGCAGTGATCCCAAAACATAATCGTATTCGAGGAAAATAAATTATTTATTTACATACTAGACTGGATTCCCAATTTTTGATACGTCAGAGGTATCTTATTCTTATTTAAAGAATTATAAAATTAGTATCAATTTTCTAAAGGTCAGAATATATTTTAAATAATTATTAAAGACCATAAATAAATTTTAATCAATTTAGAATATTTAATAAATATTTAAATAATATTTATTAAATAATAAACAATTAATAAACTCTTTTTAAATGAATATTCAGAATAATATTCATTAATTAAATAAATATTCAAATAATATTTATTAAAAATATTGAAAATATTTATCAATAAAAATATCCAAAATATAAATATTGGAATATTTTTAATTACTATTTAAAAATCATCTGTCTCCGGCAACTCCCGGTTTATGACAGTATTTAAAATAATATTTCTGACTCCCGGTCTACGTTCAAAAATACGAAAGTCACTCTACTCCTAGAGTCTTTATATAAACACCGGCATATGTCTATAATATCTTATAGCATATAAACCAAAACTTTTAATGAAAGATTAAACAACAGTTTAAAATCAATTAGTAATTTCAATAAGCAGTTATATCACAACATCAACAGTTTTCAACACAATAATAGTACATAAAGTATAGGTTTTGAAAATTTACATACGTAGTAATACAAATATTTTAATATATAAAAACGTAGGGTTAGAAAACTTACCTGGAGTACAAGATACGTTCTCAGAGTCTCACTCGTTCCGGATTTTCTATCAATAGATATCATAATCTCGATTAGTACTCTTAATCTCATCAAGTACTTATGTTACTAATAAGTATAATCGCATATCGAGTCCAATTATGACAACTTCAATTTGTACTTGGTCATTTTACTAACACTTATCTTACACGGCATTCACCTCCTCGGGTCTATCTTGATCGTTCGTAAACCATCTCGTCAACGACTTTTAATCTAATCTTTTTACTCCAATATAGGTCATGTTATTCATCAACATATTTCGTATTTTAACCGACTCGAAATCATCATTTTATCCTGGCCAAAGTGTCTCGTCAAAACAGTGCCCCTAGAGTTGACTTTTCGGAGAATTATTATTACGCGACTCGCACTCCAACATTTTTAATAAATCAGAAAATTCATAATTAAACACGAAACCCCTCAAGGAGCTTCTTGAGTATTTTTAATAATTATAAAAAATATTTTTATTTGGAACACATGAGTTTAACATGGTGAAAAGTATTTTACAAATTAGGTCAACTACGAAATTTTACTATTTGCGTTAGCTTCAGTAAAATGCTCATAACTCATTAACCGCTAACTCAATTGACACATCATTTTCACGTGCACGATCTAGAGAATTCCTAGAATACAATCCATCCAAATTTTGGCTCTGGAAAGAGGACCCATTTTCCCGAATTTACTGAACAAGGCAGTAGCTTTTTTAGTGAATAGTGTCATCATGTAACTTTGGTTTCAACATTTTTATAAAATTGAAATATTAATTTTTTAACACGAAACCTTTTTGGTGATCTTACTAACTGTTCAAGGTATATATCATCCAACAATTTCATAATTTTAATCAACACTTTAGTAGTCCAATAATAGTCCCAAAGTGATATTAAAGGAGCAGTTTGGTTCAATCAAACTACTTTCAGTAATCGGGTATTTCTCTTAAACCGTAAATCGTATCAACATGATTTTTATACAAAAAAAAACTACAAAACAAGATCTACAAGTTCCTGGGTGTTCAAAATCAGTATTTTGACAGTTCAGAAATCTTATTTAAATAGGCCTATATGCAAACGGGCATTACGATGGCTATAATCGTAATGGTTCCCCAATTTAACTATGTTAAATCCATTAACTAATAACCCAATCATCAAACCAATGTCTTTAACAACAAAATCAGTTTATAAACTTCATAAACTCATCACCATCATCAACCCATATTATTCAATCAATAATATTCAACCATTTACATCCAAACTCCTTAAATCAACATACACTTAAACATAACTCAAACTCAAGCTAATAGCTCAAAGTAAATCCAAGGGTGGATGGGGTTTATACCTTTCTTGAATCCTTAAAAATACTAAAAAGAGCTTGTAATCCTTAAAAGAGCCTTGATCTATGCTTATCATTTTTAAACTTGCAAGAGAAAATCAAGAAACAAGTTAGTAATTTTTGGAGTAACTTTTCACCCTCATCTTTGAGCAAGGATTTGGCTATGCTATACTAATTGGATGACCATGAAATGTTGTACATACCTTAGATATATAATGAAGGAGCTATGGTCCAAATTTGGTGATTTATGGATAAGTAGAACTTGGGTGTTTAATTTTTCTTTCCTTGCTTTTCTTGAATGGCCAAATCGAAGAAGAATGGAGGGGGAGAGCTTTTTCTACTTTTCTTGCTTTTGAGTTGGTGTATTTGTGTTTGTATAATGTGTATATGGCTGATATCAATCAAGAGATATGGTCTTGATGGATTTCAAGTACCTCAAATAGTAACCAAGGTATGGCTTGAAAACTTAGCCCCTAATTCATGGAACTATCAACCAGCTCTGATGCCAATTGTTGGTCCCTGATATTGTAGAGAGGGGGGGGAGGGGTTGAATACAATATCAATATTTAATCGTGGAATATATGATTTAAAAATATTATTTTAATTTCTCACGAAATATTAATTATAATGAAATACTGTTCAAGTAGAAGATATGATTTTAACTTGAAAAATATTACAAAATTAATACGATGAAAGTTTATATAACTGTTTAAATGTTTAGAACGATTTTGTCATGAATTGTTCTGATTTAACAATTATAATCCAAACTTGCACAGAAATCTGTGAATATTACAATGCAGACAAATTTTTGAATTTGAATGTTTTCAACTAACACAAATAATGAAGCGCTCACCTCATATTTATAGAGGATTCCTAAAGCTTGTATGACTTTCTAGAACATGACATTTTACAGAATTTATTTAAGCTTGTATGATATTTTTAACACTTGTATGACTTTCGAAAAAGATCGGTATGACTTCTTCAAATTCGGTATGACTTTTGAAATGAAGCTTCGGTATGACTTTTTCAATCAGCTTTGCTATGACTTTCTTTAAACAGAATCAATATGACTTTTATAATTGATTTCGGTATGACTTTTAATACCAGAATTTGGTATGACTTTTCATAAAGAATTCGGTATGACTTTTATTATATAATTCGGTATGACTTTTTAATAAGTCTTTTGAATTATATTAAAAGTCATATTAAGTCAAATCTTTTATAATAAATTAATTCTACTTAATTTAATTAGTTTATTTATAAATTAAATGAAATTAAACTTGAATTAATTTAATTAGATAAATTAAATAATTAATTAACTTTTGATAATAGAATTAAAATACTATCTTGACTTGTATAACCATACTGTCAGCTCTAAAATCTTTCCGTCTTCGCTATGTCTTCTGTCATAAAACTACTTAAGCTTGATGATGATTATTTATTAATTTAGTTGACACACAAATGTACTGTCTAGTTCATTTGTGCCATACTATAATAAATATTCTCTACCTTTTAACTTTAAGTTGTGGTCTTCTGTCCTTCTTTTGCTTTAATGTATTTCTTCTTGTATTTTTCTTCTTCTGGAATCTTCGTGTAGTAGCCACTAGAAATCTTCTGTATCTTCTGAATTCTTCTGAAATACTACTTCTTTATTTTTCACTGACGCTTGAACATATTAATGAACTTCTTCTAGTGTTGAGTAGCAATCTCATAAAAATACTTTTGATAATCTGATTCTTCATGTCTAGTTGACTTTCTTCATCTTGATTCCTGTTATCATATTTATTATTTACTTCTTTCTCTTAACTGAGTTAGGCTGTCATCTACTTATTATAAATAGGCCTAATCATATGGCTTTCAATCTCCCCCTATTTGTTGTTAAACATTTAACACACAAATTTCAAGAGGATAACTCAACTAACAACTAAGAAAGTAATTCGACATGTAAGAACTGTAAATAATAAACAAAAGTTCTGGTTTTATATTTCACAATTTTCTAAATTTATGTTTGAAAGATAAATACAAGATATATGTTCCTCTAGACTGAACATATATTACAAATTTCTATTTTGACCTATCTAACTCTTCAATCTTCAGAAGTATCAACTTCACCTTCTTCTAGGTTTGAACCTTTATGCACAGGTGTCCTTGGCACCTCTTCAAATTCTGATGTTCCTGTTGTAGTGGATTCTCCATACAATCTTCTATGTTCAGCCTTTGTTAACTACCACGTCACTTCCTGCTCAACAGGATCTATTTCCTCTTCTTCCATACCATATGGCTGAGTAGAATCTATCTTCTTCATTTGCCTCACATAAGATGGTATAGATTTTGATAAGCAATTACTCCTATTTTTTACAGCAACATCTAACTTTTCTGGAGTTCTATACCCTTTGGATCTTAACATTTTCACAACTTCAATCATGTATCTAACAGTATAGCTTTTTAAAGACTCCTCATCCAACTTTATGATTTGATAGAACTTATTATAAAATCTTACTTCATGAGGATAAAGGATGATTTGAGGACTGACGACTCTCGCAAGGTCCATGGGTCTGTCTCTTAGAAACTCGTTCTCTTCTGAACTTCTTTTGACTTTATTCAATAAGGTCCATATTACAGATAAATATCTTTGTCAAAAGAATTCCAATGAGATTCTGTATATGCCATTTCTGTTTGTGTAGACCAAGATATGCCAATCTTCGAGAATGTCATCAACAATTACAGTGATATAGTCTACTTCTTCCTTCAGTGCTTTCATGAAATTGTTAATGCAATCATTAGAATTTTCAAAGCGTTTGATAAATAACAGAAACTTCTTGTCATCAAATGAACCCTTCTGAAGTCTGTCCATGATCTTTCTCCTATTTTCAGATGCACATCTCTTTTCTTTTCTCTTACAGCAACAACCCAAAGATTCTGTTTTTCCAGATTTGCTTCCTTTTCAACTTGTGCTTTTTCCTTGACTAGAGCTTTCAATTTCTCACTTTTAGTGTGGCTCACCTTGATGTCTTCTTTTAATTTCCTCATGGCCTCTTCATAGGTAGGATCATACTCTTTTTCTTCAGGAAATAAAAATTCATCATCAAAGCAGTTTCTTCCTCAGCTCTGTAGTAGTTATGATTGAACGCATCATCTACACCACTATCTTCAACAAACTGATCTTCCGGATAGTAATGTTCTTCTTAAATATATGACTCAAATTGTCTTGATCTTCTGGATATAGCTTGGCTTTGCCTTTCTCTTTAGTAGCCCCTTCTTCTTCAGCTACTTTCTCCTTTTCTTTCTCCCCCTTAGTTGAGGGATCCTCTACAGATTTAGAAGCTTCAAATGATTTGACTAGTTTTTCTATGGTCATATAGACCTGCTTCATCCCTTCATTCAGATATATCATTCCCTCATCCAGCTTGTTGAATCATTTTGTTGAGATTGCTTCATTTTCAATAATCCTTTGATTCAAGCTCTTCTCAACATCATCAATTTTTTCGTTTATGTTGCTTATCTCTTTCATATCCTCAGCAATTAGACTTTGTACTTGTTGGATATCTTTTGTCTTCAGGAGAATGCTGGACTTTACATCATTCACTTCTTCTCACACGATTGTCAGCTGTTCTGTTACAAAGGCAGAAGTAGACTTGGTTTCTGCTTGTGCTAGCTCAGCTTGAACAATCTGCATTTCTTTCTGGAGAGCTTCCATTTTTTACCATAGTTCACTTTATGTGGGTGCACTCACCTCGCTTTCACTCTTGTTTGTTTTACTTATACTATGTGCATGTGTTTCGCTCGGTGTTTGCCTCACTTTACTCGTGTTTTGCTCCATTCCAGAATCCGAAGCTGTACCTGTATATTTTACTATAGCTTTTGAAGACTCGTAATGTTCTTTTGAAGCCTGTGAAGGCATGTCCACAACAAGTTTATCTTGAAGTGGCTCTGCTATTGACGTAGCTATTCCATGAATGGAGTCCCAACTCCTTCTAAAGAGTGGTTGCCTCTCAAATACACTAGTGGATAAAAGAACTTCCTGGGAAGGAACTGGATGTAAGAAATCCAGGGGGGTCACCACCTCAGACAATGTAAAGCATGGTTCGTTAGAGTTTGTGGTGCCCCTCAATACCTATAATGGCAACTGATGTTGTACTGCATCAAAAATATCTTGGTCCACTAAAAATGTGGCATCTGACAAGTTTGTATCAAAAACATTTTGCTCTTCATTAGTCGTTCCCTCATCTAATTGTGTTTCTGGGAGTGGAGGTCCTACTAGTGTGAGCGCTAGCAGTGTGCGTGACTCTTCACAGGATGCCGCGACTGGACGATGAATTTCAATAGATCCACCCGGTTGATTGAGTGTATCCAGAGACTATTGTATTGCCATTTCAAAGTCCATATCCCAATGAGAGGATAATGATTGGTCTGAAGTTGTCTCAGGTTCATTTCTCGGTCTTTTTGACGGTGTAGACAGAGCTGCGTGTTCACTCACTATGATCCCTCTACCTCTTGCTTTTCTTACATGTGAATTTCTTTTTCTGATTAGACTCAAAGATGTTGAAGAAGAAGAAACTGTTTGTGTCTCTACCTCAACTTGGGTTTGAACCTGTGTGTTTTCAGGTTCATAGTCGAAATCCTGAAGGGTAAGACCATAATCATAGTCTGCAACGGATATATTTAAAGTTGCACTAAATATATTTATAGGTAGGAAATTGGAAGCTAAGGTGTGTGATATTATTTGTTGTACCTCTGCCTCTTGTTCTGCAAGTTGAACAACTTCCAGTAAAAGCTGTGCAGAATGTTTAACTTCCATTGACACTTGATCTTAAATTTGTTCTGGCTCTTGCTGAAGCGGTTGAGCCTGTGCAGGATTGCAATTTGATCCAGGATCTCACCCATGTATTGAGTCCTCACTATTGGTACCTCTAGGAATTTCTCCTTATTCCTGAGCCTTGTGAATAGATTTTTCTGAGAAGTGGGAGATATTTCTACTCGACTATTCTAGAACGTGCTTTATCCTCATCTGTTAGAAGATCATTCATAAACAACATTAAAAATCTTGGATAATAGCATGAAACATTTTGTTCCCTACTCTCTGGCGTCCCCATCTTCCTAATAATTTCAGTCAAAATCAGCATCCCAGGGTTAATTATCATATTATGGGCCATTAATTATCATATTATGGGCCATATAATACCCATTATTTTGCAGAAGCGAGGAGATATTGTTGAAGTTGCTCTTTTTTGTAGGGGCAAACACTTTAGCCAGTGTATCAAAGACATAATCCCATTCGCTAATTAACTTTGCTTTGGTCATTTTTACGAGATTAATATCCCCTTGATACAAAATTGCCTGGAAGGATTCAATTATTTGAGTAACAGTTGGAAGATTCTCATGATTTTTAGTTGGGAACCCTAAGATTCTATTCACATCATTTTCAGTCACCATGAACTTATTTTATCCAATTGTGAAAGAAAATTGTACTCTAGCTACAACTGTTCTGTTCCTTGCACTCGTGTACAGAGCCTGAAGTGCATCAACTTGAAGTAGGATGTCCAGGGTAATTGCAGTCCTGACTAATGAATGTTCATTCTTAAGAATAATACAGGTCTTAAACCTTTCAACTGAACAGTTCACGGGGTTAAAATAACCTACAAAATTAGTCTTAATAATTTCACAAATACCAGTCATTTTAATTATTCAATTTTAATAATTAAACCCCAGATTAATCAAATTAAGCACAAAATTCGATTAAGGTACCCAATTAATTCAAAACCCTAAGTCCAAATAAATCTCCAAATCGATTTTAACCTTAAATACTCCAAGAAAAGACCTCTACTCACTTAAACAACACTAAACAATAGTTCTACAAACTTGATCAACTTAGTCTAAGAAACAATCTAAATCAGTTCATTTTCTACAGAAAATTGGACAGAGTTTTACTTGTATTTGATCGATTTGAACACAAACCAGCAAGCACAAGCTTGTAAACAGGAAATCACGCAACTGTTAACAGTTGTAATAGATTAAAATCGAAAGATCTTGAAAAATTCTAGAGCTATTCGAGTCATGTATATCTTCGTATATGTATAACTGCTGTGTATGACTTTGAATATGACTTTTAAAAAAAAAATAACAAAAAATGTCGGTATGACTTTTGTATAAGAAGTCGGTATGCCATTTTAAATAAAAGTCGGTATGACTTATTTTACAATTAAAATTTCGGTATTACTTATTAATAAAACTAAAATCTCGGTATGACTTATAAATAAAACAACTCAGTATGACTTTTACAAATAGACTCGGTATGACTTTTTATTTAATCAAAAAGTCATGCCAAATTTATAAAAGTCATGCTGAATTCTTTTAAATAATAAGTCATGCTGAAATTTTATTTTATATAAAATGTCATGCTGAGTTTTATTAAAGTAAAATAAAATTAAATAAAATAATAAATACATTTATAATGTTAGGAATATATTCATTTTATGATGTACAAAATGCTAGAACAGGGTCTAGTATAGTCTATTTATAATAGGTCTTTCTAGTCTCTGAACTTTTATAATCAGAGTATAGATAGTCAACATTCTTCTCACTTGTATTTAAAAGAATTTATGTAGAAAGTGAAACCAGAGTCTGGATGAAGATCAGAGTCTCGAAGGTGATCAGAGTCTATAGACTATAGGAGTCTATGATCTATCAGAGTCTACAAATGATCAGAGCCTATAGACTATCAGAGTCTATAATCTTTCAGTGTTTGAAGATTCCAGAGTCTATAAAGTTAAATCTAAATTTGGAAGATGATCACAGGAATGGAAAGTCTTCGAAGATAAAGATAAATATATTGCAGATATGCTATGGGAAGGAAAAAGAATTTCAGAAGGAAACTGTTAACTAATAATTAGGAATTCTATTCATATTATAATTTTATTTTCTGTTATTAGTTGATAGGCAACTCTCTATATAAACACTCTATGTAACCTAATTATAAGTTATCCAAGTCGAAGTTGAGAGAACATAGAGATAGATAGAGTTGCTGTGAAAACACAGAGAAGCTACTAGTGTTTGTGTACACCTTGGGAGAGTTTTTATTTACTCATCAATTATACAAACAGTATTCATTCATATCTTTGTTCTTAATTCAAACCTTTTAATTCATATTGATTTGATTTTATTCAGGCAGAAAAAATACACAAGTATTCAACCCCCCTTCTACTTGTGGAACTAGGAAAATAATTGGTATCAGAGCCTAACGTTTAAAATCGATCAAAGATGTCTAGAAATGAATATGGTAATTCAAAGATTCATATGCTTAAGAGAAACGAGTACACCCACTGGAAGGTTCAGATGCTATACCATCTGGAAGCTACAGACCCTGACTATCTTGACATGATTCATGAAGGACCATATGTGCCCTCAAAGTTTGTTCCTCAAACCACTGAAGAAGGTAAAATAACTGAAGAACACTTTGTTGAAAAACTAAAAGATGAGTGGACAAAAGAGGACAAGGAGAATGTCCTTAAGGAGGCAAAAGTCAAAAACATTCTCTTTAACAGTTTAGATTATGTTCTTACAAATTGTGTTATATCAAGCAAAACTTCTAAGGAGATGTGGACAAAACTTGAAGTGCACTGTGAAGGGACTAAAGATGTCAAGAAGAATGCTAGGTCTCTGCTAATTCAGGAGTATGAATATTTTGAGGCAAAATTTGGGGAATCTATTACTGAGATGTATGATAGGTTCACAAAACTCCTGAATGAGATGACTATACTTGGTAAGGTTTATGATTCTGAAGATACAAATACCAAGTTTCTGAGAGCCCTTCCTGGAGAATGGGATAACAAAACAACAGCCATAAGAGAAGCTAGAGTTTTGGATGAAATAAGTCTAGAAGAATTATATGGCAGACTCAAGACATATGATTTAAAGATGCAACAATGAAAGAATAAGAAGTCTGTGCATGCAAAATCTATGGCACTCTTAATAGAGTCTGAGAAAGAACAACAAGAAGAACCCA
Organism: Oenanthe sinensis; assembly: GCA_028671895.1. Classification (NCBI taxonomy): domain Eukaryota; kingdom Viridiplantae; phylum Streptophyta; class Magnoliopsida; order Apiales; family Apiaceae; genus Oenanthe; species Oenanthe sinensis. The sequence goes on from CM053807.1 coordinate 22,004,120, forward strand.
CAGAAGCAAGAGTCAAGGATTCAAGGAAGAAGGGTAAAACTGTTGTTGAGTCAGAGTCTACTGACACAAACTCTGATTCAGATGAAAAGATTGATCTAAGTCAAATGATGGCTATGTTTGCTAAGAATTTAAAGAAATGAAATTCAACAAAAGAACTGGTAAATTTAGTAAGAGGCCATCATTCAAGAAGGAAGATGAAAAGGTTGAGAAGAGCAAAAGCACCATAATGAAGCTTGACAAAGCAAAGGTTAAATGTTTCAACTGTGGAATATTGGGGCACTTCGCTAGTGAATGCAGAAAAGAAAAAACTCAAGACAAAGGGAAAACACTTCTCTCAATAGGAAATGATTGGGCATATTCAAGCTCAGAGGATGAAATTGATTATGAAAATCTAGCATTGATGGTTGTCTCCTTAAAAAAATCAGAATCTCCCAAAGAACCTTCATCTCCTCAAAGAAATCAGAATCTCCCAAAAAACCTTCTTCTCTCCTGAATCCTTACTTAATTTAGACTCTGATGGTATAAAAATTGTGCAAAGTGAGATTAAGAATATAATGACAAACTGTAGGTCTCTCACTAATGAAAATGACAGGTTAAGAGAAGAAAACTTAACCCTTACAAGTATGAATAACCATTTAAAGTCTGAGTTAGTGTTAATGGAACAATACAAAAAGGATTATGAGAAATGTAGGCATAACTACACTGAAGTATTGAAAGCCTATGACTTTGTTAAGAAATAAATAAAGGAAGAAAGACTTAAGTTCAAAGTATGGACAAACTCTGATAGAAAAGTATAGGAAAATATCAACAACCAAAATGTGTGTTAAAGTGATGGTCTAGGCTATTACAAGAGTCAAGACAAAAGACCTATTGTTGAGAATGATAAAAATAAAGAAGCTAGCCAAATCAATAAGACTAAGGACATAAGTACTTTTATTCCTGTTAAGTTTGTGACACTTGAAGAAAAAACTGATTTAATTAAATAAACCACAAACTTATCTGTGAATGGCCCCCTGTTGTTGACAAAAAGACAGATGAAACAGGAGCAAAGAAGTCTAAGAAAAACATAAATATTGGGTACCTGTCTAAGTCTAAGTTAAAGGAAAGGCTAGAGAACTTATCAGAGTCTACCAAAACTAGGAGAAATAGGAATGGTAAGGAAGACATTAATAAGACCAATAATTATCAAAAGAATCCTAATGCTCCTAGAAAGAAGTATTACATATGTGGCAACCACAACCATTTAGCTCTAGATTGTAAAACAAAAATTGAGAAGAAATCAGACTCTATTCCTTCACAGGCTCTGAAAAGTCACTACATTCCACAGAAGCCTTGTTATCACTGTGGTAGCATATTTCATTATATTTATATGTGGTAGCATAATTTGTATTAAAAATTTTATGAGCTAAAATCTTCAATTGATAAAAGTTGGTATGACACTGTCAAGACTCCATTAGAGTCTAAAGAAACAAAGGAGACAGGTAAACCAAAAGTAAAAAATACTAAGCCTGTTTCACCCAAAATTAGTAGAAAAGAATCCAAAATTGTTTGGGTCCCCAAAACATCTAATTAGTTGCTATATATATGCAGGGAACCAGGGAAAAGAGAGTAACCCTAATCCTGGACAATGGATGCTCAGGACACATGACTGGAAAGAAATCCCCGCTTACAGACTTTGTGGAGATGGTTGGCCAAAAAGTATACTTGTTATTCGCCCTTAAGTACACTAAGTTTGGAGATGGGGGGTTGAATACAAACTTAAGAATTAATTCAACTTCTTGCGGAAATAAGTTTGTACAAAGAGAGAATTTAATTAAGATTGATGTAACTAAGAACTGGATAACTAAAGTGTTGAAAACAGAAACAACAAGATTAAAAATTACTAGTGGATTGTTTTTCCACTAGTGTGTTTTTGCTTTCAATTGATCTTAGTAAAAATACTAAGCTGCGTACAAAGTTGAATGTAGAACTTAGAAAAGCATTACAAGTTCTGCCTGATTTTCTACTTTGCTTTTCTTGAGTTCTTCAAAACTACTCATACTTTGCTACTGTGTTTTTGTGACTTATATACACAAAAACTACTACTCTAGTTTTCTATCGACTGATAACAATATAATATTACAATTTATACTGTTTACATAAAAATAGAAACTAGCTTCTTTTCACAGCCTTCCTTGTAGAACTAACTAGCTCTGGAAGTATCTTTGTCTTAAGATATTCCATGGATGCTGTGTTGCCTTGAAAGTCTTCACAATCCTGACAGGACTGTCTTCCAATAATTCAGTTTCTGCACTGTTCCCGTAATTTCTGGCTTTAGCTAAATAGGGAAACTTTAATCAACTGATAAATGTTGTTAAGCTTATCAGTTGATTCACCTTTGCTTATCCATCGATGGATAGGATATCTGTTGATCAGTTGATGTGTCGATGGATAATTGAGTTATCCATTGATGGTTCTTTATCCGTTGACTGTTTTTATCCATTGATGACTTGTATCAGTTGATAGCTTTCATCCGTTGAGTAGTGTCTTCATCCATCGACTTCAACATCAGTTGATCACTTCACTTGTGAGAATTCTGACTTAGAATATTTACAATTGATCAGCCATTCTTCACATATGTTGAGAAGCTAGAAATTGAAGTCAATAACATCAGTTGACTACATCATAGCATCCATCGAGGTAATACAATCAATTGATAGTGAAACATAAATCAATGCTACAATCCAGTTTATCAGTTGATAAACAAGTTTCAACTGATAACTGGTTTCCTAGTCAATGGATATTTATAAGTCATATCCATTGATCAGTTACAAAATAATTTTGAGTCCCTATTGAAATTCTAAGTAATTTGTTATCATCAAAACTCATAATTCCTAACAATCTCCCCCTATTTATGAATATGTAAAATATGCATAAATTTTCTGTTGATGATAACAAAACTCCTGAACATTTTCATTCTTAGCAAGAATTACAATATTGATAAGTAAAGTTTGAGACAGAGTAATCAGATACCAGACAGGGATGAATCCTGATAATTTTGATGATTGAGGTTGAATATCCTATCTTCTCCTTCTTCCCCTTGACTCATTCATCTTGTCTTCATTCTCCTTCATCTTCCTGTAGAGGGTTCCCTTCAATATCTTCTCATCTTCAATCCTGTAGTCCAATTGACTTGCCAGATGATTTAATTCCAGATTGGGCAGTTTGTCTATTTCTTGACAAATATCAATGCATTTTTCTCTGCCTTCCCTGTCCTTATATATCATCAAGTAGAAGGGCTCATGAAGCACTTTTCTTCCTTCAGGATTCCAGATCTTTATTCTGTCATCCCTTTCTTCTTGAACAGGTGCCTCCCTTATCTTCTTCATTCTTTCAAGGATGGTCTTTCCTAGCTCTTCAGTTAGATAATACTTCCTGTTGAGCATAGTGTAGATTTTCCTTAAGATGCCATATCCTTGATCCAAGACTTGGTTGAATGTGAAGGTTGAGTGTGATCCATCTTCATACTCAATGTGAAGAAGATCAACATCTTTCTTCCTTTGTCCTTTTGCTGCAATCATTCCCTCAGCTTTGATTGGCACAAAGTTTTCAGATTTGTGTTTGAACACCTCTATTTCTTTGGCTTGATTACTCCCAGAAGCTTGACCTTCAGTCTTGACTTGTTTTGGCTTCTTCTCCTTGTCTCCTTTGTCTTCAACAACTAATGGTCTTTTAACTCCAGATGATTTTGGTGCATCTTTGGGCTTGTTTGCTCTTTGCTTCATCCTTGGCCTCCTTTCACCTTCTTTTCTTCTGGCTTCTCTTATTAGCCTATCCTCTTCATCATATTCCCTTTGCAATTGAATGGCTAATTCTTCTTGGGATTTTTCTTGTTGCTCCCTTTCTCTTATGCCAACTACTATGGCTTTGCTCAACAATTTTTCACTTTCCCCTCCACCTGTGACAACTTTCTTTTTATCATCTTCAATTAGCTTTCCCTTTCCTTTCTTGTCACCAGGTTGTGAGCTACTGGAACTTGTCTCCTTGAATTTGCTAGCAATTGCATCAAATTTCCTTACTATGTCTTGAGCCAACTCCTTCTTGGGATCTGTAGACTTTGCCACCACAGCTGCAGTACCACTTGCTTTCTCTAATGCATCAGCTTCTTGCTTCTCCCCCTTTTTGTTATCAGCAATTGGCACTTGTGCTACTGACTGAGAGAGTATGGGAGTCTCTAAGAGTTTACCCAGAAGATTGATTTGAGTGACTTGATTCTTCAAAATTTGCTGCATGTTGAGCTCCATGGAGGCTACTCTTTTCTCCAATTCCATTACCTTGTCCTTGGCTGAAAACTCAGTGTCCAACCTTTGCTTGATTCTAGTCAGCATTGTGAGGCTGAGTCTAGAGTCAATGGTGGTGTCAAAATGCATCCTTGAGCTGTCAATGTCTTCTCTTATTTTCTTCAATTCATACTTGGAGCTTGTGACATGTATTTTCTGGATCTTCAAATTATCCCTGTAAAAGTTCAGAATTCTCCTTTGCAGGGGATCCACCACATCTACTTCAGCCATTGACCTTCTGTAAAGAGAAATGATGGCCCTTTCTGTTTCAGCCAAAGTAGTTTCATCACTTGCCACTTGTGGATCTAGAAGTTCATCATCAGAATTATCATCAAAATCTTCAGGATTCATGTGGGATATATCATCAGGTTGACTGGCCAAAACTCTTTCCCACTCCTGAATTGCTCTTCTGTCTGCACTAAACCCAGCATTTGCTCAACTATTTGATTAGATGCTGCTGCTAGTTCTTGATAATGAGGATCTTCATGTTGAAAGGTTGAAGCATCAAGATTGACATCAATTTCATCCTCCACCTCCATGTTGACTTCTGCAACTCCTGCAGGGACTCCATAGTATACAACTCCCCCTGACTCTAGCCCCAACTCCTGGGTGAGTCCTGCTTCAAACTGCTCAGTTTTAGAAGTTGATGCTTCATGAGACGGTGAAATTGGTTTCTCTCTATTCTTTTCTCTCTCACTCTCTTCTCTCTTTTCTTGCATCAGGATCTCATCCTGGATTCTCACCTCTCCCTTACTTTCCTCTCCTTTTTCATCACCTGCTAAGGTGGGACTCTCTTTTCTCACACCCTCTCCTTTTGCCACCTCAGAAGAATTTGAGGGCCCCTCATTCACACACTCTCCTTTTGCCAAGGTATGCAAACCTTGCCTCTCACACACCTCACCCACTCCACTCAATCCTAATAGAGTATTGGCCACCTGAAGTGTTTCAATGGATGATTCATGAATTGACATTAAGGGATCAATCGATGGATAAGAAGTATCCATCGATGGATGAATATCCGTTGATGGGAGCTCGTCGATGGGTGTAAGGATATCCATCGATGAAAGTGAACTAGTCAATGGATGTTGGATAATATCCATTGACTGGAGAGAAATTACAGTATTTTCCTGATCAACCAAGGTGTTAACCTTATTTGGGGATGCAGGTGAGAGTGTTGGCTCCACCCTGAGTTGCAAAGAGGGTGAATTTGAAACAATGAAGTAGTCAATCAACACTGTTTCTGAAGAAATAGTTTTTGAAGGAGATTGAGGAGAAGATTCAGATAAAGAATGGGGTTGTGCCTCAGGAAGATTCTGAGACACATCAAAAGAAGAAACTCAAGGCTCCACCAAATTTTCATTTGGCTTTGCATGTGTGTGTGTGCCCTGTGCAGTATTTGTAACCTTCTTTCTTCTTTTGTATGGCTGTATTATTTGGTGACCCTTATCCCCATCTGATGGTCCTGGTTGAGACCTCTTTTCAATAGTTACATCTTTTTGAGAAGATGCAACTAGGGATGTGTTCAAGTCCTTTACTACAGCCTCAATCTGTTGGGAGATTGGACTGGTGGCTGGCTGGTTCCTCTCAATCTCACTCTCCTTATTCTTCTGGCTTTCTTGATGTTGGCCAGTTCCCTCACCCTTATCAACCACCTTCACACTCCCCTTAGTGGTTTTTCTTTTCTTAGATCTTACAATAGTAGTCTTTTGAGAAACTACTGAGGTGGTTTGATCAGACTTGTGTTTGGAAGGTTGAGCAACTTGGGTTGGAGGAATGGGGGCATTTCCATCTCCCTCCATTGTTGCTGAAGGCAAAGAAATTTGAGATTTTGAAGAAGAATGTACAAGATGGAGATTTTGAAGATATACATGTACAAGAGGAGGATAAATGAGGCACAACTTAGGGTGTAAGTTGATTCTCACAAGATCCTTGAAGACCCTCTTGTCTTGCATCCATGGCTCCAAGGACTCCATATCTGCACTTATTTCATACTCTCCAACAGAGGCATTAATAATCATCATGAAAAATCTTGCAAAGTAGATATTATTTTTCCTAGATGACTTGGGTCCTAACTTAGCAGATAATTCATTTAGGAGTAGTGTACCAAAATCGAAGTATTTATCAAACAGGATAGAATAAGCAATTTCTTGCATACTGATCGTAATTGCATCAAAATTACTTATTTTTCCAGAAAATACTTTAATTATGGCATCAAAGAAATAACTCCATTCTTTCCTAAGATTTTTCCTAACAACTTCTCCTAATCCAGTTTCAGCATTTGCATAATTAACGGATTCTAACATGTCCCTAATTTCATTTTCAGTGGGTGGTTTATTACAATTATTTGCAGGCAACCCTAAACATTCAGATAATGAAGTACTAGTAATTGTATAGGTATTACCTTTGCAAGAATAAGAAATTACCTTCCCATCTGGTGAAATCTCTGCAGAGGTCCACAGTTTCTCAACAAAGGAACACACGATTGTTGGTGCTTCGCTGAGATCTTTGGAAACTTTGCAATCTCCTAGGAATCGCATCAATGGATGAAAGTCCACAGGAGCATCATTCACCGTTAGACATGCTGTGAAGTTGTTCTGTTCATAGGTGAACCCAGTGGAAGAGACGATCTTCTTTTATGGTGCCATTCTTTCAGTTGATATTCAACAAATTAAAGCGAACTTGAAAGAATTTGTGAGAGCTCGTGAGAATTAGATAAAATTAGCTTGAGAGAGAGAGACAGAGATGAATAGTTTAGAGTAAAAAAAATAGCGGGTAAGAATGAATTTTTAATTGCAACTGCTATTTATATTTTCTAGTATTAAAAAGACTTGAAAGGACTTTTTAATTAGGCAGATAACCGTTGATGTATAAAAGACTGTAGTTTATTACCCTAGATGGTAATTCTCCAACGGCTATAATCTGATCAACGGATGAATAAAACTATAGAAATTCTATTACTATCGACGGATAAGATAGAGAGTTAATCATTTATCGATCTATCACTAACTGCCAAGGTAATTAACTGTCGATAGATAAATATCCATCGATAGGAATAACATTTATCTGTTGATCAAATAAGAAGGGATTTATCTGTCGATAAACAATTACTTAGGTAATTATCTGTCGATAGATAAATATCCATTGATAATTGTGAACAATGTCTACAAAAAAACTTGACAGACATTTTAAGCATGAGCAAAATTAAGCATACCTAACTCACAGACTAATCTATTAAAAGTAGATTCATCTGGAGGTTTGGTAAATATGTCTGCAAGTTGTTGTTCACTAGGGACAAAATGTAATTCAACTGTACCATTCATTACATGTTCCCTAATGAAATGATACCTTATGTCAATGTGTTTGGTTCTGGAATGTTGCACAGGATTTTCTGTTATTGCAATGGCACTTGTATTGTCACAGAAGATGGGAATTTTGTTCAAGTTGAACCCATAGTCAAATAGTTGATTCCTCATCCATAAAATTTGTGCACAGCAACTTCCAGCAGCAATGTACTCAGCTTCTGCAGTTGAAGTTGATACTGAATGTTGCTTTTTACTAAACCATGACACAAGTTTGTTTCCCAGAAATTGGCAGGTGCCTGTAGTACTTTTCCTGTCTATTTTGCAACCTGCATAATCTGCATCAGGCCCTTGGTGCTTGCTTCAAGCCATAAAGTGCTTTGAGTAAAAAGTAGACAAAGTTAGGAAATTTTGGATCTTCAAAGCCAGGAGGTTGTTCCACATAGACTTCCTCTTCTAGTACTCCATTCAAAAATGCACTTTTCACATCCATCTGGTAAACTTTGATATTAGCATGTGCAGCATAAGCCAGAAAGATTCTGATTGCTTCTAACCTTGCAACTGGTGTAAAAGTTTCATCAAAATCAATTCCTTCTTCTTGTGAATAACCCTTTGCTACAAGCCTTGCTTTGTTCCTAGTCACAATACCAGTTTCATCCATTTTGTTTCTGAATACCCATTTTGTACCAATTACTGATCTATCTTTTGGTCTGGGCACCAGCTTCCATACTTTATTTCTTTCAAACTGATTCAGTTCTTCTTGCATAGCCAAAACCCAATCAGGATCCATGAGAGCCTCTACAATTCTTTTGGGTTCTTCTTGAGATAGAAAACTGCTATACAGGCACTCATTTTGAGTAGCACTTCTTGTCTTGACACCATCTTCTGCATTTCCAATGATTAGTTCAAATGGATGGCTTCTTGTCCATTTTCTTTGAGGAGGCAAATTTTGCCTTGATGATGAAGCTTCATGATCATTTGTATTGAACTCAAAGTGATCTGAATTTGTAGCTTGATTCTGAAACCCTCCCCCTGAAGTGGATACCCTTGATGTAGATTGTTGATTATCCGTTGAGGAGTTATCAGTTGATGCATTATCAGTTGATAGATTTCTGTCAACTGATAAATTATTCATTGATGCAATAACATCAACTGATATTGGGTTTCTGAACACTTGAGGTTTTATAATTTCTGCCTCTTCATCATCATTTACATCATTTGATTCATTCTCAAAATGCAGTGTGTCATGATTTCCTTCATCAAACAAGCCTTGGATCTTTTTATCATCAAATACTACATGTACAGATTCCATAATAATGTGTAGTCTGAGATTGTAGACTCTATAGGCTACGCCTGATAGTGCATACCCAACAAATATAGCTTCATCAGCCTTGGCTTCAAATTTTCCTAGGTTTTCACCTTGATTTCTTAGCACATAGCACTTGCAGCCAAAGACATGAAGAAATCTCACCTTTGGCTTTTTGTCTTTCTTGATCAATTGATAAGGAGTCTTCCCTTGAGCTTTATTTACTAGGGAGATGTTTTGAGTAAAACATGTTGTGTTTATGGCCTTAGCCCAGAAGTATGTTGGGAGTTTGGCATCTTCCATCATGGTTCTAGCAGCTTCAATCAATGTCCTATTTTTCCTTTCAACTACCCGATTTTGTTGAGGTGTTCTGGGTGCAGAGAATGTGTGTATGATTCCTTTTGATTCACAGAACTCTTTCATTGTGGAATTTTTAAATTCTGTTCCATTGTCACTCCTTATCTTCTTTACATCCAATTCAAGATTTTTCTCATTTTCTCTTATGTGCTTGATGATGAGATAACTAGCTTCATCCTTTGAATGTAGAAAATAAGTCCATGAGAATCTTGAAAAATCATCCACAATGACTAGAGCATACTTCTTCTTTGCAATAGACATGATATTTACAGGACCAAACAAATCCATATGTAATAACTCAAGTGGCTTTTCAATTGAAGATTCCAATTTCGACTTAAATGATGCCTTCCTCTGTTTTCCTTTCTGACAAGCATCACAAAGTCCATCCTTGACAAATTCCATTTGTGGTAAGCCTCTCACTTGATTTTTCTTAACCAAGAGATTCATGGCTTTGAAATTCAAGTGAGCTAATTTCTTATGCCACAGCCAACTTTCATTTGTACTTGCCTTAGAGAGAAGACAAGTCATTGATTCTGCATTTGTTGAGTTGAAGTCAGCTATGTACACATTCCCTTTTCTATTCTCAGTCATGACCAGGCTTCCATCTACCTTGTTGGAAATTATGCATGCTTCTGTTGTGAAGCAGACTTTATTTCCATTGTCACATAGTTGACTTATGCTTAACAAGTTATGTCTTAAGCCGTCAACTAATGCAACAGGTTCAATGATGACATTCTCTTTTGAAATCAAGCCATATCCCATGGTATGCCATTTGCTGTCATCTCCAAAAGTTACTCCAGGGCCAGCTTTCTCCTCAAACTTTGTGAGCAGGGATTTATCTCCAGTCATGTGTCTTGAACACCCACTGTCCAAGTACCAAAGATTTCTTCTTTTTCCCTGCACACAGTCAAAACAAATCAAGTTGATTTTGGTACCCAAGTTGCCTTGGGTCCTTTCTTATTAGTTGTTATCTTTGGCTTGGTTTCCAATTTTTGTACCTTTGGTTTGGGTGGTTTTACTTTCACTTCAACCTTAGGTGTTGGTCTCCTTACCTCAGAATTCTCAGTGCTAATATTTGGAATGCTCATGCTTGCAGAATTGGAAAAATTTGGTGCATGAAGATTGTTAAGCATATTCCATGGTATAGCAGGCATATTCATATTGGCAAATGCAAGATATGGATTAAACATATAAGGCATTGATGCATACTGAGGATGAATAGCATGAGAATCAACTAAATGAGGAAAAACAGAATTGGTATGCATGTTGGGTACAGCAGGTACATTTGTTGCTGTAGGCATGGTGAGTTTACATTGCACAGATAAATGATTTTTACTACCACACTTAGCACATACTTTCCTAGGAGCATATTTGTCAGGTGTGTAGTTGTTGTGCTTGTTTATGCCTACTTTTTCTATTTTTCTTCTTCTTTTCATTTGGCTGAATATTAGGTTCTATTTTTTCCAATTTCTCTTTCAACTGATTTTTAGATAAGAATCCTATATTAGCCTGTTCAACTTTGATTTGAGATTCAGAGGAGCTACTTTCTTTGACAAATTTAATAGGTCTGTTAAACTTAGTTTTAATATCACATTTCTTTACAGTTGATGACTTCTCAATCGATGGATAATTATCCGTTGGAATAGCATTATCAATCGATGGATAATTCTTATCAGTTGATTCAGAATTATCAATCGATTGCTTCTTTTCCAAAGATTGATCTTCATCAATGGCTATTTTTTCAAGAGTTTCAGACAACATGGTGAAAGAGTTTGTTCCATGAATGTCATTCATCTTCTTACTGGCTTTACTTGACCTGTTCCACTTGTCAATGGTTCTTAGTTCATCCTCTAATTTTTCTTTTAACTTCTCTATTTCCTTTTTACTGTCAACTAGTTCATTTCTAGCATCTTTGTTTTCCATCTTGAGTCTGTCCAATTGCACTAGCTCACTCTCTAAGAAATTGTTTCTTTCAGTGAGAGTTTCTAATGTTAATTTGAGCCTAGTGTTCTCTTTGTTCAAAGACTTAAGAGTGACATGCAAATTATACAATTCATTAGACATTTCATTAATAGTAATATTGCATTCATCTTTGGACAACTCAGATAGATTTGTAGAAATTACCTGATTGCTAGATGAACTAGCTTCCTGGTCATCTTGATTGGCCATTAGTGCAAGATTGATGTGTTCTTCTTCTTCTTCAGAATCCTCCCCAGCAGCCCAGTCCTTTTCTTCTGTCACAAAAGCCTTCTCTCTTTGTTTAAGCAAGTCAAAGTACTTCTTCTTATAGTCAATACCATCACTGGACTTTGACCTCTTTTCAACTTTGGGCTTTCTGCATTCACTTGAAAAGTGACCAGCCAATCCACAGTTAAAGCATCTGAATTGAGTCCTGTCAACAAGATTTTTGCCTTGTTGAGTGTCTCTCCTGAACTGTGATCCAGGCCTTTGCATTGGATTCCTTTTGAACTTGAGTTTAGAAAATTTTCTTGATAGAAAAGCTAAATGCTTATCTATTTCATCCATTTCATCTTTGATGAGTGACTCATCACTATCACAAAGTTCTTTTCCTTTACCAGAAGAAGATTCATCATATCTAACATAATTTGCACCATTGCCATGACCTTCTTTCTTCCCTTCTTTGAAATCAGCATCTTCATCTGTTTCTGCAACTTGCTTTTACTTGACCACCAAAGCAATGGACTTTTCTCTCTTCTGACTTTTCTCAATTTCCTCATCTTGCTGTAGCTCCAACTCATAGGTTTTCAAGATGCCATACAGCTTGTCCAAAGTATAATCTTTAAAGTCAGGAGATTGCCTTATAGAGACAGTCATTGGTTTCCATTCTTTGGGTAGAGACCTCAAGAATTTGAGGTTGGTGTCCTCAACAGCATAAACTCTTCCATATAGTTTAAGCTCATTCAACAGCTTTTGAAACCTACTATATGTATCATTTATTGTTTCACCACCCTTGAAGTGAAAGGCCTCATACTTTTGAATCAAGAGTTGCATCTTGTTCTTTCTTACTTGCTCAGTACCTTCACAGAGGGTTTGAAGAGTGTCCCAGACTTCTTTGGAGGTTGTACAACTGATGACATTGTCAAACATGTCCTTGTCAAGACCATTAAACAAGATGTTCATAGCCTTTTTGTCCTTGTGTACTTCCTTTTCATCTTCATCTGTATACTCACTCACAGATTTAGGAATGAGTTTTTCTGGTGCTTGAGTACCGTCTGCATTTACACTTGTAACTATTTTCATAGGCACATGTGGACCTTTCTCTATGCAATGAACATAGGAAGGATCAATAGATAGCAGATGCAAGTGCATTTTTACTTTCCAGGGAAAATATTCATCTTTCTCTAGAACTGGAATCTTAACTCTTGTGTCTCTTTGACCCATTCTTGATGTACTTTTATATCTTGACTTTCAGTTTGTTGAAAGCCTGCTCTGATACCAATTGTTATTCGCCCTTAAGTACACTAAGTTTGGAGAAGGGGGGGTTGAATACAAACTTAAGAATTTATTCAACTTCTTGCGGAAATAAGTTTGTACAAAGAGAGAATTTAATTAAGATTGATGTAACTAAGAACTGGATAACTAAAGTGTTGAAAACAGAAACAACAAGATTAAAAATTACTAGTGGATTGTTTTTCCACTAGTGTGTTTTTGCTTTCAATTGATCTTAGTAAAAATACTAAGCTGCGTACAAAGTTGAATGTAGAACTTAGAAAAGCATTACAAGTTCTGCCTGATTTTCTACTTTGCTTTTCTTGAGTTCTTCAAAACTACTCATACTTTGCTACTGTGTTTTTGTGACTTATATACACAAAAACTACTACTCTAGTTTTCTATCGACTGATAACAATATAATATTACAATTTATACTGTTTACATAAACATAGAAACTAGCTTCTTTTCACAGCCTTCCTTGTAGAACTAACTAGCTCTGGAAGTATCTTTGTCTTAAGATATTCCTTGGATGCTGTGTTGCCTTGAAAGTCTTCACAATCCTGACAGGACTGTCTTCCAATAATTCAGTTTCTGCACTGTTCCCGTAATTTCTAGCTTTAGCTAAATAGGGAAACTTTAATCAACTGATAAATGCTGTTAAGCTTATCAGTTGATTCACCTTTGCTTATCCATCGATGGATAGGATATCTGTTGATCAGTTGATGTGTCGATGGATAATTGAGTTATCCATCGACTCCTTATCCATTGATGGTTCTTTATCCGTTGACTGTTTTTATCCATTGATGACTTGTATCAGTTGATAGCTTTCATCCGTTGAGTAGTGTCTTCATGAAAGGCATATGTCAAGGCCTATTTGTAATTAGTAGATGACAACTCAACTCATGTAAGAAATTAAAGTAAGTAATAAATTCTGAGGATGGAATCAAATCGAAGAATGTCAACTAGACACAAAGAATCAACTTGTCAGAAGAATTATAATGAAGTTGCTACTCTACACCGGAAGAAGTTCATTTATATGTTCAAGCGTCGGAGAAAAATAGAGAAGCAGTTGTTCAGAAGATTCAGAAGATTCTAAGTGGCTACTACAGAAGATTCCAGAAGAAGAATGAAGACAGTGAAGTAGAAGAAGAACAGAAGACCACAACTTAATGTTAAAAATGAAGAATATTTATTATAGTATGACATAAATGAACCAGACAGTACATTTGTGTGTCAACTAAAATAATAAATATTCATCATCTAGCTCAAGTGGTTTTATGACAAAAGAGACAACGAAGACTGGAAGACTTCAAGACTGATAGCACGAACAGGATTTAGCACAGTCTATCTGCAAGAATCAATCAACGGATATCTATCTGCAAGAAGCAATCGACTGATAAATATCGATCGATAAGTCATCAACTGATAATAAGCCATCGACTGATAATGCCAATCGAGAAGTCATCGATCGAGAACTTAAGTCATCAACTGATAATAAGCCATCGACTGATAAAGCCAATCGAGAAGTCATCGATCGAGAACTTAAGTCATCAACTGATAATAAGCCATCGACTGATAAGTCATACCGAAGCTGTTAAAGAAAAGTCATACCGGAACAGCCGACTGATAAGTCATACCGAGCTCAGTGGATAAGTCATACCGAGATTTCTGTGCTCAAAAGGTCATACTGAACCTATTTTGTTTAATTAAAATAAGTCATACCGATTTATTTTAATTAGATAAAATCTGAATATGACTTTAAATAAGTCATACCGAGATTCAGTAAGTCATACCGACCATTCAGAAGTCATACCCAGTTTTTTAAATGTCATACAAGGGTTAAAATAAGTCATACAGACTTATTTTCTTGAAATTAAGTCATACTGAAAAAGGTCATAGCAGCCTTTTTCATTCTCTATAAATATGAGATCAGCTCTTCATTTTTCAGAGTTCAGTTGTTAGAAGTTAAGAAAATCAGATCAAATTCAGTAATTTATCTGCATTGTAATATTCACAGATTTCTGTGCTGAGTTTGAATATAATTGATTAAACACGAACACTTCATGTCGAATTCGTTCTAGACTTTTTATCAATTATATAACTGTTTTCTAAATATTAATTTTGTAATACTAATCAAGTTAAAATTATATCTTTCACTTGAACAGTATTTCATTCTACTTAATATTTCGCAAGTAATTAAAATAATATTTTTAATCCAAATTATTCCGCGATTAATTTTCAGATATTGTATTCAACCCCCCTTCTACAATATCAGGGACCAACAATTGGCATCAGAGCAGGTTGATATATTTTCATATCAGATCCAAATCAAATTCGGCGAACTCATACAGATCTCAAAAATTATTTTAAATTCGAAATAATTTTTTTTCCGAAAAATTATTTTTGATCAAAATTTATTTTAAGTCAAAAATTAAAATATTTTTTGAAACAATTAATTTTTAATCTTATTTAAAGATGAGTACTCAAAGAGTTAGTAACATTAAAATTCCACCTCGACAAGGAATTGAGGTAAACCCTAGCTCTCCTAAGATGTTTAAATTGATAGGTGAGAATTTAACTGATGCTAGAGATCGAATAAAAGTCTTAATTCTCGAAAACAAAGTTTTATCAGAGGAGAATTATGAATTGAAAAAGCTGAAACTTATTAATGTTAAATTAACTGAAGATGTTGCATTTCAAGTTAATAGAGTCAACTGCTATGTTGAAATTGAAGCTTTTTTGAAAGATAAAATTGAAAAAGAAAAGGTCAGGTGTCAAGCCTATAGAACTGCTTCATTTGTTATGAAAGATCTAGTTGACCAACAAGAGATCAATCGGAAAGTTGGAATAGGTTTTGAATATAATGAATCAGTAGGAAAGCTTAGTAACATCACCCCTTTTAAAAAGACTGCTATAGAGAGGGGTATTCCACATGTTATTAAGGACACCAAGAAACCTCTTTTCATAACTCCTATTGCAGAACCAGTTCTTGATAGTTGTGTAATAGTGGATTATGAAATTAAATGTGAAGACCTTGAAGAGAAGAAAAGAGAAGAACAGACTAGGGACATAAAAGGAATAAATGTCCAGAAAGCTAAATATGTACCTAAAAGACCAATCGAAAATGTGAACTCTGCTAGTTCATCCACTCCTAGTTTAGGTGCTAAGAACTTAAAGAATAATTGAACAGACCTAACAATAAGTTTGTTAGAAGTAGGGATAGTAACAACAGATGCCATTCTACTGAAAACTTTAAATCTGCTGAAAAAGTTAAAGTAGAAATTGTTAAAACTCCTACTGCTGTGAATAACATGCCTGCTATTGATGTATGCCATAAACCTTGTGGTATGTTAAATTGTATGTTATGTGCTTTTAATGCTATGACTGCTTATTTCAAACGCATGACTGCTAATAAAAAGAACATGACACCGAGACAATACATCAATAATAAATTTGCTAAATCCAAGACTGCTATTCCTTCACCTGTCAAGAAGGAAAAATATATTCCTAAGTCTAAACAAAAAATTGTTAAGACTATTTATAGGAAAGTAAGTACAGTCAAGGAGGATGCGGCTGTTGTTCGAAAAGGATCTGTTGTCAAGGCTGACAAAGGTCAATTCTTTAAGTATGTCGGGCCCAATCAATTTTGGGCTCCGAAGATAATCTAATCCGTTTGATATGTGCAGGGAGTTAAACAGGAAAACCGGGTTGTTTGGATCCTAGACAGCGGATCGTCAAGGCATATGACCGGAGATAGAGCCCTGCTATCAGACGTGGTTGAAAGAGCTGGCCCAATCGTCACCTTTGGAGATAACAGCAAAGGAATGACTACGGGAAATGGCAAGTTAAATACTGGAAATGTTATCATTGAAAACGTCTCTTTGGTGGAAGGACTTAAGCACAATCTACTCAGCATCAGTCAATTCTGTGATAAAGGTTACAAAGTGAACTTTATCAAGGAGAAGTGCTTAATAGCTCATTCTAAAGAAGACAGACTAGCCTTGCGTGGAGTAAGGAAAGGAAACTTGTACGTAACTGATTTCAACTCGGGAACTGAAGCTGAAGCAAACTGTTTTTATTCAAAAGCTTCATCAGAAGAAAGTTGGCTATGGCACAAGAAACTCTCACACCTGAATTTCAAAACAATGAACTCTCTAGTCAAGAGGGATTTGGTGAGAGGACTGCCTCCGATGGAATTTACACAAGAAGGATTGTGTGAGGCATGTCAGAAAGGGAAGTCAAAAAGAGCAACTCACAAAGGCACAGACACTACATATATTATTGAACCACTGCAGCTGCTTCATATGGATTTATTTGGTCCAGTAAATATTCTGTCTATGTCAAGGAAGAGATATGCCTTAGTGATTGTAGATGACTTCACAAAGTACACGTGGGTTTTATTCTTGAACTCTAAGGATGAAACTCCACAGTTGGTGATTGATCATGTAAAATTGATTGAGTTAGATTCAAAGCTACCTGTCCGGGCAATCAGATCAGATAATGGAACAGAATTCAAGAATGAAATTCTAAATAGCTTCTGCTCAGACAAAGGGATAACAAGACAATTCTCAGCGCCAAGAACTCCGCAACAGAATGGAGTAGTAGAAAGGAAGAATCGAACCTTGATTGAAGCTGCAAGAACAATGTTAAGTGAATCAAGGTTGCCTATCTACTTCTGGGCTGAAGCAGTGAACACGGCTTGTTATACCCAGAATCGAACTTTAATCAACAAGGATCATATGAAGACACCCTACGAATTAATGGCTGGCAAGAAACCAACACTCAAATACTTTCATGTATTTGGAGCCAAATGTTTTGTGCTAAAAGATGGAGATGAACATCGTGGCAAATTCGAGGCCAAGGCACATGAAGCAATTTTTGTCGGCTACTCAAAAAGAGCATATAGGGTGTACATAATTGATCAGCACCAAGTAAAAGAAAGTGTCAACGTATCATTTGACGACACTAAACTCCCAAGCATCCAAACTGAAGATCCTTCTGAGTCATTAAAATTTGACAATCATCCAGAGTCAGATTCGGATAATGAAGAAGAGCCTGAGGTTGCAACAGGAAATGATGATGACAACAATGATGGTAATGATCTAGGTAATAGTGGTGGAAACAATGGCAACACTAGAGATACTACTAATACCAGTGGTGGATCAACAAGTCATCCAGGCAGCAACTCAGGGGGAGATAAAGGATCAACTAGCACAACACAACATCACAATGAATATAGAGGCGAATCATCAAGATCAAACCTACCAAGGGAAAGGAAATGGAGCAAAGATCATCCCTTTGAATTGATCATAGGTGATCCAGATGTTGGTGTTAGAACCAGAAGTGCAACTTCAAATGAATGTTTATTTTCGGTTTTTCTATCTCAAGAAGAGCCAAAGAAAATTGAAGATGCTCTAACTGATCCAGATTGGGTTCTTGTCATGCAAGAAGAACTCAATCAGTTCGAAAGGCAAGAAGTATGGACACTGGTACCCAGGCCTAAAGATAGATCTGTTATTGGCACGAAATGGGTATACAGGAACAAGTTAGACGGTGATGGCATTGTTACAAGGAACAAGGCCAGACTGGTGGCAAAGGGTTACTCCCAGGAAGAGGGAATTGATTATGATGAGACCTACGCACCAGTTGCAAGACTTGAAGCCATCAGAATATTTCTGGCATTCGCAGCACATTCCAATTTTAAAGTCTATCAAATGGATGTGAAGAGTGCATTTCTGAATGGAAAGATAGAAGAGGAAGTATATGTGGAACAGCCCCCTGGCTTTGAAAATCCAGAGTTTGCTGATTTTGTATACTTCTTATTCAAAGTCCTCTATGGACTCAAGCAAGCACCGAGGACATGGTATGACACACTCTCTCAGTTTTTACTTGAAAACGGTTTTACTAGAGGTGTCATAGATAAAACTCTCTTTTACAAATTACATGATAAAGATATGATATTTGTCCAAGTTTATGTTGACGATATTATATTTGGTTCTACTAATGAAAACTTGTGCAGGAGATTTGCTAAGTTAATGCAGAGTAGGTATGAAATGAGCATGATGGGTGAGCTGTCATTCTTCCTTGGATTGCAAGTGAAGCAGATGGAAGATGGGATTTTTATTTGCCAATCAAAGTACGTAAGGGATCTTCTAAGGAAATTCAATCTAGAAGATTCTTCACCGGCAAAAACCCCTATGCCAACAGCCACAAAGCTTGACAAAGATGAAACTGGTAAGAAGGTTGACATCACAAGCTATAGAGGTATGATAGGCTCATTATTATATCTAACTGCTAGTAGACCCGATATAATGTTTGCAACATGCTTATGTGCAAGGTTTCAAACTGACCCTAGAGAATCTCATCTTATAGCTGTTAAAAGAATTTTTAGATATCTGAAGGGTACACCGAATCTTGGAATTTG
Source organism: Oenanthe sinensis (assembly GCA_028671895.1). Taxonomy (NCBI): domain Eukaryota; kingdom Viridiplantae; phylum Streptophyta; class Magnoliopsida; order Apiales; family Apiaceae; genus Oenanthe; species Oenanthe sinensis. The sequence continues at coordinate 22,023,278 of CM053807.1, forward strand.
GTACCCTAAAGGTACAGGTTTTGAACTAATAGGCTATACAGATTCAGATTATGCAGGATGCAGGATGGACAGGAAAAGTACATCTGGAAGTTGTCAGTTTCTAGGACGACGGTTGATTTCCTGGTACAGTAAGAAACAGCACACAGTATCTACCTCGACAGCCGAAGCAGAATATATTGCGGCAGGTAGTTGTTGTGCACAAATCTTGTGGATAAGGAATCAGCTGAATGATTATGGACTTGCGCTATCTAAAATTCCAATACTTTGCGACAACACAAGTGCCATAGCTATTTCCAATAATCCTGTACAACATTCAAGGACCAAGCACATAGACATAAGGTATCATTTTATCCGAGAACATGTCATGAACGGAACTGTGGTGTTACATTTTGTACCCACAGAAGATCAAATTGCCGACATTTTCACGAAACCACTTGATGAATCCACTTTCTCTAAGTTGGTTAGTGAGTTAGGGATGTTAAACATGAACTAATTATTGCATGTTGTTTTAAATTGCATATTTATTTTGAAGCACTGTAAATACACTGTATATATTCCTTAAAAAATTATCAAAAACAAACAAACAAATTGAAAAAGAAAACTCAAAAAGATTTTCCTTATTTTGTACAGTTGTTATTTCATTGGCATCTTTACTGTAAATATTGTTTATTATAATTGTTTTCCAACAATTGGCATATATTTTATATATATATATATAAGTATGTATAGTGTTATTTGTTTTTCAACTTTGACATCCTTATCTTTATTATTTTTATATATATACATAAATATAAGCTGATTATTTCTCGTCTCTTTTGAGAAGTAGGAAAGATCTATGAGCTTGATCATCCAATTGTTTCTAATAGTTAGATCCCAAACATTGGCATCAATCTCTATCCAAGATCTTAGAACCAAACACACAAACACACAAACACAATCACATCCGTCTCTCTAACCATTAAACAGAATACCTAATTGCTAAGAATGAGGGAGTCAATGCCTTGAGTGCATTTGATAAGGTTGGTAATGTGAGTGAACCAACAGCTCTGTCTCCAGAAAGGTGTTTCAAATACATATAAACTGAGACAACTGTTAGCTCATCTGTGTTCTCTCAAAAGGATACAGACTTGGAAAAGGCAAAATTGTTACTAGGTTCATTCTCTCAACAGAGTGAGCCTATTGAATTCAGCCTGTCAGCCAAGGCTATCAGCAAAGAGTTAATTTCATCTGACATTTTTCAAGAAACCAAATATTGTCTTATTTTTAGGGACAACAATGGACCAACTCAATTGGCATTTTGGACCAACAATTTAAGAACTTACTTGGGACCAAAATGGACCAAGAAAGAACAATTGAAATGTCACAGGAAGGATGAATTGACGGTAGCAATTTTTCTAAACTTCCATATCAAGGAAGGAAGAATGATTGATGATTCTGACTGAGTCAACATGCCTTCACAGGCGTCAGGAGGAAACTTGGATCATTTGCTACATTATAGATCCTTGTCTCCCTCCCCAGATGGAACATATCTGGATTCCTAACGGAATAGATCATCTAAGATGATCAGCAACTCACTGAATCTATTTCTGAAGCAATTCAGTTTTTCAAAGTCAAAATGTTTTTATAGATTCAATTGAGGACGGGGATTTGCGAAACCCCATTGCACCACCAGTGACCTCTCTTGAAGGGGCTATGGTGATCTTTCTTGCAGGTACAAAAGGCTGAGTCATCCGTACTGAGAGAGATATAGTGATGTGAGAAAAGAGTGAAACACAAGTAAGGAAGAGTGAAAATATATATTCTATGAGTGAAACACTTAGAGAGTATATGAGCGAAACACTTGTGAGGAACACAAAGTAAAATCACACACTAGCACACTTACCGAATCCCTTTCCCCATTCCCTGTTACAGATTTCAAATGTTACTTAACCAAGGTGGAAATTTCTTCAGAAAAGGACCAACAATTGTTACCTATCTACAATTGGGGGAGAATTATTAAGAGGATTACTCAACTAAGGGGGAGAATTATTAAGAGGATTACTCCAAAATGTTAAAGTGTTCAACTAAGGGTGAGTAGATCAAAAGGGGAGAAGTAAACAAAGGCTTTTGCCAGAAGAGGATTACTCAATTGTTGAACAAGAAAAAGGGGTATATAACAACATGCTTGGATTCTATTCCATTTGATTTTAGAAGATTCTTGTAAATATGATTAACCGGATTTTCTAAAATGCATAACATGTCATAGTTTGCATTTTTTATATCTGCGATGGTTTAATGCTGTATGTATGCCATGTTTGTTACCTCTATTAAAATGGTTGGATAATTCAAGTAAGGGGAAATTGAATTCACCTCGGAAGAGAAGGGAAGACAGGAGTTGGAGAAATAGAGGAGAAGTGGTAAGAAGAGAACATACATCATCTCTGACATCCTAAGGGGGAGTAGTGATGAGTCTGAGAAATGAAGATAATACTACATGTATAATATGTTCAGTGCTAGAGGAACAAACATCTTTCATTTCAGTTACTCAAAGAAATCTGGAAATATATTATATGATCCAGAGAACAATTTATTTACTTACAGTTCTTAAATGTCATATTAGTTTCTTAGTTGTTAGTTGAGTTATCCTCTAGGAATTTGTGTGTTAAATGTTTAACAACAAATAGGGGGAGATTGAAAGGCATATGTCAAGGCCTATTTGTAATTAGTAGATGACAACTCAACTCATGTAAGAAATTAAAGTAAGTAATAAATTCTGAGGATGGAATCAAATCGAAGAATGTCAACTAGACACAAAGAATCAACTTGTCAGAAGAATTATAATGAAGTTGCTACTCTACACCGGAAGAAGTTCATTTATATGTTCAAGCGTCGGAGAAAAATAGAGAAGCAGTTGTTCAGAAGATTCAGAAGATTCTAAGTGGCTACTACAGAAGATTCCAGAAGAAGAATGAAGACAGTGAAGTAGAAGAAGAACAGAAGACCACAGCTTAATGTTAAAGATGAAGAATATTTATTATAGTATGACATAAATGAACCAGACAGTACATTTGTGTGTCAACTAAAATAATAAATATTCATCATCTAGCTCAAGTGGTTTTATGACAAAAGAGACAACGAAGACTGGAAGACTTCAAGACTGATAGCACGAACAGGATTTAGCACAGTCTATCTGCAAGAATCAATCAACGGATATCTATCTGCAAGAAGCAATCGAATGATAAATATCGATCGATAAGTCATCAACTGATAATAAGCCATCGACTGATAAAGCCAATCGAGAAGTCATCGATCGAGAACTTAAGTCATCAACTGATAATAAGCCATCGACTGATAAAGCCAATCGAGAAGTCATCGATCGAGAACTTAAGTCATCAACTGATAATAAGCCATCGACTGATAAGTCATACCGAAGCTGTTAAAGAAAAGTCATACCGGAACAGCCGACTGATAAGTCATACCGAGCTCAGTAGATAAGTCATACCGAGATTTCTGTGCTCAAAAGGTCATACTGAACCTATTTTGTTTAATTAAAATAAGTCATACCGATTTATTTTAATTAGATAAAATTTGAATATGACTTTAAATAAGTCATACCGAGATTCAGTAAGTCATACCGACCATTCAGAAGTCATACCCAGTTTTTTAAATGTCATACAAGGGTTAAAATAAGTCATACAGACTTATTTTCTTGAAATTAAGTCATACTGAAAAAGGTCATAGCAGCCTTTTTCATTCTCTATAAATATGAGATCAGCTCTTCATTTTTCAGAGTTCAGTTGTTAGAAGTTAAGAAAATCAGATCAAATTCAGTAATTTATCTGCATTGTAATATTCACAGATTTCTGTGCTGAGTTTGAATATAATTGATTAAACACGAACACTTCATGTCGAATTCGTTCTAGACTTTTTATCAATTATATAACTGTTTTCTAAATATTAATTTTGTAATACTAATCAAGTTAAAATTATATCTTTCACTTGAACAGTATTTCATTCTAATTAATATTTCGCGAGTAATTAAAATAATATTTTTAATCCAAATTATTCCGCGATTAATTTTCAGATATTGTATTCAACCCCCCTTCTACAATATCAGGGACCAACACTTCATCCATCGACTTCAACATCAGTTGATCACTTCACTTGTGAGAATTCTGACTTAGAATATTTACAATTGATCAGCCATTCTTCACATCTGTTGAGAAGCTAGAAATTGAAGTCAATAACATCAGTTGACTACATCATAGCATCCATCGAGGTAATACAATCAATTGATAGTGAAACATAAATCAATGCTACAATCCAGTTTATCAGTTGATAAACAAGTTTCAACTGATAACTGGTTTCCTAGTCAATGGATATTTATAAGTCATATCCATTGATCAGTTACAAAATAATTTTGAGTCCCTATTGAAATTCTAAGTAATTTGTTATCATCAAAACTCATAATTCCTAACAATACTTTGGAGATGGAAACAAAGGACAAATACCAGGATATGGCAAGATTGTACTTGGAAATGTCATCATTGATGAAGTAGCTCTAGTTGATGGCTTGAAACACAACTTAATTAGCACAAGTCAACTTGGAGATAAAGGTAACCATACTTGCTCTGACAACAAAAAATGTCTTGTGACTCACAAAGGAACATGCATTTTGGTTTTCAAAGGACACAGATATGGTAACATATATGAAGCCAGCTTGGAGGATTGCATTAAAAATGATGTCACATGTCTATATAGCAAGACCTCAACTGAAGAAAGCTGGAAATATCACAAGAAACTGTCACACATCAACTTCAAAACACTCAAAAAATTGGTGAAACAGAATCTTGTGAGAGGACTACTACATGTTTATTTTGTGCAAGATGGAATTTGTGAAGCATGTCAACTTGGAAAGAAAAGGAAAACATCCTTCAAGAGCAAAACAATTAACACCATTTCTGAACCCTTCTATTTATTACATTTTGATTTATTTGGTCCAATAAATGTGATGTCAATTAACAAAAAGAAATATGCTCTTGTCATTGTAGATGATTTTACAAGATTCACTTGGGTTTTCTTTCTGCATTCAAAGGATGAAGCTCCACAACACATAATAGACCATATCACTTTTCTGGAAATAAAATCAAAGAAGATAATTAGAGTTCTAAGGAGTGATAATGGTACTGAATTCAAGAATTCAATCACGGAGGAATACTGTGCATCAAAGGGAATTACTCAACAATATTCTACACCAGGAACACCTCAACAAAATGGAGTTGTGGAGAGAAAAAATAGAACACTCATAGAAGCTACCAGGACAATGTTGGCAGAGTCTAAGCTACTAGTATATTTTTGGGCTGAGGTAGTCAACACAACATGTTTCAATCAAAACTGTACTTTGATTAATATGCATGGAAAGACTCCCTATAAAATGGTAAAGGACAAGAAGCCAAGTGTGAAACACTTTCATATATTTATATGTATATGCTTTGTACTGATAGTACACCCTGAAAATCTAAGCAAATTTGAAGCAAAGGCCGATGAAGCTATCTTCCTTGGATATGCACCAAATACAAAGGCATTCAGAGTCTTTAATCTCAGAACCAGAATTGTCATGGAATCTATTCATGTTGCATTTGATGACAAAAAGATTACAGGATTGCAGGATGAACCAGAGTCTGCAGCACTAGAATTTGAAATTTTGAAAAGTTCTGAGATAGATGAAGATGATGAGGATGAAGAGACTCAAATAACTCCTGAACCAACACATGAACTTGCACACTCTGAGGGGGAGCCATAAAATTAAACTCCAAACAGTGTAGAGTCTACCCACACAGAGTCTAGACAGACAAAATCAAGTTTTTCAGAGTCTAACTCATCTGGGTCTGGATCAGGCAACTATCAATCTTTTTCAGAGGCAAATAATTCAGGGGGAGCCTCTTCATTTGAATTTCACACATATACAGGAAATGCCAATGATTTAAGGGGAGCTTCAAGTTCAAGAACCAATCTTCTACCAGCTAGAAAATGGGCAAGGGATCACACTCCTGATTTAATAATTGGTGATCCTGAGAGTGGTGTACAAATTAGAACAACCACTCAAAATGAATGTCTTTATAACTGTTTTCTCTCAAAGAATGAACCCAAGAAAATTAAGGAAGCTTTGCAAGACTCTGATTGGATTATTGCAATACAAGAGGAATTGAATGAATTTGAGAGAAATAAAGTGTGGAAACTTGTACCAAGACCTAGAAATAGATCAATTGTTGGTGTAAAATGGGTGTTCAGAAACAAACTTGATGAGAATGGAACTGTGATTAGAAACAAGGCAAGGCTAGTTACAAAAGAACACTCTCAGGATGAAGGAATTGACCATGATGAAACTTTTGCACCAATAGCAAGATTGGAAGCTATCAGAATGTTTCTTGCATTTACAGCCCATTAAAAATTCAAGGTGTATCAGATGGATATGAAAAGTGCCTTCTTAAATGGAAAATTGGAAGAAGAAGTCTATGTGGAGAAACCACCAGGATTTGTTGATCTAAAGTTTCCTGATCATGTTTACAGGTTAGACAGGGCACTATATAGATTGAAGCAAGCACCTAGAGCATGGTATGAAACTCTATCAAATTTTTTTCTTGAAAATGGATTCATAAGAGGTACCATTGACAAAACTCTCTTTATTAGAAAAAATAAAGTTGATATTTTACTTGTCCAAATTTATGTTGATGTTATTATATTTGGTTCTATTAATGACAAACTCTGTGAAAAGTTTAGCAAACTAATGCAGTTAAATTATGAAATGAGCATGATGGGAGAGTTAAACTTCTTTTTGGGACTTCAAGTCAAATAGAATGATTATGGAATTTTCATCAATCAATCAAAGTATGTGAAAGAACTATTGAAGAAGTTTGATATGCAAGACTGCAACTACCAAAACTCCCATGTCAACAGCCACTAAGGAAGACTCTGACCTAAAGGGTAAGAAAGTTAACAACGCTAACTATAGAGGTATGATTGGCTCATTGTTATATTTAACTACTAGTAGATCAGATATAATGTTTTCAACTTGCCCGTGTGCTCGATTTCAAGATGACCCTAGAGAATCATATTTAATAGTTGTGAAAAGAATTTTTAGATATCTCAAGGGTGCACAAACTCTGGGACTTCGGTATCCTAGAGAGTTTGATTTTTCATTAATAGGCTATTCAGACTCTGATTTTGCAGGATGTAAAGTGGACAGAAAAAGCACAACAAGTCAATGCCAATTTCTTGGTAATAGGTTAATTTCTTTGTTTAACAAGAAATAACAGACTGTATCAACCTCAACAGTTGAGGCTGAATATATAGCAGCTGGAAGTTGTTGTGCTCAAATTCTGTGGATGAGAAATCAGTTACTTAATTATGGACTAACATTCTCAAATATTTCTATGTATTGTGATAATACTAGTGCTATTAAAATTGCAGAGAATCCGTTCCAACATTCCAAAACAAATCATATTGATGTCAGGTATAACTTTATTAGAGAACATGTTGAAAATGATATTGTGACACTTCACAATGTTCTAACTGACCGACATATTGCAGACATTTTGACAAAACCACTTGATGAGTTGTAAGTGATCAATCATTACAAGAAGCAAGGTATGTACTTGAATTATAGTCCCTGTTTTATTAAACTATAATTTGTTATTGTAAAATTTTTGAGGTACTTTATCTTGACAGAGTCTAACTGCTAGACTATGACGAGTCTGTAGACTCTGACGAGTATGTAGACTTTGAGAGTTTGTAGACTTTGAGAACAATATCGCCTACACTCTGAAACGGTTAAAATTCGCGCCTGTAGATTCTAATTACGTTCAAACTGTTCAAATGACTTGAAATAGGCAGTAATAGTTACTTTTGACTAGAGACAGGTTGTACACTCGTGTGTATTGTATGCAACTTCAACAAAATAGAAAATTCTCATACATTTTACTCACTCATTTATTGTGAATTATTTTCTAAGGCAGAAATACTCACAAAGCTTTTCATGAACCCTAGGTAAATTTGTCAAGAATTTTTATCACTTTCAACTTCACAATTTCAGTGACTGCTATTTCAACTGTTATTAGGGGAACCAAGGCAATTGCATTCACTTTTGGAGATTTTGAATTCATGACCACGAATCTTGTTGCAGCTCTTGGAGACAAGAAAGGGGTAGACACTGATTGCTACCCAGTGATGGATTTCTTGGAGCAAACTGAGCTCAGTTACATTCTCAAAGCATCACCAGTCATTCACATGGATGCTGTCTCTCAAGCATGGAGTTCAGCTAAGGTATTTAATTCTACTAAGGATCAACCAGGTAAAATTATGTTCACCTTTGGCTCCACTAATTTTGATGTAACTACTGATGTGCTCAACTCAGTGTTTAAGCTATCTGTTAAAACACCTTTTGATAAAAAATGTTTCTGATTCTGATATTAAGAGCATGTTTAAATCACTAGGTTATTCTGCTAGTTTAGACAACATGAATAAGTTAATTAGGCCCTATTTAAGGAAAGAATTGTCTTTCTTTTTTGATCAAATTGCTATGTGCTTTATTGGTAAATTTACTGGTTTTGATGCTATTACTTTTATTACCTATCAAATTGGTCACAGTCTCATGTTTGACAAGGTGAACAACATTGGTGATATGATGCTCACTCAAATGGGAGCAAAATTAAATAATGTGCAAGAGGGAAGAAAGAAAGTCTATTATCATAGATTTTTTATGCTTCTCTTGAACCACTTGATTCCTGACATATCAACTAGGTTGGCAAATGATTGTTGTATGCAGGCCTACAAGCAACAAAGAAGGATATTCTCTGACATCAAGAGAATTGATGACAAGAAGCAGAGTCTACCTGCCATGACATATCCACAGGTAATGTACGTGAAACTCTCAACCTACAAACATTCTATCTACAATGCTTCTTTTTTAGGTGGTGAAATGGTGCAGGAAATAGTAATGGAGAGTCCTCCTGCACCTACCCAAGTAGTCAAATCACCTTTAATCAAACAATATCCAAAACCAAAATCTAAAAAGAAACCAACCTCTGGTGTCTCTCAAAAGGCACCAGTTGTAAAGAGGAGGATATTGATCCAAACAAGGCTAATAGATGAGCACAGTGATGAAGAGCTCAACCTCCTAGAGAAAGAGGTTGTTGAAGGACTCTCTTTGCTAAAAGAGTGTCATGATACACTTGATCCTAACCTTCAAACCAAGTCTGTAGATTCTCCAAAGGCTACGAACTCTGAAAAACCTAGGGCTGCACCTCAGGATTCTCAAATTGAATCTCCTGAGAAATCTTTTGCTAAGAAGTACAAGAGGTTGAGAAAGGCTTATTCTGCACACACAAAAGCCTATAACTGTTACTAACCCTATTTTGTAGGAAACAGATGCTCCCAAGGCTACTGAGAGCCAGACTCTGAAAGCAAGAAAACTCTTGAACCAGAGTCTAATGTTGAGTCAGAGTCTAGACTGCCTTTAGACTCTGATCATGAAATATTTTGGGAAGGAATGTCATTGGATGCAGCCTCATGTCTCATTGATTAAATGATGTTAGGCCCCGGAAGTATCGTAGAAGGGGGGTTGAATACGATACTCACTAAATTAAAAAATTCTTTCGAATCTTTTGCGGATAAATAATTTAGAGTTCGGTTAGTGGGCTCGTGTTCTTGAGGTGAATAGTGTTTACGGAGCTGTTTACTAATTTTCTGTGTTTAGGATTAATCATTTCGGTTCTAGAAAATCAGTAGGAAAATAAACAACACAAGATTCGGGGAATATATCATTTGATAAATATAAACCCTGAGGTTGCTACACCCGGCCAACAAATCCGGTCCGAAGAACAAGTTCTTCACGGCTTAACAAAAACGTAACTCTCAATTTCCTATACAAGTATTTCTAAATCAATACAAAGGAAACTAAGACCGTAGAGAGTGATATATAGTGGCCCTGAACATTTTTCATTAAGGAACCGACCACTGATACATCTCCGGTGAAGAGGTATAGATTTTTCTGGGTTCTCTCCTCTCCGGCTTCGTCTTCTCTCTCTCTGGTTATTTCTGTTGTGTTGTAGAAGACATCTGCCAAATGAATGGCTCTGCTTCAATATATGTGTAGACTTTTTCAACCAAGGATACGTGGCTCATTTAGGGCCAAGTAAAATAGTTGTTGCTTCGCTTCTTTTTCTTCATAAGTATCGGAACAATTTACTGATTAATTGTTTAAGTATCGATGAGTATGTAGAATAACCATCGGAGACTTAAAACAATTCCTGGAATAAATTCAATTAATCCAAGCTTAGTAACCATCGGAATTATTCTAAGCTTTAGTAACTATCGGGAAGTGGCTAGCTGACTTTTGTTTCTTTTCCAATAGTTAGTAACTATCGGCTAATAGGACAAAAAGAATACTTTGAATATTCACCATTTCTTGTTCATTTGTTTAACTCACCCGATGGTTAATAACCATAGGTGAATAAGACAAAAATACTTGTTAACCATTGGTGAATGAGACAAAATAGCTTGACCAAGTTGACTTCTGGATACAGCTTCTGTAGTCTTCTTTACTTAGCCAAATTCGAACCTGATAAGCCCTTACTATAATTTCTTCCACTGCAACCAAGTCAAATAAATATTTCCTCGCTAATTCGACCTTGATTTATTCTGGGCTTAGTCACATACCACTTCACTTGTTACTAATTTAATCATACAGTCAATTCTTCTGATTCATAGATGCAATTCTCAATCTCTTTTGTGCTGACGTTTGGTGCAACTGGTCTGGTTCACAAACGACTAAACGATCTTGATCTTCACATCTTCTTTACAATACAATTGACTTTGTTCCTTGTTGATTAGAATTGCTTCGATTGTAAGTACATTGGAATCCTCTGGCACTTATGCTGAACCATAAACATATCTGAAACCCTGAACATCTTCGAACTTTATCCTTCACTGAAGTCTGAACATATGAATGAACTTCCTCTAGCAATCTATAGTAGACTCCAAGATTCCATCTAATATTTTGATTCTTTGTATTTGCCATATATTCTATCTTCTCGATTCCTGTACTTGAGCTCTGCAAATCATTGCTTGACTGATTCGCAGATTTGGATCACTAGAATCTTTCTGGTACTTTAACAACTGCTTCACTGCTTCCACATCCTTGAATGCTTCAACCTTTATTCTTCACTGAGGCATGAACATATTAATGAACTTCTTCCAGTGAGCTAATGCTTCAAGTCTGTAGATTTCTTCTTTATCCTTTGTCTTTACCAAGTCTTCATGTCTTCCTGATTCTGGTGATAACTTCATATTATTTACACGTCCTGTTCTTGTGTTGAGTTATAACCCTATGTTACATATAGGTCTATACATACAGCCTTTCAAATGATTACTCCTAGTGATGAGGTACTACTATTCTTATATCCTTTGGTGGAATCAGTTGAAGACCTAGTGAAATATCAGACTCAATCTCAAGTCTTGGATCTTCTTACAACCTATGAAGCCCTAAGGAAGAGAATGAATATAGAGATACAAATGTCTGCATAGGATGTGGTAACAAATCTCTACAACTACCTCTTCAACTCTTCATTATAAGATAAAGCAGCTAGGCTCATAGAAGGCAGGACTAATGCAGTTCTCAAAGCACTTGGTGTGCCAGACTTTGAACAACCAAAATCACAGAAGCCTAAAAAGCTTAAGGTCCATAAAAGAAGAGAATCAGAGTCTGTTGCTGAGTTGGAAACTGAGGTTGACCAACCAGTTTTTAACTCTGAAGCAATTAGGGATAAAGGGATTACCTACAAGACAACCATTACTTGGATTTCTATAATACAGCCTCTTCCAAGAAAGGTGGTTTATTTTCTTGTTCACAATGTAGGGAAGGTGGCCAACAAGTATATCTATCCAACCTATCAGAGTAGATTGGATCAAATCAAGGACTCTTATTATCAGAAAATTGCAAGGGAACTGCAGGATTCCTTTCACATGACTTATGCTCAGGCCATCAATGCAATCCATACAAGGACCTTTCTCAATGACAACTTGGATGCATTAAATTTGGTAGAACCACAAGAGGTAGCAGGTGATGAAAGGAAGTTGAAGGATGGGACTAGTGCACTAGTGGTGACTAGTGAGAAAGATGCTCAGTCTGCCTCACCCACACAAGAACGACCTAGTCAGAGGTTGGGTGATAGTGGTGCAGAGGAGTATGCTGTTAGTCTCTCCTTGGCAACTCAATAATATGCTGATGAAAATCCTAGTGATATGGGAGGACCGACTCTGATGGATGCTCATGAAGACATTCCACAATCTATTCTATCAGAGTCTATTCACCTTGAGGGGGAGTCTCAAGAACCAACAGTTAAAGATGGTGACACTCAGACTCTGGCTTTTCATGAAGTCATACCGAAGCTGTCAGAGTCTAGAGTAGATCCTGAGACTAGAATACTGGAGCCAATAGACTTTGAAAAGAAAGAAGAAATTTGTAAGGGTTCAGAGTCTGTTGATGCTCACTTCTTGGTGGAAACCCCTAGCCTTTAGACATTTGAAGGGGTTCCCCTCCATCAAGGTGGTTCAGGTATTGACGCAAGTTTTATCTCTCCCACACCCTCTTCTTTAGAACTTTTTAGTGCACCCATCCAAATGAGTGAAAAAATAAATGAGAGGCTGGCACTGTTCCAGGCAAAAGGAGAGGTAGAAAAGGCTTTAGAGAGCCTAAGTGATATTGAAAGAGTGGGTGCCCAACCCCGCTGTGAGATTGAGAGACAAGGGTATCCTGAACCTAGCTTAACTTATTGGGATCAAGATTTTCCAAATAATTTGTCCAATGAGTTGGGGCAGGGGATGGATGAAAGCTCATTCATGTTGATTATGCAGATTGGCAAAAAGAGAAGGCTCTAGCTGCTCAAAAATCATTCACTCAAAGACCACAACAACACTTAGTGGATTCTTTAGCCAGGAGAGCAGATAGAGTTATGGAGTCTTTGGTGGATACAACTACCATTCAACCTAAGACTGCAGAATTACAGTTAGAATTACCAATTCTTATCATGCCTATAAGGGCTAGGCTTCCAGAGTCTACAAACTCTGATCACTCTAAGGAGGATTCAGGGTCTATAGTCCATCTTGTAGTTTCAGAATCTACTCAACTACTAGAGTCTACACCTCCAGTTACAAACATTGAGCCTATTGATGCTGATATGCAGGAGAACTACACTTCTGAGAATGATGGACCAGTTAATCCATCCTTTATCTATTTTGATCAGTTTTTTCCTCTCACTTAGGAATCAGCATAGCTCAAAAGCATTACTAATAAAGCTTCTTTTGAGTGCATCTTGGCCATTCACCAGTCTGAGAGAATAAAGGCTTTTCAGAAGAAGTCATTTCTATAAGAACATGGACATTATCCTAATGAGGACACTGATGCCTCTTTCCTTGAAGAAGACAGAACTATTAATGCAGACATTAAGGCTGAGACATAGAATGTCACTACACAATTAGCTAATGTGATCAAGGACATCTCTCATATTCAAACCAAACTTACTGGTGTTGATAATACTACTTCTTTGCTCAGTACTCAGTTTGACAGAATTCATTCCCTTCAATTATCCAAAGAAGTCGCTTTCAAGGATGTTATTGCTGCTATCACTGCTAATCAAGCCAAACTCTAAACAATAGTATCTGATCTAACCACCAAGGTTGATTCAGTCATTGCAGCATAGGCCAACATCTCCACAGTACTTGAACAGATTCCTTTGGCGGTCACAGGTGGTGATGATGTCAAAAATGGGGAGAAGAAAGTTGGTGATTCCTTCAAAAGAAATAAGGATGATATGTACAAGGATGCAAAATAAAAGGGAGTTAAAAGGAGGAGATATGTTGATGATGATGAAGCTGGTGATAGTTCTCATGGTCCTAGTGGTTCTGTTGGTGTTTAACAAAAGCAATCTGGAATGGCTGTAGTAGCAAAAACTCAAACACACCAGTCAGGGATTGGACATGAAAAGTCAGATTATAAGCTAGACTCTGATAAGCAAAGGAAGAGATTAGACTTTGACAAAACTCAAGAACCTACATACTAGCAATGCAGTCAATCAAATCTGCAACTAAGAACTAAAAAGAAGATAGGACTGTGAGGTTTTGAAGACTCTGATATTGATAGGACAACTACTCTAACCAGGGATCCTCAATCCTTGACAGATAGGCAGTTTGAGAAGATTACACACAAACACTTAAACAAAGTGATATCTACTCAAATTGTTTATAATATTTTTGAAAGAAAGGTGCAAGGAGGTCAGGGAGGTACATAAAAGGTGCAAAATGAGATGCTTGTATACTTTTTAGAAGGAGGATCTGTTAGATGGATTAGTCAATCAAACTTCATCTTCTTGAAACAGGCTGAGGAATTACAGTATATTAGATTTCTATTACAAATTGCTTATGAAGTGAATAAAAGCAAGTAAGGTGTCACACACAAATGGTTTTAGGAGATTGACAAAAAGTTGACTCTGCATAGACAGACAAATCAACAGATGGGCAAATTTTTTTTAAAATATGTTGATGCTGAAGAAAATGATCAAGACATGCCATTAGAAGAAAAACAAATCAAATTCCAAGAAGGTGTGGGTCATTACTTTGGATTTCAACCTATGAGTGGGAAAGTTAGTGTTCTGATGTTGAAAGATTTAAAAGAACAAGAATGCAGTGCAAATGATCTAAGAGCAGCATATTGTCAAATCAAATGTTCCAATGAAGAAATGAAGAAACTGAAGAAATATGTTGGTGAAGCTCTTACTATTATAGAGGATAATATGCTGAAATCTTTTCTGAAAAATAATTCAGCCTTTGAGAAGATCAAGTGAGATATTATTCTTTTTCCCTTATAAATTATTATGTTATTCTAGATTAATTGTTTCATTCTTTAGTTTTGACATCATCAAACCTTGATTTATGCTTACATTTTATAAAGCATAGATAGAGGGAGATTGTTAGGAATATATTCATTTGATGATGTATAAAATACTAGAACATGATCTAGCATAGTCTATTTGTAATAAGTCTTTCTAGTCTCTGAACTTTTATAATCAGAGTCTAGATAGTCAACATTCTTGTCACTTGTACTTAGAAGAATTTCTGTAGAAAGTGAAACCAGAGTCTGGAAGGTGATCAGAGTCTATAGACTATCAGAGTCTATGATCTATCAAAGTCTACAAATGATCAGAGTCTATAGACTATCAGAGTCTATAATCTGTCAGAGTCTGAAGATTCCAGAGTCTATAAAGTTGAAGCTAAATTTGGAAGATGATCACATGAATGGAAAGTCTTCGAAGATAAAGACAAATATATTGTAGATATGTTATGGGAAGGAAAGAGAATTTCAGAAGGAAACTATCAACTAATAATTAGGAATTCTATTCCTATTGTAATTTTATTTTATGTTATTAGTTGATAGGTAGGTCTCTATATAAACACTCTATGTAACTTAATTGTAAGTTATCCAAGTCGAAGTTGTAAGAGAGCATAGAGATAGAGAGAGTTACTGTGAAAACACAGAGAAGCGGCTTGGGTTTGTGTACACCTTATGAGAGTTTGTATTTACTCATCAATAATACTAAAAATATTCACTCATATCTTTGTTCTTAATTCAAATCTTTTAATTCATACTCAACCCCCCCTTCTACTTGTGGAACTGGGAATATATATATATATATATATATGTATATATATATATATACACATATATATATATACATATATATATATACATATATATATATATATATATATATATTGTACATTATTAATTGTTTCTAAATTCGAAATAAAATAAAGAAAACCTTATTCCAAATTTAGATTTAATTAATAATAATAATAATAATAATATATTTACATGCAATAGATTACATAAATACTTTAAAAATGCTTAAAATAAATACATAATTATAATAAACAGAAATAAGTATTTATGCTACTCTTGAAATAATTATTTATTAAGAATATTAAATTATTCTCAAGATAATTTCTCCAAATATTCATAAGGCCTAGGATTCTATGTATTCGAACTTTGTAAATTCTTTAAATATTAACAATTAATATTTATCAACTCCTAGCTATAAAAAAATTAGTCATTGTTTAACAGCCCTAGTTCACTAACCAACTTAGAAAAAGTGGATTCATCAAGTGGTTTTGTGAAGATGACGGCTATTTAATCTTCTGAGGGTACAAAATGTAACACCAGAATTTCGTTCATGACATGCTCTCTGATAAAATGATACCTTATGTCAATGTGCTTTGTTCGAGAATGTTGTACAAGATTATTAGAGATGGCTATATCACTTGTGTTATCGCAGAAAATTGGAATTTTGTTCAACGCAAGTCCCTAGTCATTTAGATGATTCCTTATCCATAAGATCTGTGAACAACAGCTACCTGCCACAATGTATTCTGCTTCGGTTGTCGAGGTAGATACTGAGTGTTATTTCTTGTTGTACCAGGAGATCAACCAACATCCTAGAAACTGACAGCTTCTAGAAGTACTCTTCTTGTCCATCCTGCATCCTGCATAATCTGAATCTGTATAGCATATTAGTTCAAAACCTATATCCTTAGGGTACCAAATTCCAAGATTTGGTGTACCCTTCAGATATCTAAAAAATCATTTAACAGCTATAAAATGAGATTCCCTAGGATCAGATTGAAACCTTGTATATAAGTATGTTGCAAACATTATGTCAGGTCTACTAGCAGTTAAGTATAATAATGAGTCTATCATACCTCTGCAGCTTGTGATATCAACCTTTTTACCAGTTTCACCTTTGTCAAGCTTTGTGGCTGTTGGAATAGTGGTTTTGCCGGTGAAGAATCTTCTAGATTGTATTTCCTCAGAAGATCCCTTACGTATTTTGATTGGCAAATAAAAATCTCATCTTCCTTTTACTTCACTTGTAGTTCAAGGAAGAATGACAGCTTACCCATCATGCTCATTTCACACCTACTCTATATTAACTTAACAAATCTCTTGCACAAGTTTTTGTTAGCAGAACCAAATATAATATCGTCAACATAAACTTGGAAAAATATCATATCTTTATCATGTAATTTGTAAAAGAGAGTTTTATCTATGACACCTCTAATAAAACTATTTTCAAGTAAAAACTCAGAGAGAGTGTCATACCATGTCCTCGCTGCTTGCTTGAGTCTATAGAGAGCTTTGAATAGAAAATATACAAAATCAACAAAGTTTGGATTTTCAAAGCCAAGGGGTTGTTCCACATATACTTCCTCTTCTAACTCTCCATTCAGAAATGCACTCTTCGCATCCATTTGATAAACTTTGAAATTGGAGTGTGCTGCGAATGCTAGAAATATTTTGATGGCTTCAAGTCTTGCAACTGGTGTGTAGGTCTCGTCATAATCAATTCCATCTTCCTGAGAGTAACCTTTTGCCACCAGTCCGGCCTTGTTCCTTGTAACAATGCCATCACCGTCTAACTTGTTCCTGTATACCCATTTAGTGCCAATCACAGATCAGTCTTTTGGTCTGGGTACCAGTGTCCATACTTCTTGTCTCTCAAATTTATTGAGCTCTTCTTGCATGGCAAGAACCCAATCTGGATCATTTAGTGCATCTTCAATCTTCTTTGGTTCTTCTTGAGATAGAAAAACTAAAAATAAACATTCATTTGAAGTTACACTTCTAGTTCTAACTCCAACATCTGGATCACCTATGATCAATTCAAAAGGATGATCTCTGCTCCATATACTTTCCTTCGGTAGGTTTGATCTTGATGACTCACCTCGATATTTATTGTGATGTTGTGTTCTACCAGTAGATCCATCATTCCCCCTGAGTTACTGCCAAGATGACTTGTTGATCTACCACTAATATTAGTAGTATTTCCAATGTTACCATTGTTTCCACCACTATTACCTGGATCATTATCATCATTATTGTCATCATCATTTCCTGCTGCAGCCTTAGGTTCTTCTTCGTTATCAGAATGTTAGACTGAATAATTATCAAACTTTAATGACTCAGAAGAATCTTTAGTTTGGATACTTTGGAGTTTAGTGTCATCAAAAGTAACATTGACACTTTCTTTCACTTGGTGCTGATCAATTATATACACCTTATATGCTCTTCTTGAATAACCAACAAAAATAGCTTCGTGTGCCTTGGCCTTGAACATACCACGACGTTCATCTCTATCTTTCGACTCATAACATTTGGCTCTAAATACATGAAAGTACTTGAGTGTTGGTTTCTTGCCAGCCATTAATTCATAGGGAGTCTTCATATGATCTTTGTTGATTAGAGTTTGATTCTGGGTATAACATGTTGTATTTACTGATTCAGCCCAGAAGTAGATAGACAACCTTGATTCACTTAACATAGTTCTTGCAGCTTCAATCAGGGTTC
Source organism: Oenanthe sinensis (assembly GCA_028671895.1). NCBI lineage: Eukaryota > Viridiplantae > Streptophyta > Magnoliopsida > Apiales > Apiaceae > Oenanthe > Oenanthe sinensis. The sequence continues at coordinate 22,041,711 of CM053807.1, forward strand.
GATTTTTCCTTTCTATAACTCCATTCTGTTGCGGAGTTCTTGGTGCTGAGTATTGTCTTGTTATCCCTTTGTCTGAGCAAAAATTTATTCAGAACTTCATTCTTAAATTCTATTCCATTGTCTGATCTGATTACCCGGATAACTAGCTTTAAATCTAACTCAATCAGCTTTACATGATCAATCACCAGCTGTTGAGTTTCATCCTTAGAGTTTAAGAATAAACCCCACGTATACTTTGTGAAGTCATCTACAATCACTAAGGCATATCTTTTCCTTGCCATAGACATAATATTGACTAGACCAAATAAATCCATGTGTAGGAGTTGAAGTGGTTCAGTAATGTTTGTAGTGTCTGTGCGTCTGTGACTTGCTTTCTTTGACTTTCCTTTCTAACATGCCTCACATAATCCTTCTTGTGTAAATTCCATTGGAGGCATTCCTCTCACTAAATCCCTCTTGACTAGAGTGTTCATTGTTTTGAAATTTAAATGTGAGAGTTTCTTGTGCCATAGCCAGCTTTCTTCTGATGAAGCCTTTGAGTAAAAACAGTTTGCTTCATCTTCAATTCCTGAGTTGAGATCGGTTACGTACAAGTTTCTTTTCCTTAGTCCACGTAAGGCCAGTTTGTCGTCTTTAGAATGAGCTATTAAACACTTTTCCTTGATAAAGTTTACTTTGTATCCTTTATCACAGAAGTGACTGACGCTGATAAGATTGTGCTTAAGTCCTTCCACTAAAGAGACATTTTCAATGATAACATTTCCAGCATTTAACTTGTCATATCCCGTAGTCATTCCTTTATTGTTATCTCCAAAGGTGACGATTGGGCCAGCTCTTTCAACCACGTCTGATATTAGGGCTCTATCTCCGGTCATATGCCTTGAAGATCCGCTGTCCAGGATCCATATACCCCGGTTTACCTGTTTAACTCCCTGTAAATATTAAACAGATTAAATCGCCTTCGGAGCCCAAAATTGATTGGGCCCGGCACACTTAAAGAACTGACCTTTGTCAGCTTTGTAAATTTATTATTGAGGGAATCGCAGTCTTGGATTTTGCAAATTTATTATTGATGTGTTGTCTAGGTGTTATGTTATCTTTACTAGCAATCATGCATTTGAAATATGCAGACATATCATTAAAAGCACATAACATACAATTTATAACACCACAAGATTTATGGCATACATCAATAACAGACATGTTATTCAAAGTAGTCGGTGTCTTAACAGATTCTATTTCAACTTTATCAGCAGTTTTAAAGTTTTCAGTAGAATGATATATGTTGTTATTATCCCTACTATTGACAAACCTATTAGGTCTATTAAATTTGGTCTTTAAGTCTTTAGCACATATACCAGGATTGGGGGAATCAGAAGTTCCCATATCTTTCACTGGTGTCTTGGGTGCCCTTCTCTCTTCTTGGACATTAACTCCTTGTATGTCCCTAACTTGTTCCTCTCTTTTCTTTTCTTCCTCAAGGTCCTCTAACTTCATTTCATAAGAAATTAATATAGAGCTCTTAAGGATTGGTTCTGCTACAGGGGTTATGCAAAGAGGTTTAGGTGTGTCCTTAACAACATGTGGTATACCCTTTTCTTCAGCACTTTTTCTGAACGGGGTTATATTGCTTGCCTTTCCTAAAGATTGATTATACTCAAAGCCTATTCCAACTATTCATTTTATCTCCTATTGGTCAATTAGGTCGTTTACAATATAAGAGGAATTCTTATAGGCTAGACACTTCTTCTGTTCTTCCACTATCTGATTTCTGAGATAGGCTTCAACCTTAACATAACAGCTGACTCTATTGACTTGAAAAGCTAAGTCCTCAGTCAACTTGTCATTTCTGGTTTTTAACAATTTTAAAACATCATTCTCATCAGTTAAAACTTTGTTTTTGAGAATTAGTTTCTTAACTCTATCTCTTGTATCATCTAGTTCCTTACCTAGCAATTTAAACATTTTAGGGCAAGAGGGATTTACATATATTCCTCCTTGTCGAGAGGGAGACAGTGATCCTTCGGATGAAGCCATAAGAACAAGATTTCCCAGCTCTTCCTCATCATCATTGTTTGAGTCATCCTAGCTTTTGCCCTCTGCTAGATAAGACTTGCCTTGATGTTTTTTCACAAGTACATCATACTTTTCCTTGAGCTCTTCATAAGACTCTATCTTCTTTCCTTGCTTCAGCCTTTTGCATTCAGTTGCAAAGTGGTCTAGCTCATTTCCGTTAAAGCAGTGAAACTTACTTCTATCAACTAAGCCGGTCTTGTAGCCGCTTCTTGGATACAGCTGTAAAAGAACCTCCTTTTTGGAATCTTCCAAAATTAGGTTTAACTTTGTAGGAGGTATTCCTTCGAAATCTCATGTTGCCAAACCTCCTGGTAACCATAGCTGAAGATTCATCTTCCAGCTGATCCAGTTCTTCCAAAGAGTAGAATTCACCATCTTCTTGTCTATCTGAAATATGTCCAAATTCTGGAACCATATACTCCATTGAATTATTTGAAGGTACAACAGCCTTCACTTCCATCTTTTCTGGTGCTTTCACTATCAGTTCTTTTAAGGAACTCAGAACCTTACCTCTGCCATATGTTTCTCTTGTCTGGATCTGCTCCAATTCATAGGTCTTTAGAACTCCGTAAAGTGTTTCTAGGGTAACCTCTTTCATGTCCCTAAACTCCCGAATAGCTGCGATCCTATGTTCCAGATGCTTTAGCAAGCTTAGAAAAAACTTCTTGTTGACCTCCTGGTTCTGATAATATTTCCCATTGAGGTTGAGCTCGTTTATTAATTTATTCAATCTTTGAAACACCTCAGAGATACCCTCACCAGGTTTGGATCTAACCTGCTCGTACTGGGAGGTCAGGATCTCCAGTCTATTCTCTCTGACTTCTTCAGTCCCTTCGTTTATTATCTCTATTGTATACCAAATTTGTTTGGCATTTTTACAATTGACCACGTGATTGTACATGACGCAGTCTAGGGATTCTATCAATATGAGTTTGAGATTGTTGTCCATGGACACAACTTCCTTTTCTTCATCTGTGTAGTCAGCTAAACTTTTTGGAAACTATCTGTGAGGAATTACGACCCCATCTACCTCGTGCTCGAGAATAACTATTATTGAAGGTTCAACACCGTTGGCCAAAATTAATGCATACTTGGGATTGACAATCCTAATAATTAGTAGCATTTTATTCTTCCACATATTATAGTGATCTTTGTCAAACTATGGAATTTTAATGCTCATCATTTTTTGTGTACTTATCTTTAAATAAGATTAAATATTAAGTGTTTCAAAAAATAATTTTTGAATTAAAATAATTTCTGATCAAATATAATTTTTGGGTAAAAATTATTTCGAATAAAAAATAATTTTTGAGTTCTGTATGAGTTGCATAATATATGGTTTGGATATGATATTAAGAATATCAACCAGCTCTGATGCCAATTATTGGTCCCTGATATTGTAAAGGGGGGTTGAATACGATATCAATATTTAATCGCAGAATATATGTTTTAAAAATATTATTTTAATTTCTCACGAAATATTAATTATAATCAAATACTGTTTAAGTAGAAAATATGATTTTAACTTGAAAAATATTACAAAATCAATACGATGAAAGTCTATATAACTGTTTAAATGTTTAGAACGGTTTTGTCATGAATTGTTCTGATTTAACAATTATAATCCAAACTTGCACAGAAATCTGTGAATATTACAATGCAGACAAATTTCTGAATTATGAAGTGCTCACCTCATATTTATAGAGGATTCCTAAAGCTTGTATGAATTTCTAGAATAGGACATTTTACAGACTTTATTTAAGCCTGTATGACATTTTTAACACTTGTATGACTTTCCAAAAAACTCGGTACGACTTCTTTTCGGTATGACTTTTTCAAATTCGGTATCAGCTTTATTAGTGAGATTACAAAGCTGTATGAATAGTAATCGTGATAACTCAACACTAGAATATGACAAGTAAATAATGCCACGCCTACACAGAAATCAGGAAGAAATGAAGACAAGGCAAATACAGTGAATCAAGACATTTAAAGAAGTTTTGAAGTCTACTACAGTTCACTGAAAGAAGTTCATTAACATGTTCATGTTTCAGTAAAGAATAATGGTTGAAGACTTTCAGGGTTTCAGAAGTGTTGAATATTCAGTATAGAAGTGCCACAAGAAGATTTCAGTGTAAAGGCATTGATTGAAGATAGACAATGTTCGAAGCATATGAATCTAGAAGGGTGAAGACAAAGGTTAAAGAAGATAGCTGCAGTATTGAAGTTATACTCACTGAAAGAAGTTCATTCATATGTTCAAACGTCAGTGAAGAACAGATAATGAAGTATTCAATATTGTGGTAAAAATGAAGACGTTGTTGAAGTACTAGAAAAGATTCTAGTAAAAGTACTATGTTTATCAACAGTCAGTGTTTGAAGCAATGCAACAGTCCAATGTTAATCAGCTGAAATAGAACAGAAGTCAAGAGAATTCAATTCAGTATTAGTCGTTTGTGAACCAGACCAATGCACTAAGCGTCAGCACAACAAGAAAAGAATTGTCTTGTTTAATCTGAAGAAATTCAGTTGATCAAGCCAGAAGAAAGAAAATCAAGTGATATATATTTCAAAAGCTTCAAGAAATTATCTCAAGGCAAGATATATCACTTTGGTGTTTAGTACTCTTGAAATGATGTAGAAGCGCAACAAACCTAGTTCAAAGCAAATGGAAGTCATAGTGAAGGTTTGTGGCACTTGCACAAGGAAATGGGAGTGCTGGCACTACATAACATAGTTGTGGCGCAACCAAAATCATATGGAAGATTTTGTGGCGCCTACACACTAGTTGTACTCTTGCAGGCACAACAAGGATTCTAAGGAATTTTGTGGCGCCTACATACTGCAAGAAGACTGTAGGCGCAACAAACTCTTTAAGGCGCAATAAAGCTATTAGTGGCGCCTACACACTGCAACTAGTGTGCAGGCGCAACAAAAGAGCAACAAGTCTAAGGCAACAACTTCCAAGGGTGTTGAACACTTTAGTGGCGCCTACACTAGGAGAATGGTTTATAAGCGCAACTAAACTCAAGACAAGGCGCAAGGAAACTGCAAGTAAATATACTAAGGCATTTGTAGCGCCTATACAGGAGAACAACTGTATAGGCGCAACAAAAGTACTCTTGCAGGCACAACAAGGATTCTAAGGAATTTTGTGGCGCTTACATACTGCAAGAAGACTGTAGGCGCAACAAACTCTTTAAGGCGCAATAAAGCTATTAGTGGCGCCTACACACCATATGCACTCTTGCAGGTGCAACAAAGGACTTGTGCGTTGAGAAGCAAATCAATGTTAATTGATTTGAAAAGTCTACACAATATAAACAAAATGACGTGCTCATTTTGATTGGTTGTTGAAATATATAAACATATAGAGAGATACAGAGAGAAAATGGAAGCCGGAGAAGAAGATGAAACACAACCATATTCATATCTTCTTCACTGGAGTTTTATAATCTAGCCGGTTAATTATGTTTCAAATACATAGGGCTAATATAAAACACTACCTGTTAGCTTGATTCCGTTAGTACAAACACAAGGAAATGGGAGTGCTGGCACTACATAAAATAGTTGTGGCGCAACAAAAATCATATGGAAGATTTTGTGGCGCCTACACACTGCAACTAGTGTGCAGGCGCAACAAAAGAGCAACAAGTCTAAGGCAACAACTTCCAAGGGTGTTGAACACTTTAGTGGCGCCTACACTAGGAGAATGGTTTACAAGCGCAACTAAACTCAAGACAAGGCGCAAGGAAACTGCAAGTAAATATACTAAGGCATTTGTAGCGCCTATACAGGAGAACAACTGTATAGGCGCAACAAAAGTACTCTTGCAGGCACAACAAGGATTCTAAGGAATTTTGTGGTGCCTACATACTGCAAGAAGACTGTAGGCGCAACAAACTCTTTAAGGCGCAATAAAGCTATTAGTGGCGCCTACACACCATATGCACTCTTGCAGGTGCAACAAAGGACTTGTGCGTTGAGAAGCAAATCAATGTTAATTGATTTGAAAAGTCTACACAATATAAACAAAATGACGTGCTCATTTTGATTGGTTGTTGAAATATATAAACATACAGAGAGATACAGAGAGAAAATGGAAGCTGGAGAAGAAGATGAAACACAACCATATTCATATCTTCTTCACTGGAGTTTTATAATCTAGCCGGTTAATTATGTTTCAAATACATAGGGCTAATATAAAACACTACCTGTTAGCTTGATTCCGTTAGTACAAACACATAGTCAAATATTGTATAGGGATTAAGCTTTATCTCTTTGTAGAAGCAAAGAACTAATCTGTTCTTTGGAAGCCAGTTATATTTTGAACTGGGTGTAGCAACCTCAGGGTTTATATACGAAAGATATATTCCCCAAAACTTGTCTCGTTAAATTACTTGCTAATTTTCTAAAAAAATATTATTTATTCATAAATACAGAAAATTAATAAGCCAGCCTCCTAAACACTCAAGCACTCGAACCACTAACCAAACTCTAAATTATTTATCCGCAAAAGATTTGAAAGAATTTTTTAATTTAGTGAGTATCGTATTCAACCCCCCCTTCTACAATACTTCGGGACCCAACAATTGGTATTAGAGCAGGTTGATTGATATACAAATCAAGATCCACAACTCAGTGAATCTCACTGTGCCGAAGCTATCTAGACTCAGAACGAGGAGGCCTTGTCAAATAAATTTAATTGCAAACTTTTAAATTTATTTTATAAATTATATAAAATTTATTTTATAAACTTTCATTAGTTTATGTTGTGAATTTCAATTAGTTTATTTTATAAAATTAAATTAAATTTATTTTATAAATATTTATTAGTTTATATTATAAATTTTAATTAGTTTATTTTATAAATTTAATATGAAATTTATTTTATAAACTTTTATAAAATTTGTTTTATAAATTTCTATAAGTTTATATTATATATTTTAATTAATTTATCTTATAAATTTAAATAAAGTTTAAAGTTTAACTTATTAAACAAAGGCAAGCATATTCGATAGAGTTTCGTAACCCAATTGTTGTACTCTTTAATTTTTATTTTTAGATCTATTTATTTTTCTAGAAAATTTAAAATTCTTGAAAACTAAAATTTTTCTTAAGTATTAATTTATGATATTTTAATTTTTAAGAAAATTCAAAATTCTTGAAAATTAATTTGTTATAAATTTTTATTTTTGATTAATTTACTTTCTAAGAAAATTAAAAATTATGTACATTTAAATTTTTCTTAAATATTAATTTAAGAGTGCTCAAAGAGTCTGAAGATGAAGATTTTTCCGGGTATTGAAGACAACAAAAATTGACTGAAGATTATCCAATGAAGTTATTTCTAGAATAGTTTGAAGAAGAAGTGGTACTAATTTCCTCAGAGGTCTACTCAATAGGATCCCACTGTTTATTCAGATGCTAGAAAAGAAGAGATTAATTTGGGTACAGTTTTTGGTTAGTTTGAGTTAAATATTTTTGGATGAAAAATCTTAGGGGTTAAATTAGTGAAGGAGAACAGACTGGATAACCTGACATCTCTGTACAAGCCTTAAAGTTTATTCGACAGGGAGATTACAGGAAGTTCGTGCTAACACTGCAGATCATCTGGAACGTAGGAACACAGGCATCAGAAATCTAAGGATATAACCACATTATCTTTAGAGGAACTATTTATGTGTTGAAGGCCTAAGAACTAGAACAAGAGCTGAAAAAGATAATATTTGGTAAAGCATGTTGTTAGCATATCCACTGTATTTGTGACCTAGGAACCAAATTTGATTGACATCAAGGTTGAGAACCTCTGAACAGAAATGAAATGATCCAAGAAGTTGAATTGAAGATGTTGTAGCTCAAGGGAGTGGTCAAGGTGTTATAAGTAAATATTACACATTGGAATAACCTGAGAACTGGACTGCAAGTCAAACCTGCAGGGCAACAGGAAGTTCAGTAACATCAGATTCAGACGGAATCCCAATTCTTAATCTAAGGTCCTTACCAATAGATTTCGTAAAAGAGATTTTAAAGAACAGTTCAAGAGGCAGTTGCAAGATAGGGATGGTTTATATTTGAAAGACAAGATCAAAGGTTTGCTACACAGTTTGAAGAATCCTCTACAAGCAAATGATGACATACACTGTGTTGGGTTGTAGCAGGAATCTCAAGCATTAGTGAGGATGCAGCTAAGGAAAGCATTTGTTGATGAAGTTAAATGCAAGGTTGATTCTATCAATGACCGTGATGAACCAAATGGATATCTGGCATCAATGACCACCGTTGGTGATGAATCACTAAGCACTTCAGAGGTACACATTCTAACTAGTATACGTTTATCTAATTCAGAACTGTATGATTATTAGGTATTGAAATGTATTATATTCATGTCAGCATGTTAGCATCTTAGGACTTAAATGCTTAATTGATTGTTAAGAATAAGATTGCATGCTAGGATTCATGAGTTTAAATAAGTACATGTCATACTTGATTTTATATGCAGTAAAATGAATATCAAGAATCAGATAGGGTGTTCTAGACGGTTAGGTGTATCCCTGAAAATTTACTGGAACTTGAGTTAAATCTTCTGTGATTTAATACCTCTGCTAATGTTGTGAAAATTGCTAATAGACAAACATGTCATAAATCAGATATTTTATATTTTTTTATTGTGATAAATGACTTGATAAGTGTATGTGAAATTTGATATTACTCATAATGTTTTATTCAAATATTCTGCATATTCTTGAATTGTTTATGTGTTTATTTTCATATGATCTATTCCACTCACATAGTTGTACAAAATGTCATATCATATCATGTATTTCTTGTTAGTGATAGAATAACAAAAGATGGTGGAATTATCTAAGTAGTCAGTAAAATTTGTTGATTCGAAGATTAATCTAAAACTGACTTAAGTAATTAGAGATAGTTAAAAATGTTAGACAACAACAAAAATGGATTAGACAGAATCACTAATTAATTTGTTAGTTCTTCTATCCATGTGATTTTATGCATATTGAAGCTGTTGTTACCACTGTAGACAGTAATATCTCTAACCCATCTAGACTCAATTGAAGTTGAGTACCAAGAATCCTAATCATTTACGATTGTAAAGTATGTAACAAAAGGAAAAAGTTATGTGACTTCGTGACATTTATTGTTCAAGGCATATGATTAAGATTAAAGCTCTAATATCACAGTTGATTGAGAAAGCCTATCCAATGGTAACCTTTGGAGAACAAATGATGTACAAGGGATTTGGCTATATTTGGAATTTTCATCAGTGGAAACATCTTTCTTGTTGAAGGACTTAAGCACTATCTACAGGGCACTAGGGAATTCTTTGTTAAGGGTTTTCTAGAAAAGCATTGAAAATGAAAAGTGTTTGATCTCAAAAAAGAAGGTTGGAAGCTCACTCAACTGAGAGTGAGAAAATTTGTTCGTAGCTACATGGATTTTTTATGCAAAGGTGAAGTGAACTTTTCAGTAAAGCTTCATCATTAAAGAGTTAGCTATGGCAAAAGAAGCTCTCATACTTGGTGAACAAGACAATGGATTCTTTGATAAAGAAAAAATTGGTGAGAGGACTGTTTCATTTAGAATTCTATGCAGAAGGACATTTTGAAGTACGTCACATTAGGAAGTCAATGAAAACATCACACTGAAGCAAATTATGTCATGAAAGAAATATGCTTAGTGGTGGTTAATGACAACCTTAGTTACAAGTTGGTGATGTTCGTGCATTCAATAGACAAAATGTCACAGACGATGATTGATCATATCAGGAATATCAAGTTGGAAGCAAAGTAAGTTGTGAGAACTTTTAAGTCCAATAATGGAACTAAATTTCATGAATGAAGTTCTATATGAATTTTGCACTGATAAATATACTTTGAAGATGAAGCAATTAACACATCATGCTGCTTTAATCAACAAGATCGTGAAAAGACATCAAATGAGTAAATGGCCAATCAGAAGCAAACACTGAAGCTCTTTCGTGTGTTTGGAGAAAATTGATTATTATTGAAGATTTAGATGAACATCTTAGAAAAATTGAGGTTAAGACACATGGAAACATTTTCCTCGGTTACTCATTAAAAATGATATAAAACCAGAAAGCGATTAAAAGTCTGAATGTATCATTCTACTACACCAAGCTCCCAAGCATTCAAATGAATGACTATTCTGAATATTTGAATTTTGACATCCCATCAGTGTCAAATTCAGATACTGATGTTGAAACTAAGGTTGCAGAAGGAATCAATGATGATGATTCAGATCCTATTAGTGGAAATGGTAGTGAAACTACATAAATCGTGAATTTTAACAGAATCCACTGAAAAAGGTGAAAGATCTTCAACACATCCTAGCAGCAACTTAGGGGGAGCAAATAAAAGAAGGATCTACTAGTCATACTTAACACAATGAAGATCAAAGGAATACATCAAGAACATATTTGCCGAGACAAAAGGTTTAAAGTCAAAGTCATTCCTAGAGTTTAGTTCTTAGTAAACTGGATTATTGAGTAAAGGCTAGAAGTGCTAATCAAAATTAACATATATTTTTTGAGATCTAACATTTGGAATCCTAAAGAATACTGAAGATACACTGATTGATCTAGATTGGGTGATTGCAATGCAAGATGATCTCAATCAGTTCGAAGGCAGAAATTACTGAAGCTGGAACCCAGACCACAAGACAAGACTGTATCTGGTATAGTAAGGGTTCTCAGAAACTGGATGGATATTGGCATTGTTATGAGGGACAAAGCCAAACTGGTTGCTACAGGTTACTATCAAGTAGAAGGTATCTATGATGATGGAAATAGAATCTTCGGGACTTTCAAGATCAAACAGTAAGAACTAGTGACAAGAGTTGATCCTATTAGGGCTGAACAAGTTGATGACCTAACAATAGGATATTCCTAGCACATGTTGAACATTCAAGCATGAATATCTATCAGATGAATGTGAACAAGTGCATTCTTGAATGGTGAGTTAGAATTTAAAGCTGATGTACAACATTTCCTAGACTTTGAAGTTGCAGATCATTGGAATTTGTATATCATTATCTTCACAAGTTCTCTATTAATGGAGTTAGGGATTGAAGCAAATCGTCAAGGACATGGTATGACACTCTAACTATTAATTATTTATAATGATTTTATATTAGAGTAGTTATACACATATATCTCTCTAGGATACATGGCACACAAACAATGTAATATATGTACAAGTATACCATGATCATATAATATGTGGGTCTACTAATGAAAATTTGGCAAGAGATATTTGTTAAGTTAATGCAAAGTAGGTACAACATGAGAATGTTGAAAGAGTTGCAATTCTTTTTCGATTACAATTAATTCAAAAGAATAATGGCAATTAAAGTAAGTCGAAGATCTTTTGAAGATTCACAATTTGGAAGATTCTAGACATGCCAAGACTTCTTGCCAACAAACCACTAAGCTTAATCAGGGAAAATCAGGTATATGAACTGAAGTGACAAGCTATAGAGGTATTCAATTCATTACTTATTCAAGTGTATAAAGACAATATATTTTATTCTCGATATGCCTATGTGCAAGTTTCTAAGTGGATACTAGAGAATCTTATCTTATAGCTAAGTTATGAATTGTTAGATATTTTAGGGGATCACCAATTCTTAGAATCAAGTATCCTAAAGATACTAGGTTTAACCTAATTGGCTATATAGATAAAGATATAGGTTGTAAGAAAGACAGGGAAGTCATTCCTAGAAGATGTCAATTTTCTCCAACAACTCTGTTGATCTCTCCACACCACTTAAGGAACAAGCTCATGGACACCAGGTATCATTTCTTTCGAGATTTTCCTCAGTAGAATAACTAGCAGATATTTGTTAAACAACTTGATGAATTCATTCTATCTAAGTTGGTTAGTGAAATTGATATATTATTTATTTACATATATGTTGGAAATCCCATCTGCAATGAATTCTCAAATGAGTTCACAAGTATTAAATCTTCCATATTTAAAGGACTTGTGAATTTATTTTAAATCCAGTCGTACTTATTGCTATTTGTTTAATTATCATGCTTACAATGTTATATGCATATATGGTAGTTAGATTTTCTAGCATAAGTTAGTAGCATAATCATTTGTATGTTAAATATTTGATGAGTATTAGTCAATGATATTTTGCTTAATTGCTTTGATATTTTTCTCTTATATTTTTAAATATTTTATTACAAATAATTGTGATACTTTTGATATTAGTGTCAGTATTTAGAATTTCTATTCTAAGTAATTAATATATATTTCAAAACTCACTAATATTGGAAGACGAAGTATTTTCTAAGTTATGTGTATAAAATTCTCAATATTTTATATACTTAGAAAATATTTCTAAATTTGATTTTGTTTGCGAGGAGATGTAAATAGGATCACAAGTATTAAATATCAATATTTAAAGGACTTGTGAATTTCTTTTCAACTGTTTTCTCGAACTTACGTATATCAATAATAACTGTTGTGAGTATAATTATAATATGCTTGAGTGACAATTATTAGATATAGCGTATGAAGTTAGATGTTAATATTCAATCTAATGAATATTTTAGTATTTAGCGAATTTATTTTATCTTATTAAAATTATGGATTGAAGCAATTCAATGTTTATTAATTTCATAATTTTGATTTGATAAAATATAAGAAGCATAATTTCTTGCATTTTGAAATAATTGATAAATATCAAATAATGATATTTTGTTAATGTTTCTTTGCAATTAATTGTGATATTTTTAATATTAATCATAATACATATTGCTTATCTAAAAATCAGTAATAATAAAAATATGTCTAAATGCTTATTGTTCTACTGAATAATTGCCACATGTTATTTGATTTATATATGCATGTCTGTGATAACTGTTTAGTATTACATAAGTATTACTATTAGTTTTCTTTCTTTGACTGAATTTTAAACTTGAATGTATTTAAAAGAAATTTTTGTCTATTTCTTTTTCAAAATGTTTTATTCAAAGATACATTCATTTTTCTATCAGTTTTAGAGAAGAAAACATCAAAATTCTTTTTCAAAACTTCTCTTTTGAAAATCTTTTGATTTATAACCCTACTTTATTTTCCCAAACCTAGGGTGTGAATCAAATTTTTCTCGAGGATAATTTTTCTCCAATCTCAAAATCTATTATTCTCTCTCAAAAGCTATTTTTAAAAGTTTTATCTTTAAAAGCTTTTTCCCTCTTAATTTTTCTTTTTAAAGTGGCAGAAACTTTGTGACTGCTATTTTATTTGGAGAAATTATTTTAACTTTGAGGTACCAATCACTTGTAAAATGATTTGTCTTTAAACACTTGTTTCAATGTATGTTTCACATTGATTCATAGTACCAAAACAGTGGTTGTTGCTTTGAAGGTCTAGTACTGTATTGTTAAGCATACATCCAACCTAATTGTCATATTTTATTTTAAGGCAGGGATACTATCAGGTGGACGAAAATGATGTAAATCATAATTGCATTATGAGTCAAAAAATCATAGTCTTCTATCTGATAAGAATGTTTTGCAAAACTGTTTTCAAAACTTACAGTACTTAGGTTTTAAAGGAAAAGAGTCATATTATTGAAATAGAATTTGGTAAGAGGGTTGAATTTCTTCTTTGGTATAAATTCCTGCATTTTATTATGGAAAGTTTGCCTTATAAGAAATTCATAAGGGATAGAATTTTTCTCTAATACACTTTCCCGCATTTTATAATGGGATAAGTGTATTGAAGAAAATTTCTATTGGTATCATGTTCTTAAATGATAAATCTTTAGAACCGACAAAACTCTTTTACTAAAAGTGCTTTAATGCAATCCATTACCATTCCTTATTATATTTTTCCTTCTCATTGGGATGAAAAATATATTTTGGAATGTTAAGGTGATTATCTTTTAGTCTTGATTGATTCTTTCTGATTAGCCCACAGTGGCTTCAGAAGCTAGCCAAGACACCTTATACCTTATCTTTTAAATGCAGAAAATAAGTCCATGAGAATCTTGAAAAATCATCCACAATGACTAGAGCATACTATTCTTTGCAATAGACATGATATTTACAAGACCAAACAAATTCATGTGTAATAACTCAAGTGGCTTCTCAATTGATGATTCCAATTTTTACTTGAATGATGCATTTCTATGTTTTCCTTTCTGACAGGCATCACATAGTCCATCCTTGACAAATTCCATTTGTGGCAAACCTCTCACTTGATATTTCTTGACAAACTGATTTATGGCTTTGAAATTTAAGTGAGCTAATTTCTTGTGTCATAGCCAACTTTCATTTATACTCTCCTTAGAGAGAAGACAAGTCATTGAGTCTGCACTTGTTGAGTTGAAGTCAACTATGTACACATTTCCTTTTCTATTCCCAGTCATAACCAGGCTTCCATATTTTTTGTTGGAAATTATGCATGCTTCAATTGTGAAGCAAACTTTATTTCCATTGTCACATAGTTGACTTATGCTTAACAAATTGTGTCTTAAGCCATCAACTAATGCAACAGGTTCAATGATGACATTCTCTTTTGAAATCAAGCCATATCCCATGGTGTACCCTTTACTATCATCTCCAAAAGTTACTCCAGGGCTAGCTTTCTCCTCAAACTTTGTGAGCAGAGATTTATCTTCAGTCATATGTCTTGAACACCCACTATCCAAGTACCAAAGATTTCTTCTTTTTCCCTACACACATCCAAAAAACAATCAAGTTAATTTTGGTACCCAAGTTACCTTGGGTCCTTTCTTATTAGTTGCTACCTTTGGTTTGGTTTCCAATTTTTGTACCTTTGGTTTAGGTGGTTTTACTTCTACTTCAACCTTAGGTGTTGGTTTCCTCACCTCAGGATTCTCAGTGCTACTATTTGGAATATTCATGCTTGCAGAATTAGAGAAATTTGGATCATGATAATTGTTGTGCATATTCCAGGGCATAGCAAGCATATTCATGTTGGCAAATGTAAGATATGGATTAAACATATAAGGCATTGATGCATATTGAGCATGAATAGAATGAAGATCAACTAAACGAGGATAAACAGAATTAGAATGCATGTTAGGTATAACAGGCACATTGGTTGTTGCAAGCATATTGGACTTGCAGTGCACAGATAAGTGATTCTTACTACCATACTTAGCACATATCTTTCTAGGAGTATACTTGTAAGGTGTGTAGTTATTGTGTTTGTTTATGCCTACTTTACCATTTTTGTTCTTTTTCTTCTTTTCATTTGGCTTAATATTAGGCTCTATGTTTTCTAACTTTTCCTTCAATTGATCTTTAGATAAGAAACCTATATTAGCCTTTTCAACTTTGACTTGAGATTTAGAGGATCTACCTTCTTTTTCAAATTTAACAGGTCTGTTAAGATTAGTTTTTAAAATAGATTGCTTAGCAGTTGATGATTCCTCAATCGATGGATAATTATCCGTTGGGATAACATTATCAATCGATGGATAATCCTTATCAGTTGATTCAAAATTAGCAATCGATTGCTTCTTTTCCAAAGATTGATTTTCATCAATGGCTAATTTCTCAATAGTCTCAGACAACATGGTGAAAGAGTTTGTTCCATGAATGTCATTCATCTTCTTACTAGTTTTACTTGACATGTCCATTTATCAATGGTTCTTAGTTCTTCTTCCAATTTTTCTTTCAAATTTTCTATTTCCTCTTTACACTCAACTAGTTCTTTTCTAGCATCTCTGTTTTCTACCGTGAGTCTATCCATTTGCACTAGCTCACTCTCTAGATAATTGTTTCTTTCAGTGAGAGATTCTAAGGTTCTTTTGAGTCTAGTGTTCTCTTTGTTTAAGGACTTGAGAGTGACATGAAAATTATACAATTCATTTGACATTTAAGTAATGGTAATATTGCATTCATCTTTGGATAACTCAGATAGATTTGTAGAAATTACCTGATTGCTAGAAGAACTATCTTCTTAGTCATCATGACTGGACATTAATGCAAGGTTGATGTATTCTTCTTCTTCAGAATCATCCTCAGCAGCCCAGTCCTTTTCTTCTATTACAAAAGCCTTTTCTTTTTGTTTGAGCAAATCAAAGTATTTCTTTTTATAGTCAATACCATAACTAAACTTTGATATCTTCTCCAATTCTGGATTTCTGCATTCATTAGAAAAGTGACCAGCCAATCCATAGTTGAAGCATTTGAATTGAGTCCTGTCAATAAGATTTTTGCCTTGTTAATTGTCTCTCCTAAACTGAGATTCAGGCCTTTGCATTAGATTCCTCTTGAATTTGAGTTTTGAAAATTTTCTTGATAAAAAATCCAAATGTTCATCTATTTCATCCATTTCATCCTTGGTGTATGACTCATCATCCTAAACTATTTCTTTTCTTTTTCTAGTTGAAGATTCATCATATTTAACACAACTTGCACTATTGCCATGACTTTCCTTCTTCCCTTCTTTGATAGAAACATCTTCACAAGATTCTGTAACTTGCTTATCCTTGACCACTAAGGCAACAGACTTGTCTCTCTTCTGACTTTTCTCAATTTCCTCATCTTGTTGTTGTTCCAACTCATAGGTTTTTAAGATTCCATATAGCTTGTCAAAAGTATATTCTTTAAAGTCAGGAGATTGACTTATAGAAACGGTCATTGATTTCCATTCCTTGGGTAATGACCTCAAGAATTTGAGGTTGGTGTCTTCAAAACATATACTGTTCCATATAGTTTTAGCTCATTCAACAACTTTTGAAACCTACTATATGTGTCATTGATTGCTTCATCACTCTTGAAGTAAAAGGCCTCATATTTCTGAATCAAGAGTTGCATCTTGTTCTTTCTTACTTGCTCAGTGCCTTCACATAGAGTTTAAAGAGTTTCCCAGACTTCCTTGGAGGTTGTACAGTTGATAAAATTGTCAAACATATCCTTGTCAAGACCATTAAACAAAATGTTCATAATCTTTTTATCCTTGTGTACTTCCTTCTCATCTTCATATGTGTATTCACTCACAGATTTTGGAATGAGTTTGTCTGGTGCCTGAGTACCATCTGCATTCACACTTGTAACTATCTTCATAGGCACATGTGGACCTTTCTCTATGCAGTTGACATAGAAAAGATCAATGGATAGCAGATGCAAGTGCATTTTTACTTTCCAGGGAAAGTACTCATCTTTCTCTAGAACTGGAATCTACACTCATGTGTCTTTTTGACCCATACTTGATGTACTTTAGATCTTAACTTTCCGTATATTGAAAGCTAGGCTCTGATACCAATTGTTATTTGCCCTTAAGTACAAGAAGTTTGGAGAAGGGGGGGTTAAATACAAACTTAAGAATTATTTCAGATTCTTGCGGATTTAAGTTTGTTCAAGATTTTTATATTTGGAATTGTATGGTAAAGAGAACTAATTGAACTAAGGATGTAATACTGATAAATTGAAAACAAGACAAACAATATAAAAATTACTAGTGGATTGGTTTTTCCACTAGTGTATTTTTGTTGTCAATTAATCTTGGTAAAATTACCAAGCTGCTTACAAAGTGTCGTTTTTGAACTACAACATTTTTCACTCACACTTTCACACACTTTGCTTTTATAGACTACTAACCACTATATAGTAGTTTTCTTCTACATCTATTTTCTATCGACTGATAACATTATAGAATACACTTTATAATGTTTACATGAAAATAGAAATTAGTTACTTTCACAATCTTCATTAGACTTTGTCTAGTCCTGGAAATATCTTTATCTTGATCCATTCCTTGAAGACTGTGTTGCCTTGAAAGTCTTCACAATCATGACAGGACTATCTTCCATTGATTCAGTTTCTGCAAAGTTCTCATTCCTTTTGTCTTTAACTAAATTGGGAAACCTTTGCACATCATTCCACTGATAAATGATGTTAAGCTTATCAGTTGATTCTCCTTTGCTCATCCATCGATGGATAGTCGATCAATTGATGTATCGATAGATAGTTAGATTATCCATCGACTTTTTATCCGTTGATGGTCCTTTATCCGTTGATTGCCTTTATCCATTGATATCCTTTATCCATCGAGTAGTGTCTTTATCCATCGACTTCAATATATTATTCACTTCATTTGTGAGAATTCTGACTTAGAATATTTACAATTGATCAGCCATTCTTCACATCTGTTGAGAAGCTATAGATTGAAGTCAATAGCATCAGTCGACTACTTCACAGCATCCATCGAGACAATACAATCAATTGATAATGAAACATAAATCAAATGTTACAATCCAATTTATCAGTTGATTAACAAACTTCAATTGATAACTGATTTCCTAGTCAATGGATATTTACAAGTCATATATCCATCGACTAGTTACAATAAAATTCAAATCCCTATTATAATTCTAAGTAATTTGTTATCATCAAATCTCGTAATTCCTAACAATATTCATTTTAAAAAAGGATTTATTAATTGTTTACTATTTAATAAATATTATTTAAATGTTTATTAAATATTCTAAATTGACTAAAATTTATTTAAGGTCATTGATCATCATTTAAAAATATTTCTGACCTTCAGTAAATTTATTTAAATATAGTGGGGGTTCCTAAATATTTATTATATATTTTATTAATTCTTTAAATAAGAATAACGTATCCTCTGACTTATCAAAATTGGAAATTCAATCTAGTATGTAAATAAATGATTTACTTTCCTCAAATACGCTTATGTGTTGGGATCACTGCCCTAATATAGTTAGGGTTTTCAACTTATCAAAATCAAATAGATTTTCCGAGTAACTCCCAAGTCGTGATTTTGAAACGATTTTCATTTCTCGATATATGAGATCAGTTGACGGAGGTCAACACCTACATTGTGATTTTATTACTTCCTCAAATATTCCGGAAGTAACAAAGCCATAGATAAATACATCTATTAACAAGTAGTATATACTTGGGGAACTAAGATTAAAATTCTGGTTCCAGGTTAGATAGATGAACCTATTAACAAGTATGATATACTTGGGGAACTAGGATTAAATTCTTGTTCCAGGTTTATAGATTGTTTCAGTGGACTAGGAGATACAGTGTAAGAGGCCGAGTGACACACGGTCCAGCACTTTTGCCCATATGAGATCAAGGGTGATTCCCAAGGGCGGTAGAATTTCCGTCGACTCCCCCTTCTACCTGTAGAGAAACAACTGAAAGGCATATGACTAGGCCTATTTGTAATAATTAGATGGCAACTCAACTCTAACTAATAAAGAGAAGTAAATACTAAACACTAAACAGGAATCAAGACGAAGACAGTCAACTAATCACAAAGGATCCAAGTATCAGAGGTATTTTGTAGGATTGCTACTCAACACTGGATGAAGTTCATTTCCATGTTCAAGCGTCAGTGAAATTAATAATGAGGAAGTACTTCTATAGAAGACAGAAGATATAGAAGATTTCAAATGATTACTACAAGCAGATTCCAGAAGAAGAATGCAAACAGTGAAGAAGAATTAATGACAGAAGGCCTCTAGTTAAATGTTATTTAAATGGAGAATATTTATTGGGATGACACAAATGAACCAGACAGTACATTTGTGTGTCAACTAATATAATATTTATTCTTCATTTAATTCAAGAGGTTTCAAGATTAGAAGACGAAGAAAAGACAGGAAGATTTCAAGACTTTCAGCACGGCTGCGACTAAAGATAGTATTTTAATTCTACTATCAATTGTTAATTAATTATTTAATTTATCTAATTAAATTAATTCAAGTTGAAATTAATTTAATTTGTAAATTAACTAATTAAATTAAGTAGAATTAATTTACTATAAAAGAAATGCTTTAAAATGACTTATATAGATATATATAAACTGCTAGTATGACTTATCAATAAGTCATACCGAAATTCTTTATATATATATATATATATAAGTCATACCGAGCATGTTAGCATAAGTCATACCGAGCATATTGATAAGTCATACCGAGCAAAGCTGATCAAAAGGTCATGCTGGAATTATTTGGTTTATTTAAAATAAGTCATACCGATTTGTTTTAATTAAATAAAATCTGAATATGACTTTCAATAAGTCATACCGAATTTTAAAAGGTCATACCGACCAGAAATAAGTCATACCCAGTCTTTTATAAGTCATACAAGTGTTAAAATAAGTCATACAGACTTATTTTCTTGAAATTAAGTCATATGGAAAAAGGTCATACCAGCCTTTTTCCAACCTCTATAAATATGAGGTGCTTGCTTCATTTGTTAGTAAGTAAAGAAAATCAGTTCAAATTCAGAAATTTGTCTGCATTGTAATATTCACAGATTTCTGTGCAAGTTTGAATATAATTGATTAAACTCGAACACTTCATGTCGAATTCGTTCTAGATTTTTATATCAGTTATAAAATCTAATCTTCATATTAATTGTGTAATACTAATCAAGTTAAAATTATATCTTTCACTTGAACAGTATTTCATTATAATTAATATTTCGCGAGTAATTAAAATAATATTTTTAATCCTAATTATTTCGCGGTTAATTTTCAGATATTGTATTCAACCCCCCTTCTACAATATCAGGGACCAACAATTGGTATCAGAGCTGGTTGATATAGAAAATATCAGATCCAAACCAAAAATTCCGCAACTCATACAGATCTCAAAAATTATTTTTAATTTAAAATAATTTTTTATTCGAAATAATTTTTCACTAAAAATTATTTCTGATCAAAAATTGTTTTCAGTCAAAAATTAAAATATTTTTTTTGAAACACTTAATTTTTAATCTTATTAAAGATGAGTACCCAGAAAGTTACAAGCATCAAGATTCCACAGTTCGACAGAGAACACTACAACTTGTGGAAACAAAAAATGCTACTGTTTATCGGGATTGCAAATCCTAAGTATGCATTGATTATGGCTAAAGGTGTTGAGCTCCCTATATCAGTTGTTCTCGAACATACAGTAGATGGGGTCGTAATTCCCCACAGACAGTTTCCGAAAAGTCCGGCAGACTATACAGATGAGGAAACAGAAGCTGTGTCCCTTGATAATAATCTGAAGCTCATATTAATTGAATCCCTAGACTACATCATGTACAACCAAGTAGTCAATTGCAAGAATGCAAAACAAATCTGGGAAACAATTGAAATTATCAATGAGGGAACTGAAGAAGTTAAGGAGAATAGACTGGAGATCCTGACCACCCAATATGAACAGTTTAGATCCAACCCTGGTGAGGGTATCTCTGAGGTGTTTCAGAGACTAAACAAATTGATAAACGAGCTAAACATGAATGGAAAGTTTTATCAGAACCAAGAGGTGAACAGGAAGTTTTTGTTGACCTTACCAGAGCATCTGGAGCACAGGATTGCAGCCATCCGGGAATCTAGGGACATGAAAGAAGTAACCCTAGAAAGACTCTACGGAGTTTTAAAAACTTATGAGCTGGAACAGATCCAAACCAGAGAAATGTATGGAAGAGGTAAGGTACTGAGTTCCTCCAAGGCATTAATGGTAGAAGCACCAGAGAAAGAAGAAGTGAAGGCTGTTGCACCTTCTAACAGTTCAACAGAGTATGTGGTTCCAGAACTTGGACATACTGCTGACAAACAAGAAGATGGTGATTTCTACTCACTGGAAGAACTAGATCAGCTAGAAGATGAATCTCTAGCTATGGTTGCCAGGAAGTTTGGCAACATGAGATTCCGAAGAAACTCCTCATTCAGAAGTAAGCCTAATTTTGGAAGATTCCAAAGAGGAGGTTCTTCGACAGCAGTATCAAAAAGCGGCTACAAGACCGGCTTAGTTGATAGAAGCAAGTTTCGTTGCTTCAACTGTAATGAGCTAGGGCACTTTGCAACTGAGTGCAAGAAGCCTAAGCAAGGGAAAAAGAGAGAGTCTTACGAAGAGCTGAAGGAGAAGTATGATGCGCTAGTGAAAAAGCATCAAGGAAAGTCCTATCTAGCAGCAGGCAAAAGCTGGGATGACTCAGATAACGATGATGAGGAAGAGCTGGGAAATCTTGCTCTTATGGCTTCATCAGAGGGATCACTGTCTCCCATCAGTGACAGAGGAATAGAGGTAAATCCTTCGTGTCCTAAGATGTTTGCTTTGCTAGGAAAAGAACTAGATGGTGAAAGAGATAAAGTTAAGAAACTCAGACTCAAAGTCAAAGAGTTAATTGATGAGACTGAAGTTTTTAAACAGTTAAAAAGAAATCATGACAAGTTGACTATTAAGTTGACTGAAGACTTAGCTGTTCAAGTCAGCAAAGTCAGTTGTCATGTTGTAGTAGAAACTAATCTCAGAAACCAGATAGAAGAAGAAAAGAAGAAGTGTCTTGCTTATAAGAATTCCTCATATATTGTTAAGAACCTAGTTGACCAACAAGAAATAAGTCGTAAAGTTGGAATAGGCTTCGAGTATAACAAATCTGTAGGAAAGCCAAGCAACATAACCCCCTTTAGAAAAAGTGCTGTAGAAAGGGGTATCCCACATGTTGTTAAAGACACACCGAAACCTCTCTTCATAACATCGATAGCTGAACCCATCCTTGAGAGCTCTGTTCTAATTGCATATGAAATGCAGTTGGAAGATCTTGAGGAAGAGAAGAAGAGAGGAGAACAGGTTAAGGACATAAAAGGAGTAAATGTCCATAAAGAAAAAGGTGCACCGGAGACACCAGTGAAAGATGTGGGAACGTCTGATTCCCCCAGACCTGGTGTAGGTGTAAAAGACTTAAAGAATAAAATGAACAGACCAAACATATTTGTGAACAGTAGGAACAGTAACAATAAATTACATTCTACTGAAAACTTCAAATCTGCTGAGAAAATTGAAGTAGAATCTGTTAACCCTCCTACTGTATTGAATAACATGCCTACTATTGATGCTTTCCATAAACCTTGTGGTATAATGAATTGCATGTTATGTGCCTTTAATGCTATGACTGCTTACTTCAAACGCATGATAGCTAAGAAAGATAACATGACACCTAGACAGCACATCAATAGTAAATTTGCTAAATCCAAGACTGCGACTCCTTCACCTGAGAAGAAGGAATCATATATTCCTAAGTCTAAACAGAAAGTTGTTAAGACTGTTTATAGGAAGGTAGGAACAGTCAAGGAAGAAAATGATGTTGTTCGAAAAGGATCTGTTGTCAAAGCAGACAAAGGTCAATTCTTTAAATATGCCGGGCCCAATCAATTTTGGGCTCCGAAGACGAATTAATCCGTTTGATAATTGCAGGGAGTTAAACAGGCAAACCGAGTTATATGGATCCTGGACAGCGGATCGTCAAGGCATATGACCGGAGATAGAGCCCTGCTATCAGACGTGGTCGAGAGAGCTGGCCCAATCGTCACCTTTGGAGATAACAGCAAAGGAATGACTACGGGATATGGCAAGTTAAATACAGGAAATGTTATCATTGAAAATGTCTCTTTGGTGGAAGGACTTAAGCACAATCTACTCAGCGTCAGTCAATTTTGTGATAGAGGTTACAAAGTAAACTTTATCAAGGAGAAGTGCTTAATAGCTCATTCTAAAGAAGACAGACTAGCCTTGCGTGGAGTAAGGAAAGGAAACTTGTACGTAGCTGATTTCAACTCGGGAACTGAAGCTGAAGCAAACTGTTTTTATTCAAAAGCTTCAACAGAGGAAAGTTGGCTATGGCACAAGAAGCTCTCACACCTGAATTTCAAAACAATGAACTCTCTAGTCAAGAGGGATTTGGTGAGAGGACTGCCTCCGATGGAATTTACACAAGAAGGATTGTGTGAGGCATGTCAAAAAGGGAAGTCAAAGAAAGCAACTCACAGAGGCACAGACACTACAAACATCACTGAACCACTTCAACTCCTACACATGGATTTATTTGGTCCAGTAAATATTCTGTCTATGTCAAGAAAGAAATACGCCTTAGTGATTATGGATGACTTCACAAAGTATACATGGGTTTTATTCTTGAATTCTAAAGATGAAACTCCACATTTGGTGATTGATCATATAAAGCTGATTGAGTTAGATTCAAAGTTACCTGTCCGAGCAATCAGATCAGATAATGGAACAGAATTCAAAAATGAAGTTCTGAATAACTTCTGCTCAGACAAGGGGATAACAAGGCAGTACTCAGCACCAAGAACTCCACAACAAAATGGAGTTGTAGAAAGGAAAAATCGAACCCTGATTGAAGCTGCAAGGACTATGCTAAGTGAATCAAGGTTACCTATCTACTTCTGGGCTGAAGCAGTTAATACAGCTTGTTATACTCAGAATCGAACTCTGATCAACAAAGATCATATGAAAACTCCCTATGAATTAATGGCTGGCAAGAAACCTACTCTCAAGTACTTTCATGTATTTGGAGCCAAATGCTTTGTGCTAAAAGATGTAGATGAACGCATTGGCAAATTTGAGGCCAAGGCACATGAAGCTATTTTTGTCGGATATTCAAGAAGAGCATATAGGGTTTACATAATTGATCAGCACCAAGTGAAGGAAAGTGTCAATGTAACTTTTGATGACACTAAACTCCCAAGTATCCAAACTGAAGATTCTTCTGAGTCATTAAAATTTGATAATTATCCAGACTCACATTCTGATGACGAAGAAGAACCTGAGGTTGCAGCAGGAAATGATGACTACAATGATGGTAATGATCCAGGTAATAGTGGTGGAAACAATGGCAACACTGGAGATTCTACTAATACCAGTGGTGGATCAACAAGTCATCCTGGCAGCAACTCAGGGGGAGATGAAAGATCAACTGGCACAACACAACATCACAATGAATTTCGAGGCGAATCATCAAGATCAAACCTACCTAGGGAAAGGATATGGAGCAGAGATCATCCTTTTGAATTGATCATAGGTGATCCAGATGTTGGAGTAAGAACCAGAAGTGCAACTTCAAATGAATGTTTATTCTCAGTTTTTCTATCTCAAGAAGAACCAAAGAAGATTGAAGATGCACTAATTGATCCAGATTGGGTTCTTGCCATGCAAGAAGAGCTCAATCAGTTCGAAAGACAAGAAGTCTGGACACTGGTACCCAGGCCTAAAGATAGATCTGTTATTGGCACAAAATGGGTATACAGGAACAAATTAGACGGTGATGGCATTGTTACAAGGAACAAAGCCAGACTGGTTGCAAAAGGTTACTCCCAGGAAGAGGGAATTGATTATGACGAAACCTACGCACCAGTTGCAAGACTTGAAGCCATCAGGATATTTCTGGCATTCGCAGCACATTCCAATTTTAAAGTCTACCAAATGGATGTGAAGAGTGCATTTCTGAACGGAAAGCTAGAAGAGGAAGTATATGTGGAACAGCCCCTTGGCTTTGAAAATCCAGAGTTTGCTGATTTTGTGTACTTTCTGTTCAAAGCTCTCTATGGACTCAAGCAAGCACCGAGGACATGGTATGACACTCTCTCTGAGTTTTTACTTGAAAATGGTTTCACTAGAGGTGTCATAGATAAAACTCTCTTTTACAAATTACATAATAAAGATATGATATTTGTCCAAGTTTATGTTGACAATATTATATTTGGTTCTATTAACGAAAACTTGTGCAAGAAATTTGCTAAGTTAATGCAGAG
Source organism: Oenanthe sinensis (assembly GCA_028671895.1). Taxonomy (NCBI): domain Eukaryota; kingdom Viridiplantae; phylum Streptophyta; class Magnoliopsida; order Apiales; family Apiaceae; genus Oenanthe; species Oenanthe sinensis. The sequence continues at coordinate 22,067,399 of CM053807.1, forward strand.
CAGATATGAGATGAGCATGATGGGTGAGCTGTCATTCTTCCTTGGATTGCAAGTAAAGCAAAAGGAAGATGGGATTTTTATTTGCCAATCAAAGTATGTAAGAGATCTTCTCAGAAAATACAGTCTAGAAGATTCATCACCGGCAAAAACCCCAATGCCAACAGCCACGAAGCTTGACAAAGATGAAACTGGTAAGAAAGTTGACATCACAAGCTACAGAGGTATGATAGGCTCATTATTATATCTAACTGCAAGTAGACCTGACATAATGTTCGCAACTTGCTTATGTGCAAGGTTTCAATCTGACCCAAGAGAATCTCATCTAATAGCTGTTAAACGGATTTTTAGATATCTAAAGGGTACACCAGATCTTGGAATTTGGTACCCTAAGGATACAGGTTTTGACCTAATAGGCTATACAGATTCAGACTATGCAGGGTGCAGGATGGACAGGAAAAGTACCTCTGGAAGCTGTCAGTTTCTAGGACGACGGTTGATCTCCTGGTACAGCAAGAAACAGCATTCAGTATCTACCTCGACAGCCGAAGCAGAATACATTGTGGCAGGTAGCTGTTGTGCACAGATCTTGTGGATCAGGAATCAGCTAAATGACTATGGACTTGCGTTGAACAAAATTCCAATTTACTGCGACAACACAAGTGCTATAGCTATTTCCAACAATCCTGTACAACATTCACGAACCAAGCACATTGACATAAGGTATCACTTTATCAGAGAGCATGTCATGAACGGAACTGTGGTGTTACATTTTGTACCCACAGAAGATCAGATAGCCGACATCTTCACAAAACCACTTGATGAATCCACTTTCTCAAAGCTGGTTAGTGAATTAGGGATGTTAAATAATCGCTAATTTTTGTTTGCTAGGAATTAATTTAAGCTCATAAATTTTAAATGTTAATATTTAAAGAATTTATGAGTCTTGAATTAATAAAATCCTAGAGCTTATGAATTTTTGGAAAATTATCTTAAGATTAAATCAATATTCTTAGAAGATAATTGTTTCAATTAAAGCATAAGTAATTTTGTTTAAATTAAGCATTTATAAGAATTATGTAAATTAATGTATATATAATGTTCTAATTATTGTTGTACATTAATATAAATGATTATGTTATTAGTTATCCAATTAATTTACTTATTAAATTAATTCAAACATGAGTTAATTTAATTCTTAAATTAATTAGAACAATTAATAATGTAAATATTTATTATAAGTTAATATTTATTGAATAATTAATAATTTGTCTAATATTCGAATAAGATTTTTATTATTTTATTTCGAATTTAGAAATAATTATTAATATAAGTAATTATTCTATTTTATTATTACAAATTCGTATGACTTATTTAAATCAGCATGACTTATTATTATAAATGACTCAGTATGACTTAATCTAATAAATTTCGGCATGACTTTTCATTTTTAATAAAAAGTCATACTGAGAGATTAGAACAATAAGTCATACCGAGCATTTTTGCTTGTTATGTTCAGTTTTATGTAAATAAAACTCGGTATGACTTTTAATAAGTCATACCGAGATATTCAAGTGATTTCTTCTCTAATAAGTCATACCGAGTAATTTGTTTTTATTTTCTATTAAAATTAAGTCATACCCAGCAATTCATATACACACACACTGCTACATACTTACAACTCGTGAACAGCCTTTTCATTCTCAAAAATTTCGATTGAAGCTAGCAAGTGTTTCTTGTGTTTAGAGGACCAGTTGTGTAGTGAATTGTTGATTAAAGCTGATTTTGGATTATTATAAATTAGGGTTTCAATTTTTCAAGTGTAACTTTTCAAATTTTGAATTGTAATTGTTCATTTTAATTTGTAATCGCACATTGTAATTTTATTAATTTGTAATAGTTTAAAGGAAAATGGCTGGTTATTGCGAATTAGTAAAAACTAATTTTGTAGGATATTTTAATCCGGTGAATTGTTCAGTCGAGAGGTTTCGACCATGGATCGTGTTTATGAATGAACATTCACTCGTCAGAACTGCAATTACTCTGGATGCCCCGTTGCAAGTGTTAGCACTTAGGGCTCTGTATTCCACTGCAAGGAATAGGAGTACTGCAGACAGAGTTCAATTCTCTTTCAGCATAGGAGATCATGAATATATGGTGACTGAAGAGGACGTGAACAGGATTTTGGGCTTTCCAACTGACAATTTCATGGATCCACCCACTGTACCAGAAATTCTAGAATTTTTCTATTCTATTAGATATCAGGGTGAGATCAATTTGGTAAGACTGACAAAGTCCAAGTTGGTAAGTGAGTGGGACTATTTCTTTGACACGTTAGCCAAAGTGTTTGCTCCCACTACAAAGAACAACTTCAACAATATATCTTCACTACTGCAAATCTTTGGGTATTCTGTGGCTCACAATAGGAGGATAAATTTTGGGAAGTTGCTTCTGAAAGAAATTATAAGGAAGATGGGAAAACCAGAAAGCAGGGAACAGAATGTTCAAGTCTACTATCCGAGGTTCCTGATGCTGTTTATGAATGACTTGTTGGTGGAAGAAGACAAAGCCTTATTTCAGAATGGTCCTGTAGAAGAATCTCCGACTTCTCAGAACCACCTATTTGCAAGGCTCCACAACAACCCCAAGTTTCAAAATGTGCAAGTGGTAAGGACAGATTACATGGCTGAGATATTAGATCATATTGCTAATCCTGTGCAGGAACAAGAGCAAGAACAAGTGCCTATGCAATTAGAACATCCTGTGCACCTTCTACTTGAAGCTGCTCACCATGTCGATTAAGTGGCACAAGATCAACAGGTAATATCTCACTCACAATCTTCTAGTTCAATACCTATAGAAATATCTACTGCACTATTAGATTTATCTGTGGCGGACTATGATGGTGTTATTACACTCCAGGATATCAGCTACGAACCTGAAAACACACAGGTTCCGCCCCCAACTGAATTAGAGCCTCAAACAGTTTCTCCTTCATCCTCTTCTTTGCTAAAAGTCAGAAAAAGGAAGAAACCTGTCAGAATAGTTAGGGGTCTTGGTGCTGATGTGAGTGAACCCGCAGCTCTGTCTCCACAATCTAAAAGATCTAAATTTCAACCAGAGACAACTGCAGACTCATCCTTTTCCTCTCAATGGGATATGGATTTTGACATGGCCATCCAAGGTTCTTTAGATACACTTGCTCAACCAGGTGATCTAATTCGCTGTTCGGCTACAGCTTCAGATAGTGAGGAAAGCACACTGCTAGCTCTCACACTAGCAGGACCTCCGCTTGAAGTTTCACAAACACATGAGGGCACATTTGTTGAAGAAAATGTTTTTAATAAAAACTGGTCGGATGCCACCTATGATGTGGACCATGACATTTTCGATGCAGTGCAGCATCAGTTACCCTCCAAGGTACTTAGGGGCACCACAGACTCTAATGAGCCATTCACTACATTGTCTAAGGTGGTGACCCCCCTGGATATATTACATCCAGTGATTTTAAAAGGTCTCGAATCCACTGGTGGATTTGAGAGGCAACCACTCCATAGAGGGAGATGGGACTCCATTCACGGAGTAGCTACGTCAGTAGCGAATCCACTTCAAGTTAATCTTGTTGAGGACGTGCCTTCACAGGCATCAGAAGAGCAATTTGACTCTTCAAAAGCTATTGTTATATATGCAGGTACAGCTTCAGGATCTGGAGAAGAGCTAAACACGAGTGATGTGAGGCAAACACAAAGTGAAACACATGCACAGAGTGATAGTGAGATAAACAGGAGTGCAAGTGAGCTGAGTGCACACACACACAGTGTTCTATTATCTAAAATGGAAGCTCTCCAGAAAGAAATGCAAATTGTTCAGGCTGAGTTGGTAAAAGTAAAAGCACAAGCAGAAGAAAAATCTACATCTGCCTCTGTAACACAGCAGCTGACAATAGTACGAAAAGATGTTGATGATGTCAAAACCTCCATTCTTCTAAAAACTCAAGACATCCAAAATGTACAGAATCTTATTGCTGAAGACATGAAAGAAGTCAGCAAATTACATGAAAAGATTGATGAGGTTGAGAAAAGCTTGACATTAACAATCATTGAAAATGAAAAGATCTCTACACAAAGATTCAGCAAACTGGATGATGGAATGACACATTTGAATGAAGGAATGAAGCAAGTCTATCTGACTTTGCAGAAAATGTTGACATCTTTTGAAGCCTCTAAAACTCAAGAGGATCCCTCAACTAAGGGGGAGAAATCAAAGGAGAAAGTAGCTAAAGATGGAGGGGCTTCTACTCAAGACAAAGGGAAAGATAAACTGTATTCTGAAGATCAATTTCAATCGTATGATCCAGAACCAGAAAAACAGTTTTATGATCAAGAGAAATTCATTGATGACAGTGCTCATGATGAATCAATCTTTCCTGACTACTGCAGAGCTGAGGAAGAGATTGCATTTGATGAAGATTTTCTGTTTCCAGAAGAAAAAGAAGTTGATCCAGCCTATGAAGAGGCAATGAAGAAACTAAAAGAAGACATCAAGGCAAGTCATGCAAAAACTGAAAAACTGAAAGCTCTAGTCATAGAAAGATCAAAGGCAGAAAAAGAAGAAAGCCAAGAAAAGCAAAATCTCTGGGCCATAGCAGTCAGAGAAAAGAAGAGAGATGTACAGCTCAAGATTGGAAAGAAATGGGATACTGCAAGAGAAATAATGGACAAACAACAAAAGGGTCCATTTGAAGACAAGCATCTGAAATCAATAATTGAGCGTCTAGAAAAGTCAAATGACAACATTGACAACTTCATGAAAGCTCTGAAAGAGGAAGTGGACTACATCACTATCCTAGTGGATCACATTCTTGAAGACTGGCGGATACTAGTCTACACACACAGGAATGGAACATTCAGAATTTCCTTAGAGTTTTTCAGGCAAAGAAGTTTATCAGTAATATGGACGTTCTTGAACAAAATAAAGAGGAGCTCAGAAGAAAATGAACTTCTCAGGGATAGACTTAGAGTCTTTGCTACAGCTGTCAGTCCTCAGATCTTATTTGATCCTCATGAGGTAAGATTTTTCTCAAACAAGTTGTATCAAATCATGCAGTTAAATGAGGAATCTTTTAAGGGCTACACAGTTAAGTACATGATTCAAGTTGAAAGGATGTTAAGGTCAAAAGGTTTCAAATCCCAAGCTAAAATGGATGCTGCAGAGAAGATAAGAAACTACTGTCTGTCAAAAAGAATTCATTCATACATCAGGCAAATACCAAAGATAGATTCAACACAACCATCTGATGTAGAAGAAGAGATTGTAGATCCTGTTGAACAGGAAGTACTGTGGCAGTTAGCAAGAGCTGAACAAAGAAGGTTGTATGGAGAATCCACTACAACAGAACAATCAGTATCTGAACAAATACCGAGGACACCTGTTCATAAAGGTTCAATCCTAGAAGAAGGTGAAGTTGATACATCAGAAGACTGAAGACATAGATAGAACAAGATAGAAACTTTGTAATATTTGTTCAGTGCTAGAGGAACATCTATCTTGTATTTATCTTTTATGTATGAATCTGGAAAATTGTTAAATATAAAACCAGAACTTTTGTTTATTATTTACAGTCATTAAATGTCGTACTACTTTCTTAGTTGTTAGTTGAGTTATCCTCTAGGAATTTGTGTGTTAATTGTTTAACAACAAATAGGGGGAGATTGAAAGGCATATGACTAGGCCTATTTGTAATAATTAGATGGCAACTCAACTCTAACTAATAAAGAGAAGTAAATACTAAATACTAAACAGGAATCAAGACGAAGACAGTCAACTAATCACAAAGGATCCAAGTATCAGAGGTATTTTGTAGGATTGCTACTCAACACTGGATGAAGTTCATTTCCATGTTCAAGCGTCAGTGAAATTAATAATGAGGAAGTACTTCTATAGAAGACAGAAGATATAGAAGATTTCAAATGATTACTACAAGCAGATTCCAGAAGAAGAATGCAAACAGTGAAGAAGAATTAATGACAGAAGGCCTCTAGTTAAATGTTATTTAAATGGAGAATATTTATTGGGATGACACAAATGAACCAGACAGTACATTTGTGTGTCAACTAATATAATATTTATTCTTCATTTAATTCAAGAGGTTTCAAGATTAGAAGACGAAGAAAAGACAGGAAGATTTCAAGACTTTCAGCACGGCTGCGACTAAAGATAGTATTTTAATTCTACTATCAATTGTTAATTAATTATTTAATTTATCTAATTAAATTAATTCAAGTTGAAATTATTTTAATTTGTAAATTAACTAATTAAATTAAGTAGAATTAATTTACTATAAAAGAAATGCTTTAAAATGACTTATATAGATATATATAAACTGCTAGTATGACTTATCAATAAGTCATACCGAAATTCTTTATATATATATATATATATATATAAGTCATACCGAGCATGTTAGCATAAGTCATACCGAGCATATTGATAAGTCATACCGAGCAAAGCTGATCAAAAGGTCATGCTGGAATTATTTTGTTTATTTAAAATAAGTCATACCGATTTGTTTTAATTAAATAAAATCTGAATATGACTTTCAATAAGTCATACCGAATTTTAAAAGGTCATACCGACCAGAAATAAGTCATACCCAGTCTTTTATAAGTCATACAAGTGTTAAAATAAGTCATACAGACTTATTTTCTTGAAATTAAGTCATATGGAAAAAGGTCATACCAGCCTTTTTCCAACCTCTATAAATATGAGGTGCTTGCTTCATTTGTTAGTAAGTAAAGAAAATCAGTTCAAATTCAGAAATTTGTCTGCATTGTAATATTCACAGATTTCTGTGCAAGTTTGAATATAATTGATTAAACTCGAACACTTCATGTCGAATTCGTTCTAGATTTTTATATCAGTTATAAAATCTAATCTTCATATTAATTGTGTAATACTAATCAAGTTAAAATTATATCTTTCACTTGAACAGTATTTCATTATAATTAATATTTCGCGAGTAATTAAAATAATATTTTTAATCCTAATTATTCCGCGGTTAATTTTCAGATATTGTATTCAACCCCCCTTCTACAATATCAGGGACCAACAACAACCAAAACTGCCGTAGGTTACGACTAATCATCGTGTATATACGGTAGCAGCGTGTAAAAGGCTCCAGATACAGTCTCATCTTCCAATTGAAATTGTGCTGCAACATCATAATGAAAGCCTATGAGCTGATTTACCGAGCGTGTTGTTAGTGGTTGATATCTTGATATTCCATCATACTTGTCCGAATTGTTTTGACGAAAAGTTTATTTTGAAACTTCAGAATGTAGGTACGTAAAATCTTACAAGCTTTCGAAATATTTAAAACAAGTATATTTGCAGTTATATATGTTCTTGTTGAGCTATGTTACTCACTCTTGCTTTCTTTATATATCACAACACAACAGGTCAAAAGAATGTCGTGTATGATATGCACAGTGAGGAAGCGCGTGGGAAACGCACGCGCATTTCATAGACTCTTCTCTACTACTCTATCTCAGGTAGGGAATATGAGTAGGACAGGAGTGCAGTTGCTTTTGGTACGCCTTATTTATAAGTTGACTTATATAAGCTTATTAACAAGAATAAATGGTAAGCGAATAATATTGTTTCAAGTAGAAACTGTATTGATTTCATAAGTTTAGTACTTTCCATTTTGACGTTGTAATAACTTTAACTATGATGGATCATATGACTTCTAATTAATAATGTCGTTCTGAGACTATAATCAGTGTGTGTGCATAAATAAACTGTGGGGTCACTGCAGGTGAAGAATTATTAATTATGATTTAAGTATTAAGTGATAATAACTGGAAAAAGAGATCGTGATGGCCCGGATCTCCGACCCCGGATCTAGGGGCGTCACAAATAACCTCCTATAAATGGCTATATATAACCAATGTCTAAAATCTAGTAGCAAAAAATATATAAACAATATTATAGCCAATACCATTGGAGTTCTATCTATCTTTTAACCAATCATTATAGTCAACCAATATAACCAACGAATATAGTTAACCCCATTGGAGATGCTCTTATATGTTACGTATTTTCCGCCTAAGAAACTTAAATTTAAAATTTGAATGGTTAAATATTTATACATATTTCTTTCATGTACATTCAACTCTGTTACTTTTATTTCGTATCCTAAAACTTAGTTACACATTCTTAATATATTGAATAATAAAAAAATTGTAATTAAATATTTCAAATATATATCGGTTTGTTTAATATGTGCCACTAAAGCATCTCTAACCATGAGCTACTCTTAGCTATAGCAGTCTACATTCCATGAAATATTAAAAAAATCTAAAATATTTGTCATTCCAAGGGAGAAGAACTGTTATATATAATTATAGATATCCAAGATTGGTTTTCTATATTTGTCGAATCTATAGTCATCCTCTAAATAAATCTACATCATTTCCCGCTCAAATTTCTCCAATTTTCTTTACTATCTCATTTAATAGTTACCATAAATTAAGATTATTTTAAATATAGTTGTTCGTTATAGCTAATACCATTGGAGCACAACCCTTTACAGGTTCAACAAATTATAGATAATTTTTATTTTATATCATTATAACTAATCAATTAGCTAATACTTGGAGATGTTCTAAGCCGTAGGATAAATAAGAATTTAATACGATTATTTTTCAAACACTTAGTCATAAAAATAAGACATAATTTTTAAATAATCAATCGAAATACACTCCTATTTTCCAGGCACTTATTCATAAAAATAGAAAATTTATATTATTTGTTCAGGTCTTTCAATACTATGAATTGTTAAGAATCTACATGTAATTTGATGATAACTTTAAATTTAGAATCATAAAATTTTTAATTGATGTAACTGATCAATTGATATGGAAAATATAAATATCAATTGATCAGGAAACCATTTATTAGTTGAAATGTTTATGTGAATCAACTGATAATTTGGATTGTAGCATAGGTGTACTTAGTCAATTTCAATCGATATGGTGTAAGTCAATTGATATTATTCTCATCAATTAATGTTAGAGTCGATTGATATAGGTCATCAACTGATGTGTAACTTAGACTGTCAAATTGTAATTATTTGAAGACAAGAAATTATACAAGTGAAGGATGATCAGTTGATATAGAAGCATCGATGGATAGAAGATCAATTGAAGAAACCAAGTCAAGTATTGAAGACCATCAACTGATGTGAAGACCCATCGATTGATAACATTTATCAATCGATGAGTCATCTTTTATCAATCGATGGATATAAAGATCAATCGAAGAAGAACATCAGTTGATGGATAAAACGAAGTATCAATTGATATGTTTGACAACAAATTATCAATTGATTGTGACAACACAGAAAGACTGTCTGTTGAAGATCCAAAGGACAAAAGCACGCCTATGGAAGACAGTCCATAACGGCTGTGAAGACTCAATCTAAAGCTGCCTTTCAAACCTTTTCTAAAATGGAAAAAGGTAAAAGGGAAGATAGGTAGAAATAATCCTAGAATAGGAATTATAAAAACATACTTGTAATATATAAACAAGTGTGGTAGCATTGTTAGACAATGTATAAGTTAGACAATATTTCTTGAATCAATTTTTCAGCCTTAGAGCACTTTGTAAGAACAGTTGATTTATTTTCTAACCTTGTAAAAACGAAGCTAGGTTTTCATTAACCTAGGAACATTGAGCAAAAATAAACACTGATGGACAAGCCAATCCATCAGTAATTTTAAAATCTCTTTGTTCAATTTATTTCCAGTATCTTTGTTGTTCATACATATTCTCTTAATACTCAAACACTAAGAACAAATATTAAAACAAATAAAAAGTTTTGATATTTGTATTAAACCCCCCTTCTACAAATATTGACATTGTTATGAGAAATAACAATTGGTATCAGAGCAGACTTTCAACATACAGAAAGTTTAAAGATCAAGAACAGTCAATATGGGCCCAAAAGATTCAGATGTGAGGATTGCAGTGTTAGAAAAAGATGAATATTTTCCATTGAAAGTAAAAATGCATATGCATCTTCTTTCTCTCGACCCTTCCTATGTTAACTGCATAAAGAAAGGTCCTCATGTTCCCATGAAGCTAGTCACAGGTGTAAACCCTGATGGAACTCCTGCACTTGACAAACATGTTCCAAAACTCATCACTGAGTTCACAGAAGAGGATGAAAAAGAAGTGCTTAAAGACAAGAAGGCCATGAACATTCTGTTTAATGGTCTAGATAAGATATGTTTGACAATGTGATAAATTATACTTCAACAAAGGAAGTATGGGATACTCTTCAAACTCTATGTGAAGGAACTGAACAAGTAAGGAAAAACAAGATGCAACTCTTGATTCAAAAATATGAATCATTTCATTTTAAGAGTGGAGAATCTATCAATGATACCTATATCAGATTTCAGAAGTTGTTAAATGGATTGAAGCTATATGGTAGGGTTTATGCAACTGAGGATACAAATCTAAAATTTCTTAGATCTCTTCCAAAGGAATGGAAACCAATGACTGTTTTCATTTGACAATCTCAAGACTTCAAAGATTATACTCTTGAAAAACTTTATGGTATTTTCAAGACAAATGAGTCGGAAGTCCAACAAGACGAGGAGATTGAGAAGAATCAAATAAAAGAAAAAATTGTGACTTTGATGGTCAAGGGAAATGAAGAGAAGAAGGAAAGTGGTTGTGTAGAAGATTCTGTCAAGGTGGCTATCTGTTGAAGATCCAAAGGACAAAAACACACATATGGAAGACAGTCTATGATGGCTGTGAAGACTCAACCTGAAGCTGTCTTTCAAACCTTTTTCTAAAATAGAAAAATATAAAAGGGAAGATAGGTAGAAACAATCCTAGAATAAGAATTGTAAAAAGACACATGTAGTATATAAACAAGCGTGGTAGCATTGTTAGAAAATGTACAAGTTAGCCAATATTTCTTGAATCAAATGTTCAGCCTTAAAGCATTTTGTAAGAATAGTTGATTATTTTCTAACCTTGTAAAAACGAAGCTAGGTTTTCATTAACCCAGGAACATTGAGCAAAAATATACACTGATGGACAAACCAATCTATCAGTAATTTTAAAATCTCTTTGTTCAATTTATTTTCAGTATCTTTGTTGTTCATACATATTCTCTTAATACTCAAACACTAAGAACAAATATTAAAATAAACAAAAAGTTTTGATATTTATATTCAACCCCCCCTTCTACAAATATTGATATTGTTCTGGGAAATAACACGAATAAATTACTCCATCCGTCCCTAATTAGTAGTCATTTTTTGACTTTTCGTGGTCAAATTGACTAGTTTTTGACTAATAATTAAAAATTATTTTTTTATAATTTTAAAAAACTAAAATATACATTTTAAAGTAGATTATATATATTTTTTAACAACATAAAATTTTAATTTTTTTCCAATTATATATTATATTTAAATTACAGTCAAAGATGATTTAATTTGACCGCACTTAAAACAAAGTGGACAACTAAAAGGAGACGGAGGGAGTAAATAGCTAAATTTTATGACTAAACACTTGAAAAAAAGAAGTTAAAGATTATTCTTATCATATGCTTTACTGGCATACGTTTAACAAACAATTTTTATAATTATCAAAAATTCAACTTTTAAAGACATATATTAAAGGTTTAAATACAATTTAAATCATGTGTTATTAACAATATATAATTAAAACTATCTTTTAATATATTTAATAAATTTAACCCTACGTTTTTGTACTATATACAATTGAAGTCTTTTTTAAAATAATTAGTAAATTTAACCATATGTTCTTAACTACTTACAATTAAAACATTTTTAAAAAATATTTAGTAAATTTAACCTTGATTATTTAGTTTTGAAATAAAATAAACTTTACCCAAATCTGGTTCAATTTATTGCAATTATAGAATAGTGTTTTTGAAAATAAATTAAATTCGGTGATGAACATTCATGAATATATTGAGCGGGAAATGTGATGGTAAGAGGGAATAATATAAACACATATTAAAATTTTATTGAACATATATAATATATTATATATATAGACATATTAATATAGAAAAAAACATCTAAATATATATTTTATAAGAAAAAACTCTAATAATTGCATATATCTATTATGCTATGATAGTATCTATACAAAAAAAATGACAATAGTGCATTTGACGAATATTTATTCAAAATTTGGTCATAAGGTATATTTTATTCCCAAATTAAAAAATCAAGGTTAAATTTACTAAATATTTTTAAAAAATGGTTTTAATTGTAAATAGTTAAGAATATAGGATTAAATTTACTAATTATTTTAAAAAAAGGTTTCAATTGTATATAGTTAAAAAATGTAAAGTTAAATTTACTGAATATATTAAAAGAGGGTTTTAATTGTATATTGTTAATAATGCAGAATTTAAATTGTATTTAAGCCTCTATTAAATGAACACGGTATCAATTGTTTTTATATAATAAAATAAACGTTCACGAGGATAAATTCGTCCTCTCTCAGATTGGCCATTGAACAGACTGGGGCTTTTCACCTCAACTGAGATGCTAACTGAGAGAACTTATCGAAGGTTAAAGCAATTTGGGCATGTAGTTGAGGTTTCTCCATCAATTTAAATTTCCACAGGATATATCCACTTCTATGGTAGCCTATTAAGCATGGGAAAATTTGTATGCAGACAGAAAAATGATAAACTGCAATGCTTCACCAGCGAAGAATCAGACTACAAATATTTCAGTTTTACTACTGAAAAACCTCTTCTGACATGATTTTGCATAAAACATAATATCACCCCAGTCTTTCTTCCCAAATCTTAATGCTACATATTCCAGAATCCTACTCTTTTGTTCCCTACAGTCTAAAGCTGTATATCATAGAATCCTAGAAGATTTTGCAACAAAGAGAAAGACGCGACTTCAAAACGTCCATGAAGCAGATCTTCTCAATGGTGGCCTCATCTGTTTGTCTTCCTCAAGTGCTACCATACCCAAATGAGAAGGATCTTCCAACATCATCCTTGATACCAGGTAACCAGCAATGGACCACGTCTGTTGCTTGCGTGCTTGTTTTCCAATATATCGACCAACCTTACCATCATAATATTCCGGCCAGCTGTCTCTGGACAGCCTGAGCTCAATGAGTTCAATAGCACGTTTGGCAATATGAGGACGACCAGTCTTGATACATGCAGCTGTTAGGAGCCATAAAAGTACTGCAGCCACAACAATTAAGTTGAATGAACAGGAGACACATTGCTTTGGTTCTGACATGTTTAAAAAAAACAATGCAACTCGCCAAATGTCATTAAACAGGACTGAATAAGTGAATAACTGTGAGCATTCTACAAAGGAAATCGTATTCATTTGTTTGGTGACTGGTATTAATGCATATAGAAGACCACACATCTTGGTCAGATTATAAAATTCCAGCAGTTCAGAAAAAAAAACAAATTTGATCAACACGGTTTCTAATTAATTTGGATTACCATATAATAATCAGCATCCCCGCCCCTCCACAGAGAAAAGATAAAATGTACATTGAAGGTTTCCAGGAAGTGGATCATTAAAAAAAGAGAAAAAATACTAGCAATAGAACCATAGGTACCTGGCCAAGAACCGCCATTGTGATAACTCCATCTTGTATTCTTTGGGTCACATCCTGTCACAATCCTCCACTCATGACTTTCTATTGCAGGATAGCAAACCTTCAAAGGCATTTCTCCAACCAACTCCTCCCAGCGAGATTCTATGAGGTCCATAATTGCGTTTGACTGTTCAGGAGTTGCCAAGGAAGCCAAAATTGCAACACAATTCCCCAAGCAAAACCAACGGAAATCCATTTTGGAAGGGCCAACATTTCCAATGAAGTAACCGCCATGTGTTGGCATGAAATCAAAGATCCATTCTGGAAGAGAATCTGGAATCACATTGAATTTGTTGACTGCAGTGTGCGAATATTCTTCCGTTTTGTACCTATAGATATCGTTCAGCTGCTTCAAATCCAACCAAAAGTAATTTCTCATGTGATAGCTCAGTGCATGAAGACGCTTAACTATTCGTTCTACAAATTCCTTCCCCTCAGCATCTTGCTTCAGTAACATTAGAGCACATCTCAAGGCCATGAAGAAAAGTGCCTGTATTTCAATTGGATAACCATATACACCCTGCATTATGCATAATGTATAATGTTAAAGGTACAGAATCAGAATATCCTGAAGATAAGCATTATAGTCTAGAGTTGAAAACTGTCAATGGAACTCAGCTTTCAATCTTTACACGCTACACTTATAATCATATAATCATGTGAACAATTATTTAAGTGATAATATGTAATCTTTGAACAGTCAGGAGAACTTATACAAATAATATACCAACTGGGTGAGACTAACTGTCAGCAGAGCCTCGGAGGTATTGCATGTTGTACTTTGTGCAGAAAAAGTTGTAGTCACTTAATTCATAAAACAATATTGTGTGTGTAATATAATTGACATCCAACTATATCTTAAGTCACAAAATTATAATGGGGTAACTTTAGTAGAGCAGATATAGTGACAGATGCAGTGTAATTTAATTTACTTTTGGTTTTTGAGTTTCTTCACTATTGAATCTACATATAAAATCACCAAGTACATCAATAGTTGACAAGAAGACTTCTGAAATTATATTAACTATTGTTATTGTGAGTGTCAATTACTATTAGTCGATGACGATTACAATTTATATTAACTAGAATTAAGTGTTTATTTGCTTGGTAGTTTGCTTTGTTACAAGTAGTGGGAATTATACAAGTGCTAGTAGTGGTTTTGTGGTAGGTAGTTAAGGAACATAGTTTGCTTTGTTTATCCACGCCTCCAGGGTCATTCTTGTATGCAGTAATAGGGAGGAAAATAACTGAAATTAAACTTGCGGTCATTGTCACCAAAAGAAGAAATATGTGGAGTATTTTCTATTACTCTTGACTGGAATCTAACAGCATATTGGGATCAGAAAATGCTGTAACATTAGAAACAGAAGTACAAGTATATGTGCGGAAGCATATTAAATGCCTATATAATATTTGGTGAGGGCCAAAATTAGCCATTTAGGGAAAATGTATAAATATAACAGTTTTTTGAATTGGGCAAATGGAATACTCTACTCCACTGTAAAATGGGTATTATGTTTTTCTTTTTTTGACAGTTCCGGCTAATATGTAAAATATATAGCTGTTAGTATAACACCAACTGATTGTTGCTGGTTTAAAAAAGATAGACAGAGTGAATAAAAACTCACCATTCTCCTATCAATCATACAGCATCCGTCAGCACAGAGAAGAGTTGGGAATGTATCAAAACCCTCTGAAAGGCATAAACTTAGAATTAAGCGCATACCCTTCTGGCATTCGGGCTTATCAGCCAAGGAAGTGTCTCCTGTGGACTTTGTGTATGCTCGGAGTAATATGATCCACCAAAATCCAGAATCAACTGGTGCTACTCTTCCAATTGCACTCTCGCCAAAATCAGCCATTAAAGTCTCAGTATTCCTGACAGGGTCATGCAGTACTTTAAAACTAGCAGGCATCACACCCTCCCCAAGCTGGAAGCGATCAATCTTTTTCTCCCATGATTGGAGGCGAAGAGTTTTCAGAAGAAAATTCTTGACAATCTCAGGCTCCCCATTCATCAAAAATGCTAATGCACTTGGGACAAAGTCTCTGACAAACACCTAAAAACATTAAATGAAGAAAAAACGTGAAGACTTCACTTCACCAATTATTGAAGAGCAGAGTATTACAGGAGAAGGGAGCAGGGAATCATAAAACAAGTTGGCTAATTATCTATCTAAAATACTATCAGAAAATCTTGAGAAGGGACACCTACAAATGATGATATACTTGAAAATTGTAACATACATAATATTCGGGGTAGGGCCATAGGGGAAGGGGGAGTGAACAACCCTTAAGATGTACAATGTTAATCCAACATGTGTAGTTGTGATATTAGCTGGAAATATGCTATACAACAATTTTTACGTCTACATCAACTGAAGGAACAACTTAAAAATATATAACCGTTAACTACAATCAAATCTTAAAATATCTTAAACAAAGTCAAGACTACTCCAACCAGCAAAAGAAGGAGAAGGAATAGAGCAAAATATCAGAGGTTTATATACAGAAGAAGTGAACAATAAGACTGCTGGGAATTGACAAATTATATATCACAAGGCAGATACTTAACAGTTAAAGATTAAGTTAATTGACTTGATGAAGGAGAAGAAATGTGCACATCACCTGATCATAGTTAAGTTTCTCTTCAGAAGTATCCAGTGCTGCAATAGTCCCAACTGGTTTTCCCCGGAAGTGGACCAATGTACGTCTCAATGCATCCCAAGCCTCTGACATCATTGGAGACCCCTCATGCCCAAACTGTGACCTAGGAGTATCAAACCCGGACCTTAGTGCAGGAGAAAATGGTAAGCTGTCAAAGTGGTCTATTCTAGAAAGATTGTCTGCTCTAGATGACATTGGAGGTGAAAAGCATTGCAAGTCAACCAGCGATCTCTCATCAAATGATCGTTGCCTGTCCCTGTCCATATTTAAATTCCTTGGCCTGACGGGCAACCTCGAGAAATCATATTCATCAATTTCAGACACACTAAATGATGTGTCTACACTTTTCACACACTCGGTTGGATTCACATCTACTGAATTAGCAGACATTTTGATGATTCTCAATAAGCAGACTCGGCGTATTTCAACAAGGGATCAAAGGCTCCAGAATCTGCACATATTTTTCTGAACTTTGAGTAAAAATAATCATACATAAATTAACTTATCCACGATTCTAACAAAGTACTAACTATCGAATATCAAACATTTTGCAAGCACTAGAAATGAATCCAAAACAAACAAAAAATTCCAACAAACACAGACAAAAACCCTTTGATCTAACAATGATATGCCCTTGATATCTTACACAAGATGGTGCATAGAGAACCATATAACCAGTTGAAACCCTCCCTGTAAAATTCTACCATTAACAAAATAATATAATATGCATACATAATTGTAAGAAAGTAATAATACTAAACATTAGAGAGAGAGAGGAAGAGAGAGAGAGAGAGAGAGAGAGACAGAGAGAGAGAGAGAGGAGGGAGGGAGAGGCAGAGAGGGGGGGGGGGAGAGTGAGAGACCCTCTAATACAACAATGTGATAATCATGAAATCTTACACAAGATAGCATATAAAGAACCTTATACCCAACTGAAACCCTGAATACATGTCATTAACAAAACCAATTAATGTTCATTAATCTTTATTCTCAAACAAGACTTGAAAAGCCCTAATAGAATATACAAGAATCACATCACAGAAACCAAAACCCACAACAGAAAAAAAAAACAAGTTATAGAGAATATAAATAAGCCAAAATGTAGATAAACGGAAATTAAAAAGCTTAAAAGTTAAGGTAATACTTGGAGTGATGAAATGGACGAGTACTACAGAGAGAGAGAGAGAGATCACGGCTAGCTTGTGAAGTTGTACAACAATGAGTACGTATTATATGGGAGCCAGCTGGTGGGGTCAAAGACTAACAAGTAACAACACACCTACACAACACGTACAGATATATACAGGAGTACAATATAGATAAAACAGTATGCATTATGTATATCCACGGCGTTTCAATTTTTGCCTCTCAGAATAACACAACTAAAATAGTGACTCATTTACCCAAAAACATTAAAATTAAAATTAAAGTAGTGACTCGGTGCAAAAGCTACAATGTATTCTGACCTCTTCAAATAATTGTGGTTTTGTCTCTTATCTGAGGTGTAAAAAAAATTTATTTATAAATATTATTTTTTTTCAATTTTTTTTGAGTAAAAATATAATATGTAAATTATTATTAGAAAAAATTCAAAAAATGATATATGTCAATAATTTTTTTTACACCTTAAAACACGTCAAAATGACACTTATTTTAGCCGGAGTATCTTTTTTATAATTATTTACGGACTAAATTGCACTCTATTACTTTGTAAAATTATTTTTTTATAATCATAATGGCCGCTTTAAAAATTATTCATCGTAGGTCAAAGAATTATCAATTTTCGTTAACATCTGGTGTTAATAATTATATACAAAAGTTCAGGGTAGGGTCATTTTTTAAAATTAATTATATAGGTTGTGTGTATCACATTTTCTCCATTATTGATATTTCACCTTTTATTAGATCGCGATCCTAAAATCCTAAATATAGGATGATAATTATTGAAGAACCCTGATCATCGGCTACACTTTAATGTTATGATTTTTTTTCATTTTAAGGAACATGCATATATCTACAAACCTAGCTAGAGAATGTTTACAATACTCGGATTATAATTTAATTTCTCTCTCGATATATTTCGTTTATAAATTTGGGATTTTGGTGTTTGATAATATGTAATTGGTAAATAATGTTTATTATTGTTTCTATATGTATTTAATATTATAGATTTTTTATTTTATTAATCATTTTTTGGTCTAAGCTAAAATATATATATATCCCCTTAGTTTTTACATTATTGATTCTAACTCGCAATACAGTAGAATGAGCATATTATTTCGTTACATATCACTTGATCATGGCTAACTATATTTATATATTTTGAGTAAAATAGTGACTCATCTTTTTTAGTATATATAGGGGATGTTTGGCAACCCCTTATTTCCGGAAATAAACCTTTATTTCCGGAAAAAAGTAGGGATGTACGTACTTTTTTTAAAAATAAGTAACTTATTTTTTATTTTGAAGTTCATATTTGATTTTAAAATTCTAAAACAAATATTTATCTTTAAAAAAATATGAAAATATGTAAAAAATAAAAATAAAATAAGCTACTTATTTTAAGTTTAAGGAACTCCAAACGGCCACATAATAACACTTCCTATTATTAATTTTTTTTCTTTCCATGCTTGTGAGAGGTTGATTTTTCTCTCTACTTTTCTCCTTTTCTGTGAGGCAAAAGGTTGTGGGGGGTATTGCAAGGTATCAGGATATCGAAATACAGTTAGTAGACTTAGACATTGAGGGGGGAGAGAATGAAAATTTTGTTTTTGAAGGCGGCATTGAGGAAGAGGTCAAGAAGTATGACTTGTGTCTAGTAGGAAGGTATCTTGCGGAGAAGAAGATCAACTAGAAGCCTGCTATGGGGATCAATATGGAGGAGATCGAAACTGGTATTTACTTGTTCTAGTTTTATCATAAAGAAGATTTGCAGTGGGTGCTAAATGGGATCCATTGAAAGTGCCTATATGGCGTTTAAATATATTGATTCAGATTCATGATTTGCCGACTAGATTTTTGTCTAAAGTAATTGAAAACAATTAGATAATTTCTTTGGTGAATTTTTGTTATATGATACTAAAAACAACACTAGTATATGGAGAGAATGTATGAGAATCAAAATATGTTTGGATGTTAGGAAGTCGTTAAAATGAAAGAAAAAGATTACAAGGAAGAATGACTCTAAGTTTGTTGTTTCATGTAAGTATGAGATGCTTGGTGAGTTTTGTTTCTCTTGTGGTCTGCTATCCCACACTAAGAGATTCTGTAGAAGATTCATGGATAAGAGAAACGGTGATGGAACGAAAGAATGAAGTGGTTGGTTGAGGGTACCACAGCGTAGGGTGGCTCGACAGGTGAGAAGCAAGTGGCTGAGAGATGATGGTAACGTGTATTGGGATTCTAAGATTGGTAAGAACAATAATATCCCAAGGTCTCAGGAAGTGCTGGTAACAAGATCAGTAAATAAGATAATTACGGGGAGTAAAATTAGGCAAGATCAGCAACAACATATTTTCAAAACTAATATAGTTGCCGCTCATTCTAAAAATATGAAAAACACAGACCTAATTATCAGATCCAACTTTTATGATGGACTGAGGAGGATGAGGAGTTATCTGGGCTTAATTTAGAGGAGCGGAAAAGAAAGAGAATTGGGTCTGAATCAAATGAGATCATGGACATGGATGAGATTCTGTTATTGATTGAATCAAGGGAGAAAAGTTCAAACATGGAAGAGTATGTAGTTGACAAAGTGGGGGTGGAGGAGGTTTAGCTATCTTTTGGAAACGTAATGTAGATTACCATGTTACTAAATTTTCTTTCGACCATATAGATGTTCGTTTATGAAAATAAGTTCCCAACAAGAAAACTCACATGCTTCTATGGCTATCCAGAATGGACCAAAAGAAGTGGTTCTTAGAATTTTATCAAGGAATTGGCCACCAAATCTGACTTACCTTGGAGAATTTATTATTCCAGTTTCACAAGTAGAAGGGGGGGTTGAATACTTGTGTGATCTTTTCACCTTAGTTTCAATCAATTACAGAAGAATCAAACTTGAACTATTTTAACAAAGATCAAAATTCAGAGAATAAAAATATTAGTGTTTGTATTAAAGAATATTGAATACAAACTCTCCTAGGGTGTACACAAACCCTAGCAGCTTCTATGTATTTTCACAGCAACTCTCTCTATCTTTATGCTCTCACCAAATTCGACAATAATATTAGGTTACATAGAATGTTTATATAGAGAGCTGCCTATTAACTAATAACAGAAAATCAAATTAAAATAAGAATAAAATTCCTAATTATTAGTTGACAATTTCCTTATAAAATTCTCTTTCCTTCCTACAGCATATCTGCAATATAATTGTCTTTATCTTCGAGACTTTCCCTTTCTGTTGATCACCTTCAAAATATAGCTTCAGCTTTATCGACTCTGAAAGACTTCAGACACTGATGATCTTCAGTCTCTGATAGACTATAGACTTTGGAAGTCTATAGACTCTGTTCAACTCCCAGACTCTGATTTGCATCCAGACTCTGGTTTCAATTCTCTTGAAAATCTTCTAAGTATAAATGACATATAAACATGAATGTTGACTATCTAGACTCTGATTATAGAAAAGTTCAGAGACTAGAAAAACTTGTTATAGATAAACTATGCTAGACTCTGTTCTAGTATTTTGTAAATCATCAAATGAATATATTCCTAATAATCTCCCCATATTTATGCTTTATAAAATGTAAGCATAAATCAAGGTTTGATGATGTCAAAACTAAAGAATGAAACAATTAATTTAATACATTATAAAATTTTATAAGGAACAAAGAATTACTTATCAATTTATCTTCTCAAAAGCTGTGTTGTTTCTCAGAAATTACTTCAACATATTCTCCTCCACAATAGTTAGAGATTCACCAACAAACTTCTTCAATTTGATCATCTCTTCATTTTCACATTTGATTTGACAGTAAGCTGCTCTTAGATCATTTGCACTACATTCTTGTTCTTTTAAGTCTTTAAGCTGTGTTGTTTCTTACTCTTAGATCATTTTCCCATCTACTTATTTGTCTGTCTGTGCAGAGTCAGCTTCCTATCAATCTCTATGAACCATTTATTGGTCACTTCTCTCCTACTCTTATTCACCTAAGCTGCTATTGATAAAAGAAATCTGATATATTGCAACTCATCAGCCGTCTTGAAGAATATGAAATTTTGTTGACTTATCCACCTTACAGTTCCTCCATTCAGAAAATATACTAGCATCTCAGTTTTCACCTTTTTAGTTCCACCCTGTCCTCCTGACAACTTTCTTTCAAAAATATTATATACAATTTCAGTAGACACCGCTTTGTTAAAGTGTTTTTGAGTGAGCTTTTCAAATTGACTATTTGTAATAGATTGTGGATCAGCTACTAGAGTAGTAGTCTTGTCAATGTCAGATGCTAAAATACCTCCAAGCCCTTTTATTCTTCTAGCTCTCAATTGTGTATTGGTTTGACTTCACTTCCAATAGCTTGGCTCTTTGACTTCTTCCTTCTTTTGTTCATCAGAGTTTGTACTTTGTTTTTTCTTTTCAAAGTCTGGCTTAGACCCTGATTTCCCATGTCCAGTCCCTGACTGGTGTGTCTGAGATTGTGTTTTAACAAATACTTCATACTTCTTTTATTGCACACCACCAGGACCCCTAGGACTATGAGAACTATCACCAGCTTCATCATCATCACCATCTCTCCTCCTTTTAACTCCCCTTGACTTGTCATCCTTGCAAGCATCATCCTTATTACTCCTTGAACTCTCAACTTCTTTCTTCTCCCCTTTTTTGACATCATCACCACCTGTGACAGCCAAAAGAATTTGTTCCAGCACTGAGGAAATGTTGGCTTGAGCAGCAATCACATAATCAACTTTTGCAGTAAGAGAATTGACATCAGTTTGAAGAGTGATTTGGTTTGTCTTGAAATCAGCCAAGGAATCCTTCACTGTAACATCCTTGGAGAGTTGAAGAGAGTGCAAAGATTCAAACCGAGTCTTTAGCATAGATGTGGTATTGTCAACACTGATCAATTTTATGTTAATATGAGAAATATCATTGACCACATTAGCCAATTGATCAACTATATTTTCCCTAGCTGACATTTTGTCAGCTATATCATTGCTTTCTTAAATGAGATAAGCATCTTGTTCCTCATCAGGATAATGACCATGCTCTTGAAGAAAAGTCTTCTTTCGAAAAACTTTAAGTCTTTCAGATTGATGAATAGCCAGAATGCTCTTAAAAGTGTCAAAATCAGTAAAACCCTTAGCTTGTGTTATTTCCCAAGATTGAGGAAAAACTTGATCAAAGTAGTTGAAAGATGGATTCATCTCCCCTTCATCTTCAGAGACTGAATCATCAACATCATTAATAGGATCAATCTTTATGACAGAAGGTGTAGACTCTGGTGGTGGAGTAGACTCTGAAACTACAAAAGGGACTATAAACCCTAACTCCTCCTTAAAGTGATCAGACTCTGCAGACTCTGAAAGCCTAGCCTAGATAGGCATGATAAGAATTGGTTCTCCTCACTTCAATTTTGGAGTCTCAGATTGAATATATGGTGTATCCACTAAAGCCTCCATAACTTTGTCTGCTCTCCTAGCTAGAGAATCCACGAAATGAATTTGTGGTCTCTGTGTGAATGATTTCTGAGCAGCTAGAGCTTCCTCCTTCTTGCTAATCTACAAGATAAGTAAAAATGAATTGTTATACATCCCCTGCCTCAACTCATTGGAGCAACTTTGAGAAAATTCTTGGTCCCAATAAGTAAAGATAGGTTTAGGATACCCTAGTCTCTCATTTTCATAGTGGGGTTAGGCACCCACGTACTCATCCTCACTCTAGCTCTCTACAGTCTTTTCTACCTCTCCTTTTACCTGGGCCAGTGTCAGCCTCTTATTTTCATTTTTTTCACTCATTTGGGAGGGTGCACTCAAAAATCCTACAGAATAGGGTGTGAGAGAAGTAAGAAATGCTTTAATACCTGAACCTCCTTGATGGAGGGGTACCCCTTCAATTGTCTGAAGGTTAGGGTTTTCCACCAAGGGGTGAGCATCAACAAACTCTGAACCCTTACTAGCTTCTTCTTTTTTTCCAGAGTCTGTTAGCTCCAGTATTCCAGTCTCAAGGTCTAGTCTAGACTTTGACTTCCTTAGTATGACTTCATTAGAAGCCAGAGTCTGAGTGTCACCATCTTTGAGTATTAGTGCATGAGACTCTTTCTCAAAGTGGACAGACTCTGACAGAATTGATTGAGGGTTTTCTTCGCGAGCTTCCATCAGAGTCTGTCCTTCCATATCATTGTGGTTCTCATCAGCATTTTGGTGAGTTAGCAAAGAGGGTCTTTCAGCATGCTCCTTTGTCTCATTATCACCCAACCTCTGACTAGGTGGATCTTATGTGGGTGAGATAGACTGGGCACATATTTCACTAGTCACCACTGGTGCACTAGTGCCCTCTTTCAACTTCCTTCCAGCACCTTCTTCCTCATGTTGTTCTTCAATAATAAATGCATCCAAATTGTGATGAAAAACCCTTGTATGGATTGCATTGATTGTCTGGGCTTCTGTTAGATTGAAGAATTCATGCAGTTCCATTCTCATTTTTTGAAAGTATATGCCATTAAATTGATCCAATCTACTCTGGTAGGTTGGAAAGATGTATTTATTGGCAATTGTACCTATATTATGGACAAGATAGTCAACCACTTATCATGACAGAGGTTGAAAGTGAGAAATCCATTGAAAGGTTGTCCTGTAGGTAATTCCATTATCCCAAATTGCTTCATAATCAAAGACTGGTTGCTTAGACTCAGTCTCTGACTCAGCAACAGACTCTGATTGTCTCCTTTTGAGGGCTTTTGACTTCTTAACTTTCTTCATTTTTGGTTTTTCAAAGTCTGGCACACCAAGTGCTTTGAGAACTTCACTTGTCCTACCTTCTATGATCACATGTGCTTGACTTTGTAATGAAGAGTTGAAAAGGTAGCTGTATAGATTGGTGACTACATCCTGTGCAGATATATGTAGCTCCATCTCCATTCTCTTCCTTAGGGCATCATATGTTGAGAGAAGATCCAAGACTTGTTGTTGTGTCTTGTATGTTTCTGGATCTTCAATTGATTCCACCAAAGGATATAGAAAGATAAACACCACAATTATAGAGTATATAAGACTTGGGGCTGCTTCCTTTGGCATTCCTTCCCAAAATGTGTCATGATTAGAGTCTGAAGGTTGTTTAGACTCTGACTCAACATTAGACTCTAGTTCATGAGTTTTCTTGCTTTCAGAGTCTGGATCTGCAGGAGCCTTGGGAGCATCTATTTCCACCTCTTTACAACTGGTGTCTTTTGAGAGACAGCAGAGGTTGGCTTGTTTTTAGATTTGGGTTTTTGAGATTGTGTGGTGGAAGAAAATTTGGCTACTTGGGTAGGTGATATGGGTAAAAAATAGCCCTAAGGAAATAATAAATATAGCATTTATTATTTAATTTATTAGGCCTAGCATGGTCTAAAGGCTTGGGTCCTTGAAACGAACAAGGAAAATAAATCCTAGGATCATCTGGATTTGTAATCCAAGGATCAAATTGGATTTGTAAGTCCAGCCCGAAAGCTCTGTTAAAGCCATAGGCCCGTTAAGCCTGTGTTATTAATTAATTTCATAATTAATTAATAAAGGCTTAGTAAGGACCCAAGAAACAACCTGTTGAAGGCCCTCATCCTTGAAGGACCTAGAAACCCTAGTGTGGGAAGAGTCCAATGAGGACCCTCATTCCTAAGATGTTTCAACAACCTTGTCACTAGGAGAGTTGCCCACCAAGTCTCCTAATTCTAATCTGATTCCAAGGCCCTCGTGCGCATATATAAAGGGTCTAATCCCTCAACATTAGAACTATATTTTTCTGCTTGATTATCAGACACATTGAGATACGTACACAGTTAACGAGAACCCGAGATAGTCACGAAACGTTAGTACAACCATTAAAGCTCGAAGCTCCCCCCAAACCCCAACATTAATTACACATTAAAGATGACTTAGTTTTTAATCCGTAACATTTGGCACCGTTTGTGGAAAAAAAACAACAACTATGACAAGAACATGGAGTACCGCGAACACCCTCGAGAGAGAAGTCCCTGCTACCATTGTCGACACCAACTTTCAAGGAGCTATGATTCTAACCACCTCTGTCGAGGACCCTGAAGCAAGTACCCGGTGTACCGGCCCCATAAGCATCGATGTTCATCCTTCCAACCCCGATGTATGTATCCATGCATCGGTTCCTCCACTCCAGATAATTCAACCCCTTAATACAACTTTTATCGCTCCTACTAGCTTGCAGGTCTCGTCTGCTAGAATAACTGACCCTCGTTATAGGCTCCCAAGAAACTATGAGCCCTCTTGTGAATAAGGTAACTTGCCCCCACTATACCTCCCGACAAAGGAATCAGGATTTCTCTGGACCATACTCTACTGATGATGAGGAGTCATCTGACGAGGATATTAACCCCCGAAGGAGGCCACCCGACAAAGAGCCTGTTGGAGGGAGGAGTACCCAGCCCTGAGGGCCTCAGAACACCGACTCCATAAACCTTCGAGAAAGAATACGTGCTCATGAGGCTGAGGCCCAATGACTGAGGAGAGACCTGGAAAGGGCGTCAGCAAGGCGATAATGCCCCAGAGTTGAGGGGGCTGGAGGGTCAACAAGGACTGCACCTGTGATAGATCTAGATGAGCCCCCAATCAGGAGACAAGGTCAGGTCATGCTAGGGTTGATCCCCAACACTTGCTACCACTTGAAGATCCTGATGATCCAGTACCGCCCTTCACGGAGGTGATTATGAACGAAAAAATCTCAAGAAAGTGGAAGATGCCTACTATCAAGGCCTATGATGGGACTGAAGATCCCTCAAACCATGTTCTCACGTTCTCAAATACACTATTGTTGTAACCCGTTAACGACGTTGTCAAGTGTAGAGCATTCCCTCAAACACTGAGCGGTATGGCACAAAGATGGTTTAGTCGTCTACCCCCCAACTCCGTTAGGTCATTCAAAGATCTGAGCAGGGCCTTCGTTGGTCAGTTTATCAGCAACAAAACTCATGAGAAGAGTTCAGCTTCGCTCATGAATATGCATTAGGGGAAGAATGAGTCCTTGAGGGACTATATGAAGAGATTCACTAAGGAAGCCTTGAAGGTCCATGATTTAGACCAGAAGGTAGCTATGATATCCTTACAGTAAGGGACTTCAAATGAGAATTTCAGGAGATCGATAGCCAAGAGGGACCCCAGAAATATGAATGAGCTCTAGGAAAGAGCTAGAAAGTACATCAAGGCTGAAGAGAGTATAAGGAAAGTCCAAGTGTTTCAAACCTCGAACACCTACTCCAAGAAGCGAGCTGGTGATACCAAGTATACGGTCGATGCCAAGTATGCGAAGAGTGATGATGCTAATGGCTCCAGAAAGAAAGGAGGATTGAGGTTCAGTGAATATGCAAGGCTAAACACTGCCCGGAGTCGAATATTGATGGATATTGAGAAAGGCAAGGACCTTCGATGGCCGAAGAAAATAAGGACTAATCCTGAAAAGAGAAATAAGAACGCTTACTACCGGTTCCATAGAGACGCGGGGCACGACACTGATGATTGCCGTCAGTTAAAAGACGAGATCGAGTTTCTTATTAGAAGAGGAAAGTTCGAAAAATACACCAAGGATGGTGCTAGAAATGACAGAGGATACAATGACAAATGAAGGAACTCAGACCCCAAAGAAAGGAATAATCAGCCCCGAGGGCCTGTAATCAACGTAATTTCAGGAGAACCAACCACTGCATGTAACTCCCGAAATTCCAGAAAGGCTTATACCCGAGAGGTAATGAGTATTGTAGGAAAGCCTCCTAAAAGGACAAGGACAGGGGTCCCTTTGTCCTTTGATGACTCTGATTTGGAAGGGGTGAGGTTCCCCCACAATGAGCCCTTGGTGATCACCCCCGTTATAGGAAACTCTCATGTGAAAAAAGACTTGGTAGACAATGGGTCGTCTGTAGACATCCTGTTTTATGATGCTTTTGTGAAAATGGGATACAATGATTCGCAGCTGACCCCCTCCAACATGCCTATCTATGGTTTCAATGAAGTAGAATCTCGGATTGAGGGGATTATACAACTGCCTATGACTATTGGTGGAGAACCGCGACACTCCATTCAAATATTGAATTTCCTAGTTATCAAGGCAAGAACTACCTATACTACAATCCTTGGGAGGACTGGGTTGCATGCCTTTAAAGCAATAGCTTCTACATACCACCTGAAACTCAAGTTCCTGACTAGAAATGAAGTAGGAGAAGAAAGAGGAGATCAAAAAATGGCCAGAAGTTGTTACGTGACCGCCCTAAAGCCTAATGGCACTGGGGGGAAGGTTCTCCTCATCGAAGACATGGATGTTAGAGATCACCATGACAGAAGGGGGAAGCCCGCGGAGGACTTGGAGCCCATTCCCCTAGACCCTCTAAATCATGAGAAAGTGACCTATGTGGGGGCTTCATTCCGCAAAGACATGAAACAAATAGTTCAATTCATGCAAGACAACAGTGACATATTCATTTGGACTACCGCCGACATGTCAGGGATAGACCCCAAACTCATAACACATCAGTTGAATGTGGATCCTAAAAGGACATCAGTGAAGTAGAAGAAAAGAAAATTTTCTCCTGAAAGGCAAGATGCCATTAAGCAAGAAGTGAAGAAACTATTGGAAGCCGGGTTTATTAAAGAAATCCAGTTCCCTGAGTGGCTAGCAAACCCTATGATGGTCAAGAAGACCAATGGAAAGTGGATGATGTGTGTGGACTTCACAGACTTGAATGATGCCTGCGCAAAAGACTATTTCCTCTTGCCAAGGATAGACACGTTGATTGATGCCACAGTTGGGCATGAGATGCTTAGCTTCATGGATGGCTTCGGTGGCTATAACCAGATCAAAATGCACCCCGATGACATCCCTAAGGTATCATTCATAATTGATTTTGGTATTTTCTGTTATTTGGTTATGGCTTTTGGACTTACGAATGCAGGAGCCACATACTAGAGGCTTGTAACCAAAATTTTCAAGAACTTAATTGGTAAGAACATGGAGGTTTATGTTGATGACATGTTGGTCAAAATCCTAGACAAAGCTGACTACCTTGACCACCTGAGAGAGACATTTGAAGTTCTATAAACCCAAAAGATGATGTTGAACCCAACCAAGTGTGCCTTTGGAGTGGGGTCTGGAAAATTTCTAGGCTTGATGATCTCCAAGAGAGGCATTGAGGCCAATCCTGATAAGATTCAAGCAATGAAAGGCAGAGTGTCTAAACTTGTAACACTATAACTTATGTAACTCAAATAAAAGAAAAGATACTTAACAAGAAGACAATCAAGAACATGAAGTCACAAAGAAATCAATGTTAACTATGAAGACAAGGTAATTGATACAATTCAATTTGTTAACTATGATCAAACAAAGAAGAAATCATTGAAAGAAGTTCAAGACAAAGTTGTTCATACCTCAGTGGTTTGTAACTTAAAGATTCAAGATCATAACTATCAGTATCAATAAGACAAATTGATTTCAAGTGAACAAGAAGGAAAGCAATGATTGGAAAGCCACATTACTAATTGAAAATGGTAATCTATTCAAGAAGCAGAGACACTATCAAGACTAGTCACTTATGAATCAGACCATTGCATCAAGTGTTAGGACATTGATAGTATGTTTGTGTCAGTAATAGAGATCCAAGTTCAAAGAGCTTGTTGAAGAATTTGGAAAACATAAAGAAATCACAAGTTCAAAATGCTGTATTGAAGTTTCAAGTTGAAGCCCAGAATTTTTCTAAGTACAAGATATTCGAGATGGCCAAGTAGAATATTCCTATGTAGAATATTCGACTTAAATGTTCGAGATGGCCAAGTAGAATATTCCTATGTAGAATATTCGACTTAAATGTTCGAGATGGCCAAGTAGAACATTCCTATGTAGAATATTCGAGATAGATATTCGAGATGGCCAAGTAGAAGTTCTCAAGTAGATGTTCTACATGAAGGGCAGTTTCAACATGACACATGGCATCATCTAATTGGCAGATTTCCAAGCTTTCAAGATTAGATAAGATTTATGTGGACATCATTGGGCCACGTATATCTTAATCTTTGAAGACTACAAGACATAGATTACAAGTAGTATAAATAGAAGTACTTGTGTATTTTTTTAAGAGAGCAATATTTTCAAGATAAACACTTGTAAAAGAGAGAGAGAGTATTCACAGAGCTTAGTATCATTTACTACCCTCTTTACTTCTATTGTACTTTGTAAAGAATGTTGTAGCAACCCTTTCAAGTTATATATAAGACATATATTCATTGAATCATTGTGTTCATTTATTACATAGTATTTATTGCTTCATTAATTCGAAAAGTTGTATTCACCCCCCCTCTACAACACATTTGGACCTAACAATTGGTATCAGAGCTTCATGTTTAATATACAAAACATAGATCCTTGTGTTTGGTAGAAGATTAGTGAGTTTTCATCTACAGATCTACTTTTCAAGTTCTTCTCGAAAAGAGTGCTCAAATTTGTTTGACAGAGAAAACTCACTCTAAAAATTATTTAAATACTCCGGGTGTGATTATTTAGGTTGGGAGGACTTTAGATAATTTTTGTGAATTTTTCTGGGTACTTTGATTTTTGGTGTTCTTCAAGGAGTCATCACTGTTCTTGATAAAGAAGATAAACCCAGCAACTTTTGATTACCTTTTCAAGAGACATAAAGTTAAAAAGGTGTTATTGGCTTTTGATTTGACATAAATCTCACAATAAAAAGTGTTACAGAAGATATTCAGTACCTAGCATGTGGGTTAGGTGAGTTAGGTGAGAAAAGCCACAAAAGTCAAAAAGTGTGAAAAGTAATATTGTTTATTCAATATTAAAAGTGACCTTCAGCAAATTTCTTCCAAGGTCAAAAGTTCTACTTGGAATATTCTACTTGAATATTCTACTTGGAATATTCTACTTGAATATTCTACTTGGAATATTCTACTTGGACAGAAGTTCTACTTAGAGAAATTTGACTTGGGCAGTTCTACATAGATATTCTACTTAGCCTAGTCTTGAGTACTTAGAATTTTTTTTTGTGTCCAGAATTTGAACCTTGATTTATTTTAAGATAATTTAATTTTCTTTTAATTACTACTCAAGTAATAAGAAAAGTTTATTATCTTTACTTTAAATCCGCATTAAGATGGCACCTAAAAACAATTTCAAGATTCCAATGTTCGACCGAGATCATTATGAAGAATGGGTGTTGAGAATGAAACTTTATCTTGAGTCCGTCAATCCTGAATATCTGGAAGTCCTCGATAAAGGTAAATTTGTACCAATGGTTGTTGTTCCTGAGCATATGGAAGGAGATGTGGTAGTACCACAACGGTCTGAGCCTAAGAACGCAGTAGACTTTTCAGATGCTGATAAGGAGCAGATATCCTTCGACACATCCGTTCGACAAACACTGATGGAATCCCTGGATCATGAGATGTTCAACGTAGTTAAAGGACTAACTACAGCAAAGAAGATTTGGGATAAGCTAGAGGTCGTCATGGAAGGTACCTCTGAGATCAGAAGCAACAAAACACTTATACTCAAGATGGAGTATGACACCTTCAGGATAAGAAAAGGTGAAAGTATAACCGATGTCTATCTAAGATTCAGTCAGTTGGTTTTGGATTTGAATCTAAGAGGTGTAACTCTCCCCGTGGTTGAAGTCAACACGAGATATCTGATGAACCAGCCAAAAAGTATTGAACATAGAGTCTATGCTGTTAGAGAAACCAGAGATTTGCACACAACTACTCTGGAAGAATATTATGGAATTCTAAAGACCTATGAGCTGGAAACACTTCAAGATCAAGCATGGGATAATGATTCAAGAGGAAAAGAAGCTGCATCAGGGTTAGTTGCTGATGAGATAGAGTCTAAAAAGGCAATGGTTGCAGAAAAGCCTAGGTCATCAACTGCATCACATCAAGTTGAAAATGATGATGAGTGCACATCAAATAGTGATGACGACTACTTCACCCAAGAAGAGCTGGACAACATGGATGACAGTGTCGTGGCATACATGGCAAGGAAGTTCAGCAATATCAGATTCAGAAAGAGTAACCGACCGCAAAGTAAATCTTCATCTTACTATCGGGTTACTAGGGGTGGTGGTAGTTCACAAGGCTACAAAGGGAAAGGCAAGAGTACCAACTACAAATCTCCTTTGGATTTCAAAATGAAGTTCAAATGTTATAACTGTGGTGAAGCTAGACATTTTGCTACAGATTGTAAGAAGCCTAAACAGACATATCCAAAAGAAACTTATGAAGCCCTCAAAAGCAAGTATGAGGCCCTGGTGAAGGAAAGACATGGAAAAAGAGCTTTAGTTGTCACAGAAGGCAGAGCGTGGGATGATTCAGATGAGGAAGAAGTTACTCATACAGCAAACTTTGCCCTCATGGCTGAGACATCAGATGAACCAGAGGTACCAGTTCTAACCCTTAAGGAAGAAATGTCTATAGATGATTATAAGGTGCAGAACGGGGCTCTTAGCGAAGAGATCTATATGCTGTGCAAAAGCCTAAATACTTCTCAAAAAGAACAGAAAACACTTGTTGCCAAATGCAGAATGCTTGAGGCAAAAGTGGAAGAATTAGAGGCTGTTTGCACTATAGATACTTCCCTAAGAGACTCTATTAAAACTTTGGAACACAAGCTCAACCTTAAAGATGAAATAGAAACATGTCTTAGGAATAAACTAGCTGAGTTAGAAACAAAATGCGAAGCTTATAAACTAGCAGCTAGTAAAGTGAATGTTGATAGTAGCACATTTAAGAAGATAACTGGTGTTGGTGTAGGACTTGACTATTCTAACTTATCTAAGAAAGAAGGGAAAAGGCCTGTAGACACCAGTCCCAGTGAGATTAAAAAGGAAGTACCTACAATTCTCAAATCTGCTATTAAACCAATATTCAAACACTTTACTCCTCGAGAAGAAGAAGAGACTGATTTATTAGTTAGATATGAAATCGAGATGGAAGATCGGAAGAAAGAACAACCTGTAACTCCTACTAAATCAGTTAAAATCAAATCCCCTAGAGAAGAATCTAGACCAGGATTAGGAGCCAAGGCTGTTAAACAACAGGTTAAGAAAGAAAAGGTTGAAAAAGAGGTTAAGGTAGAAAGAATAAAGAAAGCATGTTATCACTGTAAATCCACTAAACATCTTTCTTATGCATGTAAATCTGACATGAATATTCCTGTTGCATATGCCATGCCTGTACCACACGCAATGATTAACATGCATCAAAATCATGTGCAATGTGGTCAACCTAACTGTATGCCATGCACTTTTAATGTGATGCAAACCTTCGTGAACTTGATGAATGCAACTAGTCAAACATGTTTAAATACTGCTACTAGTTCTAATGTCAAGAAGAAGCATGTAAGATCTAAGACTGTCAGTCCTCCTAAAGTTAGGTGTGACAAGCCTTCTCCTAAGACTAACAAATCTGTTAAGTCTGACAAGGGAAAAGACAAAGTCGAAAGCTCTAAGAATGTTAAAGAAAGTGCATCTCCTGTAGTTAAAACTGATAATTCTCGATCTTATAGAAAAGCCGGGCCCAATCAATCTTGGGTTTCGAAGAATGTCTAATCAATCTGATATTGCAGGGCACTAAGCTAAACAGAAATAAAGTTATATGGGTGCTAGATAGTGGAGCATCAAGGCATATGACAGGAAACAAGTCCCTGCTTACAGAGTTGGTTATGAAGGCTGGCCCTTATGTTACCTTTGGAGATGACAGCAAAGGAGTGACAAAGGGATATGGAAAACTGAAGACTGGCAATGTCATCATTGAAGCTATCTCCTATGTTGAGGGATTGAAGCACAATCTGTTGAGTATAAGTCAATTCTGTGACAAAGGTTATGAAATTGTCTTCAATAAGAAAGGTGTATCAATAACTCACATCAAGGAAGGTTCGTTAGCTTTAAGAGGAGTTCGGAAGGCAGATCTTTTTGTTGCTGATATGGATTCGGCAAACCAGAATGAAGTCACTTGTTTCTACAGTAAAGCTTCAGATGATGAAAGCTGGTTATGGCACAAAAAGCTATCTCACCTAAACTTCAAAACGATGAATGCTCTCGCAAGGCGAGAACTGGTGAAAGATCTACCTCAAATGGAGTTTGCTCCTAAAGGACTCTGCGAAGCATGCGAAATGGGAAAGTCAAAGCGAGCATCGCATAAAAGTAAAGAAATTTCTAGTATCATTGAGCCTCTGCAACTTCTTCATATGGATTTATTTGGCCCAGTGAACATGCTATCATTATCAAGGAAAAGATATGCGTTGGTAATCGTAGATGACTTCTCTAAATATACATGGGTATTGTTTGTTATGACAAAAGATGAAGTACCTTTCCAAATCATTGATCATATCACTCAAATTGAGAATGTTTCAACACTCACTGTGAAGACTATTAGATCAGATAATGGCACGGAATTTAAGAATGCAATCTTGAATGATTTCTGTGTTTCTAAAGGAATACGTCGTCAGTACTCTACCCCGAGAACTCCACAGCAAAATGGAGTAGTTGAAAGAAAAAACCGTACATTGGTTGAAGCAGCAAGAACTTTGTTGTTTGATTCAAAACTTCCTCTATACTTTTGGGCTGAAGCAGTGAGTACAGCATGTTACACACAGAATAGAACGCTGATTATTAAAGATAAAGAAAAGACACCATGTGAACTAATGAATAATAGAAGACCAACAATCAAATACTTTCATGTCTTTGGAGCTAAATGCTACGTACTTATAGACGATGAGAATTTAGGCAAGTTTGAAGCTAAAGCACGTGAAGGGATATTTGTGGGTTATTCTACAAATGTGGTGGTAGCTTATCGGGTATTCTTAGTGAATGATCGGAAAGTGATTGAAAGCTACAATGTCAGATTCGACGATACTAAACTCCTATCAATTTCTAAAGATAATAGTGAACCTAAGTCCCTAATGTTTCAAAATCTGGACTTAGATGAAATTGAAGATGAACCTGAGTTGGTTGTTACTTCAAATATGCCAAGTGTTCGAGAAGAAACACCTGAGTCTAATGCAAGATCAGAAGAAACTTCCTCAGCACAGTCCGGCTACAACTCAGGGGGAGTAAATAGCAGCTCAAGGACAAGTGTTCAAGGCTCAAGAAGAGATGACACTAGTTCTGTAGGAGCTGGCACTAACTCAGGGGGAGTTAGTGGAAATAACACAAGTAGTCAACACAACAATTCAGAATTTCATGATGAATCATCAAGACAATTTCCAAGAGAAGGGGTATGGAGTAGAGACCATCCGTTTGAATTAATTATTGGTGATCCAGATGCTGGTGTGTCTACTAGAAGATCTGCAAGAGCTGACATAGCTAATATTTGCTTATATTCTGGGTTCTTATCCAAGCTTGAACCTAAAGAAATAGAAGAAGCTCTTGGTGATGCTGATTGGGTAATTGCAATGCAAGAAGAGCTCAATCAGTTTGAAAGGCAGAAAGTTTGGAAGCTGGTACCCCGACTGAAGAACAGATCAGTAATTGGAACTAAGTGGGTATTCAGAAATAAACTGGATGAAGACGGACTTATAACACGAAACAAGGCTCGTTTGGTAGCGAAGGGTTATTCTCAAAAAGAAGGTATTGATTATGATGAGACCTACGCTCCAGTTGCACGATTTGAAGCAGTCAGGATGTTCTTGGCCTTTGCAGCACACAAGAACTTCAAGGTTTTTCAGATGGATGTGAAAAGTGCCTTCCTGAATGGAGAACTAGAAGAAGAAGTATTTCTGGAACAGCCACCTTGCTTTGTTGATCCAGAACTTGTAGATTTTGTGTACTTTCTCTTCAAAGCTGTCTATGGCCTCAAATAATCCCCAAGACGATGGTATGAAACCCTATCCTTGTTCTTAATTGTAAGTGGTTTTACTAGGGGAGTAATTGATAAAACATTGTTCTACAAAAATGTAAAAGGTGAATTAATACTTGTTCAAGTCTATGTGGACGATATTATTTTTGGGTCATCTAATGAGCGCTTGTGCGAGAAATTTGCCAAGTTAATGCAGGATAAGTATGAGATGAGCATGATGGGAGAGCTGTCCTTCTTCCTTGGATTACAGATTAGTCAAAGAAAAGATGGAATCTTTATCTGTCAGTCCAAGTACATCAAAGATTTACTCAAAAAGTATAATCTAGAAGATGCATCAACAGCTAAAACTCCTATGGCAACAGCCACGAAACTCGATGAAGACAAATCAGGTAAACCGGTTGACATCACAAGTTATCGAGGTATGATTGGCTCACTACTCTATTTAACTGCAAGTAGACCCGATATCATGTTCGCAACTTGTTTATGTGTAAGGTTCCAAGTGGATCCTAGAGAATCACATCTCATAGCCGTCAAATGAATCTTTAGGTATCTCAAGGGCACATCAAATCTAGGGATTTGGTACCCAAGAGATACAGGTTTTAATCTTATTGGCTATTCGGATTCAGACTATGCAGGTTGCAGGATTGATAGGAAAAGCACATCTGGTGCATGTCAATTTCTTGGCAGAAGATTGGTGTCCTGGCAAAGTAAAAAAGCAGCACACAGTATCTACTTCTACTGCTGAAGCTGAGTACATTGCTGCTGGAAGCTGTGTAGCTCAAATACTGTGGATGAGGAACCAATTGAAAGATTATGGCATGAAACACAAAAAGATTCCAATCATGTGTGACAACACAAGTGCCATTGCCATGACCAACAATCCTGTAGACCACTCAAGAACCAAGCATATAGA
Organism: Oenanthe sinensis; assembly: GCA_028671895.1. Classification (NCBI taxonomy): domain Eukaryota; kingdom Viridiplantae; phylum Streptophyta; class Magnoliopsida; order Apiales; family Apiaceae; genus Oenanthe; species Oenanthe sinensis. The sequence goes on from CM053807.1 coordinate 22,103,703, forward strand.
TATCAGATATCATTTTATTAGAGAACATGTCAAGGAGGGGACTGTGGAGCTACACTTTGTGCCCACAATGCAACAAATTGCAGATATATTCACTAAACCTCTTGATGAAGTAACATTCAATAGGTTGGTTGGTGAATTGGGAATGCTTAACACAAGTTAGTGATTTCTCCTATCTGCAAAATTCCAGTTTTAATAATGTACATATGTTTTTAGTCTTGATAATTGCTTGTACATGCATGGTTGAAAACATATGTAAATAATCTCTACAATTACTAAAAATATCACTTCTGTATGCTAAATTAATCATTAAGGGCTTAGACTTTAATATGATTAATTAATGAGTATTTTAGGATACATATTGTGTTATTCTTACATAAATTCATTGTGCTTTCTATGTAATTATTGATTAAATCTTTGAATTTATGTTAGTTAGATTGCATGATCACAGGGGGAGTTAAATTCATAATTTTCTTGATTTTTCATATTTTTTTTGAATTTACCTGTGTTTTTCATGTATCATTTATCCATTTAGAGGCCTTAGAATTGTCAAAGAATGGTTTTTTTTTAATTATTTATTTTGCTAAAAATCCTTGAATTGATATTTAGATTAATTTGACAAAATTTATTTGTTATTTCGATTACAAATATTGCCAAAGTATTTAACTATCTTCAAAATTCACAAATTTTTGAAAATTCTAAGTCTGGGAAGAATATTCTAGTTAACTGTCTAATTAGAAATTCATCTCGAAATTCGACTTGAAACTCGAGTTACAGTTCCTAGTATGCCTGCTTAAAATTCCAAGTCTGGGATATCATCCGAGTTCATCTATCTCGAATATTCGACTTGATGTTCGAGATAGACCCTATCTCGAACACTTTCTCGAATATTCGACTTGATGTTCGAGATAGACCCTATCTCGAACACTATCTCGAATATTCGACTTGATGTTCGAGATAGACCCTATCTCGAACTCTATCTCGAATATTCGACTTGATGTTCGAGATAGACCTATCTCGAACACTATCTCGAATATTCGACTTAATATTCGAATTAGACCTAAAATTCAATTTTCTCTCAAACCTTATTCTTGGAATTTCGAGTTGGGACTCCCAGGTGGGTTTTAATGCTGTTTTTAATTGTTCAAGTGATTAACTGTTCGAGTTAGTGTCATCTCGAACATTATCTCGAATATTCGACTTAATGTTCGAGATAGACCCTATCTCGAACACTATCTCGAATATTCGACTTGATGTTCGAGATAGTGTTCGACTTGATGTTCCCCTGTATGTACTTAACTTTTTCTTCTTATATTTTCAAGGGTATTCTTGTCTTTGCTCATATATGCCTATATATACATCTCTAACCCGTGTTTCTTTTCACTTTTACCTAATTGTTTTAACCCTAGTTTTTTACAGCCCCCAGCCTCCCTCCCTGCGATTTCAAAACTTTACCATACTGTTCATTCGATTTGTGTTAAGACTGTTACATATCTCGAATTGCTGCCCGTTTTTTTTTTCATCTGCCATTACTATATTTGTGTGTTTCTGTGCATCTGTGTCCCCTTCATACACAAAACTATACACGCATATTTACACACACGCACATCGATACTCTTGTTCACTGTGTTATTAATTAATATTGTGTTATTAATTCCATAGTGTTCTATGTTCTTTGTGTTGGTTAGTAGTTGGTGATTTGGATTAAATAATTGTTTAAAGTATTGATTTCGCCTATTATCAGTGAGAATTGTTCCGTAGTTTAATTATACAGCCAGTTATTTGTCTAATTAAAAGGAATTGTTCTGTTTACTTCTGTGCTTAATTTTTTTTGTTGTTGTTTTGTTTCTCTCAAAACAAAAATATAATTAAGTCAAAATTATTTTTCAAACATGGCTCACCAATTTTCACTTGCCAGAAACAATTTTTATAATATTTTTACGGATATTGGTGATCAACTCCCGCGCTTCAAGTTTTGGATACGATTCCTAAATTTGTATTCCAAGGCTAGTGTTGCGTTTACTGCTAAACCAACACTAGTCCATGATGCTTTACAGCAATTATGGACTAGTGCGGTTACTTTCGGGAGTAAATCTACCCCCTATGGTTTCAGGTTTACATTGGCGGGTCATGAATTTCAAGTCACGGAGGACGTGTTCAACCGGGTTATGGGGTTCCCAGTCAGATATGTTTATGACCCCGAACCTAACACAGATGAGCGTATTAAATTCTTCGAAGAAATTGGATGCTACCCTCCCTCTGGACGGATCTCAACTGGCGCCATCCAGAAACAATACTTCCATGTGGAATGGAACTACTTTTTCGAGGCCATCACCAGATGTTTTCGGGCACGCGAAAAAGATTTTCATCAAAATCCAATTCCCATGCAAGTGTTTGCAGTTTCCCTTGCTCGTGAATTAAATATTAATTATGGCAGGATCATTCTTTCCGAGATCGTGACTGCTATGGGAACTCCTGCAAGTAGAGACCTGACAACTACTAGCGTTGTCTGTTGGTATCCTCGGTTCCTACAAATGCTTATTAATCACTTAGTACCTATTGATGCTTTATCTATGAGACAAGCATTTGCCACAAGTGCGACATCTGCATCCTTGGGCATGGGCACCAAGTCACTCACAACGATTGTTAATCAAGATAAGCATCATGGTAAGCCGATGTCTATTCCTGATAACATTCAAGTATGGGTTAAGTTTGATGCAGGTATCACTTCCATGGTGGGGACCTCCCACATTTCATCACATGCTCAGAATCCATCTGCCCATGCTGACGCATTCCAGGGGATTCCGGACGAGAGTATTGGTGATGAAAATGATGATGAAGATGATGATGGACACTCTCACACACAATCATCTGTCGGCCAGAGGACCAGACAATCTACTCCACCTGCGGACAAGGTAATGAAGAAGGTACTTTCTTTGAACAAGAGCAACTCTTTGTTCACACTACTGATACTTCTTCCCCTAAATATGATTCCATGGCCCAAGATTCTGCTAGCCCGCAGGATCTATCCCCGGGCAAGAGCTATATTTCTGATTCAGAGTCTGACACATTTGCTTCCTCTCTTTCACCCTCGCTAACGGGAGTTAAAAGGCAGGCAGCTTTAGATTTAGGTGAGGGTTCTAAGAGTGACCCTGAAGTGCAGCCCCTTATTCGGAAGAAACCAAAATTTTATCATGCTGCAACTTCTCAAGCCCAGTCTCACCCTAGTGTGTCTATCACAACCACTCCACCTCACGCGAGTGGTTCGCCCCGTGCACATTCAACACATAGGGAAGATGGTGAGGATTATATGCCTTCTGAAGAGCCTGTTACTTCAGAGCGGCAACAAGCTTTCATTGCTTTCGAAGTACCTTCACCGGTACATACTGATGCTGCAGAGAGGATCGGTTCTGATGTTGTACTAGAACACTCTGCGGCCTCTCCGCCTAAGATTCCACCTCAGGACATGACAGGAACAGATCCCATTACTGCTACTTACTTTGCTTATCCAGTTTCTGCAGGTACTGCTTTCACTTTCAGGACTATTGTTGAAGACATACACGAGCGTGAGACAGGGAGTGTGTCTGAGCGTTTAGGGAGTGAGGGACCTTCATTTTTAAGGCCCGAAACCGAGCGACAAACACTAACAGAACGATTTTTAGAGCGAGGACACCCAGACCAAACACCGTCCCTTCATCTTGAAAATCTTGACACGCGTATAACAGCAATTGAAACTGAAATCAAGCAGTTCGCGCAGTCGATGGAGCAGTTGGGGATCAATGTTGGTGCCAATCAACGAGCTCTTGATGACTACGCAGCACGGATGGCCAGTCAAGCAACAGCCTTGGATGAGTTGACAAATAAGGTGAATGACTTAGGCCATGCTGGTGGTATCTTGGGCAGCACTCTGAATGAGAGAATGGGAGCAGTGGAGAGCATAATGCATACCATGGCGACAGAGATCAGCAGGATGATGTATGCAGTTCGAAGCTTTGTTCCCCCCGAGTGCTTTGACGAACAATTTAATCAGCCTCCCCCTGATACTGATGTTACTGGTAGTGCTGGAGGTGCTGGTGGAGCTGGACCCTCGGGTTCTGGTTTTGGTGGTTCTCATGCAACTGCTGGATCTGGCGAGAAAGGTGGGGTTGGGGATAACTCACCTAAGGGGGAGAGTGGTAAGGAGACGAGACAACAGTCGGTAATAATTGAAGAAATTAAAAAACAAACTGATGATGTTGTCAAAGAAAATGAGCCAGTGAATGAAGAAGAGGCTCAAAGAAAGAGGAAGGGTAAGGCAGTGGTGGCTGAACAAGAAGAGCCATTTATTGACTTGAGTCGTCATCAGGAAGAGGCACATGAAGTACATGATTCAGATTCAGATATGGAGGATGTTCCGTTAGCACATGCTATTAGAAGATCTTTGAAGGAACAAGGTGGAGGTGCTGGAATGTCTTCCGGACAGCCTGAAGAAATACCTGTTGATAAGGAAACTCTAGAAGCCCAACAGTTGGCCTTGGAACAAGCTCAGTTCTATAAAATGAAGATGATGTAGGATGAGGCTGTTTTCCTTGAAAAGAAAGCGGAGCTTAAGGAGAAACAGTATGATCATGAGCTTGCAAGGTTAGCTGATCCTCAAGTAGATATGGACAAGAGAAGGATCGGACAGAAATGGGATGATGCAAGGAAGATTCTATCGGGAGTTTGTACAAAAGGGACTCATAACAAAGAGGCGGAAGACTTGTTCTACAACTTGAACTTGCAGAATCCACTGATTGTTGACTACATAAATGCTTTGAAAAGGTTAATCTCAAAAGTCAGAGTTGGATATAATGCAATGGTTAAGGAATGGCAGGTCATCTTGTCTTTAGTCGAAGGAGTCCCGACATCTTTCTTATATGTGGATGATCAATTCATTTCGAGAAGATCTGCGTCAGAGTTGTTCTTGCTAGCAACAAAAATTCAATATTCTCAAGATGAGGAGCTTAGCATTCTATATAGGGATCAGTTAATGCAGCTAGCAGAGAACAAGGGACCAGAATTCTCAGCGAATCCTGATATTGTTCGGATGGTTGTTGATGGAAAGATGAAGAGGGTGAGCTTAGAGGAAAATGACCTAATGGCTCTATCAGTAGAATCCCTAAAGGCGGTATGCAGGCAAATGATGAGTAAGGGATTCACTTCTGACATTAAGGAGAAGTCAGTGGAGTTCATTGAGAGGGTCATATTCAAAATGAGCAATGAAATCTAGAAGTGTGACATTATTGCTCCAAACCCTCTAGACAATGTAAAGATTGAGCCGGAGCTAATTGAAAGAAAGTGGAATATTCTACAAGCTGTTAAAAATGTAGATGAAGCTCTGACTCTTCCTTCTAGATCACTGGAACAAGGAGAAATAAGGGAGGCAGTCGGTGTTCCAGGGAAAGATAGTGTGTACTGGATACACTCATATGACGATGACATAGCTGATGCTTTAGCATTCATAGACGCAGACCAAAATCAAACATTGCTGCACATGAGTAGGAAATGGCTGCTGCAGACTCAAGATGCCACTTTTCTGGAGAGAGTTTTATAAGTATTCAAATGGGGCGAAGTGGAGAATGAGAATGTAGATGAGAAGCAGAGACTCCTGAAGTACTTATCTGAAGTAGTGATGGAAAAGAAGCGAATGGAGCAAGATGCGGCTAGTGTCCACAATACTAACCGTGTTAAGGGCTACCCTAAAATGATCTATTGTCAGTTTAAGGCTGATAAGTCTCATTGGAAGTCACAGCTCATAATGAAAAATTTTGAGGACATTCCAAAGATCAGAACTACTCAGGAGGTGGACAAACTCAGAAGGCTTTTCAGGCATCCTTATCCAGAGCCCAGGAATCCTCTAGAAATGGAAGCGGTAAGTCTGTTGAATGCAAGGTGGAAGCAGCTTCATGATCCAGTTTACAAGAAAGAACAGCAACAGAAGGAAAGGCGCAGAAGGATGAAGGAGGAGAAGCGCCAAGCTGAAGAAGTTAGGAAGAAGAGACGGAATTAGAATTAATGGTCAGAGTGGTGTGAACTTGAAGTTGGAAAAACTTCATATCTTTTTGGTTGCTTTAACTCACTTGAGGAAAATTCACCTGATCATGGTATGCGAGATAGGCTAACTTACCATACTGTAACCGTGAATCAGAGTGGATCCAATAAGGTGATATAAGTTTGACTGAAAAGTATGAAATAATCCAGGTGATAGGAATCACTCAAATGATCTTTAATTCGAAGTTCGAATTTTCTGTCTAGCTTAAGTTTTATTTATTCTAGTTCTTTGAATTGTTTTCAAGTTTATTTCAGTTGTAATTCAAACAAGACAGTAATGTTATTTATCTTTTTCTCGTCTCATTGTTTAGTTGAGTTATCCCTTTGTTAATTTGAATGTCATTGTTAGACTATCAAATAGGGGGAGATTGAAAGGCAGAGTGTCTAAACTTGTAACACTATAACTTATGTAACTCAACTAAAAGAAAAGATACTTAACAAGAAGACAATCAAGAACATGAAGTCACAAAGAAATCAATGTTAACTATGAAGACAAGGTAATTGATACAATTCAATTTGTTAACTATGATCAAACAAAGAAGAAATCATTGAAAGAAGTTCAAGACAAAGTTGTTCATGCCTCAGTGGTTTGTAACTTAAAGATTCAAGATCATAACTATCAGTATCAATAAGACAAATTGATTTCAAGTGAACAAGAAGGAAAGCAATGATTGGAAAGCCACATTACTAATTGAAAATGGTAATCTATTCAAGAAGCAGAGACACTATCAAGACTAGTCACTTATGAATCAGACCATTGCATCAAGTGTTAGGACATTGATAGTATGTTTGTGTCAGTAATAGAGATCCAAGTTCAAAGAGCTTATTGAAGAATTTGGAAAACATAAAGAAATCACAAGTTCAAAATGCTGTATTGAAGTTTCAAGTTGAAGCCCAGAATTTTTCCAAGTACAAGATATTCGAGATGGCCAAGTAGAATATTCTTATGTAGAATATTCGACTTAAATGTTCGAGATGGCCAAGTAGAATATTCCTATGTAGAATATTCGACTTAAATGTTCGAGATGGCCAAGTAGAACATTCCTATGTAGAATATTCGAGATAGATATTCGAGATGGCCAAGTAGATGTTCTACATGAAGGGCAGTTTCAACATGACACATGGCATCATCTAATTGGCAGATTTCCAAGCTTTCAAGATTAGATAAGATTTATGTGGACATCATTGGGCCACGTATATCTTAATCTTTGAAGACTACAAGACATAGATTACAAGTAGTATAAATAGAAGTACCTGTGTATTTTTTTAAGAGAGCAATATTTTCAAGATAAACACTTGTAAAAGAGAGAGAGAGTATTCACAGAGCTTAGTATCATTTACTACCCTCTTTACTTCTATTGTACTTTGTAAAGAATGTTGTAGCAACCCTTTCAAGTTATATATAAGACATATATTCCTTGAATCATTGTGTTCATTTATTACATAGTATTTATTGCTTCATTAATTCGAAAAGTTGTATTCACCCCCCCCCCCTCTACAACACATTTGGACCTAACAAGCAATCTTGGACATGGAGCCCCCTAAGACAGTGAAGGATGTCAAAAAGCTCACAGGAAGGGTAGCAGCCCTAGGCCGCTTCATATTCAAGTCTGGGGAGAAGTGTCTACCATTCTTCAAGGCCCTCAAGAAGGTCAAAAACTTTGAATGGAATGACGAAAGCCAAGCAGCATTTGAGGAGTTAAAGAGGTATATGGCTGAGCCACCATTACTTGTCAAACCAACACCTAAATAAGTTTTATACCTGTAGCTTATTGTCTCTAGCTCCACCCTGAGTGCAGTTCTTGTGAAAGAGGAAGGCAAGGTTCAGAAACCCATTTATTATGTCAGTAAGATACTGCATGACGCAGAGCTAAACTACTCAAAGGTTGAGAAGTTTGCCTTAGCATTGATAATGGCTTCAAGGAAGCTACGTCCATACTTCCAGGCGCATATTATTGAAGTCTTGACAGACCATCACCTGAGAAACATACTGCATAGTCCCAAGGCCAGTGGAAGGCTAATCAAATGGGCCATTGAGCTTGGAAAAGGCAGAAATACTCACAGAGCTTTTTATGAACCCTAGTTAATTTCTTCAAGCATTTTCATCACTTTCAACTCAACAATTTCAATGGCTGCTATTTCAACTGTCATGAGGGGTCCCAAGGCAATTGCATTCACATTTTGGGATTTCGAGTTCATGACCATGAATCATGTTGCAACACTTGGAGACAAGAAAGGGGTAGACGTTGACTACTACCTTGTGATGGATTTCTTGGAGCAATCTGAGCTAGGATACATTCTTAAGACATCACCAGTCATTGATATGGATGTTGTCTCACAAGCCTGGAACTCTGTAAAGGTAGTTGATCTTTCTCAGGATCAACCAGGTAAAATTATGTTTACCTTTGGTTCCACTACCTTTGATGTCACTGCTGATGTGCTTAATTCTGTGTTTAAATTGCATGTTAAAAATCTTTTGATGAAACTATTTCTGATTCTGATATTAAGAGCATGTTTAAATCACTAGGTTATTCTACTAGTTTAGAAAACATGAGTAAGTTAACTAGGCCCTATTTGAGGAAAGAATGGTATTTCTTGTCTGATCAAATTGCTAAGTGATTTACTGGTAAATGTAGTGGCTTTGATGCTATTACTTTTATTACTTATCAAATTGGTCACAGTCTCCTGTTTGACAAGGTGATCAACATTGGTGATATGTTGCTCACTCAAATGGGAGCAAAAATAAATAATGTGCAAGAGGGAAGGAAGAAAGTCTATTATCATAGATTTCTGATGCTTCTCTTGAACCACTTCATTCCTAACATTTCTGCCAAACTTGCAGATGATTGTTGTGTGCAGGCCTATAAGCAACAAAGGAGGATTTTCTCTGACATCAAGAAAATTGATGACAAAAGGAAGAGTTTATCTACCATGACTTACCCACAGGTAATGCAGGTAAAAATTTCTAACTATAAACCTTCTATATATAATGCTTCTTTCTTTGGTGGTGAAATGGTGCAGGAACAAGTAATGGATAGTCCTCCTGCACCTACCCAAGTAACCAAATCCCTTTCACCTAAACAATCTCAAAAACCTAGAACTAGGAAACCAACCTCTGGTGTTTCTCAAAAGACACCAGTTGTATAAAGGAGGAAATTGGTTCAAACTAGTCTTATAAATGACCATAGTGATGAGGATCTCAACCCTCTAGAGAAACAAGTTATTGAAGGAATTTCTTTGCTAAAAGAGGGTCATGATACACTTGATTCTAACCTTCAAGCCAAGTCTGTAGACTCTCAAAAGGCTACAAACTCTGGAAAAACTTAGGGTTGCACATCAGGATTCTCAAATTTAATCTCCTGAGAAATCTTTTGCTCAGAAGTATAGAAGGTTGAGGAAGGCTTATTCTGCACACACACACAAGCCTATAATTGTTACTAACCCTGTTTTATATGAAATAGATGCTCCCAAGGCTCTTGCAGGGCCAGACTCTGAAAATAAGACAATTCTTGAACCAGAGTCTAATGTTGAGTCAGAGTCAAGACTACCTTTAGACTCTGATCATGAAACATTTTGGGAAGGAATGCCATTGGATGCAACCTCAAATCTCATTGATGAAATCATTACTCCACAAGATGAGGTACTGCTATTTCTATATCCCTTGGTAGAATCACTAGAAGATCCTCAACTCTACAAGACACAGCAATAAGTTTTGGATCTTCTAACACCTATGCAATCCTAAGGAAGAGAATGGAGATGGAGCTACAAATGTCTGCACAAGATGTGGTCACAAATCTCTACAGCTACCTATTCAACTCTTTCTTACAAGTTAAAGCAGTTGGGCTTATAGAAGGCAGGACAAATGAAGTTCTCAAAGCACTTGGTGTGCCAGACTCTGACAACAAATATCAAATAAGCCTACAAAGCTTAAGGTCCACAAAAGAAGAGAATTAGAGTCTGTTACTGAGTTGGAAACTGAGATTGAGCAACAAGTTTTTAACTATGAAGCAATTTGGGATAATAGAGTTACCTACAGGACAACCATTCAATGGATTTTTCACTTTCAACCTCTGTCAAGATAGGTGGTTGATTATCTTGTCCACAATATAGGTACAATTGCCAATAAATACATATATCCAACGTACCAGGGTAGATTGGATCAATTCAAGGACATATACTTTCAAAAAGTAAAAAGACAACTGCAGGACCTCTTCAATCTCACAGATGTCCTAGCAATCAATGCAATCCTTCTAAGGGCCTTTCATCATAATCTGGATGCATTTATTATTGATGAACAACAGAAAGTAGCAGGTGATGCAAGGAAGTTGGAGGATGGGACTAGTGCACCAGTGGTGGCTAGTGAGAAAGATGCTCAGTCTGCCTCACCCACACAAGAACCACCTAGTTAGAGGTTGGGTGATAGTGGGGCAGGGGAGTATGCTGATAGGCCCTCCTTGAAAACTCAACAAAATGCTAATGAGAACCCCAGTGAGATGGGAGGATAGACTCTGATGGATGTTCATGAAGACATTCCACAATATATTCTATCAGAGTCTATCCACCTTGAGGGGGAGTCTCATGCACCAACAGTCAAAGCTGGTGACACCTAGACTATGGATTCTAATGAAGTCATACTGAAGCAGTCAGAGTCTAGAGTAGACCCTAAGACTGGAATACTGGAGCTAACAAACTCTGGAAAGAAAGAAGATGCTTGTAAGGGTTCAGAGTCTGTTGATGCTCACCCTTTGGTGGAAACCCCTAGCCTTCAGATATTTTAAGGGGTACCCCTCCATCAAGGTGGTTCAGGTATTGTAGCAAATAATTCTTCTCTCAACCCCTCTTCTGTAGGATTATTTAGGGCACCCTCCAAATTGAGTAAATAAATAAATAAGAGGCTGGCACTGGTCCAAGCAAAAGGAGAGGTAGATAAGGCTGTAGAGAGCTTGAGTGAGAATGAGAGAGTGGGTGCACAACCCCACTGTGAGGATGAGAGAATAGGGTATCCTGAACCTAGCTTTACTTATTGGAATCAAGATTTTCCACAGAGTTGGTCCAATGAGTTGGAGCAGGGGATGGATGAAAATTCATTCTTCTTGATTTTGCAGATTGGCAAAAAGGAGGAGGCTCTTGCTGCTCAGAAGTCATTCAAACAGAGACCACAACATCATTTGGTGGATTCTCTAGCAAGGAGAGCAGAAGGAGTCATGAAGGCTTTGGTGAATAACACTATCATTCCAACTAAGACTACAGATTTGAAGTCAAAAGAACCACTTTTTATCATGCCTCTAAGGGCTAGGCTTCCAGAGTCTATAGACTCTAGTCACTCTAAAGAGGAGTCAGGGTCTATAGTTCCTTTTGCAATTTCAGAGTCTACACCACTACCAGAGTCTACACCTCCAGTTACCACGATTGAGCCTGTTGATGAGGATTGCACTTCTGAAGATGATGGTCCAATTAATCCATCTTTTGTTTATTTTGATCAGGTGTTTCCTCAGTCTTGGGAATGTGCACAACAAAAGGGCATAAATGATAGAGCATTTTTTGACTATATTTTGGGTATTCACCAGTCTGAAAGACTAAAAGCTTTTCAGAAAAAAATCTTTTCTTCAAGAACAAGGTCACTATCCTGGTGAAGCAGATCAAGCTATAGATGCAGATGTTAAGGCTGAGTAGAGAATGTCACTGCACAATTAGCTAGTGTGGTCAAGGACATTTCTCATATTCAAACCAAACTCATTGATGTTGATAATACAACTTCTCTGCTCAGTACTAGATTTGACAGAATTCACTCCATTCAATTATCCAAAGAAGTTGCTTTCAAGGATATTATTGTTGCTATCACTACTACTCAAGCCAATCTCCAAACTACAGTATCTGATTTAACCACTAAGGTTGATTCAGTAATTGCAGCACAAACCAATATCTCCATAGTACTTGAGCAGATTCTTTTGACTGTCTCCGGTAATGATGATGTCAAAAAAAGGGAGAAGAAAGGTGATTCCTCCAGGAGAAATAAAGATGATGTATGGGAATTAAAAGGGAATTAAAAGAAGGAGAGATGGTGATGATAGAGATAGTTTTCATGGTCCTAGGGGTCCTGATGGTGTATAACAAAAATAATCTGTACTAGTAAGAACTCAAACACACCAGTCAGGGACTGGACATGTGAAATCAGAGTCTAAGCTAGACTCTGTTAAGCAAAGAAAACAATCAGACTCTGATGAAGCTAAAGAACCTTCTTACTAGAAATGTAGTCAATCTAATCTGCAACTGAGAGTCAAAAAGAAGACAGGACTTGGAAGCCTTGAAGAATCTGTTATTGACAGAACATCTACTCTAACAAGGGATCGTCAATCCTTGACAGATAGTCAGTTTGAGAAGATCACACAAAAACATTTAAACAAAGTGGTGTATGCTCAAATTATTTATAATATTTTTGAATGAAAGATACAAGGAGGACAGAGAGGCACATAAAAGGTGCAAAATGAGATACTGGTATATTTCTTAGAAGGTGGATTTGTTAGATGGATAAGTCAATCAAACTTCATCTTTTTCAAACAGGTTGAGGAATTGCAATATATAAGATTTCTCTTACAAATAGCCTATGACGTAAATAAAAACAAAGAGGCTGTCACTCACAAATGGTTCAAAGAGATTGACAGGAAGCTGACTCTGCACAGACAGGCAAATCGACAAATAGGCATATTTTCTTTAAAATATGTTGATGCTGAAGGAAATGATCAAGACATGTTAGTGGAAGAAAAGCAAATCAAATTTCAAGAGGGTGTGGGTCATTACTTTGGATTTCAACCTATGAGTGGGAAAGTTAGTGTTCTAATGTTGAAAGATTTATAAGAACAAGAAAGTAGTGCAAATGATTTGAGAGCATCTCATTGTCAAATCAAATGCTCAAATAAAGAAATGAAAAACTGAAAAAAAATGTTGGTGAAGCTCTTGCTATTGTGGAGGAAAATATGTTGAATTCATTTGTTAAGAATAATTCAGCCTTTAAGAGAAAATCAAGTGAGATATAATTATTTTTCCCTTATACATTTTATATTGTTCTAAATTAATTGTTTCATTCTTTAGTTTTGACATCATCAAACTTTTATTTATGCTTACATTTTATAAAGCATAAATAGGGAGAGATTGGTAAAGTTAGTAATTTTGATGCAATAACAAGTATGCAACAAGTAGGTTATAACATTTTATATGATAGATATCACAATTTAGGAAGCCTGTTACTCAATAAAATGTCTGTCAAATTGGGAAACAAGGTTAATAGATCTAATCATATTTATTATGCTAGATTTATCATGATTATTATTAAACATTTTGTCAATGATATTGAGATTAACAGGAGTACAGAAACCTTGGATTGCTGGACTCAAAACAAGAGGGTCTTTAAAGACTTGGTAAGGATCAATCTTCACAGCAATGTGAAATTGATCTATCCCCCTTTTGTTCAGGTATTTATCTCTGCTTTAAACACTTCCAAACCTCAATCTTCTTTGCCTTCTGTGGCTACGGAGGGTGGTAGTAATGACCCCAACCCTCCTACCCAAGCCACACAACCCATCTCAAAATCCAAAGCTAAGAAACCAATCTCAACAGTTTCCCAAAAATCTGTTGTTGTAAAATCAAAGAAAAGAAAAACACCTATTGTGGTAGAAAGATTAGAGGAGGATGTAGGTGGTGAGGGAACTGGGAAACATCAAAGAACCCAGAAGAATAAGGAGAGTGGGGGTCTACAACCTAAGCCAAGCCACTCCACAGTCTCTCAAAAAACTGTGGATGTTAATATGGAAAATACCATATCTCTATTGACATCCTCTCAAAAGGATGGCAGTATTGAAAGTAGTCCACAACCCGGGGCACAAAACCAAATTGGGGACACACCATCCAAATTTTCAAAAACCTATGGAATGAGGGAAAAGAAAGTCACCTTTCCACATGGGGAATCACACACTACAAAATCACAGGAAATTGTGGTGGAGCCTTCTCAAAGTCAGTTTGATGCAACTCATATAAATGATGAGATGCATCCTCATTCTCTCTCAATTCCAATCCCATCTATTCTTCTTTCCCCTTCTCAACAAATTTCTTCAGAAAATGTTCTGATAGATAATCAGACATTTTCATATTCTCCTTCTTTATTTTTCAAGGAGAAGCCAACACTCTCTCTTGAATTTTCTTCTCAGGAAATTCAGGATTCCATATTTCATGTCATTTCAAATATTACTTCTCAAATCAATACCTCAATTGTTTCTAATCCATCAATTGATGATCCTTCATCAATTGATATTCAGCCATCGATCAATACTCAAGAATAATCGATGGGTATGCATCAATCGATGGATATCCCAAACACTTCAACTGATAACATTTTTACATCAATTGATGCTCAACCAATTGATATTGCACAAACACTCATAGGAATGAGTGAGTTGAGTGAGAGGCAGGATTGTATCCTGGCAAAAGGAGAGGAAGTAAGTAAAGACATTCTTATTTCTTCTAGGAATGAGAGTGAAACACTTGAGGGCCCCACCTTAGAAGGTGCACATGATATGAGTGAGGGAGAGGTGAGATTCCAGGATGAGATCCTGATGCAAAATAGAGAGATGAGTGAGAGTGATAAAATAATTCTATTTTTTGCACAAGAGTTGGAAATTGATTTGATGTCAGAAGAGGAAGGAATCAAGGAGATAGGGGCAGTATCAAATGCAGAAGCTAGTGGAAGTGGAATTGATAAGGGAATTGAAGAGAAAGTTGATGCTGGTGACTTAGATCCATAGAATTTCATTCAACCTGATCCACAATATCAAGGGTTGCCTGCTTCAAGTACTAGGAATGCAGAACAACTTTTGGGAATTGAGCATACAGAAGAAAGGACCAAGAATCTGAAGGAGAGCATTGCCAATACAACAGACACATGTTATATGGCACCTGAAGAGTTAGAAGAAGGTTCTGATGAGGAGCCATGAATGAGCACAATTGATGGTTCCTTACAAGCTGCTAAAACTGAGATTCTTTCTCAATATAGGAGGGCAATGGTGGAAGGAGAAATTGAAGATACCAATCAAAGGAGAATTGCTCACTATATGAGGGAATCACTGAAAATTCAAAAGATCACAGTGATAGTAGTGAAGAGAGAATTGGAAATTATCAAGGATTATATCAATACTAACAAGGATGCATTGGAGAGAAGGTTGGATGAGAAGCTACCAATTAACACCATGGGTCAAATCAAGAACAAGCTTTTCAAGGAATCCAAGAATTTTACATCTTTGAAACTAGAGTGGGGCTCTAGAAAAGAAGATGGATAGCATAATTGCAGGCCAGAGTTTCCATGTTTCCATTCTTCAAAAGTTTCTTGACAGAATGTCACCACCTCCTCCAATTGATGATAATAAAAAGGGGAGAATACAAAGAAGAAGGATGACGGTGATGGTGATGGCAAAGGCAATGGCAGTGGTGGTGTTAGTGGTTCTGAAATGGACAAGTCAAGTGGCATTGGTGGTTCTGCAGCAAAAAGGACTAAACATTCAAGCAACAGGGATAATCCATCTTCAAAAACATCTAAGTCATCTAAGTCACCCAAAGATGATTTAGAATAAAAAAGGAAAGAAGTCAAGAACTTTGAAGATGATCTAGAAGCTAGAAGATTTCTAGTGAAAGAGAAACTCAATCAATGATTGAGAGGGAAAGGAAGAGAATTGAAGATTTGAAGAAAAGAACTGAGTTGGTGACAAAGGCAGCAGAAAGAGGAAACTTGGATGAGTTCATTGCTCAAGCAAGAAATCAAGGAGGAAGTTACAATTGAAGGATATGATATGAAAGGAATTCAAGTGATTAGTGAAAAAGGGTTGATAGGAGACATGACTCACCCTGTAACCTCTAACCAAGTAGAATCAATGAGGTTGGACTATGAAAATGGAGTGAAAATCATCTATTCATTGAAGGTAATAATGAAGCAAATCTACAATGTTCTGAACACCATTCTTCCTCTACTCAACAGAAAGTACAAGCTTAACATAACAGTTGCTCAGGAAATTCAACAACAAATTTCAAAACTAAGGAGATCAAAGGCAGAAGCTGAACCTGATTTACCTCTTAAGCTATGGAAGTCTCAAGTTAAAAAGGTGGTGTTGGAGCCAAAGTATGCAATGATTTTTACAGATGTGAAGGGCAACACAAAGTTATTTGATATCTGCAAATATCTGGACAAAATCACAGATGAAGAAATACATTACCTTATGAGGCAACTTTGAGAAACTGACAGAGATGAAACAATTATGAGGAGTTCTTTCATGAGTCAATTAAAGGAAAATGCTGAGAAGAGAAGGAAGAAAAAGTAATTGGAGTATGAAGAATATGAAGACATTGGAGAAGCTTGCAGAAGTTATTCATCAAGTTGGTATTTCCAAAATTCAAAAGTGCTATTTAAATTTCTTGATTCTATCTGAATGAATATAATTAGGGGTTTTGTTATCATGAAGTAAATTTATGCATGTTCATATCACATACCAAATAGGGGGATATTGTTAGGAATCTACATGTAATTTGATGATAACATTAATCTTAGAATCATAGAAATTTTATTTGATGTAATTAATCAATTGATATGAAATTTATAAATATCAATTGATCAGGAAACCATTTATCAGTTGATGTGTTTTTATGAATCAACTGATAATTTGGATTGTAGCATATGTGTAGTTAGTCTATTTCAATTGATAAGGTGTAAGTTAATTGATATTATTCTCATCAATTGATTTTAGAGTCGATTGATATAGGTCATCAAGTGATGAATAACTTAGACTGTCAAATTGTAATTATTTGAAGATAGGAAATTATACAAGTAAAGGATGATCAGTTGATATTGAAGCATCGATAGATAGAAGCTCATATTACAGAGGTGAAAAGCTGATATGACTTTCTAGAACATGACATTTTACAGATTTTATTTAAAGTCTATATGACATTTTTAACACTTGTATGACATTTAAAATAGCTAGGTATGACTTCTAAAATTCGGTATGACTTTTTTTATTAATTAAAAAATCGGTATGACTTTTTAATTAAATAAAAAATCACCCGGTATGACCTTTTGTTCAACAGAAATTCGGTATGACCTTTTTGTTTATTAATTAAAAAATCGGTATGACTTTTTAATTAAATAACAAAAATCTCGGTATGACTTTTTGATAAAAGAATTCGGTATGACATTTCTTTTTTTTGCTCGGTATGACATTTCTTCAACTGCATGATTTTCTTTTATTTTCTTCGTTGTATGGAAACGTGGCATGCTCTTATTGACTACTTTAAAACACAAAGCACCTGCCCCTTTTCAATTTGAAAAAGCAGGGGCCTATTTCGTCTTATTATAGATAGGCTCCGTAGAAATGTTTTTCGACCCGCACAACTTAAACTCTTTGATTAATAAATAATAAATTTAATTCAAAAATTATAAAAATAAATATCTAATATTATTTAGATATTTATAAATATAATTTACTAAATAAATAAAATATTTATTAATTAAATAAATCCTTACGCTCTAAGTTGCGGTCTTCTGAATGTCTGGAATCGAACTCCTTATGACTTGGAAATGATAAATCAATTCCAACCGGGGTTCCACTTTTAAGAATATATGACTCTGCAATTCTTCCGTGTCAATTCTTTTTCCGTCTTTTCTTCAAGTTAGTACTGTCAGGCATGTTTAGCTGTATCTACAATTGCAATTAGAAGTACCTTTGTTACTGAAATATTCTGACTCTTTAAAGTAGATAATACTTCTTTTCACCACTGCATGTACCCAGTCAAATATTCAATCTTGTATTCTGACTCTTGTAAACTGCATTCCAAACAAACATGTATCCCTTTGAGCTTCCAGCTTCTGTCTTCTGTCATTCTAAAATAATTCTAAATTAATTAATCCTTTAATTAATTTAAGAAATAAATTAATTCTGAGTGAATTAATTTACTAATTAATTTAATTAATTAATAGAGAATTAAATTAAAATTTTGACTATTGTTGATGTAGATAAAACTCTTCTGTTCTTCAACAATAACCATTTTAACCACTTGAACTTTTTGATGACGAATCTTCACTGACATTGTTGACACCCTGTGCACTGGTCTGGTTTACGGATTACTAACTACAATGTTGATTCTCATTTCTGCTGTAGTGGTCTTTGTGCCTTGTCTTGTCCTGTCATGGCTTCTTTTGTTCTTCCTCTATATTCAATATATATTATTTACTTCATTTTCTTATCTGAGTTGAGTTTTCATCTACTTATTACAAATAGGACTAGTCATATGACTTTTAATCTCCCCCTATTTGTTGTTAAACATTTAACATACAAATTCCTAGAGGATAACTCAACTAATAACTAAGAAAAATAAAACGACATTTAAGAACTGTAAATAATAAATTGTTTTCTGGATCATATAATACATTTCCAGATTTCAATTATGAAAGATAAATATAAGATAGATGTTCCTCTAGACTGAACACATTTAACAAAGTTTTATCTTGACTTACATATCATTACCAGCTTTAGAAGTATCAACTTCACCTTCTTCTAGAGTTTAACTTTTGTAACCAGGTGTCAATGGTAGATCTTCAGTGGCTGGTTTCTCTAGATCAGATTCTGCATTTCCAGATTTCTTGAGTAACTGAAATGAAAGATGTTTGTTCCTCTAGAACTGAACATATTATACAAGTAGTATTATCTTCATTTCTAAGATTCATCACTACTCCCCTTTAGGATGGCAGGGATGAAGTCTTATTCTCTTCTTACCATCTCTCATCTGTTTCTCCAACTTCTGTCTTCACTTCTCTCCCAAGGTGAATTCATTCTCCCCTTACGTGAATTATCCAAATAATTTAATAGAGGTAATAACAGACATGGCATACATACAACATTAAACCATCGTAGATATAAAAAATGCAAACTATGACAAGTTATGTATTTTAGAAAATCCGGTTAATTCCTATATACAAGAATCTTCTAAAATCAAATGGAATAGAAGAATTAATAAATAATCATTAGTTCTATCAATCCAAGCATGTTGTTATATACCCCCTTTTCTTGTTCAACAAAGGAGTAATCCTTTTCTAGTAAAAGTCTTTGTTCAACAATTCTCCCCCTATTTGGATCTTGTTGAACAATTCCCCCATTTGGATCTTTTGTTGAACAATTCTCCCCTTTGGATCTTGTTCAAACTTCTCCCCTTTAGTTGAGTAATCCTCTTCAGAATCCTTAATATTAGAAGAAATTTCATCCCCCTTAGTTGAGTAACATTAGAAATCTGTAACAGGGAATTGGGAATGAGATTTGGTAATTGTGGTAATATGGAATTTTCCTTTGTGTTTCTGACAAGTGTTTCACTCATATACTCTCTAAGTGTTTCACTCATAGAATATATATATTTTCACTCTTTCTCACTTGTATTTCACTCTTTTCTCACAACATTATTTCTCTCTCTCAGTACTGATGGCACAGTCTTTTGTACCTGTAAGAAAGATCACCATAGCCCCTTCAAGAGAGGTCACTGGTTGTGCAATGCGATTTCATAAATCCCCGTCCTCAACTGAATCTATTAAAATATTTGACTTTAAAAACTGAATTGCTTCAAGAATAGATTCAATGAGTTGTTGATCATCTAAGATGATCTATTTTGTTAGGAATCCAGATATGTTCCATCTGGGGAGGGAGACAAGGATCTATAATATAGCAAATGATCCAAGTTTCCTCCTGACGCCTGTGAAGGCATGCTGATTCAGTTAGAATCATCAATCATTCTTCCTTCCTTGATATGGAAGGTTAGAATAATTGCTTCCGTCAATTCATCCTTAGTGTGTGACAATCCTTACAGTGCATTTAAATATATATATATATATATATATATATATATATATATATATATATATATATATATTTATGGTCGGCGGTGTTTGAATGTGTCCAGATGAAGTTGACTCTTTACAAATGGCCTTGGCTGACAAGCCGAATTCAATAGACTCATCATGATAAGATGACAAACCTAGTAACAGTTTTGTCATTTACAAATCTATACCCTTTTGAGAGGATATAAATTAGTTAGCAAGTTGCCTTGGTTTCAATTTCATTTTCTAACTAAAGGCAGAGCTGCTGGAACACTCATAAATACTTCTCTTTTCTAGTGCTCTAGAGGCACTTACTCTCTCACCCTCTTTAATTGAAATTTTTTTTATTTTCAGGGGTTTAGTAGATGAAATTGTATCTGTTCGAGTGTTTGGTTATATGATCTGTGTTAGAGATTATAGGTTTTCAATCCCTTGATCTTGTCCTATAGCCACTGAGGGCTCAATATATCAATTGTATATATATTTTTATATCAATTGATTATAGAATATATCAAGATCGAGATTACCTGCTTTTACCTCGAGTCGATTGCTCTTGTTCGGCAGGATACAAATATGCTTTTATTATTAGTGATTTTCAGATACCACAATATATATTATCACTAACAACAAAAATCACAATTAATTGCAATGAAACAATAACAAATTATCAAAATATGATAATTAATAAAAATTTCAAAAAGCAAGAAATTATGCTCTTAATATCTCATCGTATTAAAACTATGAAACTAATAAACGATGAATTGCTTCAATTCATAATTTTAATAAGATAAAATACTCTTTCTAAATACTAAATAATCATAGGAATGAAAATTAGCATTTAACTTCATACATTATATCTAATAATTGTTACTCAAACATATGACAATTATACTTATAACAATTATCAGTGATATATGTAGGCTCGAGAAAGTAGATGTAAAGAAATTCACAAGTCCTTTAAATATTGACATTTAATACTTATGATTCTTAGAACAATTTCTCGTAGTCAAAAATAAAACTTCAAAATAAAATGAAATAAAAATAACTAAAGAAAAAATATTCCAATAAAAAAAATATGCCAGTAAAAAAAATAAAACAAAATAAAAATAAACTTACATACATATATATATATAGAAATAATGATACTAAAAACTTGAAAATTAAAACAATATGTACCAATTATTGAAAAAAAATATTATTTAAGAGCATGATACGAAATTTTCTTTAAGATAGATATTCCTTAATAAAACGCGGGAAAGTTGTATCTGAGAAGAAAGTTTCTATCCCATATGAATTTCCTATAAGGCAAAATTCCCAAGATAAAAAGCGAGAATTTGTACCAAAGAAGAAATTCAATTCTCTTAAGGAAAATATATATATATATATTTACAGTATGAATGCCAATTAAATAAAACTGTACAAAATTAAAAATGTTGCATGTACCTCTCACTGTGCACGCCTTGCAATGTGTTCCTAGAATTTATCTATTTAGCCTTACTATCAGCGTGAGTGCCGGTGGTGTGCTTGACTCATTACAAAGTGCTCTGGCTGACGAGCGAATTTCAATGGACTCATCCTGTAGAGAGAATGATTTCAGAGACAGTTTTATTGCTTTTTCAGCTCTGCATCCTTTTGAGAAGATGCAGATGAGCTTACAGTTACCTCAGTTATATACTCCTTTTCTTCTCTAGAGGTAGAGCTGTGGGTGCACTTCCGACATCATCCTTATTTGTTGCATCAGGTGCAGTTTCTCCCTTATCAACCTCTAACTTACATGAGTTCCTTATATCTCCAGGGGTTAATATATGGACGTGGATGAATTGGTGTTTGGTATTATGGCCTGGGTAAGAGATTGATGGGTTTACAACCTCTTGGCCAGTTTCTAAAGCCACTAGGGGCTAACTGGAAAGAACCAATCGAGTTAAAAAGATAATCACCTTAACATTCCAAAACATATTTTTCATCTCAAGGAGAAGGAAAAATATAATAAGGAATGGTAATAGATTGCATTAAAGCACTTTTGATAAAAGCGTTTTGTCAGAACTAAAGATTTATCATTTAAGAGCATGATACAAAATTTTCTTTAAGATACATATCCCATAATAAAACGTGAGAAAGTTGTATCATAGAAGAAAGTTTTTATCCTTTATGAATTTCCTATAAGGCAAACTTCCCATTATAAAACGCGAAAATTTATACCAAAGAAGAAATTCAACTCTCTTATCAAATTATATCTCGTTAAAATGACTCTTTTCCTTTATACCTTAATACTGTATGATTTGAAAACAGTTTTACAAACCATCCTTATAAGACAAAGGACTAAGATTTTCCGACTCATAATGCAATTATGATATTCATCATTTTCATCCACCTGATATTATCCCTAACTTGAAATAGAAAATTTCATTACAATAAGGGTGAATGTATTCTTAGCAATACAGTATAAGGCCTTCAAAGCAACAACCACTGTTTAGGTACTTTGAATCAATATGCAACAAACATTGAAACACGTGTTTGAAAACAAATCATTTTACAAATGGTTGATACCTAGAAGTAAAAACAATTTTGGAAATATTTCTAAGTACATAAAATATTGAGAATTTTATATACGCATAACTTAGAAAATACTTCCGTTATTTTCAATATTAGTGATTTTTGAAATATGCATTGATTACTTAGATCCGTAATTCTAAATAATGTCACTAATATTAAAAGTGTCACAATTATTTGTAACAAAATATTTAAAAATATCAGAGAAAAATATCAAAATAATTAAGCAAGATATCATTAACTGATACTCATAAAATATTTATCATACAAATAATTATGCTGCATATTATTTTAATTCATTTAAATCATGAGACTGATCTGACATCGAATTGTCTGACATCATAATTTAAATCAATTAAGATAATATTCATACTTTTTCCGTGAGTGGTGAAGAGATTATCCAGCAGAGTTGATGGAGTTTGACAGCTTCTAGTAATTACTTCTCTGTCTTTCTTTCAACCTGCATTATCTATATCTATATAGCAAATTAGGTTAAACCTAGTATCTTTAGGGTACCTGATTCTTAGAATTGGTAATCCCTTAAGATATCTAATAATTCATATCTTAGCTATAAGATTAGATTCTCTAGTATCCACGTGGAAACTTGCACATAGGCATATTGAGAATAAAATATATGGTCTTTTTGCACAGTAGACCCACATATAATATAATCATGGTATAGTTGCACTAATATTACATTGTGTGTGTGTGTGCCTTGTATTCTAGAGAGATATGTGTATAACGACTCTAATATAAAATCATTTTCAAGTAATTAGCAGTTAGAGTGCCATACTATGTCCTTGATGATTGCTTGAACTCTTACCTCCGTCATAAAGAGCTTTGTGAAGAGAATGATATACAAATTCTAGTGGATATGAAACTTCAAGGTCCAGGAGTTATTGTACATCAACTTGTTCAGCCCTAAAAGGACCAAGTCTCGTTTCTGGTGCTTTAGTTAGATCTTGAAAGTCCCGAAGATTCTGATTCCATCATCGTCGATACCTTCTGTAGCAACCAGTTTGGCTTTGTCCCTCATAACAATGCCAAAAATCATCCAGTCTCTGAAAACCCTTACAGTACCAATTACAACTTTGTCTTGTGGCCTGGGTTCCAGATTTAGTAGATTCTGCCTTCGAACTGATTGAGATCATCTTGCATTTGCAATCACCCAATCTGGATCAATCAGTGCTTCTTCAATCTTCTTTAGGATACCAACTGTTTAACAATTATTCCTTCCCGAAGAATAACCATTTACTTTGCATAACATTTCTAGTCTTTACTCTAGTATCCGGATCACTAAGAACTAGACTCCAAGAATGACTTTGACTCCAAACCCTTTGTCTTGGCAGATATGTTCTTAATGTGTTCCTTTGATCTTCATTGTGTTGAGTACGACTAGTAAATCCTTCTTTTATTTTCTCCCCCTGAGTTGCTTCTAGGATGTGTTGAAGATCCTTCACCTTGTTGAGTAGATTCTGTTAAAGTCCATGAGTTGTGTAGATTCACTACCATTTCCACCACTAGAATCTGAATCGTCATCATTAACATTGATTCCTTCTGCAACCTCAGTTTCATCATCAATATCTGAATATGACTCTAACAAGATGTCAAGCTTCACAGATTCAGAATAGACTTTTATTTTAATGCTCGGGAGCTTGGTGTAATAGGACGACACATTCAGACTTTCAATCACCTTCTAGTTTTACATCACATCTTACTTTAAAAGCTTTCGACTTCAATGAGTAGCCGAAGAAAATTGTTCTATGAACCTTAATTTCAAACTTGCCAAGTTGCTCATATAAATCTTCAAAAAATATCAATTTCCTCCAAACACACGAAAGAGCATTAGTGTTTGCTTCTGCTTGGCCATTAACTCATATGATGTCTTTTCACGATCTTGTTGAATAAAGAAGCATGATGTGTTAATCGCTTCAACTTCAAAGTATTTTACTTCCAACTTGATCTAGTTGATGTGATCAATCACCATATGTGATCTATTATCTATTGAATGCACGAACATCACCAATTCACTCTCAGTTGAGTGATCTTCCAACTTTCTTGCTTGAAATCAAACACTTTTCTATTTAAATGCTTTTCCAGAAAACCTTTGACCAAGAATTCCCTAGTGCCCTATGGATAGTGCTTAGTTCTTAAGTCCATCGACAAGAAAGATATTTCCTTTGATGACAATTCCAAAATCATGATAGCCAAGTCCCTTGTACATCCTTTGCTGTCATCTCCAAAGGTTACCGTTGGGTAGGCTTTCTCAATCAACTGTGATAGTAGAGCTTCAATGCTAGTAATATGCCTCGAACAATAAATGTCACGAAATCACATAACTTTTGACTTTTGTTTCATACTCTACAATCACAAATGATTAAGCTTATTGGTACTCAACTTCAATTGAGTCCAGATGGGTTAGAGATATTACTTTTAACAGTGGTAACAACATCTTCAACCTTAACATGCACAAAGTTATCTTTGACTGATCACTTCTCATTCACAGTAGCCTTGACAAGGTAGTCTTAAGGCTATGAGATTAGTGATTCCAACCTATCTTAAGGTGGACTAGCAGTCTTTATCCTATTGTGATTCTTATTGATGCTTTGTCTAAGATTATGCAAGTCCTAAGATATGCATTTTCAGATTTAAACGAACAAGTATGAAAAATAAGAGCACATGGTAAACATTTAGCTTCAATGCATTATAGATAAGAATTATGCAATTCAGGCATATTATACATATTAGAAAATTCAGTACTATCTACTTTAACCATTCTACATAAGTGTAACAGGTGTTCAGCAGATTTACAGATATTCAATAATTTTATAAAAGCACATGGAATAAATGAACTAACAATTTAATTACTAATTTTGTCTAATCCATTTCTGTTGTTCTCTAACATTTTAATTATCTCTAATTACCTAAGTCAGTTTTAGATTAAGTCTCGAATCTACAAATTTTTACTGACTACTTAGATAATTCTACCATATCTTCTTCTTCTACACCTTAACAAACAATACATGATAAGATCTGATATTTAAGTGCAACTATGTGAGTGTGAGCAATTCATATGAAAATACGCACCTGCTTTTACTCAACACAGTCTCTGTCATCATTTGTGTTGGTCCCTGATATTGTAGAAGGGGGGTTGAATACAATATCTTAATTTAATTACGGAATATTGTATTTAAAAATATTACTTTAATTTCTCACGAAATATTAATTTTAATGAAATACTGTTCAAGTAGAAGATATAAATTTTAACTTGAAAAGTATTACAAAATTAATATGATCAAAGTGAATATAATTGATTATTTGTTCTGGAACGATTTCGACATGAATTGTTCAGGTTTAACAATTATATTCCAAACTAAGCATAGAAATCTGTGAGTATTACAATGCATACAAATTTCTGAATTTGAATGTTTGTACGATGTTGAATAGTAATGCCCTGACCTCATATTTATAGAGGTTGAAAAAGGCCTGGTATGAACTTTATCATAATGACTTAATTAAACAAATTTAACACTTGTATGACTTAATAAAAAGAGTGGGTAAGACTTAAAAATTCGGTATGACTTATTCTAAGCCATATTCGAATTTTTTCTTAATTAATATAAATCAGAACAACATATATTATAAAGAAAAATTCGGTATGACTTATTCATAAAGCAACCTCGGTATGACTTATTTAAATATATAAATATATATATCTCGGTATGACTTATTAATAAGTCATTCGGTATGACTTATTTAAGTCATTTCGAAATATATATATATATATATATATATAAGTCATATTAATTCATTTCTTTTATAATAAATTAATTCTACTTAAATTAATTAAATAACTTATAAATTAAATTAAATTCAACTTGAATTAATTTAATTAAATAAATTAAATAATTAACTTTCTTTGATTGTAGAATTAAAAATACTATATTGATCTGTTTAATCTGCAGTCAGCTTTGAAATCTTCCCGTCTTTTCTTTGTCTTCTGTTCTTAAAACCTCTTGAACTAAATGAAGAATAAATATTATTTTTAGTTGACACACAAATGTACTGTCTGGTTCATTTGTGTCATACTAATAAATATTCTCCATTTATTAATACTTTAAGTTTGAGGCCTTCTGTCATTCTTCTGCTTTACTGTCTTTGTTCTTCTTCTAGAATCTTTCTGTAGTAACCACTTGAAATCTTTTATATCTTCTGTATTCTTTAGAAGTACTACCACTTTATTTTTCACTGACGCTTGAACATATTAATTAACTTCTTCAGTGTTTGAGTAGCAATCCAATCAAAATACTTCTAATATTTAGATCCCTTGTGATTAGATGACTGTCTCTGTCTTGATTCCTGTTTGATATCTATTATTTACCACAGTTTCTAGATTGAGTTGAGTTGTCATCTAATTATTACAAATAGGCCTAGCCATATGCCTTTCAATCTCCCCCTATTTATTGTTAAACATTTAACACACAAATTCCTAGAGGATAACTCAACTAATCTCTAAGAAAGTAAATACGACATGTAAGAACTTGTAAATAATAAGTAAAGGTTCTGGATATATATATAACAATTTTCCAGATTCATAAAAAATAAGTACAAGATAGTTTTCCTCTAGCACTGAACAAATATAACATTGTTTCTATCTTGACCTATCTAAGACTTCAGTCTTCAGTGGTATCCACTTCACCTTCTTCTAGATTAGAACTCTTATGCACAGGTGTTCTGGGTACCTCTTCAGCTTCAGTCTGAGTTGCAGTTGACTCTCCATACAATTTTCTCTATTTAGCCTTTGCTAGCTGAAACATGACTTCTTCTTTAATAGGATCTACTGTTTCTTGTTGTACATCATATGGCTGCGTAGAATCTATCTTTGGCATTTGCCTGATGTAAGATTTTATGTTTCTTGATAAACAGTAGTTCCCGATTTTCTGTGCAGCATACAGCTTGGCTTGGGATCTGAATCCTTCTGATCTCAGCATCCTTTCCATCTCAGCATCCTTTCCACTTGAATCATATATTTCACAGTGTAGCCCTTTAAAGACTCATCATCTAACTTCATGATTTGATACAGCTGGTTTGAGAAAAATCTCACCTCAAGAGAATCATACAAGATCTGGGGACTAGCAGCTGTTGCAATGTCTCTGAGTCTGTCCCTGAGCAGTTCATTTTCTTCTGAGCTTCTCTTGACTTTATTCAACAATATCCATATCACTAACAATGATCTCTTTCGGAAGAATTCCAACGATACACTGATTGTTCCATTCCTGTTTGTGTAGACCAGTAGTTGCCAGTCTTCAAGAATGTGATCCACTACGACAGTGATATAATCAACTTCTTCCTTCATAAAGTTATCTAGATTGTCATTTGAATCTTCAAGACCCTTAATAACTGAAAGCATTTGCCTGTCTTCAAAAGGACCTTGCTGAATTTTGTCTAGGAATTTCCTTGCCGCATCCCATTTAGCCCCTATCTTCATTTGAATATCTTGCTTCTTCTTCTTTACTGCTAAGGCCCAAAGCTTCTATTTTTCTAAGCTTGCTTCTCTTTCTACTTAGGTTCTTACTTTGACTAGAGCTTTCAAATTAAGAGTTTTGGCATGGCTTGCTTTGATGTCTTTTTTTAGCTTCCTTATTGCCTCTTCATAGGCAGGATCATACTCTTTTTCTTTCGGGAATAAGAATTCATCATCAAAGGCAGCTTCATATTCAGCTCTGCAGTAATCAAGATTGAAACCTTGATTTTCAACATTTTCTTCACCAATTAGTTGCTCTTGTAGATAGTACCTTTCCTCTGGAATATATGTCTAAAATTGTTCTTCCTCAGAGTACATTTTTTCTTTTCCTTTCTCTTGGCTAGCAGCCACTTCCTCTACAGCTACTTTCTTTCCTTTCTCCCCCTTAGTTGAGGGATCCTCTACAGGTGTAGAAGTTTGTAAAGATTTGACTAGTTTGTCCACGGTCTCGTAGACCTGCTTCATACCTTGATTCAGATGAATCATACCTTGATCAAGTTTATTGAATCTCTTTGTGGAGATTTCCTCATTCTCGATGATCCTTTGTGTCAAGCTTCTTTCAATATCATCAATTCTTTCATTCAAGTTAGAAAACTAATCTTTAGTATCATCAGTATCTGCACTATGCACTTTCTCTAAATCTTGAGTTTTAAGGAGAATCTTTGATTTGACATTATCAACATCTTTTCGTACTATTGACAGTTGTTCTGTTACAGAGGCAGACTTTAGTTCTGCTTGTGCTTTCCATTTTTCAATCTCAGCCTATACAATTTCCATTTATTTATGAAGAGCTTCCATTTTTGACATTAGTTCACTGTGTGTGTGTGTGCACTCACCTCGCTTGCACTCGTATTTGTAATAACCCGGATTTTTGGACGAATTTTTTTTATTATTTATTCATAAACGACCCTGATGAATAGTGATTTTACGGATTATGAAAAACTTTTTAGCCCACACTAGGTAAGTGGTGGAATATTGGAAAACCAAAGATGTGGTATTGTTGTATGAAGAAAATGAGTGTATGTAAAAGCGGTCAGAATCCGAAGATTTTCGTTTTTACTAATTGTTTCGTAAATTACGAAATATTGAGGAATAAGAGAATTATGTTATAAACGGGAGGATTATAATTTAGAAAGTCAATGGTTATAATCGAATTAGAGTGGTTGGAATATTAAGGATTTACGCTACGGAATTCCTACGAAGAAATGCTTTCGGAAATTATGTGGAGGATTAATGGTTAAGTATTTGATGATAAGTGACTAAAGAGAAGCTTATGCAAGCCATGCAACCAAGTAATAAGATTGGTGGAATCTAATGGGGTGGACTAAGTCAACCAACTAGAATGGAAACTAGCCAAGACAAAGTAACCAAGTAAGCAACCAAGTACTTGGAAACATAGTTCCTTAAAACATGGAAAAAGGAAAGGTAATCCCTAATTCATGGAACCTTGCTAGTACTTGACCTTGACTCTTCACTCCACCAAGTCATTTTGTGTGAGAAATCAGCCAACACAAGTAAAGAAAAGCTGAGAAAAGCTCTCTTCTCCACTTCTTCTAGTTTCTGCCCAGTTTGAACCAGCTGCAAAGAAAAATTCATAACTTAATTTCCACTCATCCAAAAATCACCAAATTTTAACCATAGCTTCTTCACTATATATAGAAGAACAAAGGTAGATCAAGCTTCTCTAAGGACTCCAAGCACTATCTAGTTGTTGTTTGAGCTTTGTGAAGGTATGGACAACCTCTAACCCTTGTGCTTTATGTGAGTATGATGCCATGGAAGTGTTAGTGAATGAAGTCTTAAGCTAAGTATGGTAAAGATATGTTGATGTTAAGCTTTTGGTTGAGTTCTTGTATTGATGATATAGTGTAATGGTGAAATGAGTAACTTATTGTTGTTGCCATGATGTAAAGAGTGAGGATGAGTGTTGGTTGGAATGGATTCACGATTGGTTGAATCCGGAAAATATTACGTTTATAGCCGTCGTAATGCCCGTTTGTTTTTAGACTTGTTTTGAACCACAACCCCGAAATGAAAAGTCACTGGACCTCATCACCACTGACCTAGGTTACTTAGATCTTGGTTCATAGTTTGTTTTGACGTTTGAATCATGTAATTCCGACATACGGTTTAAGAGAAAAGCTAAAATTAGTGCAAGTGTCTAAAGTAACAAAGACTGCTGCGAATGACTACCTTTGAAAATAGAAATGGACCCTTTAGATACTGTCAAAAATCATGAAATTTGGAGGGTAAATAGTTTGGACAGTGGGTAAGGTCCCTGCAAAATTTCAAAGGCAGATGTTAATATTTCGATTTTATACAAATGTTGAAACGAAAGTTGTGCAGTGACGCTGTTCATGGGAGAAGCCACTGCCCTGTTCTGGACAGTTGAAAATGAGTCCTCTGTCCAGGGGCAATTTTTGATGGATTGTATTCTAGGTATTCTCTAGATCGTTTGCGCGCTAAGTTTGCGTCATTTGGAGTTACGAGTCAAAAGTTATGACCGATTTACTAAAGGTAACGCATAACTTAGAAACCATGTTAATAACCAACTTTGAGGCTATCGTTAAAGTAGCTAGGATGCTTACTAGCATGTGAAACTTTTACCTAAGATACTAGGGATGTCAAGGATGACTCCAGAGAAAGATTTGAGTTAATCGGATTAAAACTCAATTTACTAAAAATGCTAGAAGTTGGATGTCTAAAGTGAGAATTACTAAGAAGAACTCAATATGTGATTAACTGATTATACTTATTAGTAATATAAGTAGTTGATTGGATTAAGAGTACTAATCCAGGTTATGATATCTATTGATAGAAAATCGGGAAAGAGTAGGATTCTGAGAACGTGTCTTGGATTCCAGGCAAGTTTTCCTAACCTTATACTTATATTTTCAAAAGGTTATATTCTTAAGTTGCATATGAAATTAAATTATGCTTATGCAAGTTTTCTATCCCTATGTTTTACATATTAAAACATTCGTATAATTATGCTTATGCAAGTTTTTGAAACATGTACTTAATGTACTTGATATACTGTTGATATACTGCTGTTGTTGTTGTGATATAACTGTTGATTAAAATACGAAATGATTGAAATACGATTTAGAGTAATCGTAAATGTTTTGGTTTATATGCTATAAGGTATTATAGATATAAGCCGGTGTATATAAAGGCTCTAGGAGTAGAGCAGGTATTCGTATTTTCAAAACGTAGACCGGGAGTTGGAGAGTTATTTTAAATACTGTTATGATCCGGGAGAAACCGGAGACAGTGTATTTTAAATTGGGGGTTCTAAATATTCCAAGTATATAAATATTGGAATATTTTACGATAAAGGTATGAAATGGGAGTAATAAATATCATTTGGATATTTATCTAATAAATGAATATTATTCTTGAATATTCATTTAAAATTTGTTTACTAATTATTTATCAATTAATAAATATCATTTGGATATTTATTTAATAAATGAATATTATTCTTGAATATTCATTTAAGAATAGATTATTAATTGTTTATCAATTAATAAGTATCATTTGGATATTTATTTAATAAATGAATATTATTCTTGAATATTCATTTAAAATTTGTTTATTAATTGTTCATCAACTAATAAATATCATTTGGATATTTATTTAATAAATGAATATTATTCTTGAATATTCATTTAAATATAAGTTATTAATTGTTTATCAACTAATAAATATCATTTGGATATTTATTTAATAAATAAATATTATTCTTGAATATTCATTTAAAAAGGGGTTATTAATTGTTTAATTATTTAATAAATATTATTTGAATATTTATTAAATATTCTAAATTGATTTAAAAATTTGTGGAGGTCTTTGATAATTATTTAAAAATATTTTGACTTTCGGAAAAATTATTTAAAAATAGTAAGGGTTCCCTAATATTTAATTATATTCTATTTTATTCTTTCTAATAAGAATAAAATATTTTCGAACTTATCAAAAATAGGGAACGAGGTCTAGGAAGTAAAGGGTGATTTACTTTCTCAAATGAGTTTACGTTTTGGCATCACTGGCCTACTGGGGTAGAGTTTTCAACTTATCAAAACACGAGATGTTTTCCAACTAACTCCCGGGTCGTGGTTTTAAATGGTTTTCATCCCTTGATAAAAGACATCAGTTGACGGAGGTCAACACACAATTGTGGTGGGAGGACTGCCCCAATTATTCTGGCAGTACTCATTCAGAGTTTTGTGGATCTATTAACAAGAATGATATACTTGGGGGACTAAGATTAAGTTCTAGTTCCAGGTGTGATAGATGAATCTACGAACAAGTATGATATACTTGGGGGACTAAGATGAGTTCTAGTTCCAGGTGTGGTAGAGGAATCTATGAACAAGTATACACTTGGGGAAACTTGGATTAAAAAAAATCCAGTTCCAGGGTATAGATCATTCCAGTGGACTCGGAGTTAGCGTAAGAGGCCGAGTGACGCACGGTCCAGCACTTTGGCCCGTATGCGGTCTAGGGTGATTCCCATTAACGGTAGAGAACGTCGTGGCTCCCCCTTCTACATGTAGAGAAACAACGAGAGCTGCCGTATGTTGCGACTGATCATCGTGTATGTACGGTAGAAGCGTGGTGATGCTCCAAGAGATAGTCCCTTCTTCCAATTGGAATTGTGCTGCAACATCGTAATGAGAGCCTATGAGCTGATTTACCGAAGGTGTTGTCAGTGGTTGAGATGTTGAGATTTTCGTACTCATTCAAACTACTTTGACAAAAAGGTTTATTTTTCAAACTCGTAGAGTACGTAAAGCGTGCATAACATTGCAGTTTCAAACGATGTTTAAAAAGAGTATATGTACAGTTATATATGTTCTTGCTGAGTTATATTGCTCACTTTTGATTCTTTATATATATCACAACACAACAGGTCAGTAGATATATTTTGACGAAAAGTTATTTTGAAAACTTAAGCGGGTACATAAGGTACACCAAACAGATTATAAATCCTTAAAATGTTTTACTGGATTTTAAACCTTACAAGTGGTATGGTTCAAAGTGATTTGGTTTTCTTATGATGAGAAACAACTATTATTACAGTATCTTGAACTGCGTACTCATTATTTTATGGGAGTTTAGCAAAGCTATAATTGATGCTATTTTGCTAAGTTATTGATATATTATTTCAAAGCTGTGAACTTAAATAGTTCAGTTCTATTTCAAAAGCTTCAGGGGAAGTACGAAAGAGTGTTAACACTATATTCGATAGTGTCTTATTTTATATAATGAATTACATTGTTCGGATTATATTCCTCTAAACTCTAGTATGAGTATAAATGATTTTAACAGAAAACTCTGACTATATGTATCGTCGAGAGATACTTTGCTATGCTTACCCTATGCTGGTAACCTTATGATATACTATTGAGATAGTAGTGATTGTCATGTTATTGGATGAGAATCACATAGATAATTTGGTGGATAATTTGCTGAGCATTCTTTCGCTCACCCTTGCTTTATAATAAATTTTCAGAGGAAGCGAGAAGATATTCGATTGGCTCCATACTTCAAGGAAGGAAAGTAGGAGATTCACCTTTGAGATGGTTCGGATCAGAACTATTCCGCAGGAGTAAGTGGATAGGTTCCAATATTGATCTAGTTATCAATGTCACTTTAGGTAGAGGTTATCATTGATAGCGTGAGATCCTGGTTAAGTACATTTGGTTTGTAATAACTAATGGTACTTGTTGTATATCGTTTCTAAGGCTATAACTTGTATGTGTGTGAGAGAGGGGTCTATGATGTGATTTTGTTGAATTGTTGAGTATTGCAGGTTTTAAAGGATTGGATGATGTCGTGACGACCCAAATCCCAGACCCCGGATTTGGGGGCGTCACAGAAATGGTATCAGAGCATGAGTTATAGTACTTAGATACGAGAGTGTTAAGAGTTATTAATATATAAGAGGATTACGTGAGAACTCATGTAGAGTTCGTAATTGGACTACCGGATGTAGTACCAATGAATGAGTTAAGAAAAGGTCATCTACTTGGAGTTAGTTGTGAGGAGATTTATGAATGACATTTGGGATATAGATTGTGGACGAAAATTGGCAAGACCATTCCGGAAGAGGCAATGATATATTTTGTACAAAGTTGATAAGTATAACGATTTCGAGGAATCTATTGGGGAGAAGAAGTCGAGGATAATTGTTAAGACGATGCGTGGTATTAATACGGTATAAAGTCGTAACGAGGAGTTAAGACACACATTTGTTGCATCTTCTAAGTATGTTAAGAATTTTCTGATCAAAGTGAGCCTCTAAGAGTAGTGACCCACGCATTCGGGATATTTTGGTCAGGATAAAAAGTATGAATGACCTAGTGTGTAAATGTTGGTAGAAAACTCCTTCTGGTAGTGGTGGGACTACGGATAGAAAGGAGGGTTCTGAGCATTCATTGAGAATTTAGTGGCTTAGTTGAGATAAATGGTTCAGGGAAAGAGGTCCCATAATACAATTATAAACCCTTAGGTGTGAATTGATTGAGACTACAAAATGGATAGTATGTCTCGTCCTTTTGGTAATATACCATATGTCGTGTAGACCATGAGTTTTGAAAGTGACGGTCGAAAGGACCAGACGATAAATGTATGAGCATGAAATTGGTACAAGTTGTGAGGAATCTCCCCTTAGCTAGTAACCTGATAGGTAATAGTGATCTAGCATATCTCCCGTGTTGTGCTTGATAGCCTGTTGAGAATTATGACAGTCCTGCAAATACTTTCCTAAATATTTGGGAAGATGGATGAAGTTGAAATTGGGAATATGACGAAATAACCTAAGTATGGAATATTATGAATTAAGGTTACAATAGTTGTTGAGTGGTTGTCTCATATGCTGTGACCAAATAAGATGGTCGTGATGGATATAACTTATTAATTGGTGATGATTCAAGAAATTGTTATAAGGAAAAGTGGAAGTATAAGAAGTGGTGATTCGAAAGTGCAAGACTGAGGCAGGAAGAGTAATATTGTAAGAATATTTACTAGTGCCATTCAGCGGAGATATGAGTTCGGTTGAGAAAAGAGAATAGACGCAATGTCAAGATAAAAATATCATCTGCATAAGGATGTTCAAAGTAACGATGGAGATAAAATAGTGAAGGTTAAGATTACACGATATTGATGAAGTTGTGTTCAAGGAAAGAGAGACAAACTGAGAAATTTTGATTATAATGGAAGTGAACTATTACACTTTGGATGATAGGTTGTTGGACAACCGTGATTGGTACGAAAGAGGAAATACCTGGAAAACTAAAAAAAAGGGTATGTAGTAGTTAATGGGTTGAGGATGTAATTATCAGTGACCTTATGAGGTACTACCTGATAGAGTATTATAAGTCACCATTGATCTAGTGTCAGGAACATCACTAGCATCAAATTTATTTTAGAAGTTTGCACCTACCAAGATGAAAAGGATTAATTACTCAAGGAAAAGAAGTATTAGAGAAAGGCATGAGGAGATTGAAAGTGTCACCATGAAGTGCACTTGTTTTGATTGTTGAAGAAAAGGATAACACCATGATTCAGTGTGTTGATTCCCAAAACTGATTAAGGTTGCAATTAGGAATGAATATCCTAACCATGGATAGAGATTATGCGACTATTTGGGGACATAATTTACCCTTCGAGGATAGATTTGAGGATCAGATATCATGAAATAGAGGTGACCCTAGATGATTTTTCAAAAGGTGCATTCGATAAGAGTTATGAACATTATGAGTTTTGGGATGTCAATTGGATTAATGAATACACCTATAACTCTTATGGATTTAATCAATAGAATTTTAAGAAGTGATTGGACCGATGGCCAATGTTTGTATAAATGATATTTTGGTCTACCAAAAGATGAAGAGAGAGAACGAAGAGCAAGTGTAAGTAGCCTTAGAAAGAGAAAAGAGATTGTTTGCCATTTTCTCTAAAGTGTGAGATTTGGTCGAGTAAAGTTAAATTTTGGGAGATTAAGGAGTAGCAAAAGAAATGTGTTGACGTATTGAAATTGTTGAGAATTGGGTAAGACCTGATGTATTAAAGGAGGTGAGAACTTGTGGACTATAGGTCCTTATAACTGTTCGTTAAAGTATCTGACTCATGATCGTAGCCAATAGCTATAATATTCGTACAGGAGATATAAGAGTATTATATTGTGCAGATGAGAGTTTAAGAATTATGAAGAATATGAGTGTCATAGCAATATTCAAGCCGAAAATCTAGAATTGGGATGGTGAGTTTGAGACCTTGTAAAAAGGGATTCCTAGATAAGTACAGACTTGTTTTATGTTAAAGTTCTGTAACACGTTAAGGAAGGAAAACTTCTCATATCTTTTCAACATCATTTTTTTCTTCTTCCTATATTTTGACAATTCGTCATCTGATTGGGATTGACAATGCATATGGTGTGACTTCTTGTCTGTGTGACAAAAGTCTGGTGGGACGCCACCCAATTATGTGTTGAAAAACCAAATGATGCTAAAGACTTTCCATCACCAGTACATATATGGTTGTTCTCATTCATATCAAAAGTTTCCTTTTCTCATATACATTTGGAAGTGATTTTATTTATCTTCAAATCACTCGGATCATTTTATTGCAATGTTATCCAATAAAAGGATCTCCAGTTAAAATCTCGTGCAAAGATAGCACTTCATAAAAAGGTTTATACCTTGGATATCGAGAAGAGTCGGGAAAATCACGTACTACGGATAGAGTTTTCATTCGAGAATAGTTACGTTCCGAATGTAGCCACGCCACTTTATGAAGTTTTGTACGAAAGAAAAATGTCGATCTCCCTCACTTTAGGATTAAGACAAAGAACGAGGAAATGTTTGGGTATCGAGAAGGAACCCGCATGTACGCTAATCAAATCAGAAAGGAAAGAAAGCATGGAGTGAGAGACTTCATATTTCTAGAAACATTATCGTGAAAAGTGGTAACGAGATTTGACGTATGAGAAAAGTTAAGCTCGAGGATATTAATACTGGTAAGTTCTGACGCGTGATAGAAAATACGTATACGTTGGCGTAGTTTCGCAATATTTATAATACGAAAACCCTGCGTGCCCTACGTCGATATTACGAGAAAGCAATGTGAATGCTAGGCATGAGTTATATTAAGAAATCATAGAGATGGTAAGCAAATGTGTCTTACGAATGGTAGAGGTCAATGACCGAAAAGAGCCAGTGTGGAGAAATAAAACCATGGCACCAGAAAGAGTGCATGGATGAATCAAACGGTTGAAGAGACAAA
This sequence comes from Oenanthe sinensis, assembly GCA_028671895.1. NCBI lineage: Eukaryota > Viridiplantae > Streptophyta > Magnoliopsida > Apiales > Apiaceae > Oenanthe > Oenanthe sinensis. The sequence goes on from CM053807.1 coordinate 22,141,028, forward strand.
CCTTGGTTACTTTTGTTTAAGTTCCGAGGACGGAATCCTTTTAAGGAGGGTAGACTGTAATAACCCGGATTTTTAGACGAATTTTTTTAATTATTTATTCATAAACGACCCTGATGAATAGTGATTTTACGGATTATGAAAAACTTTTTAGCCCACACTAGGTAAGTGGTGGAATATTGGAAAACCAAAGATGTGGTATTGTTGTATGAAGAAAATGAGTGTATGTAAAAGCGGTCAGAATCCGAAGATTTTCGTTTTTACTAATTGTTTCGTAAATTACGAAATATTGAGGAATAAGAGAATTATGTTATAAACGGGAGGATTATAATTTAGAAAGTCAATGGTTATAATCGAATTAGAGTGGTTGGAATATTAAGAATTTACGCTACGGAATTCCTACGAAGAAATGCTTTCGGAAATTATGTGGAGGATTAATGGTTAAGTATTTGATGATAAGTGACTAAAGAGAAGCTCATGCAAGCCATGCAACCAAGTAATAAGATTGGTGGAATCTAATGGGGTGGACTAAGTCAACCAACTAGAATGGAAACTAGCCAAGACAAAGTAACCAAGTAAGCAACCAAGTACTTGGAAACATAGTTCCTTAAAACATGGAAAAAGGAAAGGTAATCCCTAATTCATGGAACCTTGCTAGTACTTGACCTTGACTCTTCACTCCACCAAGTCATTTTGTGTGAGAAATCATCCAACACAAGTAAAGAAAAGCTGAGAAAAGCTCTCTTCTCCACTTCTTCTAGTTTCTGCCCAGTTTGAACCAGCTGCAAAGAAAAATTCATAACTTAATTTCCACTCATCCAAAAATCACCAAATTTTAACCATAGCTTCTTCACTATATATAGAAGAACAAAGGTAGATCAAGCTTCTCTAAGGACTCCAAGCACTATCTAGTTGTTGTTTGAGCTTTGTGAAGGTATGGACAACCTCTAACCCTTGTGCTTTATGTGAGTATGATGCCATGGAAGTGTTAGTGAATGAAGTCTTAAGCTAAGTATGGTAAAGATATGTTGATGTTAAGCTTTTGGTTGAGTTCTTGTATTGATGATATAGTGTAATGGTGAAATGAGTAACTTATTGTTGTTGCCATGATGTAAAGAGTGAGGATGAGTGTTGGTTGGAATGGATTCACGATTGGTTGAATCCGGAAAATATTACGTTTATAGCCGTCGTAATGCCCGTTTGTTTTTAGACTTGTTTTGAACCACAACCCCGAAATGAAAAGTCACTGGACCTCATCACCACTGACCTAGGTTACTTAGATCTTGGTTCATAGTTTGTTTTGACGTTTGAATCATGTAATTCCGACATACGGTTTAAGAGAAAAGCTAAAATTAGTGCAAGTGTCTAAAGTAACAAAGACTGCTGCGAATGACTACCTTTGAAAATAGAAATGGACCCTTTAGATACTGTCAAAAATCATGAAATTTGGAGGGTAAATAGTTTGGACAGTGGGTAAGGTCCCTGCAAAATTTCAAAGGCAGATGTTAATATTTCGATTTTATAAAAATGTTGAAACGAAAGTTGTGCAGTGACACTGTTCATGGGAGAAGCCACTGCCCTGTTCTGGACAGTTGAAAATGAGTCCTCTGTCCAGGGGCAATTTTTGATGGATTGTATTCTAGGTATTCTCTAGATCGTTTGCGCGCTAAGTTTGCGTCATTTGGAGTTACGAGTCAAAAGTTATGACCGATTTACTAAAGGTAACGCATAACTTAGAAACCATGTTAATAACCAACTTTGAGGCTATCGTTAAAGTAGCTAGGATGCTTACTAGCATGTGAAACTTTTATCTAAGATACTAGGGATGTCAAGGATGACTCCAGAGAAAGATTTGAGTTAATCGGATTAAAACTCAATTTACTAAAAATGCTAGAAGTTGGATGTCTAAAGTGAGAATTACTAAGAAGAACTCAATATGTGATTAACTGATTATACTTATTAGTAATATAAGTAGTTGATTGGATTAAGAGTACTAATCCAGGTTATGATATCTATTGATAGAAAATCGGGAAAGAGTAGGATTCTGAGAACGTGTCTTGGATTCCAGGCAAGTTTTCCTAACCTTATACTTGTATTTTCAAAAGGTTATATTCTTAAGTTGCATATGAAATTAAATTATGCTTATGCAAGTTTTCTATCCCTATGTTTTACATATTAAAACATTCGTATAATTATGCTTATGCAAGTTTTTGAAACATGTACTTAATGTACTTGATATACTGTTGATATACTGCTGTTGTTGTTGTGATATAACTGTTGATTAAAATACGAAATGATTGAAATACGATTTAGAGTAATCGTAAATGTTTTGGTTTATATGCTATAAGGTATTATAGATATAAGCCGGTGTATATAAAGGCTCTAGGAGTAGAGCAGGTATTCGTATTTTCAAAACGTAGACCGGGAGTTGGAGAGTTATTTTAAATACTGTTATGATCCGGGAGAAACCGGAGACAGTGTATTTTAAATTGGGGGTTCTAAATATTCCAAGTATATAAATATTGGAATATTTTACGATAAAGGTATGAAATGGGAGTAATAAATATCATTTGGATATTTATCTAATAAATGAATATTATTCTTGAATATTCATTTAAAATTTGTTTACTAATTATTTATCAATTAATAAATATCATTTGGATATTTATTTAATAAATGAATATTATTCTTGAATATTCATTTAAGAATAGATTATTAATTGTTTATCAATTAATAAGTATCATTTGGATATTTATTTAATAAATGAATATTATTCTTGAATATTCATTTAAAATTTGTTTATTAATTGTTCATCAACTAATAAATATCATTTGGATATTTATTTAATAAATGAATATTATTCTTGAATATTCATTTAAATATAAGTTATTAATTGTTTATCAACTAATAAATATCATTTGGATATTTATTTAATAAATAAATATTATTCTTGAATATTCATTTAAAAAGGGGTTATTAATTGTTTAATTATTTAATAAATATTATTTGAATATTTATTAAATATTCTAAATTGATTTAAAAATTTGTGGAGGTCTTTGATAATTATTTAAAAATATTTTGACCTTCGGAAAAATTATTTAAAAATAGTAAGGGTTCCCTAATATTTAATTATATTCTATTTTATTCTTTCTAATAAGAATAAAATATTTTCGAACTTATCAAAAATAGGGAACGAGGTCTAGGAAGTAAAGGGTGATTTACTTTCTCAAATGAGTTTACGTTTTGGCATCACTGGCCTACTGGGGTAGAGTTTTCAACTTATCAAAACACGAGATGTTTTCCAACTAACTTCCGGGTCGTGGTTTTAAATGGTTTTCATCCCTTGATAAAAGACATCAGTTGACGGAGGTCAACACACAATTGTGGTGGGAGGACTGCCCCGATTATTCTGGCAGTACTCATTCAGAGTTTTGTGGATCTATTAACAAGAATGATATACTTGGGGGACTAAGATTAAGTTCTAGTTCCAGGTGTGATAGATGAATCTACGAACAAGTATGATATACTTGGGGGACTAAGATGAGTTCTAGTTCCAGGTGTGGTAGAGGAATCTATGAACAAGTATACACTTGGGGAAACTTGGATTAAAAAAAATCCAGTTCCAGGGTATAGATCATTCCAGTGGACTCGGAGTTAGCGTAAGAGGCCGAGTGACGCACGGTCCAGCACTTTGGCCCATATGCGGTCTAGGGTGATTCCCATTAACGGTAGAGAACGCCGTGGCTCCCCCTTCTACATGTAGAGAAACAACGAGAGCTGCCGTATGTTGCGACTGATCATCGTGTATGTACGGTAGAAGCGTGGTGATGCTCCAAGAGATAGTCCCTTCTTCCAATTGGAATTGTGCTGCAACATCGTAATGAGAGCCTATGAGCTGATTTACCGAAGGTGTTGTCAGTGGTTGAGATGTTGAGATTTTCGTACTCATTCAAACTACTTTGACAAAAAGGTTTATTTTTCAAACTCGTAGAGTACGTAAAGCGTGCATAACATTGCAGTTTCAAACGATGTTTAAAAAGAGTATATGTACAGTTATATATGTTCTTGCTGAGTTATATTGCTCACTTTTGATTCTTTATATATATCACAACACAACAGGTCAGTAGATATATTTTGACGAAAAGTTATTTTGAAAACTTAAGCGGGTACATAAGGTACACCAAACAGATTATAAATCCTTAAAATGTTTTACTGGATTTTAAACCTTACAAGTGGTATGGTTCAAAGTGATTTGGTTTTCTTATGATGAGAAACAACTATTATTACAGTATCTTGAACTGCGTACTCATTATTTTATGGGAGTTTAGCAAAGCTATAATTGATGCTATTTTGCTAAGTTATTGATATATTATTTCAAAGCTGTGAACTTAAATAGTTCAGTTCTATTTCAAAAGCTTCAGGGGAAGTACGAAAGAGTGTTAACACTATATTCGATAGTGTCTTATTTTATATAATGAACTACATTGTTCGGATTATCTTCCTCTAAACTCTAGTATGAGTATAAATGATTTTAACAGAAAACTCTGACTATATGTATCGTCGAGAGATACTTTGCTATGCTTACCCTATGCTGGTAACCTTATGATATACTATTGAGATAGTAGTGATTGTCATGTTATTGGATGAGAATCACATAGATAATTTGGTGGATAATTTGTTGAGCATTCTTTCGCTCACCCTTGCTTTATAATAAATTTTCAGAGGAAGCGAGAAGATATTCGATTGGCTCCATACTTCAAGGAAGGAAAGTAGGAGATTCACCTTTGAGATGGTTCGGATCAGAACTATTCCGCAGGAGTAAGTGGATAGGTTCCAATATTGATCTAGTTATCAATGTCACTTCAGGTAGAGGTTATCATTGATAGCGTGAGATCCTGGTTAAGTACATTTGGTTTGTAATAACTAATGGTACTTGTTGTATATCGTTTCTAAGGCTATAACTTGTATATGTGTGAGAGAGGGGTCTATGATGTGATTTTGTTGAATTGTTGAGTATTGCAGGTTTTAAAGGATTGGATGATGTCGTGACGACCCAAATCCCAGACCCCGGATTTGGGGGCGTCACAGTATTTCAACTACTACTACGTGCATGTGTATCGCTCAGTGTTTGCCTTACTTCACTCATGTTTTGCTCCTTTCCAGAATCCAAAGTTGTACCTATATAAACAATTATAGCTTTTGAAGAATCATAATGTTCTTCTGATGCCGGTGAAGGCGTGTCCTCAACAAGTTGAACTTGAAGTGGCTCCGCTACTGACGTAGCTACTCCGTGAATGGAGTCCCATCTCCCTCTATGGAGTGGTTGCCTCTCAAGTCCACCAGTGGATTCGAGACCTTCTCTTACGAGAACTGGATGAAAGAAATCCAGGGGGGTCACCACCTTAGATAATGTATTGAATTGCTCTTGAGAATCTGTGGTGCCCCTTGGTACCTCTGAGGGTAACTAATGCTGCACTGCATCCAAAATGTCTTGATCCACTATCAATGTGCCAACCGACGAGTTTTCTTCAAAAACATCTTGTTCAACAATCATTGTGCTATCTTGTGATTGAGTTTCTTCAAGTGGAGGACCTGCTAGTGTGAGAGCTAGCAGTGTGCGAGAATCTGAATCTGATTCGGATGCCGTGGCTGTACGGTGAATAGAATCACCCGTTTGATCGAGTGTATCTAGAGAATCTTGGATAGCCATTTCAAAATCCATATCCCACTGAGAGGATAAGATCGGGTCTACAGTTGTCTCAGGTTCAGATCTCGATCTTTTAGTTGGTGGAGATAGATTTACAGGTTCACTTACAGAAATACTTCTACCTCTTACTTTCCTAACAGGTTTCTTCCTTTTTCGAATATGACTTAGAGAAGTAGGTGAACGAGAAACTGTTTGGGGCTCTAACTCAGCCTCAGTTTGAACCTGTGTGATTTCAGGTTCATGGCCAATGTTCTGAAGTGTAAAACCACAATCATAGTCCGCCACAGATAACTCTAAAAGTGCAGTAGATATATTTATAGGTAGGAAACTAGAAGTCAGTGATTGAGAAATTACCTGTTGATCCAGTGCCTCTTGTTCGACATGCTGAGCAGCTTCAAGTAGAAGTTGCACATGATGATCTATTTGCATTGGCACTTGTTCTAGCTCTTGATCTTGCACAAGATTAACAATTTGATCTAGTACCCTTGCCATATAATTTGTCCTTACCACTTGCACATTTTCAAACTTGGGGTTGTTGTAGAGCCTTGCAAACAATTTATTCTGAAAAGTTGGAGATTCTTCTACAGGACTATTCTGAAATAAGGCTTTATCTTTATCCAGCAACAAGTCATTCATGAACAGCATCAGGAACCTCGGATAGTAGACTTGTACATTATGTTCCCTACTTTCTGGTTTCCCCATCTTCTTGATTATCTCTTTTAGAATCAACTTTCCAAAATTTATCCTCCGGTTGTGGGCCACAGAAAACCCTGATTTGCAGTAGAGAAGATATATTGTTGAATTTGCTCTTTGTAGTGGGTGCAAACACTTTGGCTAGCGTGTCAAAGAAGTAGTCCCACTCGCTTACCAACTTGGTTTTAGATAACCTTACCAAATTGATCTCACCCTGATATAGAATAGTATAGAAAAATTCTAGAATTTCTGGTACAGTGGGTGGATCCACAAAATTGTCAGTTGGAAAGCCTAAGATCCTGTTCACATCCTCTTCAATCACCATGTATTCACGTTCTCCTATGGTGAAAGAGAATTGAACTCTGTCTGCAGTACTCATATTCCTTGCAGTGGAGTACAAAGCCCTAAGTGATAACACTTGCAACGGGGCGTCCAAAGAGATTGCAGTTCTGACTAGTGAATGTTCATTCATAAATACGATCCATGGTCGAAACCTCTCGACTGAACAATTCATTAGATTAAAAAATCCAATAAAATTTGTCTTCACTAATTCACAATAACCAACCATTATAACTACTACTATTACAATTGTTATATTACAACTTGTAATAAAACAGTAAAATATAAATTACAAGTCCAAAATTCAAAAATTATATTGATAAATTTAAAACCCTAATTGATATAAATTTTTCAAGATGATTCCTGAAAGGGGAGATAGGAGTGAAGGGAAGTAACTCACTGCACTTTTATGTGTACTAGAAATGCTAAATGTAATCTCTATGTAATGGTTGATGATAACTCAACAATAGAACAGGACATGTAATAATATGCAGGTGCACAGAAATCAGCAAGACATGAAGACAAGGCAAATACAGTGAATCAAGACATTAGAAGAAGTTTTGAAGTCTACTACAGGTCACTGAAAGAAGTTCATTTATATGTTCATGCCTCAGTGAAGAATAATGTTTAAAGACTTTCAGGGTTTCAGAAGTGTTGAAGATTCAGTATAGCAGTGCTACTAAAAGATTTCAGTGTAACAGCATTGATTGAAGATAGACAGTGTTTGAAGCATAGGAATCTAGAAGAATTGAAGACATGGTAAAGACAGAGGTTAAAGAAGACAGCTACAGTCTTGAAGTTATACTCACTGACAATCAGTGAAGAACAGAGAATGAAGTATTCAAGATTGTAGTAGTAATGAAGACGTTGTCGAAGTACCAGAAAAGATTCTAGTGAAGTTACATTGTTTATTAACAGTTAATGTTCGAACCACTTATTGGGAAGCCACATTACCAATTGAACATGGTAATCTATTCAGAAGCAAGAACCCTATCAAGACTAGTCACTTATGAACCAGACCGTTGCATCAAGTGTCAGGACATTGATAGCAAGTTTATGTCAGTAGTAGAGATCCATGTTCAAGAGCTTGTTGAAGAATATTGAAGAAGCTAGGGAAACTTGCTCATAAAGGTTAATCCACAATTAGTCACTAAAGAAAGTCAACATTCGATGAGTGCATATTTGCCAAGGCAAATGTCGATCCACAGCAGATCGAGATGCGGATCGAGATTGATTATTAAAGGTAAAACATTGCAAGGCAAATGTCGATCCACGGCAGATCGAGATGCGGGTCGAGATTTACAATTGAAGTAAAACATTGCAAGGCAAATCTCTGTCCACGGCAGATCGAGATCGAGATCGAGATTCTCACAGATCGAGATCGAGATTCTCATAGATCGAGATCGAGATTTTCACAGATCGAGATCGAGATTTTCACAGATCGAGATCGAGATCGAGATTGTCAACCAAGATCGAGATCGAGATGGGTCCAGGCCTAGATCGAGATGCGGGTCGATATGTAGCATTTAATGTTCAAGGGACAAGTGGCTTATTGTGAACGGTTGATCCAGAGTGGTTGGGAAAGTACTTTTTATTAACGAGTCCTGATTGGGCCACGTACACAAAAAGGACAAGATCAAGTCTACAAGTCATAGATTACAAAGTAGTATAAATAGAAGTACTTGTGTAACATTTCAACAGAGAGCATAGAACGCAATGTAAAGCAATATTGAGAAAAACACTTGTAATAGAGAGGGAGTATATTCACAGAGCTTAGTATCATTTACTCCTCTCTCTTTACTTCTGTTGTACTATTGTAATGAATGTTGTAGCAAATCCTTCAATGAATATAACGATATATTCTTGAAATTCTGTGTTGATTTATTACATAATATTTATTGCTTCTCATTGCTTCTCATATTCCTTAAATCGTAAAAAGTTGTATTCACCCCCCCCTCTACAACATATTTGGACCTAACAATTGGTATCAGAGCTTAATGTTTGACATACAAAACATAGATCCTTGTGTTTGGTAGAAGATTAGGGAGTTTTCAAGTCCAGATCTACTTTTTAAGATTTTCTTGAAAAGTGTACTTAAATTAATTAAACAATGAAAACTCGTCCTAAAATTATTTAAATACTCCAGGTGTAATTTTTTAGCTTGGGTGTATTTTAGATAATTGTTGTGAATTAAACTGGGTACTTTGGTTTGTGGTGTTCTTCACGTGTTCATCGCTGTTCTTGTAAAGAAGATAAACCCAGCAACTTTTTGATTACCTTTTCTAAAGACATAAAGTGAAAAGGGTGTTATTGGCTTTTGATTGGACAAACTCACTGCACAAAAAGTAATTATCAAAAGACTCTGTACCTAGCACGTGGTTGTTTGGTGAGTTAGGTGAGAAAAGACACAAAAGTCAAAAAGTGTGAAAGTGACAGGCAGCAAATTTCGACCAAGGACAAAAGTTCGACTTGAGAATATCTATTTTGAGAATTTCGACTTGGTGAAATTTCGACATAGGCAAAAGTTTTGTAGATCGAGATCGAGATCGACTTGCGAAAATGGCTTAAAATATGCTAAGGTAAATCTCGATCTGTCGACATCGAGATCGACATCAAGATGTAGATCAAGACTGACATCGAGATCGACATAGATTTTCTACATAGCCTAGTGTCGGGTACTTAGAATTATTTTTGGTGACCAGTTTTGGAACTTTGATTTATTTAGAGATAATTCAATTTTCTTTTAATTACTACTCAAGTAATAAGAAAAGTTTATTATCTCTATTCTAAATCTATATTAAGATGGCACCTTAAAATCAATTCAAGATTCTAGTGTTCGACCGAGATCACAATGAAGTATGGGTTTTGAGAATGAATTTGTTCCGATGATTGTTGTTCCTGAGCATATGGAAGGAGATGTGATTGTACCACATCGGTCTGAGCCTAAAAAGGGAATGGACTTTTCAGTTGCTAATAAGGAGAAAATAGCTTTCGATACGTTCGTTCAACAAACCTAGAAATAGAGGTCGTCATGGAAGGTACAGCTGAGGTCAGAACAAAACACTTTTACTCAAGATGAAGTATAGCACCTACAAGATCAGAAAAGGAGCAAGCAAAAGATGAAGACACTATGTTGGGTTGAAGTATGAATCTCAAACATTAGTGAGGATGCAACAAGGGAGAGCATTTGTTGGTGAAGTTAAATGCAAGGATGATTCTAACAGTGATGCACCAAATGGATATCTGGCATCAATGACCAACACTGAAGATGAATCAATAAGCACTTCACAGGTATACATTCTAACTAGTATACGTTTATCTAATTCAGAACTGCATGTTTATTAAGTTTTGAAATGTATTATATTCATGATAGCATGTTAGCATCTTAGGTCTTAAATGCTCAATTGATTGCTAAGAATAAGATTGCATGCTAGGATTCATGAGTTTAATTAGTACATTTTATACTTGATTTTATATGCAGTAAAATGAATATCTAGAATTAGATAGGGTGTTCTAGACGGTTAAGTGTATTCCCAAACATTTGCTGAAACTTGAATTAAATCTGATATGATTTAATACCTCTGCTAATGTTGTGAAAATTGCTAATAGACAAACAGGTCATAGATCAGATTTTATTTGTTCTTAATAGCAAATGACTTGTTAATTGTTTATGTGCTTATTTTCATATGATTTGCTTCTACTCACATAATTGTACTTAAATGCTATATCAGTTCATGTATTGCTTGTTAGGGATAATTGGATAAAAGATGGTAGAATTATCTAAGTAGTCAGTAAGTCATGTAGATTCGAAGCTATATCTAAAATTGACTTAGGTAATTAGAGATAATATAATGTTAAAGTGAACAACAAAGGTGAATTAGAAGAATTAGGAATCTGAGTGATTGATTCTTCTATGACTACATATATGTACGACATGATTCTTATAGACTGCTAGTCCACCTTAAGTTAGGTTGGGATCACTGAGCTCATAGCCAAGACTACTTGTTGAGGCTGATATAGATGAGGAGTGATCAGTCAGATAAGAATGAGCATGTTGAACTTGAATGCTTTGTTGTTAACTATGTTTAGAAATATCTCTAACCCTTGGACTCAATCAAATTGAGGACCACGTGTCTTAATCATTTGTGAATGCAGAGTATCTTTCAACATGTACAAGTTATATATCTCTGACATTTTCATGTTCGAGGCCTGTAACTACTTTTGCTTTGGTATTCAAATGGTTAAGCAAAATTACCTATTTTTCTTGAATGATCTGAAGCACATATTAAGGAAGACCTAGGGAATTCTTTGCGAAGGGTTTCCTAATATCAGTTCGAGGATGAACAGTATTGATCGGGGTCAAGAGAAATAGAAGCTCACTCTACTGGAAGTGAGGTTGTTGCTGACACGAAATGTAATGCTTATGATGAAGTCAACTATTCGTTGAAGTTTATCAGAATGGAGTTAGCTGCAACAACAAGTGATGCTCTCACACTTGGTTTATCAACTAATACTTGGCTTATCAAGATAACGGATTCGACGGTAAAGATGAAGTTGGTGAGAAAGGACTACTTCTAACGAAATTCTTTTAAGAAGGACATTAGTGAAGTATGTCAGTTGAAGGGAAGTCAAGTCAAAGGCTACCCTGTTTAGTTTTGGTGTTTGTTCATGCATTCAATAGATGAAGCATCTCAGTGATTAATCACATTCAAAGGATTAGGCAGATTGTTGTAAGAACACTTTGAGGGCAGGTAATGGAATTTGTTGACGAACGAAGTTCTATGTTATGTCTGCACTGAAAGGAGTATTCTAGAGTAAAGTTCAGTTTCCGGACTTCATGACCAAATGGAGGAGTTAATAGGGAAATCCAGACCTTGAGTGAAATTACAAGGATAATGGATAGACTTAAGGTTTTCTATTCACTACGGCTGAATCAGTTGACACAGCAAGTCTAATCAGCAAATATAAAGAGAAGACATCAAGTAAGATTAATCATGCCTGAAGTCACATGGTGTGATGGAGGGCTATCTTATTTGGAGTTAAGAGCTTACATAGAGTCTGTGATTGATTTAAGATGATCTAGATGCAGTGAACAACATCATCAAGCTCCCTAGCATTCGTTTGATTTTAGCTCTGAATTTCTAAAGGTTGACATCCTGTTTAAGGTTCAAGATCAGATGACACCAGATGAAGAAAAGCTGCAAGCAGCATCACAGGGGGAGCATCAGTAAGTTGGATCAACTAGTCGTGTTTGATGTTCAAAGGCTAGCAGTGCTCATTGAGTAAGAGTTGAGATTCTTAGGAACACTGAGTGATCCAGATTGAGTGATTGCATATTAGAAAGGAAATTGTCAATTTAAAGATAATGCAAGATGATCTCAATCATATTTGAAGAAGACTACTCTACCCACTGAAAATCTAAGGAAACATTAAGGACACATCTGTCATGACAAAGGGTTTTGGGTAACAACATTTCCTAGAGTCAGTTCTTGATGAATCTGGGTAGTAGAGTAGTGATTGGTCGTGCATGTATAAGAGTCTTTCATTGGTTTTTCTGAGTGAATTCAATGAAGACTGAAGATGCACTAACTAATCAAGATTGAGTAGGGTTCGAATCAAGGAACTAACTCAATTGAACCAGAGGCAGATACACTTAGCACAAGGAATCAATCCACATGAAGACTTGGTATTGATACAGAAGCTGAAGGGTAGTTCGGAGTTTTTGAAGGTTCTACTCTGCTAGTGTCAAGACTACTGGTTTCTAGAGTGCTGAGTTTAGTGAAGCTGCTGCCAAGACCAATATCTACAAGAAAATATTTGGGTGCTGAAGGTAATGCAGTTTCCGTCTGGATGAGCGTGGTATTGTTTCGAGGAACAATAATAACTGGTAGCTGAAAAGTTATTCTTGTCCAAAAGGAGTAAACGTTCGATCTCGAAAGGAGTAAGCGTTCGATCTCTAGGGCAAAGAGGAGTAATTGTTCATTCAACGATCATACACCAGTAAAAGCTCTATTGACTAAGGTATGTCACTCTAGTCTAATATTGATTTATTTAAATGTAATGTTTATAGAGAGTGTTCATGCTATTTAGATGTCTACGATCTCTAGGAACTGATTAATGTTTGGCGTGTGACCACCCGGGACTCAATATTATCATTATGAGATTACCTATGATCACCCGGGACCTAGGGACCTAACAATGTAGCATCTCTTTGTATAGTCAATTTATATCCAGGACCTCGTACTTTGTGCTGTCATGTGTTATTCATGCTATATGTATCAAATGTTTCAGCATAAGTATTTGTATATATTAATTAGTTGTAATTTTATTTACTTCTAATTGTTTAATGCTAATATTAATGGAATCACTTAATATGTAGTTTAAGTGATGTAATTCATGTCTTTTGCAAAATCCATTAATATTAGTTGTCATTCTTTTGATATTAGTGATGCCACTTAGAATTTCTGCACTAAGTGACAAAAAGATTATTTCAAAAACACTGATATTGAAAGTAATTTACTACATCGCGAGGGGTTGTCAAAGATCATAAATTTTAAACATTAATATTTAAAGGTATTTGATCTCTGATGCAACTAGTACCTCGAGCTTACATACATTCTGATTGTCATGAGTATTTTCAATATGCTTATGTGATAATTGTTGAGATGTAGTGTAAGAAGTTAAATGCTGTCATTCGGTCAATGTATGTTCAGTGTTTAGTGGATGCTTATTTTTATGCTTTAGAATTACCATGATCTATATTGCAATATGTGTTTGTTTCAAGCGACAAATGGTAATTGTCTAGCATAATGTAAGTATCTTATGTGCTTGATTTTTTTTTGTAGTAAGATGCATTTTATTACAAAATGATTGAATGATGTTAGTACTTTTGAATGTCTTGTCATTCATATCTTTGATAATTCATTAGTATTAACATATGTTTTTCATTCTTTAGAACTTGAATGCATAAAGAAATTTCTTGTCTATTTCTTGTGAAAAATGTTTTATCTAAACATGCATTAATTTGCCAGAGAATGAAAAGCCACTAAAAGTTTTCTTTGAAAGAGAACATTTCTTGAGGATTATCTTTCTATTTCAAAATCATATATCCTCTCTCTCTCTAAATGTTTTGTAATGAAAACTGTTTTCTCTCCACGATTTGTTTAAATAAAGTTACTTGATAACTTGTAACTTAAGGTTGCATGGTATCAGGCTATTTTATTTGAGTAAATTGTTTTAATCTTGAGGTATCAACTATTGGTAAAATATTTTTCAAAACTCTTGTTAATGTCTGTTTCACATTGACCTGTAGTATTAAAACAATGGTTGTTTGCTTTGGGATTAGTGCCTTGGACTGTATGACTAAAGCATTCATTCGATTTTTTTTAAGATTTATATTTTAAGTCGGAGATAATATCCGATAAGGATGAATTGCAAAACAATTTCTGAAAACATACAGTGAACAAGATGAAATAGATTTGAGTTATTAATCAAAATGTTTTTGTTAAAAGAGTTGAATTTCAATTGGATATTTGTCTAAGAGAAATTCAAAAGAACACTTTTGTTAATCTGTGAAACTTTTTTTTCAAAATTGTGAGTTTATGAAATTTGGCTTAATATTCTTTTACCTATTCTTTATTAATTCCCACATTTTAGCTCTGGTGCATTGTTTCTTGAGGACACATTGCTCCGATGCTATATTTCTGAGAAGGAATAGAGAATAAGTTTAATTATACTGTACCAAATTTTATATAGCTCTGATCAACTCTATCTATTTAGCCGTAATGGCTTGGCCTAAATGGCTATAGGGGAAGGTCAAGAAGTTGAATAATCCATCAATTTCTAACCAAGGCCTTAGTACCAAACACTATCATTCTAATTCAAACTTTCAACCCTTGGTGATATAAGGAACTTATGTAGATTAGCGGTTGTTAAGGGAGAAACTGCACTTGATGCAGCAAATAAGGATGAAGTCGGAAGTGCACCCACAGCTCTACCTCCAGCGAAGTAAAGAAGTATATAAATTGAGGTATCTGTAGCTCATCTGTATTCTCTCAAAAGGATGCAGAGCTGAAAAGGCAATAAAACTGTCTCTGGAATCATTCTCTCAACAGGGTGAGTCCATTGAAATTCGCTCGTCAGCCAGAGCATCTTGTAATGAGTCAAGCACACCACTAGCGTTCACGCTGATGGTAAGCCTAAACAGATAAATTCTATGAACACATTGCAAGAAGTGCACATTGTGAGGTATAGGTAAAACCCCTAAACTTCTTTGTTTACCATTCATGGTGAATGAAGTTGTTGAGCCACCTTCACAGGTATTTGAGGGAAACTTGGATTTCTTGCCATATATTAGAATCCTTGTCAACCTTCCTAGGAGGAACAATCCTAGTTCCCTAACGGGATTTCACATCCGCAGAGCAATCTGTTGATGTTGAGAGGCAATCACTAACAGTTTTCCATGACTGAAAATAGTGAGTTAATTCATCTTTACAGGTGATTGAGAGAGACGTTTGTACACGTCTACTCTCCCAGGAATTCAAAATCTGGAATACATGGATCGCTCAAAACTTAAAAGCATATCACCGTCAAAGATCCAGTGCATGGATTTGCATATGGGGAGTCGGTTGATGCTTAGATAGCTGCTAAACGCATACCACATTCAACGATCCAGTGCATGGATTTGCATATGGGGAGATTGTTGATGCTGAAAGTAGCTGAGCAACAACTTGTAGACTATGATTCAGTTGGTTTACCAATTTGATGAGTCTTTTGAGGATCAGGGTGTTGGGATTTCAGTCACTCCTGGAATGGAGGAGATTCCAATTTCAGAAGGGTTATTCCCCGACGACGAGCCACGTGTGCATGGATTTGCTCATGGTGAGTTGGGTGACGGCCTAACTGAAACCCTGTCTGAGATTCCATCTCAGAACCTAGATCTTTAGTGATCGACAACATGCTACAGTCAACGATCCATAATATCTTGGTGAGACTAGCATGGATTTACTTGCAGGTACAAATTGCTATAAATGGAATGAGTGCAAGTAAGGGAGTGATACACTTGAGTGAAGTGAGGGAGTGATACACTTGAGTGAAAGAAATAGGAAGAGAAATGAGTGGAACACTTACGCTTGAAAGTGTAAACACCAACAGAACGTAGTAGAAGTGAGGAAACCATAGACCAAACACTAACCTTGCTACTATGCTTGAATCCTGTTACTGAATTTTCCAGCTCTGGAATGTGGAAGAGATTCTTTTCTGGAAGACAAGCTGAAGAAGAGTCTAGCTGAAGCCTAGTGGGAATGTCCAAACTATTACCTTTGGGTATATTAATTTATGATTGTTCTCAATCTCAAAGGGGGAGACATTAATTTTTAGGCCTAAGGAGGATTTTATATTCAATTGGAGGAGAGTTTCTTTTTCGATTGGATGTAGATGATACTTTTATTGTTTTAAAGGATATTCTCAACTAAGGGGGAGAATTTGGTGATACAAGAAACGAGATCTCTTGGTGATACAAGAAATGAGATCTGTCAATCCTATCTTGTGGAGGTTACTTAGAGGATATCTAAAGACACAAGGGTGGATTGGAGCTTGCATGAACTAAGGGGGAGAATTAGATAAAATTGAAACCTTAGTGATGCAATGGAGAAATTACTAAGAGGGAGTTTCTTAGTAATTGGTTGGAGCCTAATCCTTAAAGGTGTTGTAGATTTAACTGATTTTTCATCTGAAGTGGAGAAATTACTTTCTGTCAATTGGGAAGAAGTTACTTGTCGTACTAAGGGGGAGAAGTTATGGAGAATCTTAACATCTTGGTTTGCAGTGCTATATCTTATTCTGAAAAGATATCTAAGGAATTTTGCTCTATTTGTTTGAAGATCTGTCCTTGGAACATTCTTAGGAGAGGTTCGGCAGAAGAATTCTTTCTAGCACGATCAATGAATGAAAATGAAGATTTCTTTGAAGAGTATCAACTCAGGGGGAGTTTTTGCTAAGTAGAAGTTTTCTGGGTAAAGAAGAATGTGAAGGAGATTTTCAAGGGGCATCTGAGAAGTGTCCAAGTGTGTTCTATTTCTTGTTTCAGTGATAGATGAAGTCAGTGGAATAGTGCAGAGAAGAAAGTAAATTATGTTTCCTGGAAATAGAACATCCTGAAGAAAAAGAGGAAGTGACTTTCATTCTAAGAGAGAACAACCTTAAGGGGAGAATGAGTTGACCTCTTATGGGGAACATAGAGAGCTGTATGTTCTAGTTCGAATTGCAAGATGAACAAGAATGATTGTTCAGAAGTCTTTACTAATGATTTGTTTCTTTCTTGAAAGAACCCCATCTTTGAAGAACATTGAAGTGGAGGAAGCTAAAGGAAAATGAAATTCAGAAATTCATCATTCATTTTCAGCAACTCAGGAAATCTGAATTTAATTGATTATATCTTTCCAGAACCGTTTGTATATTATTTTCATGTCCAGTACTTTAATTGTTTCTTGTATGTTAGTTGAGTTATCCTCTAGTAGTTAATTTTATTTAATTGCTTTTGGGGGAGATTGTAAAGGGAAATAGTATTTGATTGCTATTCCATATCAACCAAATAGGGGGAGATTGAAAGGGGAGATAGGAGTGAAGGGAAGTAACTCACTGCACTTTTATGTGTACTAGAAATGCTAAATGTAATCTCTATGTAATGGTTGATGATAACTCAACAATAGAATAGGACATGTAATAATATGCAGGTGCACAGAAATCAGCAAGACATGAAGACAAGGCAAATACAGTGAATCAAGACATTAGAAGAAGTTTTGAAGTCTACTACAGGTCACTGAAAGAAGTTCATTTATATGTTCATGCCTCAGTGAAGAATAATGTTTAAAGACTTTCAGGATTTCAGAAGTGTTGAAGATTCAGTATAGCAGTGCCACTAAAAGATTTCAGTGTAACAGCATTGATTGAAGATAGACAGTGTTTGAAGCATAGGAATCTAGAAGAATTGAAGACATGGTAAAGACAGAGGTTAAAGAAGACAACTACAGTCTTGAAGTTATACTCACTGACAATCAGTGAAGAACAGAGAATGAAGTATTCAAGATTGTAGTAGTAATGAAGACGTTGTCGAAGTACCAGAAAAGATTCTAGTGAAGTTACATTGTTTATTAACAGTTAATGTTCGAACCACTTATTGGGAAGCCACATTACCAATTGAACATGGTAATCTATTCAGAAGCAAGAACCCTATCAAGACTAGTCACTTATGAACCAGACCGTTGCATCAAGTGTCAGGACATTGATAGCAAGTTTATGTCAGTAGTAGAGATCCATGTTCAAGAGCTTGTTGAAGAATATTGAAGAAGCTAGGGAAACTTGCTCATAAAGGTTAATCCATAATTAGTCACTAAAGAAAGTCAACATTCGATGAGTGCATATTTGCCAAGGCAAATGTCGATCCACAGCAGATCGAGATGCGGATCGAGATTGATTATTAAAGGTAAAACATTGCAAGGCAAATGTCGATCCACGGCAGATCGAGATGCGGGTCGAGATTTACAATTGAAGTAAAACATTGCAAGGCAAATCTCTGTCCACGGCAGATCGAGATCGAGATCGAGATTCTCACAGATCGAGATCGAGATTCTCATAGATCGAGATCGAGATTTTCACAGATCGAGATCGAGATTTTCACAGATCGAGATCGAGATCGAGATTGTCAACCAAGATCGAGATCGAGATGGGTCCAGGCCTAGATCGAGATGCGGGTCGATATGTAGCATTTAATGTTCAAGGGACAAGTGGCTTATTGTGAACGGTTGATCCAGAGTGGTTGGGAAAGTACTTTTTGTTAACGAGTCCTGATTGGGCCACGTACACAAAAAGGACAAGATCAAGTCTACAAGTCATAGATTACAAAGTAGTATAAATAGAAGTACTTGTGTAACATTTCAACAGAGAGCATAGAACGCAATGTAAAGCAATATTGAGAAAAACACTTGTAATAGAGAGGGAGTATATTCACAGAGCTTAGTATCATTTACTCCTCTCTCTTTACTTCTGTTGTACCATTGTAATGAATGTTGTAGCAAATCCTTCAATGAATATAACGATATATTCTTGAAATTCTGTGTTGATTTATTACATAATATTTATTGCTTCTCATTGCTTCTCATATTCCTTAAATCGTAAAAAGTTGTATTCACCCCCCCTCTACAACATATTTGGACCTAACAATTCCAATCAGTTAACAATTACACAGCAGTTATTTAATCAGTAAAAATCACAATTACTTCGATTTGTCTAGGAAGTTGATCAGTCAAAACGAATTTAACAAAAATCGGGCAGAGTTTCCTTTATTTTGATTGATTCTAACAAGTAACAAGCATGCATAAGCTTGTAATTAATCAAGAACAAGCAACTGATAGCAGTTGAATTGATGCAAGTCGATTGGAATTTCAAAGAAACTGCTGATATGACCGTGTGTATGTATGTTTATATTGCTGATTTATTTAAAATCTGAGTATTACTTATATTAATAGGCTTAAAATGAGTTATTGTGAGGAAATAAGACTTGGTATGACTTTTAAAAAGTAAAATCGAAAAATATATATGTAACTAAACCGTCGGTATGACTTATTAAATGTCATACCGAGATTTTCTATCGGTATGACTTATTTAATTTAAATCTCGGTATAACTTTTTATCAAAATAAAAAGTCATGCCGATTTTCTTTATTAAATAAGTCATGCTATAATATAAATAATGAACATAAATTATTATAAATAGTCAGTATGACTTATTTTTACAAGAACTCGGTATGACTTTCTATTTAATTAAAAAGTCATGCTGAATTTCTTTTAAAAAAATATGTAATGCTGAACAATTATAGATTAAAATAGAATAATTACTTATATTATTAATTGTTTCTGAATTTGAAATAAAATAATAAAAAATTTATTCGAATTAGATAAATTAATAATGATACAATAAATATTAATAAACAATATCTATTTAGAATTTTTTTTAAAAGATAAATAACAATAATTTACATACTAATAAATTATTAAAGACATATGATAAATATTTATATTAATAATTTATCTAATTAATTTAGGAATTAAATTAACTTATGCTTGAATTAATTTAATGAGTAAATTAATTAATAAATTAATAACATAATCATTTATATTGATGTACAATAATAATTAGTGAAATATATAATAATTTATGTACTAATGCTTAACATTAAATATAAGTACTTATGCTATTATTGAAATAATTATCTATTAAGAATATTGATTTTATCTTGAGATAATTTTTCAAAAATTCATAAGCCCTAGGACTTTATTAATTCAAGTCTCATAAATTCTTTAAATATTAACATTTAATATTTATGAGCTTAAATTAATTCCTAGAAACCAAAAATTAACCATTATTTAACATCCCTAGTTCACTAACCAACTTAGAGAAAGTGGATTCATCAAGTGGTTTCGTGAAGATGTCGGCTATTTGATCTTCTGTGGGTACAAAATGTAACGCCACAGTTCCATTCATGACATGCTCTCGGATAAAGTGATACCTTATGTCAATGTGCTTGGTTCACAAATGTTGTACAAGATTGTTGGAAATAGCTATAGCACTTGTGTTGTCGCAGAAAATAGGAATTTTGTTCAGCGCAAATCCATAGTCATTTAGTTGATTCCTTATCCATAAGATCTAAGCACAACAGCTACCTGCCGCAATGTATTCTGCTTCGGCTGTCGAGCTAGACACTGATTGTTGTTTCTTGCTATACCAGGAGATCAATCGTCTTCCTAGAAACTAACAGCTTCCAGAAGTACTTTTCATGTCCATCCTGCACCCTGCATAATCTGAGTCTGTATAGCCTATTAGGTCAAAACCTGCATCTTTAGGATACCAAATTCCAAGATTTGGTGTACCCTTCAGATATCTAAAAATTCCTTTAACGGCTATAAGATGAGATTCCCTAGGGTCAAATTGAAACCTTGCACATAAGCATGTTGCAAACATTATATCGGGTCTACTAGAAGTTAGATATAATAATAAGCCTATCATACCTCTGTAGCTTGTGATGTCAACTTTATTACCAGTTTCATCTTTGTCAAGCTTGGTGGTTGTTGGCATTGGGGGTTTTGCCGGTGAAGAATCTTCTAGACTGTATTTTCTAAGAAGATCCCTTACGTACTTTGATTGGCAAATAAAAATCCCATCTTCCTTTTGCTTTACTTGCAGTCCTAGGAAGAATGACAGGTCACCCATCATGATCATTTCATACCTGCTATGCATTAACTTAGCAAATCTTTTGCACAAGTTTTCGTTAGTAGAACCAAATATAATATCGTCAATATAAACTTGGACAAATATCATATCTTTTTCATGAAGTTTGCAAAAGAGAGTTTTATCTATGATGCCTCTAATGAAACCATTTCCAAGTAAAAATACAGAGAGAGTGTCATACCATGTCATTGGTGTTTGCTTGAGTCCATAGAGAGCTATGAATAGAAAATACACAAAATTAGCAAACTCTAGATTTTCAAAGCCAGGGGGCTGTTCAACATATACTTCCTCTTCTAACTCTCCATTCAGAAATGCACTCTTCACATCCATTTGATAGACTTTAAAATTGGAATGTGCTGCGAATGCCAGAAATATCCTGATAGCTTCAAGTCTTGCAACTGGTGCGTAGGACTCGTCATAATCAATTCCCTCTTCCTGGGAGTAACCCTTTGCAACCAGTCTGGCTTTGTTCCTTGTAACAATGCCATCACCGTCTAACTTGTTCCTGTATACCGATTTCGTACCAATAACGGATCTATCTTTAGGCCTGGGTACCAGTGTCCACACTTCTTGTCTTTCGAACTGATTGAGTTCTTCTTGCATGGCAAGAACCCAATCTGGATCAATTAATGCATCTTCAATCTTCTTTGGTTCTTCTTGTGATAGAAAAACTGAAAATAAACATTCATTTGAAGTTGCACTTCTGGTTCTAACTCCAACATCTGGATCACCTATGATCAATTCAAAAGGATGATCTCTGCTCCATATCTTTTCCCTGGGTAGGTTTGATCTTGATGATTCGCCTAGAAATTCATTGTGATGTTGTGTTTTACCAGTTGATCCTTTACCTCCCCCTGAGTTGCTACCATGATGACTTGTTGATCCACCACTGGTATTAGTAGTATTTCCAGTGTTATCATTGTTTTCACCACTATTACCTGGATCATCATCATTTCCTGTTGCAACCTCAGGTTCTTCTTCGTCATCAGAATATGAGTCTGGATAATTGTTAAAGTTTAATGACTCGGAAGAATCTTCAGTTTTGATACTTGGGAGTTTAGTGTCATCAAAAGTAACATTGACACTTTCTTTTACTTGGTGCTGATCAATTATGTACACCCTATATACTCTTCTTAAATATCCGACAAAAATAGCTTCATGTGCTTTGGCCTCGAACTTGCCATGGTGTTCATCTCCATCCTTCAGCACATAGCATTTAGCTCCAAATACATGAAAGTACTTTAGAGTAGGTTTCTTGCCAGCCATTAATTCATAGGGAGTTTTCATATGATCTTTGTTGATCAGAGTTCGATTCTGAGTATAACAAGCTGTATTTACTGCCTCAACCCAGAAGTAGATAGGTAACCTTGATTCACTTAGTATAGTCCTTGCGGCTTCAATCAGGGTTCTATTTTTCCTTTCTACAACTCCATTCTGTTGCGGAGTTCTTGGTGCTGAATATTGCCTTGTTATCCCTTTGTCTGAGCAGAAGTTATTCAGAACTTCATTTCTGAATTCTGTTCCATTATCTAATCTGATTGCCCGGACAGGCTAACTTTGAATCTAACTCAATCAGCTTTATATGATCAATCACCAAACGTGGAGTTTCATCTTTAGATTTTAAGAATAAAACCCACGTATACTTTATGAAGTCATCCACATTCACTAAGGCGTATTTCTTCCTTGACATAGACATAATATTTACTGGACCAAATAAATCCATGTGAAGGAGTTGAAGTGGTTTAGTGACGTTTGAAGTGTATGTGCCTCTGTGACTTGCTTTCTTCGACTTTCCTTTCTGACATGCCTCACACAATCCTTCCTGTGAGAATTCCATCGGAGGCAGTCCTCTCACCAAATCCCTCTTGACTAAAGAGTTCAATGTTTTGAAGTTTAAATGTGAGAGTTTCTTGTGCCATAGCAAGCTTTCTTCTGATGAAGCCTTTGAGTAGAAACAGTTTGCTTCATCTTCAATTCCTGAGTTGAGATCGGCTACGTACAAGTTTTATTTCCTTACTCCACGTAAGGCCAGTTTGTCATCTTTAGAATGATCTATTAAGCATTTCTCCTTGAAAAAGTTTACTATGTACCCTTTATCACAAAATTGACTGACGCTGAGTAGATTGTGCTTTAGTCCTTCCACTAAAGAAACGTTTTCAATGATAACATTCCTAGTATTTAACTTGCCATATCCCATAGTCATTCATTTGTTGTTATCTCCAAAAGTGACGATTGGGCCAGCTCTTTCAACCACGTTTGATAGCAGGGCTCTATCTCCGGTCATATGCCTTGAAAATCCACTGTCCAGAATCCATATAACTCGGTTTACATGTTTAACTCCATGCACATACCAAACGGATTAATTCATCTTTGGAGCACAAAATTGATTGGGCCCGGCATACTTAAAGAATTGACCTTTGTCTGCTTTGACGACAGATCCTTTTCGAATAACAGTATCATCTTCATTGACTGTTCCTACCTTCCTATACACAGTCTTAACAACTTTCTGTTTAGACTTAGGAATATATTCTTCCTTCTTAGCAGATGAAGGAGTTGCAGTCTTGGATTTAGCAAATTTACTATTGATGTATTGTCTAGGTGTCATGTTATCTTTTTTAGCTATCATGCGTTTAAAGTAAGCAGTCATAGCATTAAAAGCACATTACATACAATTCATTATACCAGTAGGTTTATGGAAAGCATCAATAGTAGGCATGTTATTCAATACAGTAGGGGGCTTAACAGATTCTTCTTCAATTTTATCAGCAGATTTGATGTTTTCAGTAGAATGAAATTTATTGTTACTATTTCTACTGTTAACAAACGTGTTAGGTCTGTTCATTTTATTTTTTAAGTCTTTTGCACCTACACCAGGTCTGGGGGAATCAGAATTTCCCACATCTTTCACTGGTGTCTCCGGTGCACACTTCTCTTTCTGGACATTAACTCCTTTTATGTCCTTAACCTGTTTTCCTCTCTTCTTCTCTTCCTCAAGATCTTCCAACTGCATTTCATATGCAATCAGTACAGAGCTCTCAAGGATAGGTTCAGCTATCGGTGTTATGAAGAGAGGTTTTGGTGTGTCTTTAACAACATGTGGGATACCCCTTTCTACAGCACTTTTTCTGAAAGGGGTTATATTGCTTGGCTTTTCTACAGATTTATTGTACTCAAAGCCTATTCCAACTTTACGACTTATTTCTTGTTGGTCAACTAGGTTCTTTACAATATATGAGGAATTCTTATATGCAAGACACTTCTTCTTTTCTTCTTCTATCTGGTTTCTAAGATTAGTTTTTACTACAACATGACAACTGACTTTACTGACTTGAACAACTAAGTCTTCAGTCAACTTGTCATGATTTCTTTTTAACTGTTTAAGAACTTCAGTCTCATCAACTAACATTTTGACATTGAGTCTGAGTTTCTTAACTTTATCTCTTTCACCATCTAGTTCTTTTCCTAGAAGAGCAAACATTTTAGGGCATAAAGGATTTACCTCTATTCCTCCTTGACGGGTGGGAGATAGTGATTCTTCGGATGAAGCCATAAGAGCAACATTTCCCAGCTCTTCCTCATCATCATTATCTGAGTCAGCCCAACTTCTGCCCTCTGCCAGATAGGACTTTCCCTGATTCTTTTTCACGAGCGCATCATACTTCTCTTTGAGCTCTTCATAAGACTTTCTCTTTTTCCCTTGCTTAGGCTTCTTGCACTCAGTGTGAAGTGGCCTGTCTCATTACAGTTGAAGCAACGAAACTTGCTTCTATCAACTAAGTCGGTCTTGTAGCCGCTTTTTGATACTGCTGTCGAAGAACCTCCTTTTTGGAATCTTCTAAAATTAGGCTTAACTCTGAATGATGAGTTTCTTCGGAATCTCATGTTTCCAAACTTCCTGGCAACCATAGCTAGAGATTCATCTTCCAGCTGATCTAGTTCTTCCAGGGGTAGAACTCACCATCTTCTTGTTTGTCAGAAGTATGTCCAAATTATGGAAACACATACTCTGTTGAATTGTTAGAAGGTGCAACAGCCTTCGCTTCTACTTTCTCTAGTACTTCTACCATTAATGCCTTGGAGGAACTCAGTACCTTACCTCTCCCGTACATCTCTCTGGTTTGGATCTGTTCCAGCTCATAAGTCTTTAAAACTCCATAGAGTCTTTCTAGGGTTACCTCCTTCATGTCCCTACATTTCCGGATAGCTACAATCCTATGTTCCAGATGCTCGGGTAAGGTTAGCAAAAAATTCTTGTTCACCTCCTGGTTCTGATAAAACTTTCCATTCATATTGAGCTCGTTTATCAGTTTGTTTAGTCTCTGAAACACCTCAGAGATACCCTCTTTAGGGTTGGATCTAAACTGCTCATATTGGGAGGTTAGGATCTTCAGTCTATTATCATTTACTTCTTCAGTTCCCTCATTGATAATTTCAATTGTTTCCCAGATCTATTTTACATTTTTGCATTTGACTACTTGATTGTACATTACGTAGTCCAGGGATTCAATTAATATAAGCTTCAGGTTATTATCAAGGGACACAGCTTCTACTTCCTCATCTGTATAGTCTGCCGGACTTTTCAAAAACTGTTTGTGGGGGATTACGACCCCATCTACCTGATGTTCGAGTCTGACTAATGAGGCTGTGCATAAGCTATATAGACAACATGTCATTTGGCACATGCTCTCACCAGTCAGTTAAGCTAAAACAAAAATAGACAAGAAACACTTTACATTTGACTACTATCTATTTCTAGCTAAAACCTTATGTTGACAATCTGTTACTTTTAGCTTTTTCTCTTCTATCTTTTGTCTTGTTTATCTTCCAAGCTTCATTGTAGACTTGTCTCTATCTTCACAGGTTTAACTGTTCCTATAATGACAGAGCTGCACATTATTTTGTCTTGATCTTCTGCAATTTTCCTTGAAACTAGCTCTTTGAAACAGTCGAGAACTCTGTTGATTTTGCTTTGAGAAGTTATAGTGATTGACATCTCGATTAGGTACATGCTAAGACTTCTGGATTAGTCCTTGAATGGCTTACTTCTCGAATGACAACACTTCTCGATTGCATACTTTATTTGATGACTTCTCGATTAGTCTAGACTTCTTGAATGGATACTTAAAACTGAGACTTCTCGATTGGTTCAACCCTATCACTTCTCGACTGCTCCTTTGGCTAACTTCTCGATTTTTTTTCTGGACTTCTCGAATGTATAACATTTTCACACTACTCGATTGGATTCAACTCATTGACTTCTCGATTGGTTACTTCTTGATCGAATACTGAGCCAATCTATACATATTTCTGACTTCTCGAATATACTGACCTCTCGAACATCTATTTTTCTTAGTCAAATTCGCATATTGCATTCCTTATTCTTCAACAAGTCTTATTTGTCTAGTTGCATGATTCATCTTGAATCTTCTAACAGACTTTATTCTTTGACTTTAATTACAACTTGAAATTATAATTTGATCATATTTCTAACTATAATAATATATTGAAGTATCTAAGTCACTAACCTAACATAAAAGTTCTAAATATGTTACAGCAAGACAAATAATTACATAGAGTAGACTTGATTTGGTCCAACAAAATTTTCTTCTCTGATACACTTTCCCGCATTTTATTATGGGATATTTATCTTAAAAGAAAATTTTAAATCATGCTCTTAATGATGAATCTTTAGTTCCGACAAAACTCTTTTGCTAAAAAGTGCTTTAATGCAATCTATTACCATTTCTGTTCAGCAATGTTAATATGATTATCTT
Organism: Oenanthe sinensis; assembly: GCA_028671895.1. Lineage (NCBI taxonomy): Eukaryota > Viridiplantae > Streptophyta > Magnoliopsida > Apiales > Apiaceae > Oenanthe > Oenanthe sinensis. Next base: position 22,167,821 of record CM053807.1, read on the forward strand.
TTTATCTTGTTGACTATATCCGTTTAGCCCCCAGTGGCTTTAGAAGCTACCCAAGATGTTGAAAACCCATCAATCTCTTACCCAGACCATAGTACCAAACACTAATCCATCCACTTCCATATATTAACCCTTGGAGATATAAGGATACTTTGTAAGTTAGAGGTTGATAAGGGAGAAACTGCATTTGATGCAGCAAATAAGGATGAAGTCGGAAGTGCCCCACAGTTCTACCTCTAGAAAAAAGTAGTATATAAACTGGGATAACTGTAAGCTCATCTGCATCTTCTCAAAAAGATGCAGAGCTGAAAAGGCAATAAAACTGTCTCTGGAATCATTTTCTTAACAGGGTGAGTCCATTGAAATTCGCTCATCAGCCAAAGCACCTTGTAATGAGCCAAACACACTGTAATGAGTCAAGCACACCACTGGCACTCTCGCTGATGGTAAGCCTAAATAGATAAATTCTAGGAACACATTGCAAGGCGTGCACAGTGGGAGGTATAGGCATTCAGAGGAGATACGGACTCTAATTTGCCATACATTACATTGTCCAAGGTGTCTACCTCAAACAGAAGTTAATCTTCTGCATCTCCAAAGGGAGATCTCTTGTTCAGATTTATTTGGGCATGAGAGGCAACTATCTAACAAGAATTCTTTGGATGAGTCAAGTAGGGTATTTCATACAAAATTCCTGTCATCGGGTTACGGGGGAAATGTAGGCTCTAAATTGCCATTCATTACATTGCCTACTACGTCTCCCCTCTTGGAAGGAACATTTCCAGATCCTGAAAAGGAATGTCCACCTCCCATTTACGGAGAAGGTGTGAGGAAACCCCTTGATAGAACAAGGCAGGATTCCCTAAAAGATTTAATATCTTGGGATAACCCTCTCAAATAGGTGAGGCTCCACTAGACAGTGATTTAGCAAAAGTTAATGATTCTGGTGATGAGATATTGCTTATGCATGATAGATCAAAAACACCTCTACGAGGCAATTCACTACTTATTGATGATTTAGTTCATTCGGATGAATCAAGTCATGAGAATATAAATGAATTGATGGATTTCACTTGCAGGTACAAAAGGCTCTATTTGGAATGCAGAGTGGAAGTGAGGGAGAGAAACACTTGAGTAAAAGTAAGGGAGAGACACACTTGAGTGAGAGATAGGGAGAGAAAGAGTATAACACTTCAAAGTGCTCGATACTTAAGTGTAAACACCAATAGAATGTAGTAGAAGTGAGGAAACCATAGACCAAACACTTACCCTTTCTACTTGCTACTTCTGAAAGAAAAGCTACTATGTTTTCCCAATCAATGATAGACAAGAACCTTCTTTGGAAGACAAGACATGAGAAATTTATGGTCCAGTAGAGGATTCCTCAACTAAGGGGGAGAATTTAGTAGACAAAAAAAGGAGAAAATCTTATCTTCGTAAACTAAGGGGATAATGGGAGAAGTTATTATCCTTAGGGGGAGAATTTAAACAAGAAAAAGAAATTTCTTCTGATTCTTATGGAAAACAAAAGAATATGGGAGAATCAAGAAACTGTATGTTATACTTGAAAGGAGTTGTCAGTGGAGGATTCTCCATCCAAGTGCGATATATAGAAAAGAAATGACACTTCAATTGTTCATCTAAAAGGAGAAGAAGAATCACATTCTCAGGGGGAGAACATTACTTGAGTTATGTTATGTTCTACTGAAGACGTTCCCAGGAATTTTGATTCTTATGAAGCTCTATTCATGATTAATTCTTTAAGTTCAAACTATGAAGGATTTTGAAGCAGAGAGAGCTCAAATAGATAGAAATGAAGATGATACTACATGAATATCAGTTCAGTGCTAGAGGAACAAACATCTTTCATTTCAGTTACACAAGAATTATGGAAATGCAGAATCTTATCCAGAAAAACCAATAGCATTATTTTTAAGTCCCGGACCATTACTTTTTCTAGTTGTTAGTTTAGTTATCCTCTCTATGAGATTTGTTTGCTAAGTTTAACAATCAAATAGGGGAGATTATTGGTGAGATTGTGAAGCTGTATGAATAGAAGTTGTGATAACTCAACACTAGAATAGGACAAATAAATAATACTACGTTTACACAGAAATCAGGAAGAAATGAAGACAAGGCAAATACAGTGAAGCAAGACATTAGAAGAAGATTTGAAGTCTACTACAGGTCACTGAAAGAAGTTTATTAATATGTTCAAGCATCAGTGAATAATAATGTGTAAAGACTTTCAGGGTTTCAGAAGTGTTGAATATTCAGTATAAAAGTGCCACAAGAAAATTTCAGTGTATTAGCATTGATTGAAGATAGGCAGTGTTCGAAGCATAAAAATCTAGAAGAATTGAAAACAGGGTAAAGATAAAGGTTAAAAAAGATAGTTATAGTCTTGAAGTTATACTCACTGAAAGAAGTTCATTTATATGTTCAAGCATCAATGAAGAACAGAGAATGAAGTATTCAAGATTGTAGTAATAATGGAGACGTTGTCGAAGTACCCAAAAAGATTTCAGTGAAAGTACAGTGCTTATTGACAGTCAGTGTTTGAAGCAATGCAACAGTCAAAGTTTAATCAACTGAAAAAGAATAAAAGTCAAGAGAATTTGATTCAGTATTAGTCATTTGTGAACCAGATCGGTGCACTAAGCGTCAGCACAACAAGAAAAGAATTACCTTGATTCATCATAAGAAATCAGTTGAGCAAGCCAGATAGTGAATATAAGATGGTATATACTTCAAGCATTTCAAGAAATTGTTTAAGAAAAGTGTTACTACATTTGGTGGCTCTTATACACTGCAAGCGGTGTTGGAGGCGCAACAAAGTACCTTAGGCACAACAAAATAGTTACTTGGCGCAAGGAAACTTATGTCTAAGTACTTTGGTGGCTCCTATACAAGGCTCATAGAGTATGAGGTGCAATAAAAAACCTCCTAGGCGTAACATAAATCAACTTGGCACAAGAAACACTTAAATAAATGTTTCAAGTGTTTGGTGGCACCTATACAAGGCAAGAGGAGTACAGACGCAACAAAATGAGTAATTGGCGCAAGGAAATCACTCTAGGCATAACAAAAGAAGTTAGGCGTAAGGAAACACATCTAGCAAATATGCTAAGTATTTAGTGGCGCTTCTACAAGGCAACTAGAGTAGAGGCACAACAAAACTTCTACCTTGGCGCAACAAAAGTCATATAGGCGCAACATAAGTTTTTGTGGCGCCTATACACCATATGCACTCTACAAGGCGCAATAAAGGACTTATCATTGTGAAGCAATTCAATTCTAATTGATTTGAAAGTCTACATTACATAAAAAAATGACTAACTCATTTTGATTCGTTGAAATATACAACCATACAGAGAGATACAGAAAGATCTAGAAGCCGGAGAAGAGAGAACCCCCAGAAAAATCAATACCTCTTCATCGTAGATGTATTAGTGGTCAGACCCTTAATGATATATATTCAGGGACACTATATATCACTCTATGTGGACTTAGTTTTCTTTGTACTTATTCATATACACACCTTGTAAAGAAACTGATTTGTATCTCATTGTTGTAGCAAAGAACTAATTTGTTCTTTGAAAACCGGTTCATTAAAACCGGGTGTAGCACCCCTCTGGGTTTATATACAAAAGATATATTCCACGAAACTTGTCTCGTTTATTTACTTGCTAATTTTCTAGATCTTAAATGATTATTCATAAAAATAGAAAATTAGTAGGCCAGCATCCTAAACACTATTCACCTCATGAACTCGAACCCATGCTCACTAACCGAACTCTAAATTATTTATCTGAAAAAGATTCGAAAGAATTTTTTAATTTTGAGAGTATCGTATTTAACCCCCCTTCTATGATACTTCAGGACCTAACAATTGTGTCATCTTCTTCATAATTTAATCTCTATTTTCTTGATCGATGAGTAGACTATTTTAAACAAATCAATATTTGAGCACGACCATGCATTTCATAGTCTCACTCAAATAAGATGCCAATAAAATCGCTCCTAATATAGGAGGGTTAAATCTCATATTGATCATTCATATTTCTCATACGATTCATAACATAACCAATGTCCACTTTATCGTCACCTGGTCAAAGGTGACTTTAGACGAAATCAAAGTATATAAATCTACGTGTAGAAATATAATGATTTCAGGTCAGAGGACCATTACACCATTGTCACCATGAGAATTACTTATGACATAATTATAATCTTCTATGTAGAATTCTCTCGATGGGTCTATCCAGTACACTGTACTACATGTACCTATGCATTGGCTTTAGTATCCCTATACTTATTACCAATGAGACGTGGTTATCTATCAATCAACATACTAGTCTCGATGCATTGTTATTATCCTAATTAATAATAATATTCGACTAGGGATCTTTCAAAATATGATACATATAAATTATATTATCTCATGTTTAAATCACATACTTGAAACTATACAATTTGTATCAAAATTATAAGCACATTTATTACGCTAACATTTATATTGCAGTATTAAAAGACATAATAAATAATATAAAATAATTAAATAAAACATAACATCATAAAATAATGTTTCTAAACTATAACGTATTGCCTCTAGGGAATCTACACTAACAGATACATTGTTTCTCCCTAAGAGCCAGTCTTTTATTGACCGAGGAATGAGCAGGGGTGCATTTTCATGGTGTAAAGGTCCCTCACTTTTCCAATGAACGAGAATGACCTAAGAACTATCAGAAATGGGATAAATTATCCCATTATCGAGGCATTTAAGGATTTCTTTCTTAACAACTTCCATCATGGTAGGGTTCAATCTCCTTTGAGGTTCCCTAACAGGCTTAGCTTCATCAACTAAGTGAATGCTATGTTGGACAATAGCTGGACTAATTCCTTTTATATCTGAGATACTCCACCCTATCGCTTCCTTATGTTCTCTAAGCACACTTAAAAGCTCTTTCTCTTGTGACTCGATCAAATTATAGACAATTATAACCAGAAAAGAATTGTTAGGTCCTAGAAAGGCATATTTAAGAGTGTTAGGAAGAGGTTTGATTTCTAATTTCGGTGGGTTTGACTCAACGAGTTCACTAGCTTCGAAAAGAGGGCTTGACGTGATCTCCTAATTAGTTATGGAAATGGTGGACTCTAACATTTGGTTGACCTCATTTGTGTAATTGGAAATATCCCAATCCTGACCAAAGTGTTTTAAACAAAAGTTAAAAGCATCACTAGGAGTCATGAGATCTTGATCAATTATTTCATCAATTAAATTGATTCCCATCAGTTGATAAAATCATCAGATTGTTTTCCAACATGAAAAATATTTAAGTATATGGTCATATTCCCAAATCTTAGTTTCATTAATCCATTCCTGCAATTAATCAAGGCATTAGAAGTGGCTAGAAAAGGTTTTCCTAAAATGATAGGAATTTGGTTCTTAGGGTTCTTGACCGGTTCAGTTTCTAAGACCACGAAATCAATAGGAAAGACAAAGTCACCTACTTTAATTAACACATCTTCAACAACTCCCTTAGGAATTTTGACAGAACGATCCGCTAATTGAATTTCTCCTAAACCTAGGGCTTGATAGACAGAAAATGGAAGAAGGTTCACCTTAGCTCCTAAGTCAAGCAAAGCTTTATCGATGAAGGTATCGCCTAAGACGCACGAAATAGTAGGACAACCGAGGTCCTTATATTTTAAAGGAATTTGATTTGAAAGGATCGAACTAACATGTGATGTCAAAAAGGCTTTCTTCGGGACATGATTGGTGCGCTTATGAGTATACAACTCCTTTAGACACTTAGCATAAGAAGGAATTTGTTGGATGGCATCTAAGAGATGAATGTTTATCTTGACTTGCTTAAAGACTTCCAAAATCTTGTCAATTTGGTCCGTTTGCTTAGATGAAATGAGTCTTTGGGGATAAGGGGCTTTGGGTTTATAGACTCTTTCACTCGGTTCTTCAGAAGAAGGTTTATTGATCAGTTCACTTGTGGATCCTTGAGTTTTCGAATTCTCGGATTTTTCTCCACTTGGACCCAGAAAAGGATGACTTTAACCATTTTGTCAAGGATATTGAGATTGACAGGAGTACAGAAACTTTGGATTGATGGACTCAAAACAAAAGGGTCTTCAAAGACTTGGTAAGAATCAATCTTCACAGTAATGTGGAATTGATTTATCCACCTTTTGTTCATGTATTTATATCTACCTTAACTTCTTCCAATACCCAATCTTCTTTGCCTTCTGTGGCTATAGAGGGTGTTAGTAATGACCCCAACCCTCCTACCCAAGCCACACATCCAGTTTCTAAATCCAAATCTAAAAAGCCAACCTCAACAGGTTCTCAAAAACTTGTTGTTGTATAATCCAAGAAAAGAAAAACACCTATTGTGGTAGATAGACTAGATGGATGTAGGTGGTGAGGGAACTAGGGAACATCAAAGAACCTAGAAGGATAAGGAGAGTGAGGGTGTGCAACCTCATCCAAGCCACTCCACAGTCTCCCAAAAGACTGTGGATGTTAATATGGAAAATACCACATCTCTATTGTCATCCTCTCAAAAGGATGACATTATTGAAAATAGCCTACAACCTGGGGCACAAAACTAAATTGGGGACACACCATCCAAATTTACTAGAACCTATGTTAGAAGAGAAAAGAAAGTTACCTTTACACATAGGGAATCACACACTGCAAATCCACAGAAAACTGTGGTGGAGCCTTCTCAAAGTCAGATTGATGCATCTCATATAAATGATGAGATGCAGCCCCATTCTCTCTCAATTCCAATCCCTTCTATTTTTCCTTCCCATTCTCACCAAATTTTTTCAGAAAATGTTCTGATAGATAATCAAACATTTTCAGATTCTTCTTCTTTATTCTTCAAGGAGAAGCCAACACTCTCTCCCGAATTTTCTTCCCAGGAAATTCAGGATTCCATATCTCATACCATTTCAAATATCACTTCTCAGATCAATGCCTCAACTGTTTCAACTCCATCAATTAATGTTCCTTCTTCAATTGATGTTCATCCATTGACTGATAAGCCATCGATCGATACCTAAGATCAATCGATGGGTATGCATCAATCGATGGATATCCCAAACTCTTCAACTGATAATATCTACACATCAATTGATGCTCAATCAATTGATGTTGCTCCAACACTTTTAGGAATAAGTGAGTTGAATGAGAGGCAGGATTGCAGCCTGGAGTGAGTGAGGACATTCCTATTTCTTCCAGGAATGTGAGTGAAATAAATATGATTAGATCTATTAAACTTATTTCCCAATTTGACAAATATTTCATTGAGTATCAGGCTTCCTAAATTATGATATCTATCATATAAAATGTTATACCCTACTTGTTGCATACTTATTGTTATTGCATCAAAATTACTAACCTTACTAGAAAAACACTTTATTATTACATCAAAGAAATAAGATCATTCTTTTCTAAGATTCTTTCTAACAATACTACCTAGACTAGCATCAGGAGCAGTGTAATTGATTTCTCTAAGCGTGCTTCTAATCTCTATGTCAGTGGGTGCATTTTCTGTATTATTTGCAGGAATGTTTAAACACTCACCCAAGACTACATGGAATACACAGCTCAGGGAGAGTCATATATCTTCTATAGACCTAGAGCTAGGCAACTTGAAGAAGGAGAAATATTTGAGCCCTATGTGCCACTGGAGATTCCAACAGAGATTGAAATAGAGGAAACTGCAAAAGCTGTAGGAATAGATATTGAGGAGGAGTTTGCAAAAGAACATGCTTTTGATAATGACTGTCTTCTAGTTGGTGTAAATGAAGTTGTTACTCAAGGTATAGATCAGGCTCAAGAATTGATGAATAGAAAATGGAAGAGAGTATAGCACGCAATAGAAAGAAGAAACAGAATTAAGGACATTACAGCTAAAGTTGGTCCTGATTGGGATGAAGCAAGGAATCTGTTGAAGAAAAAAGAGTTGTCTCTTACTCAGAAGAAAGACAGAAAAGTCCTTGATCTCTTCAGAACCATGAGGGAAAGATTTGAAGATGTTCATAAATTCTATGCTATGCTATCAGAAGAGATTACAAGCATGTCAGTAAGTGCGTCCAAGTACGGGTGGAAAATGTTCATAAATTCAACAACACTGGGGTCAAAGATTTTGTGGACAAAGAGTTTTGAAAAGATGAATATTGTGGATTTGTATATTCTGAAGATGAAACTCATCTTTGGTTGGCATAAAACAAATGAGATACTGAGATATATGATTGAGAAGAAGATTATGGAGATCGGTGTCGAAGCATTTGAAAAGCCTCTGGTGGTCAAGTACTACAAAGCAACAACACTTCATAACTTAACCTTGTCAGATGAATGTCTGGATTCAAGCCATGCAATGTTCATGCATTATGTAGAAGGGAGACTCAGAAGCAAGAAGAATATAACAGAAGAAGATTTAAAGGCTGCTGAGTTAATCTATGCATTTAGGCTGAACAGAGCAATTAAAACATTAAGAAGATATCTAATGGAAACAACCAGATATTATCAAGACCCAGTGTATGTAAGAAGAGATGATGGTACAGAAGTACTTGAAACCATAAGAGATTCTGAACCTTGCATTCAGACGGAGCCAAAATACTTCCTTTTCAAGAAGAATGGAGTGTATAAAAAGAAGGAGCTATCAAAACTGAGGAGAAATAATTCTGAAATTATCCGAAAAGTTCTTTCAAGGGTGAAGAGATCCACAGTCAAATTAGATAAAAAGGCTTTGAGGATGATTGAAGATGTCCTGGTGGAGAAATTGGCAGAAGATGTTAGGTCCAAAATCATCATAGAAGGGGGGTTGAATATGATGTGGTTGATTTTTCGTTATATTGCGGATTAAGTGTTTGTGTTCTAGAGATATTAAAATGGAAGTAAATGAAACACAAAGACTCGGGGAAATAACAATGTATTATTAAATCCCTGAGGTACTACACTTCTAATCAAATGATTAGCTTCAATGGGTTCAATCAATGTTATAATAGAAGTACAGTTGGGTGATATAAATGTATGGCTTTAATGGAGCTCCCGTCTGTATCTCTTTTGTTGAAGATGAATGAAAATCCCTATTGTCCATATTGATTTTCACCCATATATAATTTGTAAACTTTTGGAAAATCATTTCCACAATTGTTTAAGTCCTTTGTTGCGCCTGTAAGAGTGGTGGTGGTGTGTAGGCGCCACTTAAAGAAGTTTGTTACGCCTCTAGAAGTTATGTTGCGCCTGCACACTAGATGTAGTGTGTAGGCGCCATAAATCTTCATGTTACTTGAGATATGATTTTGATCAAGATTTGTTACGCCTTAATCTTCTTTGTTACGCCTGCACTCTATTTACAGAGTGTAGGCGCCACAAAATCCTTCCCTTAAGCTTTTTATTTCACCTTGTGACTTTTGTTGCGCCTGCACACTGAGTCCCTAGTGCAGGCGCCACAAACTTCTCCCCTTAGAGATTTGATGGCTTGGAATGACTTTGTTGCACCAATATTACTTTGTTGCGCCTACTACATTGCTTCAAGAGTGTAAGAGCCACCAAATGTGATAATACTTGCCTTAACCAATTTCTTGACATGCTTGAAGTATTTACCACTTGGTTTTCACTCTTCTGGCTTGATCAACTGATTTTCTTCTGATTAACCAAGACAATTCTTTTCTAGTTGTGTTGACGCTTAGTGCACTGGTCTGGTTCACAAACGACTAACACTGAATTGAATTCCCTTGATTTCTGTTCTGTTTCAGCTGATTAACTTTGGACTGATCCATTGCTTCTGATCACTGAAATCCTTTGACAACTATACTTGAATCATTGCACTGTCTTTAGTCTGAAATCTATTGAGCACTTATTTGTTGCTGAGGCCTAAACATATTAATGAACTTCTCTCACTGTCGTTCAGTAAACTGTTCATCTTGAGTGTTCTGCAATGATGTATGTATGATTTCTGTTTGCATGTCCTTCTGGATTCCTGTGCTGCATATTAGTATTATTTATCTGTCTTTGTTTCTTCGTTGAGTTATCGTTATCACTATTACATACTACGTTACATTATGCTTTACAATCTCCCCCTATTTGTTTGTTAGAGTTCGACAAGCAAATCTTGTGAGAGGATAACTCAACTGATACTTACAAGAAAAAGTAAAGTGCAGAAAGACAGTGAATAATATTAATTACATTCAGGATTATATTTTACATTTCCAGATTTCTTGTGTACAATAGAAGTTTGTTCCTCTTGCCTGAATAGATAATTCTATGATCTTCTACTTCTTTGTACGGAGTCTTGCTTGTGTTTAGATCTTATTTCAGAGTAATTCTTTCTGAGCTCTTCTTCCTTCTGCTCCAACCTTGCCTTCACTATATCTCTAGCTTCCACTTCAAGAGTATTGACTAGAGGTGGTTCTTCTAACTTTTTCAAAACTTCGGTGAGGAAAGCGGTTGACTTTGTCTTGGAGATTGACTCAAAGGCCAGAGATTGTCTCTTTGAAAACACGAACACTGTTATCCTTTTTGGAAAACCTTTGACTCTGTCAGTGTCATGCATTGACATTGTCAGTGAACTGCAGAGAATAAGTCAGCCACAAAAGATTCCCCTTTCTCACTCCTTGAAGAGCAAACTTCGCATCTTTCCTGTTTTGGATTGCACATCTTTCTTTTTCAAAGGTTACTTTAAAGCCCTTGTTAGTGAACTGACTGATACTTAGAAGGTTGTGTTTTAATCCATCCACAAGAGAGATATTTTCTATGATAACATTTCCAATTTCCAGATTGCCATATCCCGTTGTGAATCGCTTGCTGTTATCTCCAAAGGTCATTATCGGGCCAACTTTCTCAATCACATCTGATAGTAGGGCCCTATCACCAGTCATATGCCTTGAACAGCCGCTGTCGAGAATCCACATGACACGCTAGTTCTTTGATATGCCTTGCAACCACAGATTGATTACTTCTTCTTTGGCACCCAAATTTGATTGGGTCCAAGAGGTTTAGATAAGTAAAGAGATTTAGCTGCATAAATTTTCTGGTCCTTGTCTTTCTCATTGACTGTGCCCTTGCCCTTTGGTTTAGCCTTGACATGAATGTCTTTAGGCTTAGGGACAGGGGCTTCCTTCCTAGACTTAGGAGGACTAGCATTCTTTGCCCTAACATGATTTCTATTCATGTTCACATCTGTATTCATGCAAGTACTAGATGATGAATTCGTTAAGTTTATGTATGCAGACATGATGTTAAAAACACATGGCATGCATCCTAATTTACCACATGGTTAATGAGGGATAGACATGGCAGGCATGACAGGCACATTAGGAGTTTCTTCTTTTACTACTTTTATCTTTTTGTATGCATGCGTAAGATGACCAGTAGAATTACAATTATTACAAACTTTCCTAATTGCTTTGGGAGAAAAGGCATAATCATTTTTCTTGTTAACACCTATCTTGCCATTTCTGTTAGCTTTCTTCTTTTCATCCTTGTTGCCTAAATTACTTTTAATCTGTTCCTTAGGTTCTACAATATTTACAGATTTCTTAGGCAACTTCTCTTTACTTGCTTCCTCTTTCTTTTGATCCTCAGCAAGAATTTCTTCTTTTATTAACATCTGTTCTTCATCTAGGGGTTCGAAGACAAACTTCTTGTATAGGGGCTTAGCAACATTTTTTTAACACATGTGGAATATCTTGTTTCACAAGACTTTCCTTAGTAATTGATTTCACATGTCTCTTTCCTTCCTTTTTATCATAGTCAAATCATATTCCTATTTTCTAACCTATGACTTATTTATCTATTGCCTCCTTAACAAGATTAGCAGATTTCTTATAAGCCTGAAGTTTTAACTCTAACTCAGAAGTTTTATTCCTAAGCGCAATTTCTACTTCCTGGTTGCATTTGACTCTATTCTGTAGATATTCTATCTTCTATTTTTGATCTTCTAGGTTAACACATGTAAGCTCTAGTACTTCATTTCTAGCTTCTAGCATTTTATTATTTAGAACTAGTTTAGAATTTTCTTCTTCAGATGCTAGCATGCTTGTGTGAATGTTAAACATTTCTACACTAAGATCTTCTACAGTTTTCTTATAATAAGAAGTAGACATATCAACTGTGGAAAGAAATGATACCTTGGATGACTGAGGTGATGCCTCTGAAGAGTCTGCCATTAGTGCAACATTTCCATATGTCTCATCTTCATCATTGTCTGAGTCATCCCAACTCTTTCCCTCGGCTATATAAGCTCTACCCTGATGCTTCTTTACCAGTGCATCATATTTTTGCTTAAGTTCGTCATACGACTCCTTTCTTTCTTTTCCATGCTTAGGCTTCCGGAATTCTGTAGCAAAATGCCCGGGTTCATCACAGTTATAGCACTTAAACTTACTGCGGTCTACCATCCCCGTCTTATAACCTCCTTTGCTGTAAGACCCTGAAAACAAACCACCTCGGTTGCTGTTTCTGAAACTAAAACCACTGTAACTTGAGTTACTCTTGAATTTGTACTTAGGGTTCCTCATAAACCTGATGTTCTTGAACTTTCCTGCCATATAGGCCATTGTCTTGTTTTCCAAGTTTTCAAGTTCTTCCATTGAATAGAAGTCATCTTCATCACCTGCTTGAGCATTCTCTGAAATTTCAGCTTCTAGAATCTCTTCTATCTCAACAGCAGGCTTTACTGAGTTGGTCTCTGTTACAGCCAAATCCTTGGCTACAAGTGTTGTAGTCTTTAACAGTGTTGTATTCTTACTGTCCACTGTACCTGACCCATAAATGATTTGTCTCTGCTCTTGCTCCATTTCATGAGTCTTGAGCTTCCCATATAGAATTTCAATGGACATGTCACTTCTCTCTCTAATGGCAGAGATTTTGTGTTCCAGGTGTGCTGGTAGTGTCAACATGAATTTTCTGTTGATCTCCCTACATGAATAAGTCTTCCCATGCAGTGATAAGTCATTCAACAATTTGTTGTATCTCTCAAAGACTTGAGTGATACTTTCTCCTGGTAGTGACTTGAACGCTTCATACTGGGATGTAAGAATATCCAGTCTGTTTTCCTTCACTTCTGCTATACCTTCCATTAGCAGATCAATCGTATCCCACATTTGTTTGGCACTGGTGCAATTAATCACTTGATTCAGCATTGTAGTGTCCAGTGAATCCATTAGGATACATTGAAGATGATTATCCCATGCAACTCTATTTTTGTCAATGTTAGTGTACTCTGAAGGCTCTTTTGGGGTAAATCCTTGAGGAATCCGTTTACCGTCATATAAGACTGTTTCTGGTGTCAGCTTCTGAGGTACATAGGGTCCATTTTCCAAAATTCCCATGTATTGAGAATTAGCTGATTTGATGAAAATGGACATCTTCTTCTTCCATAAAATGTATTCATTTTTATCAAAGGCTGGGATTTTGATGCTACTATGTTTTTGGGTACTCATGGTTGTGAAGAATTTTAAATCTCAAGAAATAATTAATTTCTTAAAACTTAAAATCAATTCGAATAAAAATTAAATTTTGATAAATAAAATTTTAATTTGAATTCTTGATGATTGATAGTCTTCTTAAAATTAGTGAACTTCAAATCTATGAAAAATTCGAAATTGAATTTTCTTTAAAAATAAAGAAATTTCAATATATATATTTTAGATCTAAAAATGAACTTTTTCGAAAAACTATTTTTGGATCTTGATTTGTAACTTCAATCAACAAGCTTTGATACCAATTGTTAGGTCTAAAATCATCATAGAGGGGGGGGGATGAATATGATGTGGTAGATTTTTTGTTATATTGCGGATTAAGTGTTTATGTTTTTGAGATATTAAAATGGCAGTAAATGAAACACAAAGGTTCGGGGAAATAACAATGTATTATTAAATCCCTGAGGTGCTACACTTCTAATCAAATGATTAGGTTCAATGGGTTCAATCAATGTTACAATAGAAGTACAGTTGGGTTATATAAATGTATGTCTTTAATTGAGCTCCCGTCTGTATCTCTTTTGTTGAAGATGAATGAAAATCCCTACCGTCTATATTGATTTTCACCCATATATAATTTGTAGACTTTTGGAAAATCATTTCTACAATTGTTTAAGTCCTTTGTTGCGCCTGCAAGAGTGATGGTGGTGTGTAGGCGCCACTTAGAGAAGTATGTTGTGCCTCTAGAAGTTATGTTACGCCTTTTATTGCGCCTGCACACTAGATGTAGTGTGTAGGTGCCACAAATCTTCATGTTACTTGAGATATGCTTTTGATCAAGATTTGTTGCGCCTTAATCTTCTTTGTTGCCCCTGCATTCTATTTACAGAGTGTAGGCGCCACAAAATCCTTCCTTTAAGCTTTTTATTGCACCTTGTGACTTTTGTTGCGCCTGCACACTGAGTCCCTAGTGCAGGCACCACAAACTTCTCCCCTTAGAGATTTGATGGCTTGGAATGACTTTGTTGCGCCAATATTACTTTGTTGCACCTACTACATTGCTTCAAGAGTGTAAGAGCCACCAAATGTGGTTATACTTGCCTTAACCAATTTCTTGACATGCTTGAAGTATTTACCACTTGGTTTTCACTCTTCTGGCTTGATCAACTGATTTTCTTCTGATTAACCAAGAAAATTGTTTTCTAGTTGTGTTGACACTTAGTGCACTGGTCTGGTTCATAAATGACTAACACTGAATTGAATTCCCTTGATTTCTGTTCTGTTTCAGCTTATTAACTTTGGACTGATCCATTGCTTTTAATCACTGAAACCCTTTGACAACTATACTTGAATCGTTGCACTGTCTTTAGTCTGAAATCTATTGAGCACTTATTTGTTGCTGAGGCCTGAACATATTAATGAACTTCTCTCGCTGTCATTCAGTAAACTTTTCATCTTGAGTGTTCTGCAATGATGTATGTATGATTTTTGTTTGCATGTCCTTCTGAATTCATGTGCTGCATATTAGTATTATTTATCTGTTTTTGTTTCTTAGTTGAGTTATCGTTATCACTATTTTATACTACGTTACATTATGCTTTACAGAAGAGTCGATGCATGACACTGACCGAGTAAAGGGCTTTCCAAAAAGGATAACAGTGTTCGTGTTTTCAAAGAGACAATCTCTGGCCTTCGAGTCAATCTCCAAGACAAACTCAACCGCTTTTCTGACTGAAGTTTTGAAGAAGTTAGAAGAACCACATCCAGTCAATACTCTTGAAGTGGAAGCTAGAGATATAGTGAAGGCAAGGTTGGAGCAGAAGGAAGAAGAGCTGAGAAAACATTACTCCGAGACAAGATCTAAGCACAAGCAAGACACAGTACAAAGAAGCAGAAGGTCATAGAATTATCTGTTCAGGCAAGAGGAACAAACTTCTATTGTACACAATAAATCTGGAAATGTAAAATCTAATCCAGAATGTAATTAGTATTATTTACTGTTTTTCTGCACTTTACTTTTTCTTGTAAGTATCAGTTGAGTTATCCTATCACATGATTTTCTTGTCAAACTCTAACAACCAAATAGGGGGAGATTGTAAAGTATAATATAACGTAGTATGTAATAGTGATAACAATAACTCAACTAAGAAACAAAGACAGATAAATAATACTAATATACAACACAGGAATCCAGAAGGACATGTAAACAGGAATCATACATACATCATTGCAGAGCATTCAAGATGAAAGATTTACTGAACTACAACGAGAGAAGTTCATTAATATGTTCAGGCCTCAGCAACAAATAAGTGTTCAGTGGATTTAAGACTAAAGTCAGTGTAATGATTTGTGTATAATTGTCAAAGGGTTTCAGTGATCAGAAACAATGGAACAGTCCAACGTTAATCAGCTGAAACGGAACAGAAGTCAAGGGAATTCAATTCAGTGTTAGTCGTTTGTGAACTAGACCAGTGCATTAAGTGTCCGCACAACAAGGAAAGAATTGTCTTGGCTAAATAGAAGAAAATCAGTTTATCAAGCCAGAATAGTGAATATCAAGTAGCAATTACTTCAAGCATTTCAAGAAATATGTCAAGGCAAGTAATATTACACTTGGTGGTTCCTATATAGCTGTATCAGTATGTGAAGCGCAACAAAACTTGGCTTAGGCTCAACAATCAAGTTTGAAACCCAAGGGAAATCTAAGTCAAGGTTTGTGGCGCCTGCACAAGGGAATGAGAGTGCAAGCGCAATAAAAGTATGTTGTGGCGCCACAAAGTTAAGTGAAAAGGTTAGTGGCGCCTATACACTATAAATTGTGTGTAGGCACAACAAAAGCTCACACTGGCGCAACAAAATTCATGGAAATGTTTCTAAGTAGTTTAGTGGCGCCTACACTGTGGGAATGGTGTACAGGCGCAACTAAACTTCTCCTTGGCACAACAAAGTTATTCTAGGGGCGCAACAAACCTTCTAAGGCGCAACAAACCTCTATGTGGTGCCTACACACCACTACCACTTTTGCAGGCGCAACAAAGGACTTGTGAATTGTTGGAAATTGTTTTCCAAAAAGTCTACAAATTATATATGGGTGAAAATCAATATGGACAGTAAGGAATTCATTCATCTTCAACAAAGACATACAGACGGGAGCTCCATTAAAGACATACATTTACTTCACCCAACTGTATTTCTATTGTAACATTGATTGAACCCATTGAAGCTAATCATTTGATTAGAAGTGTAGCACCTCAAGGATTTAATAATATATTGTTATTTCCCCGAATCTTGTGTTTTAACTATTGTCTTTTTCATATCCTTAAAATACAAACACTTAATCCGCAATTAAACGAAAAATATACCATATCATATTCAACCCCCCCCCCCCTTCTATGATGATTTTGGACCTAACATGAATAGTCTAAGTCAGAATTCTCATAGATGAAGTGATCAACGGATAAATGAGTCAATTGATATCAGTCAATGGATGATTACTCGATGGATGAAAGTCAATAAAAGTCAAATTAATGGATCATCATCAATGGATAAATCTGTCAAGTCAATCAATGGATAAAAGAATAGTCGATAGATAAGGGATCGATTGATATTCAAATATCCATTGATAACATAAATTGATCAATGGATAACTTATCCATTGATGGATAAGTAAAGAAAGATCGATTGATAAGTTTCACAACAATTATCAGTTGATCAAAGTTTCCCAAATTAGTTAAAGATAAATGAAATGGAATCTTTGCCGAAGTCTCAATCAATGGAAGACAGTTTTGTCAAAACTGTGAAGACTTTCAAAGAAACACAATTTTCAAGGAAAAGAACAAGACAAAGACTTTTCCAGAACAAGGCAAAGACCTATGAGGACTGTGAAATAAGCTACATTATATTTTAGTGCAAACATTGTGAAATGCAATTTGTATTTTTATTAGTTGGTAGAAAATGAACTACTATATATAGTTTAGTAGTTCATTGTAACAAGGGAGTTGAACAAGAAAAATCACAGTAATAAATATAAACCATTTGTAGTGCTTTTCTGTGTTCAACTTTCCATTTGTAAGCAGCTTGGTTCTTAGACCAAGGCTAATTGAAAGCAAAAATATTCACTAGTGGAAAACCAATCCACTAGTAATTTTTAAAGAATTGTTTTCAAGTTCTTAAGTTTAATTTCTCTTGTGTTCTTTCTTAGTTTTAATATTTCAAATACTCAAACATTTTTGTATACACACTTGTTAATCCGTAAGAATTTGACAAAATTCTTAAGTTTGTATTCAACCCCCCTTCTACAAACTAGTACTAAGGGAAATAACAATGCATTTCCTGACCATGTAAAAGTGGTGTCTAAGTGGTGAGTATAGTGTCAAGTACCATATTAGTTGATTTTGGCTTATCAGGAGAAATGATTTCGTGGTAATCAACAAAATCTTGTTGACTAGAATTGAATGTTGGCAACTTCCCCTGAATGGAAGGGAAAATTTCAGTTGAGTTTATTATGTGCTTTCCACTTCCATGTGTATGCACTTCATTTTGAATTCTTTCATCAACTTGAGTGTGTTTTTTGTGATGGTGCAAAGTCTTTACAAATTGAATTCTTTCATCAACATGAGTGTTTTTTATGGCGCAGAGTCTTTATAGATTAATGTGGGGAGCCTCCATGATTTAATATATGCACCTTGTTGAATGAATGCACCTAATAATATGTTTAACCCATGATTTACCTTTGCATCCATTCGAGAGGGTGCATACTGGCTAAATGTTATCCCTTTTTTTCCTTTTCCTCTTTGGTTTAAGGGATTGTCAAAGGTGACTCAGTTTCCTCACCTTCATCTACACTTTCTAAAACATTAAGAACAACATCACTAGGTTTTTCTTCATCTATCTCTCTATTGTGGCCTTTTTGGAGACTGCAACATTTAGTTCACTAACATCTATAGGATTTTAAGAATGACTAGCGGATAGGTTAGGAACCCCTACATAGGTGCATTAGGTGCTTCAGTCACCTTGGGGTCCAATTCCACATTTAGTTAATGATATATAGTTATACAAGTAGGTATCCCTGAAAAATATCCCCCATATGAGGTGTAATTCATAAGGGTACATTTACATTGTTCCTAGCTAGTATCTAATGTTCTAAAAAGTACTTTGGAAATTGTTTTATAGTAGATAATTTTATGTTTATCCATTCTAGGTAATTTAAACAAAGAATTATTTTTATAATTAAGTACTGATTGAATGAATCTTGGAAAGAATATTTCATCATTTCTCTTGATTGTAGATTTTCCAAGTCTGGTGACAAGATCTTTGAGAACGAGCTTGCCCATATTCAGTTGTTGACCATGTGCTAGACAATAGGCCAATTTTTAAGCTGCATAGCTGATGTGATCCTAACTAGTATTCTTGCAGGTGAACATCTTGAAAAGAGTATCATAAACAAATGACCATTCTCTCCTCACATGCTTCTTATTTAAACCTAGCCAAGTCTATATTACTTGAGTAATGAATAAGCTTTGGGAACTCCACCATCTGCTCTTCTGTAGCTTCTTTGTCAAAACTTTCATGATGAAAGTTCAAACACTTTTTTAAATCAGTTTCATCAAAGGATATAGAAACATCCTTTATGTTGTAGGTGGCCATAATCTTGATGCTGCAGTTGTTCAGAAATTTTCCAATATATCAAGGTAGAGTGTTGGTCTTAAAAATAGAGCTCCTTATAGATATGATTCTACCATAAATCTTGTGAAACATTTATAACTTGGGTTAGCTTCAGAATCCCTAACTATTGCAATGTAGTTGGTGTTTTCAGGTATGACAAACTTCATAAAAGTATATGCTTGAGTTTGTTTGGGTGCCATTGATTTCAAAAATTGAAAAGAGTTTGAAGAAAAGAAAAGAAAAAGAGTTTGAGTGTAGAGAGAAAACTCTACATACGAAACTGTATCGTGAAGTGTGAAAAAATAACACCTACATCGAAAAATCTATTTAACAGAAGTTATTTTATAGACTAAATTGCATATTAGGTACTTATAAATTAATTGTTTTGCAGGTTGATGGCTAAATTTTAAAGTTAGCCACTTACTTGTCTAAATTTTTTATTTTTTATAACGTGGGGCTCTAGGCTTCCTCCGTTAATTTGAATTTAATACCGTTGAGTCAATTTGCACACCTTAATATATTGATATATACATACATCTGCAATTAAGAACATTATTAAAAAGACGGGACACAGTTAAATGCAAGATCTGGTCTATTTTTAAAAAGCACGGAGACAATTAAATGAAGGATTATTGTTGTTATCTTTGCTTTCACTCCTCCTAAAATTTTATGCACTCGTGTTGCAGGCAATTCCTATCTAACAATCGTTCCTTTTACGGCTACCTTCACCTTACATAAAGGATAATTAACTACTTATCTTACAGTTCCACCTGCAAGGGGTACCAGTTGTACCAGTTGCACCTCACGGTGATTTCGACACTTTCTGGTCTCCAAAAACTCTAACCTTAACTATACCAAATATGCATGAACTATTTTCTCCGCTCTTTGAGATTTTTAAACAACTAAATGTATCACCTCCTCCTCTAATCTATGCTATTTGTTCATATTGTGCATGAATATGGTAGTATCCAAAGTCTCTCTCCACATATTAGCCCTGAAGCAACTGCTGGAACCATCAGCTCAGCCTTCCTTGGTTTAACCTTTTCCAAAACAAAGACAAACGCGGTTACTATAAACATGTTTATTGCAAAATAGCTACCCACCAGACCAGTGGGCACTTCAAGTTTCTCAATCTGCAAGTTTTTTTGTACATTGTGATCAGGGACGCGAATGAGAATGATAAGTTTGATTGTACCTACGATGTGGATGTAATGCAAACCCATCTTGAATGAAATAATTTTTAAAACTTTTTATATTCTCATGTCTCCATTTCTCAAGCTTACAAAAGTTATCAAAAATTATTAAATATGTTAATCTCATGAAAATATAATATCGACAACTTCACACTTACCAGAAGATTTCACAGTATCTTCGGCTAAAAAATAAGGAGGATAGATTATAAAAGTTCCCAACAATATGAAGTTGATGATGCCCGTACTACATCTACATTTGTTGTAAAAGTATTGACTTCAAAACTCTACGGCCTCGATTCATATCCATCGTCTTTACATAATAGAAGCCTGCTAACATAAGTATAATATTTTTAGGTTCCTGTAATTAAATGTATGCGTATATTATGGTGTATATGTGTGTATATTAGGATTTGAAAATTTTACTTAACGGTGTTAACACTAGATTAACGGAAGAAGCCCGGAGCCCCCAAATTATAAAAAATAAAAAATTTAGACAAGCAACTAGCTAACTTTAAAATTTAGCCACCAACCTGTAAAAAAATTAATTTACAGGTACCCAAAATGTAATTTAGTCTATTTTATATCGTGAAGTCACAATAATTGAATAAAATGTACAAAAACATCACATACTGAATTTTTTATTTTAAAACATACTGTTTCAGATTTCTTTACATAAAGAAAATAATTTGAAACATATGAAGAAGTCTTTATATAACTGTATCGTGAATTCCCCATACACAAATGTTAGGTCCAAAGTGTTGTAGAGAGGGGGGGTGAATACAACTGTTTCGAATAATGAGAGAAAATGAAAATAAATGCAGGTAATAAATGATGACACAGAATTTCAAGAATACGTCTTTATATTCATTGAAGGATTTGCTACAACATTCATAAAAGCATCATAATCAGTTGAACAATAAATACAGCAATTAAAGCTTGATTCAACTGATTTTCTCTCATTTTCTTTTTACAGTAAATGCTCTCTTTAAAATATACTGTAGAAAAATACAGAGATTGCTTAAAAGTCTTTTTACAAATAAAATAAAGTGCTGCTTTTATAATGTCGTGTAGACTTGATCTTGTCCTTTTTGTGTACGTGGCCCAATCAGGACTTGTCAACAAAAAGTACTTTCTAACCACTCTAGATCAACCGTTCACAATAAGCCACTTGTCCCTTGAACATTAAATGCTACATATCGACCCGCATCTCGATCTCGGCCTGAACCCATCTCGATCTCGATCTGTGAAAATCTCGATCTCGATCTGTGAGAATCTCGATCTCGATCTGTGAGAATCTCGATCTATGAGAATCTCGATCTCGATCTCGATCTGCCGTGGATAGAGATTTGCCTTTGCAATGTTTTACTTCAATTATAAATCTCGACCCGCATCTCGATCTGCTGTGGATCGACATTTGCCTTAGCAAATATGCACTCATCCAATGTTGACCTTCTTTAGTGACTAATTGAGGATTAACCTTTATGAGCAAGTTTCCCTAGCTTCTTCAATTTCTTTTCCTCACTCAATTCAAATGAGATCTTCTATTACTGACATGAACTTGCCTCCAATGTCCTGACACTTGATGCAATGGTCTGGTTCATAAGTGACTAGTCTTGTAGGGGTTCTTGCTTCTGAATGTCAGTTCTCATTTGTTGATTAACCTTTACATTATCCAGATGTTGATATACATTACATGAAATCACTTTGGTCTTCTTGATACTTCTTTGACATTAATTTGATTCTCCATTAGATAAGTTAGGGCATGAGCAATACTGAAATTGAACTTCTTCTCACTTATGCATCCTTGATTAACCAAATTAGTTACTTGTAATTACCAAGTATCATTACCATTTCTTCAGTTGATTGATTCCATGTGCTTCTTCAGTTTCTCTTGTTTTTGTTGTTGTTTTATCTTTTACCTAGTTGAGTTACATAGTAATTAAGTGTTACAAGTTAGTACACCTATGGCTTTCAATCTCCCCCTATTTGATTGTCTAACAATGACAACCAAATTCACAATGAGGATAACTCAACTAACCAGGGACTGAAAAAGATAAACTAACATTCATAAACGATCATGTCAACTTGCATAATGCTTGGCTTAATTAACTAGCTTCATGTCTATCACTGATACTTCAAGTGCCAAAATTGGACACCTGTTGGCTCGATCAAATGGCTTCATGCTCTTCTAGAGATTTTCTCTAAGTACTTAAGAGCACGGTCCACTCAATCTTCAATTATCCTTCTAAAGTCCTTTTAGCAGTATTACCACCACTGAACTTCGCGAAATAATTGACGCCTAATATAAACCAGTTTCAAGACACTTAGCTAACTAACTTCTACCTTACACTACACAAGAAAACAGATAATGTACTTATAATGCAGGAAAACAAGAAAACAAATTACAACGCAAAGAAACATTACAAGCTTAATACATTAAAACTTCGATTTCTTGCGCTCCTCTTCCTCACGAGCTTTCTTCTTGGCTGCCTTTTCTTTCTTCATGAACTCAGGGTTGCAGACTTCATCCATTCTTTTCTTGAGAAGATTAAGTCCTTCTGCTTCCACATGATTTCTGATCTTATAATCTCGAAACAACCTCAACCACCTTTCAACCATGCTGCAAGTGGTTCATGACTGTGTTCTGCAAAGATGTCGTACTTGATTTCAATGATGGTTTCCACCTGATGCTTGTCTGTATAGATCAGCAGATCATTTTCATTTTCAGCTTTGCTTTTGACAAACTTGACATTTGCACCAACCACTGCACTAGCTTCCTCCCTTATTTCTCCTTCTTCAGGGATGTCTAATCTTGGATCTCCGTACCTCTGCACATGCTCTTTTATTGCGTCTTCTTGCTGCTCAAATGCATAGTCTTCAGGCTCCTTCTTAACCACTGGTAGTTTGGCTTCAGGCAACTTGTATCTAACATCCTGCCTTCTTATCAACTTTTCCAAGTCCTTAGCCACCAGTTTCTTTTCCTTTGTTAGAAAACCCTTTGAGAGAACTAGCTTTGCAACTGCCTTCAGCACATTTCCGCTCGGGGTCAGTTTCAAGTCATGTAGATTTACGATCCTCAAGACCTTGTCATGGGCATATCTGATCTGGTAGGGATTTAGAATAATGTCAACCCCTCTGTCTTCAGCCATCTTCAACAGTTTCTCCTTAAACAGCACTCCAGTCTTGACAGAGGTATCTACCTTGTGAGCGAATTCTACCAGTTCACTTGCACCCCTTGCATGGAAGAAAGTTTCATCGACCATACATGGCTCGATTTTTGTTATGGGTGTCCAAGTAATCATCAGATTCCATGCTTTCTCCTTGAATATAACTTGAATAGAGGTGCATTCCTGTCTTATACAGTTTAGATAGTTCAGAAGCCCAGGGTTTAGATTTTCTAGCTTGTGGAGAAGGAAACTCAATCTTTCTGAGTCAGGAGCATAGGCTCTTGGTCCAGCTAAGGCTTCTCTAGCCTTGTCCCACTCGGGACCTTCCCTCCTTATGTCAGCCTGGACCTTAGGATCTGTGATCTTTTTCATTTCATACTCATGCTGAGTTTTCTGAGCCGCTCTCTTCTCTTTTGCCATTAGTTCCTTTTCCACTATACCTTGAAGCACTTCTTCATTTACTCTTTCTCTGGCTTCCCTGAAAATCTCTTCTTGCATCTCCGCTTCTTTCATTACTTCATCAACTTCTCCTTCTGGCACATGCTCGTCAGCAACCGAGTGGTCTCCTGCATCACCTGCAACTCCTGCGCCGGATCCGCCAGGATTTAGACCTCTTTCTTGTTCTCACTCTCTTGCCCGTTGCTCAACTCTCAACCTTCTTGCCACTAAGACTTCTACATCCATCTCGTCATCATCAGAATCTTCAATAAAGTTTCCCATAAATACATCAACGAGAGGTGTTTCTTTCTCAGCTTCTTCTTCAACTACCATCTTCTGCTTGCCTTTGTCCTTAAGAGCCGGTTGAGCCTCCTCTACCTTTTCACCAGATTTGTTTGAGGACTCGATCACCGGACCCTTACTAGTCAGCTTTTTCAGACCCTGATCCTCCTTCTCCCCCTTAGGTGGGTTATCCTCATCAGGAGCATCATCATCATCTTTATCGTCACCACCACCACCGGTTGAAGGACCAGGTCCAGCCCTGTTACGACCAAAGACAGCATTAAGTAGTTCATTCAACTTCGTCCAGACCTGAGACATGCCATGAGTGACATCATCGACTGATCGCCCAACCTCCACCTGTACCAATCCAAGATTATTTATCTTTTCAACCATTTGATTTTGAACGGCAATCAGGTTCTCCATGTACTGAGCTCCGACCTCCAATCTTCCAGAGTGAGAAGAGACAGCAGCAGTAACACCAGCAACTCCAGCCTCCAAAGCCTCCACCTTCTTCACTAGATCCTGCAATGTAAGGGACGATGTTTGGCTTGGGTTAAACTGTTTACTCTCGTCGGGTTCTGTTTCACTCAAGATCCCTAAAAAGGAAAGATCTACTCTCCCTGTCTCTCCCTCGTGTTTAGAGCCTAACAGTACTAGTGCCTCATCTACTAGTCGCTGGGGACTAGCAGTGAGTTGGTCGGCGATATCGGTCAGTGAGACTGAACCTTTAAGCACTGTGTCTACGATAGGAGATGGCGTTATGACCATGTCATCCCCTTGTTCACCAAGAACCTTTTCTGGTTCGCTGGGCTGTTCTGGAGGCGTAGACCCACCAGTCACCAGATGTCGTTGCTCTGCGAGCAACTTGTTTTCTGATTTAGATGAGGAAGAGTCATCAGTACTGGATTCGACAGACTCTTCCGCATTAAAACTTCCTGAGATCCTAGCATCAGAAGTGCTAGTCTCAGTTTGCCATTCCCCTTCCGAGAAATTGCTCAAAGAGCCCTGAGCGGACAACTCAGGGGAGGTAGGGCCAGCTCCTATTGGCTGTTGAGCTGGACCCCCTCCTTGACTCTCACCAACATGCCTAGGCGAGTGCGAATGTGTTGGAATATTTAGGAGAGGTGAGCCACCAGCGTGAGGTGTGGTGGCTGTGAGAGGTGAACTATCTCTAACAGGTTGTGTAGCTGCCACTGGAATAGAATCCACCTTTTGCTTCTTTGAGGGTGGCAGAGCTGCTAATGTGACTACTCTCTCTACTCCTACACTCCCTCCACTCGATTCACTCGACTCAGAGGGGCTTGCCTTCCTTTTACCACCAGTTTTAGGGCTGGCTGAACGTTTATGAACAGAAGGGCTTGCAGCCTGGGATAGAGCCTGGGGGTTTTCAGGTCCACGGCTGTAGAAAATAGGTTGAATTGATGATTGAACAAGATCAGCAAGAATAGGTACCTGACTCAGAAGATCGTCATCCTTGTCAGCTCCAGCTTCTGCAACATTTGCCTCGGCCATGTCAACATCCATACCTGCTTCTTCCAAATTTTTAGACACTTGAGCTCCACCTTCAGCTTCGTTACCGCTACTCTCAGCTTCTACTGCAGTAAACTGAGAAGCATGCCTCCTAGCATATTCATCTTGCAGACCCTGGAAGTACGGAGTCAGGCGCAACTCAAAAAGTCTGGAATTTTGTTGGGTTTCCATGGTGGAGATACTCTTTAAGGTCATATCAAAACATGCCATCCTTTCAGAGCCTTGAAATATTCTTCTGTGCTCCTCTGAAAGAACGTCATCCAGAACCATCTGAAGGAATCTTGGCATCCAGCATTTGACTGGTCCATCTTCCGGATTCCGAGATGCATTCTTTTCCAGTGCCCATCTCTCAAGCAACTGAATCAACAGATGTTTGCCCACATTCACCTTCCTGTTGTTTGCCACTCCATATAGTATTACCCGGCAGCTGTTGTTCATCGGCCTGTAGTCTTTGTCCTTTGGGAACATGCAGCGTTGAATGGCTTGAACTACATAATCCCACTCAGCTGGTAGCATACCGGTGTTAACCTTTGTTACCTTGATAGGACCCGTGGGAGGGCGACAACCTATCTCCGTGAATAATTGTAACATATCCTCCATAGTGGGTTCCGGAGCAAAATTTTCTGAAGGAATCCCAAGAATCTCATTGAACTTCTGCAGACTGACCTTATATTTTGCACCACTGATAGTGAAGGATAAGCCTGTTGGATTTGCTTTACCACCCTGAATCTCTAATGTTGAGTAAGCAGCTTGAAGGGCTTCGACATTCAGGATGGGAGAGGTGGTTAAGGCATGACTTATTATGGATGTGTTGTTGAGGGACTCAATCCAGAACTGATAGTGAATAAATCTACAGTTGCTCGATCAGCAGAGAGATTAACAAAGTTGGTTTTGAGAATTGTGAAATTTGGGTTTGCCATTTTAAATTTGTGTTTGAGAAAAGAAATGTTCTGAAATGGTTTTGCAATGGAAATTTTAGAGAACAAGTTCTAAATTTAAACAAAAAAAACGTACACGAACCCCACTAATTACCCCACATAATTAGTGTCACAAATTAAAATAAATTAACTTCCCCACTAATGACCACTTAACTCCCCACTAAAGATTGACGGTTGAGTTTTCGAAAATTAAAGTGAACAACCGTTAAAAAAAATATTTTTCCGGAAAAACACAAACACGGCGGTTAAGTTGCACTTTATGGATTAAACAGTAACACACACAACTATTCCGCTCAAGAACACAAAGTAAATAGAGAACAAGAAAGCGCGAACCCAAAAAAAACAAACTCACTCGGAAAAAAAAATTGGCAGAGTTTCGTTTTAGTGATCAATGCTTTCAAGTAACAGTTAGTGATTTTTGTTTAAGAAAATCACAAGAAAACTTGGTGTAATGGCAGGGAAAAGGATGCTGTGAATGTATGTATATGCGTGTTAATTTGCTTCAGCTTTTTGAACTAGTGAGAGAGAAGGTTAAGTGAAATAATGAACATTCTATATAATGCTATATTATATACTTGCACGCCTAAAAAGAAGTAACTGAAAAGACAAGTCACATCTCGATCTCGAGATCCGCATCTCGATCCTCATCTAGATGTCGATCTCGATGTCGATCTCGATCCGCATCTCGATCTACATCTCGATGTCGATCTCGATCCGTATCTCGATCTACATCTCGATGTCGATCTCGATGTCGATCTCGATCCGCATCTCGATCTACATCTTGATGTCGATCTTGATGTCGATCTCGATGTGGATAGATCGAGATGTACCTTGACCTCTCGATCCAGAAACAGATCGAGATTTACCTTAGAAAATTTTAATGAAATTATGTGAATTAAACATTTATATGTAAAATTCACAAGATTTCACCACAAATTTTCATACCATTTTAGAAACTTACAATTTTGAAACGACAGGGAATTTAGCAAATAAATCATGCATTACAAATTAAGTCTAGCATTAAATCCTATCACATTATTAGACATTAATCATTTAGATACACAGATCAGCACAAGATTAATTTCATGAAACTTTCTAACTTCCCTTTATGACATGCAATACATACATTTTTGAAGTTAAGTACACATTATTAATTATGAATATTCATGAACAACAATAATATGTACACAAACTGAATTATAACAGATAGGTAGCAAAACTAACAGGTGTTAAGCATCCCCAATTCACCAACCAATCTAGAAAATGTTGATTCGTCTAGAGGTTTAGTGAATATATCTGCTATTTGACGTTCAGTAGACACAAAATGCAACGCTACAGTTCCATTTTCTACATGCTCTCTAATAAAATGATACCTTATATCAATATGCTTAGTCCTTGAGTGATCCACAGGATTGTTGGTCATTGCAATAGCACTTGTGTTGTCACACATGATAGGAATCTTAGATACTTCCACACCGTAGTCCTTGAGTTGGTTCTTCATCCACAGTATCTGGGCCACACAGCTTCCAGCAGCAATATATTCTGCTTCAACTGTCGAGGTAGATACTGTGTGTTGTTTCTTGCTTTGCCAAGACACCAACCTTCTTCCAAGAAACTGACAGCTTCCTGAAGTGCTCTTCCTATCTATTCTACAACCTGCGTAATCTGAATCCGAATAGCCAACAAGATTAAACCCTGTATCTCTTGGGTACCAAATCCCAAGATTTGATGTTCCCTTGAGATACCTAAAAATACGCTTTACGGCTATGAGATGTGACTCTCTAGGATCCGCTTGGAACCTTGCACATAAGCATGTAGAGAACATAATATCAGGTCTGCTAGCAGTTAAATACAAAAGAGAGCCGATCATACCTCGATAGCTTAAGATGTCTACAGGTTTTCCCGCTTTATCCTCGTCAAGCTTCGTGGCTGTTGCCATAGAAGTCTTTGCTTGTGATACATCTTCGAGACCATACTTCTTTAATAGATCATGAATGTACTTGGTCTGGCAGATAAATATCCCGTCCTTCTTCTGACTAACTTGAATACCGAGAAAGAACGTCAGCTCTCCCATCATGCTCATCTCATACCTTGATTGCATTAACTTTGCGAATTTAGCACACAACTCCTCATTTGCAGACCCAAAGATAATGTCATCCACATATACTTGTACCATTATTAGATCATCTTTGCATTTCTTGTAGAAAAGCGTCTTGTCGATTACTCCTCTGGTGAAACCACTTTCTAGTAAGAAGTCTGACAGAGTTTCATACCACTTCCGCGGAGACTGCTTAAGGCCATATACTGATTTGAAGAGGCGATAAACATAATCACAATATTTGCTGTCGACAAACCCAGGAGGTTGATCAACATACACTTCTTCATCCAGTTCACCGTTTAAGAATGCACTCTTGACATCCATCTGATAGACTTTAAAACCATGATGTGCTGCGAATGCTAAGAACATCCTTACGGCCTCTAGCCTCGCTACTGGTGTGTAGGTTTCATCATAATCAATTCCTTCTCTTTGAGTATAACCCTTAGCAACCAGGCGAGCTTTATTTCGTGTTACAAGTCCGTTTTCATCTAGCTTGTTTCTGAATACCCATTTTGTTCCAACAACAGATCTATTCTTTGGTCTGGGTACCAGTTTCCACACCTTCTGCCTTTCAAACTGATTGAGTTCTTCTTGCATAGCAATCACCCAATCAGCGTCATCTAGGGCTTCTTCCACCACTTTAGGTTCCAATTGAGAAAGGAACACTGAGTATAGACATTCATTCTCAGTGGCAATTTCAGCTCTAGCTTTTCCTCTAGTAATCACTCCGGCATCTGGATCACCAATAATTAGCTCAAACGGATGGTCCTTGCTCCAAGTACGATCCCTAGCAAATGTTCTTGATGACTCAGCTTGATCTTGTAAGTGAAGGTGACTTAGTCTAGAAGCACTTCCACTAGCTCCTTCTGAGCCAGTACTAGCTCCCCCTGAGTGAGCTGCTCCCCCTGAGTGCATACTTACTCCCCCTGAGTTAGTACCAGGTCTAATGGAAGGTGATCCCTCAGCCCTAGTGTTTTGTATTGGCGAAACACTAGACTCTTGGTTAATTACATTATTTATCATTGGATCACTACCCTGCACTACAGACTCAGGAACTGTATCCACTTCATCAATATCCATATTTTCAAATCTTAGGGAAGTGGGCTCACTGTCTTCTTTTTGTATAGAAGGGAGCTTTGAGTCGTCGAATGTGACATTAAGGCTTTCAACCACCTTGCGATCATTAAGCACAAACACCCTGTACGCTGCTACTACTTCAAGAGAATATCCAATGAAAACCCCTTCATCTGCTTTGGCATCAAACTTTCCAAGTTGTGCATTGTCTCTTAACACAAAGCATTTTGCACCAAACACGTGGAAGTAGTTGATAGAAGGTTTTCTTTTATTCATCAGATAATATGGTGTCTCATTATAGTCTTTTGTAATCAGGGTTCTATTCTGTGTATAACACGCCGCGCTAACTGCTTCAGCCCAAAAATACAAAGGAAGTCTTGACTCATACAGCATTGTCCTAGCTGCTTCAACCAGTGTCCTATTCTTCCTTTCTACCACCCCATTCTGCTGCGGTGTTCTCGGTGCTGAATACTGTCGTCTGATCCCTTTAGATATACAGAAATCCATTAACACTGAGTTCTTGAATTCTGTCCCGTTGTCGGATCGGATAGTCGTCACAGTCAGACTTGCTACGTTTTCGATTACCAGTACATGCCTAATGATCTCATGTGGCACTTCATCTTTCGATGTCACAAACTTTACTCATGTGTATTTGGAAAAGTCATCGACAATTACCAGCGCATACTTTCTCTTGACATTGACATAACATTAACAGGTCCAAACAAATCCATGTGAAGAAGTTGTAGGGGCTCGGTAATGCTATTCACTTGTTTATCCTTATGCGAGGCTCTTTTTGATTTTCCCATCTCACATGCTTCGCAGAGTCCATCTGGAGTAAACTCCATCTACGGCAGCCCTCTCACCAATTCTCTCCTTACGAGATTATTCATTGCTTTAAAGTTCAGGTGAGATAATCTTTTATGCCATAGCCAACTTTCATCAGCAGAAGCCTTGCTGTAGAAACACGTGACTTCAGACTGATCAGCAGAATTCATGTCGGCTATGAACAAATTTGACTTCCTTACTCCTTTGAGAGCAAGGCTTCCATTCTTTTTGCTTCGAATCGAACAATCATGCTTCCCAAAGTTGACGTAAAAACCCCTGTCGGTGAACTGACTAACGCTGAGGAGATTATGTCGCAATCCTTCCACAAAAGACACGTCCTCAATGATAACATTTCCACAAACAATCTTGCCATATCCCCGAGTGTAACCTTTGTTGTTATCTCCAAAAGTAACCACGGAGCCGGCTCTCAACACCAAATCTGTTAGCAGGGACTTATTGCCGGTCATATGCCTCGATGCTCCACTGTCCAGCACCCATATGACTTTACTCTTTTCCTGTTCACTGCCCTGCAAATCCAGAAAGGTTAGGTGTTCTTCGGAACCCAATGATGTTTGGGCCCGGCATCAATAATTTCCTTTTTCTTTTCAGATACAGAAGGCTTTGCCTTGTTGCCATCAGGGGCATTCATCTTGACTTTGTCTTTTCCCTTGTCAACCTTGACTGGTTTGTCAGGTTTGGGAGTAGACTGGTCACTCCTAACTTTAGGAGGACTTGAAGTCTTAGCCTTTGACCCCGCATGCTTTTTCTTACTACTACTAGATGTATGTTCAACAGATGCACTAGCAGTATTCATTAAATTAAAATAAGCATGCATGATGTTTACAGCACAATGCATACAATTAGGATTATTGCATTTAGCATGATTTGCATACATGTTAGGCAAAGCAGTAGTTGCAGGCATGGTATTACAACCAACAGATTTTTCTTCCTCTACATAGAACGGGCAATAGTAAGACAAATGATCAGTTTGATTACAAATATAGCATGCCTTCCTAGCTCGTGTAGATGTAGATACAGATACAGGTTCAGTTTTAACTACCTCTACAGGTGTTTTCATTTGGTCTGACCCTGCTACCCATTGATTATATGACACCGTCTTAGCCTCCTTGGTTCCTACACCTCTCTTAGCATAAGCAATCTTACTCGCTCTCTTAGAAGTTGTAGGTCCTACTACTTGTTCTTCCAACCCTTTTTCCATTTTAATCTCATGTTCAATTTTAACAGCAACAGGATCTATTGTCCTAGGCTCAAACTGCTTAAAGATAGGTTTTCTAACATCCCCTAAAACCTCAGGCACATTTTCTTTGACTAACACTCGCTCTAACAACTCAACAGCCCTATTTTTCTTTTTCTGTGTGTAGTCAAGTCCTATGTTTACTTTTTCATTTTTACTCTTGCCTGCCAGTTTCATGTACATGTCCCTTTCTACGAAAACTTTGTTAGCGGCTTCTTTAAAAGATTGACATGTTATTTTAAGCTCAGCTAATTCATTTTTAAGTTCTTCGTTAAGGTCTTCCCTAATCTTAAGCTTGTGTTCTAAAATGTCTACCTGATTCATTAACTGCCTTTCTTTACTTTCTCCTGATTCTAATTCCTCTACCCTGGCCTCGAGAAGTCTATTCTTAAGGGAGAGTTTAGCATTTTCCTCATTAACAGCAATTAGATTTAGTTGGAGATTGTACATGTCTTTAGTCATGGCAGCTAATTCATTTTGGTACTCAGGAATAGACATTTCATTTACGGTTAGAATTGGTACCTCTGATTGTTCTGAAGATTTTGCCATTAAAGCGAAGTTGCATAGCTCCTGATCTTCATCTTCATCAGACTCGTCCCAACCCTTCCCTTCAGTCACAACATAAGCCCGGCTTCCCTTCTGTTGCTTGCTAACCAAGGCATCATATTTCTTTTTCAGATCAGCATAGGTTTCCTTGGGATGAACGTATTTGGGCTTCTTGCACTCTGTTGCAAAGTGTCCCAATTCATTGCAGTTAAAGCATCTGAACTTGTTCTTGTCTACCAGGTTAGGTCTGTAGCCACTACTAGATGTGCTACTTCGACCGCTGTAATTTCCCCGGCCACTTACACTACTACCTCTGCTGCTGCTGCTGCTTCTTCGGCTGAAAGAACTACCAAATCGTCCTTTACCTTTTCTTGGCTTCTTGAAGCTGATATGAGCAAATTCTCGAGCAATACAAGCATATGACTTGTCTTCTAATTTGTCCAACTCTTCAAGGGTATAATATTCATCCTCACTTTCTTCGGATGGATCTTCAATATCTAATATCACCCTTTCAGGATTAGCAGTTTTCAATGAGACAGCTGCAAGTGCCTTTGCAGTAGACTCTTCAGCTACAAGTCCAGATTCACTTACCGCTTTGTATTCTCCACTATTGTAGGATCTTCTTTTGTCATTTTGTTCTTGCTCCAGCTCGTAGGTCTTTAAAACACCATACAGCTTTTCGAGAGAGGTATTTTTCAAGTCTCTTGACTCTCGAATGGCAGTGATCATGTGTTCCAGATGTTTAGGCAAATTCAAAAGAAACTTGATATTTGAATCTGCCAGTGGATAGACTTTATCTCTTATACTCAGCTCGATAAGTAATTTACTGTAACGTTTGTAAACATCTGCTACACTTTCTCCTTGTTCGCATCTGAATGATTCATATTCAGAAATCAGAATGCGCTTGTGATTATCTCTAACTTCCTCGGTCCCCTCCATCACTACAGCCAGTTTATCCCACATGGCTTTAGCTATTTTTAATCCCTTTATTTGAACATAGTACTCTGAGTTTAGGGATTCAATTATGACGTTGCGTAACGACGCATCCATACCAACCAATTCTTTATCTGCGTCTGAAAACTCCATTTCCTCTTTAGGAACAGACCAGGATGGTATTAGTATCCCTCCTTCCATTCGCTCTGGCTCAATTCTCATGGGTATGTATGGACCGTTCTCCAATATTCTCAAGTATACCTTGTTTATTGATTCAAGGTAGGCTTTCATCCTTCCTGTCCATTCGTCATAATGTTGTGCATCAAACGGAGGTATCTTAAATCTGTGTGCGGCGGCCATTTTAATAAAGTTTAAAATCAAGATAATACACTTTTCAAATTACAATAAATTGTATTTACTTGAAAAATTAATTATCTCACTTTAAATATTCAACACTTAATATCCAACGGATTTTGCACTTAAGATTCAAGCAAGTTAGTTCTAATCACAGGAACAGTAGCAGGGTCCACCACTTTCTCAAGTCCAAACAAAAAGTTGTCCACTTCCTAGTTGACAGAAGTTCGAAAATGTCCTTTTTGTTTAGTCAATCAGTTGATTCCAGTTTTGACCACAGGAAAACCCACAAAGCTATAAAGTACAATGTTTTGGAATTTTGTACAAATATTCCTTACACCATGACTCAGAACTTTTTTTTTTAGATCTATGACTTTTTCAAGAAGAAACAAATAAAAACTTTCGGCACAAACTTCAAGAAAAAAATGGATCTGGGATTTTCAAGAACCAACTCAAACAACACAATAGGATCTCTATTAGGTGTGTTTAACAAGAGCTCTGATACCAATTGTTAGGTCCAAAGTGTTGTAGAGGGGGGGTGAATACAACTGTTTCGAATAATGAGAGAAAATGAAAATAAATGCAGGTAATAAATGATGACACAGAATTTCAAAAATACATCTTTATATTCATTGAAGGATTTGCTACAACATTCATAAAAGCATCATAATCAGTTGAACAATAAATACAACAATTAAATCTTGATTCAACTGATTCTCTCTCACTTTCTTTTTACAGTAAATGCTCTCTTTAAAATATACTGTAGAAAAATACAGAGATTGCTTAAAAGTCTTTTTACAAATAAAATAAAGTGTTGCTTTTATAATGTCGTGTAGACTTGATCTTGTCCTTTTTGTGTACGTGGCCCAATCAGGACTTGTCAACAAAAAGTACTTTCCAACCACACTAGATCAACCGTTCACAATAAGCCACTTGTCCCTTGAACATTAAATGCTACATATCGACCCGCATCTCGATCTCGGCCTGGACCCATCTCGATCTCGATCTGTGAAAATCTCGATCTCGATCTGTGAGAATCTCGATCTCGATCTGTGAGAATCTCAATCTCGATCTATGAGAATCTCGATCTCGATCTCGATCTGCCGTGGATAGAGATTTGCCTTTGCAATGTTTTACTTCAATTATAAATCTCGACCCGCATCTCGATCTGCTGTGGATCGACATTTGCCTTAGCAAATATGCACTCATCCAATGTTGACCTTCTTTAGTGACTAATTGAGGATTAACCTTTATGAGCAAGTTTCCCTAGCTTCTTCAATTTCTTTTCCTCACTCAATTCAAATGAGATCTTCTATTACTGACATGAACTTGCCTCCAATGTCCTGACACTTGATGCAATGGTCTGGTTCATAAGTGACTAGTCTTGTAGGGGTTCTTGCTTCTGAATGTCAGTTCTCATTTGTTGATTAACCTTTACATTATCCAGATGTTGATATACATTACATGAAATCACTTTGGTCTTCTTGATACTTCTTTGACATTAATTTGATTCTCCATTAGATAAGTTAGGGCATGAGCAATACTGAAATTGAACTTCTTCTCACTTATGCATCCTTGATTAACCAAATTAGTTACTTGTAATTACCAAGTATTATTACCATTTCTTCAGTTGATTGATTCCATGTGCTTCTTCAGTTTCTCTTATTTTTGCTGTTGTTTTATCTTTTACCTAGTTGAGTTACATAGTAATTAAGTGTTACAAGTTAGTACACACCTATGCCTTTCAACAAATATCGAGAATTCCATAAAAAGATACATCTGAAAATCCTAAAATACACATAATTTAAATTAATTTTATAATATAAACTAACTAATACGTCAATAAATAAATAAATAAATAAAATATATATTAAAAATAATAAAGCCCCATTTGATATTGTTGTTACAGACAACTAGAACAATTTTTTTGCAAAAAACTGTAAAAAAAAAAAGGAAGCTCCTATCTGGAAAAATGTTGTTGGTCTAAAAGCTACGGTTAATAAAAACAAGTCCCCTATGCTTTTAGAAAAAACTGCTTTCAGTTTTTGCAAGAAGTAGCTATCGGTTTCATCATCAAATCTTCCCTAAAACTTTATTTTTATATATTATATCTCAAAATATGCATAAATAAAAAAATTACCACACAGTCATTCCTGACAACACTTTTTTCTCGAGTATTTTTTCTCATATCACGACAGTTTTTAACAGTACTCCCAAACGGAGCCTATAAAACTCATTTGTTAAAAATTTAGTATTAATATTAATAAGTTTAATATTAATATTTAACCCATTAATTGACAAAAATAAAAAAAATAAATTAACCCGTTAGAAAAACCCAAACCCAACTCAACACCCGTTTAAATAAATAAAATTAATACTCCAGTATCTTGTTAGACAAGTTGGGAATTTGTGTTTATATTCAACTTTGCTTCCCTCTATCTATTCTCTCTAATCTCAAAATCACATGTCACAAATGTCAGGCGAGACTGAAGACGCCGTTCGCCGCCGTGTCGGAACCGCCGATTACCGGAAAAAGTTACTCCAACACAAGGAGCTCGAATCTCGTGTTCGCGGAGGTTAGATCCACTTTCTCCAAACCCTAATTCCCTTTCCCCCTATACGCACACATACTCATATATCGCCTTGTATTGTTATACTATGTGTTATGTAGATTCATTCAACTTTGTATTTTTATTTCGATACTCGTATATATAATGTTTAGTTGGATTATATTCACAAATTGAATCCTTGGTAAATTAGTAGATATTAGTTTGTTGATAATGTCTGTTAGTTAATAAAACCCTCTGGTTTAATTTGTAGAGTTTTTGCTGTAGATTGATTACGGGTTTAATTATACGAGTCTAGTGGTTTTCGATAGCTGTAGGAAATGAGATTATTTTTCATTTTTGGCTATGACTGTGATGTAGTGAGAGATAGTTTGCGTACTGTGAAAAAGGAGTATGCTAAGACCGAAGATGATTTGAAGTCACTACAGAGTGTTGGACAAATCATAGGTGAAGTGTTGCGGCCGTTGGATAATGAGCGATGTAAGTAATGTCTGTAATTTCTAGGTAGTGTTTAATTAATTTGTTTGTTATGGTAATTAATCATGGGTTTATTATGTATATGTATTATAATTGCAGTGATAGTTAAAGCTAGTAGCGGCCCAAGGTATGTGGTTGGCTGTCGTAGTAAGGTGGACAAGGACAAACTCACGGCTGGAACAAGAGTGGTTCTTGATATGACTACTCTCACTATTATGCGAGCTCTACCCCGTGAGGTTGGTCACATATTATTGTCTCGGTTCTGACTGCTTGTTGCGATCTTTGCATTTTGTTGTTTGCTTATAAACCTTCGAAATTTCGTGTTAATAATATTCTTTGTTTGTCAGGTCGATCCGGTTGTGTATAACATGCTTCATGAGGATCCTGGAAATGTGAGCTATTCAGCTGTTGGAGGTCTCTCAGATCAGATCCGAGAATTGAGGGAATCTATAGAACTGCCTCTGATGAACCCAGAGCTATTCTTAAGGGTTGGCATTAAACCTCCCAAGGTAAGTTACGTGTGAAAATGTGAATACATTACTAATGTAATATATATATATATATTGGCTAAATATTTTAATGTAATGCATTTCTGCTTCAGCTTCATTTGAATGCAAATTTTGACTTAGTGCAACTCTTCTCATATGTTAGGGTGTGCTTCTCTATGGACCACCCGGAACAGGCAAGACACTTTTAGCTAGAGCAATTGCTAGCAATATAGATGCTAATTTCCTAAAGGTTAGACCTCAAAATGTTGTTGCTACTTCCAATTCTTTTTAACTTATGTTCCAGAAATCTTTTTATAGTTTAATAACTTCTCTATGGCAACTGAAACAGGTTGTTTCAAGTGCCATAATCGATAAATACATTGGCGAGAGTGCGAGATTGATAAGGGAAATGTTTGGTTATGCTCGTGATCACCAAGTAAGACCAGAAAAAATATTAATAGACATCCTTATTATTGAGGACATTTTTGGTTACAGAGGCGTGTGTTTTTTAAAATTCCTGAACTCCATTCATTTTTTTGAAGCCATGCATCATTTTCATGGATGAGATTGATGCCATTGGAGGACGTCGTTTCAGCGAAGGAACTAGTGCTGATCGCGAAATTCAAAGAACACTTATGGAGTTGCTTAACCAGCTAGATGGGTTTGACCAGCTTGGGAAGGTTTTGATCGACTTACTAGTGCTGCTTACTTTTTGTCAGCCTTACTTGGTTTGGTCAACTTCACTGTCTATTTAAAACATGTAGTTATGGTTTATTTCAATGCCGTAGGTAAAAATGATCATGGCTACAAATAGACCAGATGTTCTAGACCCGGCACTTCTACGTCCAGGCAGATTAGACAGGAAAATAGAGATTCCTTTGCCAAATGAACAGTCAAGAATGGAAATTCTAAAGATTCATGCTGCTGGAATTGCGAAGCACGGGGAAATAGATTATGAGGCTGTTGTTAAGCTGGCAGAGGTGAATTGCCCGTATTTAGTAACTATTCAATATTATTTTGCAAACGGCTTGAATGATTTTTTGAAAACTATTTTTTTTTTCAGGGGTTCAATGGAGCTGATCTCCGTAATGTCTGCACTGAAGCTGGAATGTCAGCTATTCGTGCAGAACGAGATTATGTCATCCATGAAGATTTCATGAAGGTACATTTCAGTAGCTGATGCATATATACTTGATACAATCAGTTTTATATATATGAGTTTTGTCTTTTTAGAACCTCAAATCACCTGAAGTTTCCCCCAATTTTGAAGTTCAATATGTATGCTCACTAAATAGTGTCTCCCCTGCATGTTTACGTATTAAATGTTTGTGAAATGTATTTTATGAATTGTTTGCCTAAGGAGTGGCAATGTTTTGTCATGTCTCAGGCTGTCCGCAAACTGAATGAAGCAAAGAAACTTGAGTCAACTGCTCATTACAGTACTGATTTTGGAAAGGAGTAAAGATGAGCTCACTGGTGGTTTCAGGTAGCATATTGCTGAAGGAAGGGCCTTTGTTGCGCTTGCCTTTGTACACCTTTGTGGCTTGGAAATCACTTGTCTTGCATCAACTTGTTATCTTTTCGCGTAATTTTGTTATTGTTTTGGTAAAGGTTGGAAGCAAGTGCTTGTGTTTGTAAGGATAAGGAAATCAATATGCAGGACTGCAGTGTTTTAAGTCTTGATCCCTCTTGCTTTTTACATAAAAACAAACCACTGTTTTGTTTTGTTTTGTTGTTAAGTCTCTTGCCTAGATGCTTACTTAGTATTGCATCTGCATATCTGGAAAAATCATGTTCAAGTGAACTTGCGTAAATCTATTATTTAATGTTTTAAGGCAATTATTAATTTACAAGCAACAGATTTGTTTTTTACAATTAGATGAATGAGTGATTGTTTTGTATCTTAGGAGTTATGGACTTATGGTCCCTGTACTCATTACTACCCAGATTCTTGGTCTAAATTCCGGCCTTTGGGGGGTGGAGGCTGAGGCTTCAGTTTCCCTTAGCTTACTTAAGCTTACTTAAAGAACTTTATATTGTGTTTGGTTCGGGAGAATGGAATGGGTGAGATTAAAAGAAAATTAATAGAGATTTAAGGAATTATTTGAAAAAAATGAGAGAGTGTAAATTTGTTATGATAAGAAATGAGAAAAAAATAGGTATGAAAAGGAATGGTCTCCATTTTTTTTCAAATTGGGAGTTTGAGTTGTAAGTCCCTTCTTTTTTAAATTTGGAATTTGAGTTGTAGTTTATATCGTTAAGAATGGAATAGAGGTAGAATGAAATTTTTGAATATGTACTCATATTAGTTCAAATTTTATTTTATTCCTTCCGATTTCATTTATCGTAACAAAACATATCATTAGAATATTAAAAGAACAGTACATTTAAGAAAAGGAGACCCTGTTGCAATTTATAGCGAAAGAAGGACAAGTAGAAGAATTGAAGTTTGAATGCTTAACTTTGCTAATAAAAAAAGTTTGAATGCTTAAAGCTGCCAGGTAAAAAAATAGAGAAGACGTCGAAATGAATTAGTTTCTCGTAATACTCTCTGTTATAATTAATTAAATTTTTACACGGATTTTAATATATATATATAAACTAGAGCTCAACAGATTATTTTTCAAATTTTCATTTTTTAAATAGAAATCTATATATCTTATTTTTATTTAAAAAAGAAAACTCAACGAACTATATTTTATATGCACATTAAAATACGTATGAAACATTAAAGAGAATCTAATTGACGGACGGACGAAGTACAAATTATTACTGGTACTGCAGTACATATTCTCTCCCCTAAACCATATTTAAAGGAGTTCTAGTTACGAACTTGATTTTACAATTAGAAAGATAAACATCAGTAGGCAACATTGCAGCACATAGGATGCCCAACAAGGTTGATACATTTAATTATAGTTGCCCAACAATGGCTAGTACATTGACAGGAAATTGAAGAGAGAAAGCAGCTGCTCAACCTGATTCGTGTGACCTCCTCTTCTCTGCTTAAACTAACATGACAGTCAACAGATTCCAAATACAAGAGCAAAAACTGAATTTGTAGAGCCTGTCTCAAGATTTGACAAGTTCAACTAAAAAATTGATGCAACGAGGCGTCTTCCAACATGTGACCGCAAATTCAATGAAACTAATGCAATTTAAGTGAATCCAAGGCTTGCTGATGAAGTTCTTCATCCCCAGCTGCTACCACGTTAAAACCTGAAACCAACAATTAGTAATAATATATAATCTATACTTATAGCCCATATATAATAAGTGTATATATGTTGTGTAAGAAGGATCTTTGGCCGGTGGTGATGGAAAGCTCCACCCCTGCACTAAGTTTAGATCTATGTTTCAAACATTGACAATAACAAAAAAATTAACATAATTTTCATTTATTATTAGACGAGCTAAAAGGTTCATACTCGGCAACCACAAAAAAAACATTTATTAATAACAGAAAATACTTATAAGAACAATACTTTTTACAAGTTGTTAGTTAAGAGTTAAGACATATATGCTGAAATAAAAATAGAAAAAACCAATATAATTATAAAATTAAAATATTCATTTAAAATATAGAAACATCCGTTTGCACCGGCTATAGGCTTGATAAATAAAAATTGTAGCTATGTAGACAAAACCTATGGTCAAATCAAAGGTGCCCTAAAATCGGTTTGATATCCAAGCTGCTAATTTGATAATGCAGAAATTTCCACTACACTTTTTTTCAAATAAAAAACCTTTATAAAGGTTTTGGATATCATCAGTAGTTTTTTTGCCAATCTCGTTAATTACATAAATTCCATGGAAGACATTTGTGGATATTAAAGTTTGGAGTACTAACTAATAATGTGGTACCTCAGCAACATAACAAAAAAAAAGTGGGTACCTCAGCGTAAAGTAGTTTGATCAGATAAATCATGTGACAAAAGAAGGACAATAAATTGAGTCAGATAAGAGTTGTACTTGATGCATGTGAATCTGAAGAAGCTTTCCAGTTGAGATGATGCCCATTCCAATCAGTTATAACTCCACCAGCACCTTCTATTACTGGTATAAGCGAAAGAAAATCATATGGCTGCACAAATAATAATGGGAATCAATAATATATATAACAATAAGAAAGAGTTGGTGTCATATTAAATAATTTTTTAAAAATTCATTATAAATCACTACAGCTTAACCATGTACAATACAAGGCTCTGTAGTTGCGACTTAAATTTGCATATGTATCCACAAAGCATCCTTTTGCACATTTGATTTTCAAACAATGCCAATAAAGATTACTGATACTATTAGTTACTCTTGTTTCAGTTGGTATATTATAAATGTTTTCAGACCTCCGTGGAACATATCTATTCTTTTTTATACATGCTGGAGTAGAATGCCTAATAATCCTGTAAAGCAACTGGAGAATGAAAAGAGTACTACTGACCTTAAGGCCAGATTCAATAACAAGATCCACAAATCCAGAGGCCAAAAGGGCGTAGGCA
This sequence comes from Oenanthe sinensis, assembly GCA_028671895.1. Classification (NCBI taxonomy): domain Eukaryota; kingdom Viridiplantae; phylum Streptophyta; class Magnoliopsida; order Apiales; family Apiaceae; genus Oenanthe; species Oenanthe sinensis. The sequence continues at coordinate 22,209,601 of CM053807.1, forward strand.
TAACAGTCACAGCCATACAGTGGAACTTTTACCTGTACAAACGTTATACTTACGACAGAAAGAAAGAAAATGACCAAAAGACATGACAGAGGTAGAAAAGGTTCCAAGCTAAGTTTTTACTGTTGAATGCTCAAAAAGGAGGCAGTAACTATGTTAAATTCAAACAATAGACGATGGTCGATTGCCACTATGTTAAGCCAAAATAGTTTGCTGAGACAAAAAAGTTTAAATCCCCATTTCCTTCTCCCCTTCTGAGTTAATGCACTTTATCAAAACATTACTAAGATAAACAACAAAAATAACAGACCTTACTTCTGACTTGACCAAAAGCCACTTCAGCATCTCCGCTGAAAAGATGAGGACTGGTCGTGTACCTAAATCAGAAAAGTTTGCCCAATCAACCAACATATATGAAGCATAATAGCATATACTCTCTTCATAAAACTTGGGTATAGCTACGAACTTGATTGTTTGCTCCCTACATATGAAGAACATTAGAACAATTCTGTATGCTGCCTTAGTTTCTAGTCTGTCCCTTGATATTCATTTGAATTTTTTCTTTATATATTGCAAAACGGGAATTATGTTAAAGAAAAGAAACATACAGATAGGCTTGTGAAAGCTTTGCACACTTGCGTGTAGTGACTTCTTGCCCATTCAACGTTGTTGCTCTCCCGGTAATACCTATCCATCTTTCCCTCAGTATTGGCTGATCAATTATCCCAAAAATCTGAAATTATACATAAAAATATCAAATAAAAAAGAAAAAGAAAGAAGCAATGTAGTTTCTATGCTCCGATATAATCAGCCGAGGAAAAATGGTTTTATAAAAGATGGTGAGCATCAATACATCTATGCTAGCACACCGCACACATATATATCTTATTTTACCTTAACTATGAGATATACGGGTAATCAACTACAGAGATGTGTTTCAGTTGCAACAAGCACAAGTGCATAACATACATGTGAAATGTGCAAGTATTGCTTGCTTCTTTAAATGATATGAATTTGTTAATAGTATTGAGTATGCTTTAGTATGTAATACACCAGTATAACAACTTACTACCAAGTGATATGTGATTCTTACCGGTTTGCCTCTGTGTAGCAGTGCTATGAGAGTTCCAAACAATGGTTTTCCTAGAAAGATTCCAAGAAGTTATGAAGATTACCATAGGTTAAACCTAATTGTGATCACTTAAAAACTATAAAAACATACCTGTAATGAAGCTCTTTGTGCCATCAATTGGATCTAAAACCCAAACATAGTCTGCGAACTTTTCCTTACACCTCCATCCATTCTCCTCTCCAAAACTGCCAACAAATAATTCCTAACTTTAGCAATTAAATCAAAATAAAAAAAATGTCCAACATACCACATTTTGAAGAAGTTTGGCCCAAAACAAGAACGCGCTTTTACCACTTTAAATATGCATTTCAGCCTTCAGGAATAGGTACGAAGAAAAAATATTATATGGATGTGCATTGCACAAGCTATCATGCATCATGGGAGATGAGTGTCAGCTAATGAACATTACAGATATGTTCCAGAATACGTGAGATGCCAAAACAATTTACTGCCTTGCAAGGTTTGTCATGCATTACTAAGAAGACAATATTAATTGAATTAAATTGGAACAGATGTGGATACCTCACACTATATTAGTAATGCACGAAATCCCTTTGCACCTGACACGGTCCTTCAAAAGAACATACAGAAGGCCTAAGTGTCTCTACTGTGTGTGCAAACATTTCGAGAATGCGGGCGGCTCATTAGATCACTGAATCCCATTCAGCCAAATTCACTTGGTTAAATTGGTTAGAATAAGACATATTTAGTAATGCATGAAATTCCTTTGCACCTGACGCAGTCCTTCAAAAGAACATACACAAGGCCTAAGTGTCTCTACTATGTGTGCAAACATTTCGAGAATCCGGGCAGCTCATTATATATCCCATTCAGCCAATTCACTTGGTTATCAAATGGGATTTTATAGTAAATAATGAAGTTCATGAAGAAAGTAGTGAGATGCACCACTGATCACAGCCCTCCTAGTTCTAGTATTTACTTGTTTTGAATAATATCAGCTACAATTCACTAGTAAGTTGGCTGAGGTGTCTTGTCATGTAGTGTCAACATTTGCTGTGTAGTGTCAACATTTGCTGTGTAGTATCAAGCAGATAATTATCATAGGTCCAGGGTTATCAAGGTCTTTTGTAATAGTTTGTTAAAGTCTCTGCATTGTAAGGAAATATAAGGACACAAGCAACAGTAGTGGTCCTCAATGTGAGATTCACAGAAAGTTCTGGAATCAGTTTGAAATCAGATTTCCTCATAGTTTTTCTCCTACACAGTTATCTCTTGCAAAAAGTAATATTGTTTACATGGTATCTGAGCTGCACTTGATAACTACATTAGAGAGAAATGTTTAAAGAAGTGAGATTTTTAAAGTCTTGTTTGTGTGGTCGAGTAATAGTTTGTTTACTAGAAAAAGTGTGTGTTGTCTCTGTCATATACACTTGTCTTTCTAGACTCGCTCATGGCTACCAACAGTAGGCTATCATTCACAGATCTACAGAATCTTCTATTTTTGCACCCATCAGATGGACCGTTGTCTATAAGCGTGCCAAAGTTACAAGGGGCAGGGGATTATAGAACATGGAAAAGGTCATTTGAGATCCAGTTATCAGCAAAAAGAAAGCTGGGGTTTGTTGATGGGTCTGTATCAAGGAGTACAACAGATGCGGTGGAAGCGACACAGTGGGATACTTGCAACAACATGGTAATATCCTGATCCACAATAATATTTCTGAAAATATAAAATCTTCAGTACTGTTCATAAATACTGCGGTGGATATTTGGAAACAACTTGAAAAAAGATTCCTTTTAACCAATGGGTCTAGAAAGTACAAACTAAACAATGATCTATTTAGTCTCAAACAGAATGGTATGAAAATTAGTGATTATTTCACTAGTTTAAGTGGGTTATGGGAGGAAATAGAGTCAATGAACACTCTTCCAATGATTACAAATGTCACCCCTGAAGTCACTAATTTACTGAAAGCTATAGAAAATTTAAGAGAAGAGTCTAAGCTTTTTCAATTTCTAAATGGGTTGGATGACACCTATGGAGCGCAAAGAAGTCAGTTGTTAATGATGAGTCCGTTGCCGTCGGTGGAAGTGGCTTGTGCAGCAGCGCAACAGGAAGAGTCACAAAAGGAGGTTTTGTCGCATGTTGGCCTTGGAGAAACCGATGTGATGGCCATGTGCAGTAAAGGAAGTGGAGATAAAATCCTTTTGTGTTCAACATGTGGAAGAAAAGGGCACACCAATGATAAATGCTGGGAGAAAATGGGTTATCCTAAGTGGCATTACAAGTATAAGCCTGGAGGACAAAGATCTGCACCCGGGAAGTCGTCATCAGGAAATAAGGCTAACTACCCAAGGATGGCCAACAACGCCCAAGGAAGTGTGAATGATCAACAAAATATCATGATGACTTCGCAACAACTGAACCAACTCTTGAAGCTAATTCCAAGAAGTGGGCCTTCAAATCAGAAAGACTCTGAAACTGATGAAGAAATTGATTATAGGTTTTCAGGCATGGTGACTACTGGCAAAAACAAATTAACCGAGTCGGTGGAGTGGATTATAGACTCGGGTGCGTCTGACCATATGGCTTCTTCATTAAAGTTTTTAACAAATGTCAAGCAAGCCCCATCCACTTTTACTATTAATCTACCAACTGGAGCGACAGCACTCATTACTCATATTGGGGATGTATTATTGCCTAATGGGTTGAAGTTAACCAATGTATTACCTGTCCCACAGTTCAATCACCACCTGTTGTCAATTCACAAGTTAGCCCAGGATAACAAATGTGATGTGATGTTTCGCCCGAACAGTTGTGTGATAATAGACTCGACAACTAAAAGTGTGATTGGGAAGGGTTAGATGAAGCAAGGTTTGTATTATCTGAAAAATGATAAACCATCCTCAATTGGACTAGCTATGACAGAGCAGAAGTCAAAGGGAGTGCAAGGTGATAAATCCAAGAACAGAGAGGCTGGAAGCAACAATCAATATGTTGTGTGGCATCAAAGGCTAGGACATGCACCCATCTCAAAGCTGCAGTACATTGAATGCATCAAACCTTTTCTTTCACAAAATAGTGAACAGGTTTGTGTCACATGCCCTTTATCTAAAATGACTAGACTGAGTTTTCCTATTAGTCAATCACATGCTTCAACACCTTTTGAGTTAGTGCATACAGACATTTGGGGGCCATATAAAGTGAGTACTAGAGGAAAATTCAGATTTTTTCTAACAATAGTGGATGATTGCACTAGAATGACATGGGTATATCTTCTAAAAAACAAATCTGATTATCTAGATACTTTGATTGTGTTTGAAGAATACGTGAGTAATCAGTTCGATGGGAAAATTCAAGTCATAAGATCAGACAACGCACTTGAATTTGCTAGTAAAATGTGCACTGCACATCTCGCAAAGAAGGGGATTGTTCATCAAACTTCATGCCCCTACACACCCCAGCAAAATGTTAGGGTGGAAAGGAAGCATAGACATGTATTAGAGGTGGCTAGAGCCTTACGTTTTCAATCCGGGTTATCGCTGTTGTTCTGGGGTGATTGCGTGTTAACAGCGGTGTACATCATCAACCGATTACCCAATGCATCACTGAATTTTAGCACTCCATATGAGAAGTTGTTTCACGATCAGGTAGATTATGATCATTTGAAAACATTTGGTCGTATGGCAGTTGCAGATAATTCTGGTCATGGTGGCGATACATTTGCTCCCAGGGGAATAGTTTGTGTTTTTATTGGATATCCAAGTGGTACAAAGGGTTACAGGCTTCTAAATATCTCAACAATGCAACCGTTTATCTCCAGACATGTAACATTTCACGAAAACATCTTCCCACTGAACACCAATACACATAAACCATACATGAAACCTCTTCCTACCTCACTGCCCCTAATTGAAACTAGCGCCTATGATGATGAGTTCACAAGAGATGAGGTTGACTTACACATTCACAATCAAACTGGCAGTGCAACAATAACGGACTTGGAACACACCGAGTACAATGAGACGCAAACTACAAGTGATGATAGATCACCAGACTTGAGTGAAAGCCCTGAAGTTGAACAACAAGGTCCAAGAAAATCCACTAGACAGTCTAAACAACCAGCATGGCTAAGTGATTTTGTCACCCCGTCTTCAAATACAGCGATGAAGGTGGCATCGCAACAAATCAGTCCTAGTTTTAACTGTTTCTTGGCTGCTATAATACCACAAACAGATCCCGTGTTTTTCCACCAAGCAATTAAGCATCCCCATTGGATAGAAGCCATCAATTTGGAGTTAGATGCTTTGGAAATGAATCATACCTGGGATGTTACAACGCTGCCACCCAATAGGAAAGCAATCGGGTGCAAGTGGATTTTTAAAACCAAGTTTAAGGCGGACGGATCAGTGGATAAGTATAAAGCACGACTGGTCATTTTGGGATACAAGCAAAAATATGGAATCGATTATGTGGAAACTTTCTCCCCGGTTGCATAGATGTCTACTGTGAGAACAATGCTAGCAGTTGCAGCGATGAAGGACTGGTTTGTAGAACAACTTGACGTCTCAAATGCTTTTTTAAATGGAGAGTTGGAAGAAACCGTTTATATGACATTACCACAAGGGTACAATGGGTTTGGGAGTCGAATATCTGCTACTGGAGTGATCTGTGAAAATGTTGCTGCAACACACTCAGTGTGTAAACTCAAGAAAACGTTGTATGGCCTGCGTCAAGCAGCATCCAGGGGATGGCACCATAAGCTTGCTGTCACATTAGTGTCCATTGGATTTCGACACTCTAAAGCTGATTACAGCTTATACTCACAAGTTACAAATGACTCCACCACACTCGTTTTGATATACGTGGATGACATTCTCATTTCTGGTACCAATCAAGAATCCATCAATGACTTGAAATCTGTGTTGTCTAGTCATTTCCACATGAAGGACTTGGGTCTAGTTAATTATTTTTTGGGGCTGGAAATTGATAGAAGCAAGGCAGGATTCTTTGTTTCGCAAAAAAAAATACACTATGGGTCTCCTGAAGGAATTTGGGATGTTAAATTCTACCCCACTTGCACTCCCCATGGATGCACATCTTTCTTTGACCCCTGATAAAGGTGATTTGCTTGAAGATTCTATCCCTTACCAACGTTTGCTTGGGAAACTCATATATCTAACTATCACGCGACCTGATCTCTCCTTTCCAGTTCACAACCTCGCCCAGTTTATGCAAAAACCCACAAATATCCACATGCAAGCTGCTAAATGCGTCCTTCGATATCTTCTCGATAATCCTGCCCAAGGCATTCTCCTGGCATCTTCATCCTCTGCCAAGCTCACCGCATATTGCGACAGTGACTGGGCAAGCTGCCCCACTACCAGGAAGTCCACATCTGTTATTGTGTCTTAGTAGGGTCATCTCCAATCTCGTGGAAAACCAAGAAGCAGTCAGTTGTAGCACGATCAACAGCAGAGATGGAATATAGAGCCATGGCTCTAACTTGCTGTGAAGTAACTTGGTTATCATCCTTGCTAAAAGATATGGGCCTTCTTGATCTTCCTCCAACAATAATCAAAAGTGATAATCAGGCAGCTCTCTCCTAGCTCTCTCCATAGCGGCAAATCCTGTCCTCCACGAGCGCATGAAGCACATTGAAATTGACTGTCATTTTATAAGAGATAAAATCACTGAAGGTGCTATAACTACAACACACGTTCCATCTCATTCCCAGCTTGCTGATGTTCTTACTAAGCCCTTAACGGTCAAGCAGCATAACTACCTTGTTCGCAAGATTGGAGCCTCGGCAACGCCTCCACTCCACTTGAGGAGGAGTAATGAAGTTCATGAAGAAAGTAGTGAGATGCACCACTGATCACAGCCCTCGTAGTTCTAGTATTTACTTGTTTTGAATAATAACAGCTACAATGAACTAGTAAGTTGGCTGAAGTGTCTTGTCATGTAGTGTCAACATTTGCTGAGTAGTATCAAGCAGATAATTATCATAGGTCCAGGGTTATCAAGGTCTTTTGTAAAAGTTTGTTAAAGTCTCTGCATTGTAAGGAAATATAAGGACACAAGCAACAGTAGTGGTCCTCAATGTGCGATTCACAGAAAGTTCTGGAATCAGATTTCCTCATAGTTTTTCTCCTACACAGTTATCTCTTGCAAAAAGTAATATTGTTTACAGTAAATTGGTTAGAATAAGACATAGTAGTCGCAGACTATAATACATTTCTTACATTGCATGATCAGGAAACTGATGTTGTAATATCGAAATCATTGCCGCCTCAGCTTCTTGATCAGCAATAGTCACTGGACCTAATCAAACACCCAACAACAACAAACCCATAAATCCTCAATACACAAAACCCCAATTCAAGAAACACAAAAAGAATCAATTTTTAAAAAAACATACTTAAATCCTGCTTGTCAACAATATCAAAACTCTTCCGAAAATACTTCCTAATAACTTCACCAGCAGCATCAGCAACTTTGTTGCCAACGATAGAAAACCCATCAAGCTCCGAATCCAAAAGTGTGTTAACTCCATTGGAAGATGTGGATTTTGAAGTCATCTTTGAGTTGAAATTATAATTAGAGATAGAGAATTTTGGGGTTGTAAAATTAATTGAAGGGGGGGTTTTACACAGAGAAGAGGGAAAGAGAATTGTCTTGTTAAAAGAGAGATGATGAGATTGTGAGAACATTTGCGTTTGAATCTGCATATGTATTTTCAGTTTTATTTTCTAGGAGAGCTTCAACCGGGGACCGTGTGTATGTATATTCTGGCGATAGGAAACGTGATTGTTTTTAATTGGTGTTTTTAATCGGCGGCGAATATCACGAATCATCACAATCGAACCAAAAATCGAAACCGAAAAACTGTACGAAATCGCAGAAAAAAAATGAAATTGATTAAAAACCGCAACAATATTTTGGCTGCGGTTCGGTTTGGTTGCGGTTTGGTTTTTAAAATTTTAAGAACCGAATAGAAATCGAACCGAACCGCACTAATATTTATAATACATATTACTATATATATAATAATAATATAATATAATTATATTTAAATTTAAATATTTTTAATTAATTATACAATGTAAATATTAAATATATAATATTAAAATACATCAATACATAATAGACACACGTAATTGAATCATATTAGTACTAAATACTAATCCAGTATATGTTCTGTTTTGTGCTAAAGTGAATAAATTGAATGTACTTTCTTTTTATTTTTTGTTCTTTTTACATACTCACGAGTCACGTCTAATCATGTGTACTTGCAATTGTAATAAAACATGTGAGTAATTTAAGTGATCATTAATTTATTTTTAGTTCCTTGTTTTATGAATCTGCGATTGAATTTGCTAATAAATTTATTCAAATTTCAATTTATGTAAGACGATGAGTATAATAAAATAATAATTGTTTTAAAACCGAAACCAAACCATTTAAAAACCGAACCGCACTTTTTAAAACTGAACCGATTAAATTTGGTTCGGTTTTGGTTTCTATTTTTTAAAACCGCACGGTTTGAGGCTTAAACCGCACCAAACCGCACCAAACCGCACCAAACCACACCATGATCATGCCTGGCGAATATGCATGCAGGTCTCATATTATTATATTATTATAAGAATTATACGCATGACAATTCAGTATTTGGATAATTTTTGGAACAATTTCTGGGTTATTTAGCATTTTTTTGTAATTCTCTTTAAAAAATAATTAAAAATTTATATTTATAAATTATTAATGACTAAAAGAAAAGGAAAACAGATGAAACAATTTTTTTTAATATTACTAGGTAAAATGAGCCGGGAATTGTTCGGACACCGATCAAACCAGCTCTATTTAAGATTTTTGTTTAAAATTAATATGTCGTTTAAAATTGATGTGTAGTTTAAAATTGTTGTTCGGTTAGAAAATGCAGGAATAATATGATATTGAAACGTGTAATTATTTCTTGGAAAAATTTAAAAAATATTTTTTTTCAAAAGTACAAGGGCCTACTTTTTCTAAAAACAACTTTTAAACCCAAACACTTTTGCAGAAAATTGTTTTAAAATTTACCTAACACTTTTTTACCCGCTTTTCTGAAAAATATTTATTTTTAAATTGACTATATTTTTAAAAAGGGGAAAATATCATATATCAATCTTTAAATAATTTGACTTTAATAGTATAATATAGATCAATATTTATTTTTATATTCATAAGTATATTTTATAAAGTATAATGTAACTTAATATGTGAGGTAAATAACTCAATACAACAACAAGACTGATAACTAATATTAATAGAAGCACAAAATCAGTAATTTATTGAGAATTAAGAAAACATAAAGTGTTAGAGTATCATAAGAAGCATTGAAGACTACTGAATGAAGTTCATTAACATATTTAAACCTCGGTGAAGAATAAAATATAAGTAATTTGAAATTTCAGATGTATTGAATAACAAGTTATGCAGTATTTAAAAGATTTCATTGAATTAACATTGGTTATTTATAATTAGTGATTGAAGCATATTTATATGAGTACAAGTACAACTAATCGCTTTGTAAAAAAGATGTGAATATCAAGATCAGTTTTAGTTATTTGTGAACAAGACCAGTGCCCTAAACGTTAGCATCAAAGAAAAGGTTTATTGCATCTATTGGTGAAGAAATTGGTTGAGTACAAAGTGAATTCTCGAAGAAAGAATCACTTTTAAGCATTGTAAAAGATCAATTGAAGATCAGGTGACCTAAATTATAGTACCCTGATTCGTAAAATAATAATATTAATATTAAAATAATAATTTACATGATATTTGAATATTTGAATATTTTCATTTTTTTAAAATTCTTTAATCGATTAAAGTTAAAAGTTAGAATACCTTGTTTCCTATATAATATGTGGAATCCCATATTGAAGGGAATGTGAACAATGAAATATTTTCAATCTATATAAAGTTATTAATAGATTATTACATATATACATATATTTGTGAGCTTGAGTCTCAAAGCAACAACACAATAACACAGAGACAAGTGTCGTCTTGAGTTGTTGAACACTCTAAAAATTTGAAAATAACAAACAAGCTTACCTTGGCATATACAAGATAAAATTACATTTTATCCCACATCGAGTAAAATATAGTAGAATGAACTTGTTTCTCCCATATATTACAGTGATAATATTATCTTAGAGTAAGCTTATTTGTATATCTATATATATATATATATATATATATATATATATATATATATATAGGTAGGGTTATAGGGATAATCAGACAATCTAGAGAACTGGGAGAACCCGTCTAAACCGTTAATTAATTATAAATCAAATCTATTTTAATCATTTAAAGATAATGGCAGATTTGTAAATATCTTGAAAAACTAGTCCATATACAATGTCAAAATTATAATACAAATTAGATATCAATCAGTAAATATGGAAAGTATTGTGATTAAATTTTGATACAATATATTAGATTTTTTTTATTTATAGCAACTACATTACTACAATACAAAATTAACGTATGTAATAAACATTATAATTCATCATATACAAACACGAGTAGAACCCTAAAAAAACCTAATACATAACGTACACATAATGTAAGAATTTTTATTCTTTATATATGTTTCTTCATGTGCTCTAATACATGTTTAATGCATACAGAATGAAGCCAATTCTTTACAACCAGATTCGGATTCCATATTCTTGGTAAAGTTCAAGCCATGGTTCATGACAGACGTCATAGCATATGCATATTCGTTATTCATAGATTCAATTACATGTTCCCATAGAGTCAAATACGAGGGACGATTCTTTGAGAGTATATTTTGAGTTCTTATTATGGTTCCATCCATGTTTTTTGACTGATGTCGTATCTACTTTATATAACAATTAAAAAAAAGATAAGAAAAACTGATTTGGGTCACTGTTATTGTTTAACATGAGAGAATTTAATATATTAGATATTGTGTTTGCACAAATCTACTTTATAATGATTTTCTTGTGGAACTTATGCTCGAATCTAATATATTATATGTAGCGTTTGGAGGACAAAGATGGCTATAGAATGGGGAAAACAATTGTCCAGAATAAGATCAGAGTTGGGTCACTAGTAAGATCGGAGATTCTACTAAGAGTTTTATTTTTGATCTACCTTACAAAAATATACCATGTTTCCTTATAGGTTCCTGGCGATTCTGCTAAGAGTTTTATATTTGCTTATATGTTTCTGGGTTCGTTTGTCAAGTTGCTGCATAAATATTTCAAGATAAACCTGTGTCTCGGCTTTGGGTGGTGTATGTGCATACACGGGTGGTTTTACAGATGGGTTTTTCTACAATAAGTTTCGACCTCTTATATACATGATGGTGGATCTGGTGAGAGTTCCAGATTTGTATACGTGTATAAAGAGTTCTTGTTATAGTTAAGGATGATTTTATGGGACGTAGATATAGGCCTGTTTATTTTTATGGACAAAAGTTCCACGTCTGTATATGGTAGGGGTTGGCAATTTAGAGAAGTTTGTTCGGGTGTTCTAGCTATTTTTTTGGAGATATAGGGGTTTCAACCATGTAGTTATGCATTTGAATGATCATGTATGTAAATGGGAGGGGTCCATATGACATGTTTATTTTTTTGTCTACAAGATGGTTGTGCGATTTGTCTTGGATATTAATACTACATAGGGTTGCACTAGGAGATTTTAGTTTGGTGTTGATGATTTGGTTTGATTGGTATTCATTTAGTATAAGTTTTACTTTTTTTCTTGTTTGGTATTATTTTTTTGTTTTTCTATGGAGTTTGTTATTAGAGATCTTTTTTTAGAGGATTAGTTCTCTCAAGACCCTTTTGTCATTTATTGTTCAAATAATATATTTTACAAGGTGTCATCCTCATTTACCAAAAAAAATAATAAGCTGATTTTGAGATCTCGATTATATATTATACATGTTCATTTTTAGAGTTTTATTAATGTGTTCTGTATAGGGTTACACAAGATAAAATAAATTAAAATTGTGCAGATTTTATTCACTTGCCAAAAATATAAAAGATTAGAAAAGATTTAGTCAAATATGATTAAAATTTATATATATAAACGTTTTAAATTGATACATAATCTAACAAAATCTTCACACACACACACACACATATATATATATACCATTAATACATGTATTTTACATTACTAAGCTTCCCTTCCTCTCTACATATGGAAAGAAAGTAATTAAAAATAATTAATTACTGAAATTTCATGACCATTAGATTAAAAACAGATCAATGGCTAGATTATAGGTTCTCCCGATTCTCTCTCGATCCCTGGCCTACATATACATATACATATACATATATATATACATGTATATATATATATGTATATGTATATATATATATATATGGTTTGGCTCAGGAAGGAACCATTTAAATTGAGTAACTGCGTAACTAAATATAAGCCATCAGATTAAAAGCTAATGAACCGTTAGATTAGGGAGTAACTACCCTACTGTACACCTACACGTAGACCTGGCAATTCGGGTAAACGGTTCGGTTTCGGATCGGATTAATTTCGGATCGGATCACTTTTCGGTTATAATATATTTTTATTCGGTTCGGATCGGATCGGATTTGATTTGGTTCGGATCCAGTTTCGGTTTTGCATAAATTGAATCGGTTTCGGTTCGGATCGGTACGATTTCGGTTCGGGTCAAAATCGGATTAAAATTCGGATGAATTTAAGATAAAAATCGGATTAAATTCGGTTCAGATATTTTTGGATTTCTTATTTCAAATTAGATTTTGTTTGGATTTGAAAGTTAAGTTCGGATTATTGTTAAATTAATTTGAATCATCATTGAATTTAAATAAAGATCATTAAGTAAGTTTGACAAATTATAGTTAAAATTTGATAAAATAATACCGAACAAAATAATTATCTCGATTAAGTAATATATTTCTTCATTTCAGACTTTGGTCAATATGATAAAAGAAATTTTCACTAAATTTTGTAATGTAACAATTTTTTTAAAAAAATCTTGATGTCCAAATGAAAATATAAATAAATTTTATATGTACATATATAATATACAGTATTTATTTCTTTTTAAAATATGAATTTATATTCATTTTTCTTTACTTTCTAGCAAATTCAAAATAAATGTTTTTCTTATTTTATTTTACGAACACATGTATTATACGTATGAATTATGTATAAGTGTATAATGTACATGTGAGTGTAACGAACCATAAGATTATATGTATGAAATACACTTAAATTCTATAATTTAGTTTGAGCCATATTCAGTTTGTATACTTTTTAGTTAGGATTTAATCGATTTCGGGTTATTATCGGATGTGTTATTTTGGATTATTTTCGATTAAAATTCCGGTTCCGGATCATTTTCGGATTGGATCAAATCGGTTTTTAGATCATTTTCGGATTTGATTATATTGAACCGATATCGGTTCGGATTGTTTCGGATTCGGTTACACTTTCGGATTATCAAATTCAGATACAAAATCGGATTCGGTTCCCTACATTTCGAGTCGGTTCATCGGATCCAGACCCAATTTGCCAGGTCTACCTACACGTACGTACATGTATTCAAAAACTTTTTGATTTATTTTTATATTTTTATATACACTATAAATTATATTCCAATATATGTTATTCTATAATATATATATATATATATATATATATATATTTGTTTTAATTTAATAAATATAACTGTATTTATAAAACTAAATAAACATGTATAATATAATATTTTAATTTTGTGTAGAACTTACTTATGAATATAATATATCAATTTATAGTGAGCATAATATTTTTTTGAACATAAACTGTTTTTTAAAATATTAGTTTTTGAATCATATTAATATAAAAAATACAAAACATGTTATTTTTTTATAAACCTGTTTTTATTAAAAAAAATTACAGAACTCTACATTTTTTTTAATCAAATAATCCTTGAAAGACATATGTTTAAAAGCCTATTTATTTAGCGAGATGACAACTCAACTCAAACATAGATAATTTGTAAGTAAATATATTATTTGTCAAAGGAATCTTTACGAGGTATTATTTGACAAGAAAAATAAGTTCAAAGTCAATCTACAGACTTGAAGTAGTATTACATTGAAAGAATCTCAATTTAATTGAGCATGCCTCAGTTGAGTATTTAAGTTTGAAGAAGCTACAGTGTTAGAAAATTTCAATTTGTGTGACATCAGAAATAGTCAAGTCAGAAGGAGCAGAAGTGAACCACATTATAAAAGTCAAGTGAAGAATTCTATTTGTTGTGAATCACCCGTGAACTAGATAGTACACGGAGTGTTGACAAAATACAGAGAAAGTTCTTTATTACAGAAGAAATGGTCAGCTACAGACATTAGTGTGAAGACAGAATACTTGGAAATATATCAACAATGGTTGTGCAGTCAAGACTTTAATTTAATTCTTTATTAATTGATTAAATTATTTAGTTAATTTAATTGGTAAATTGATTCAATCAGAATTAATTTATTCCTTAAATTAATTAAGAAATCAAGTAATTTAGAATTATTTTAGAATGAAGAAGTCATTAATTTAATTTTATTATCAAAAAAACAATTTATTATGTATCCTATTTACTTAGATTAATTAAAAAAGAATTAATTTAACTTATAAGATATATAATAAAAGAAATAGAATTTGAATTAAAAATAAAGAATATACATGACATATATCATGCAGGTCGATTGAAGAATCTCTCGGGAAGACATTTGAAAAGTCTCTCCGAGATTTATTCAAATGTCTCCCATAAATTAAAAAGTCTCCCCGAGGTTTATTCATAAGTCTCTCAAATATTCAAAAGTCTTCCAAGGGTCAGAAAGTCTTCCCGAGCAAGAAAATTCTCCCAAAGAGAAAGTCTCCCGAGTAAAGAAAAGTCTCCTCGAGCAGAAATAGTCTCCCCGAGTGGTAATAGTCTCCCACGACTGATTTGCCTATAAATACAAGTTTAGATCAGTAGTTTCTTTTCAATTCTAATCACTTTCTATTTTGGCTAAAAACAAAATTCTAAGAGCATTTCATGTCAAAATTACTCTAGAATTTTCAGAGCTAATTAGTGAATATTTTCTGATTTAATCTTGTAACCAACGTCAAGTTTAATATAAGTATTTTACTTGAACTGTGTTTCTTTGATTATTATTTCGTGATAAAAATTAAGATTGTTTAATAAAAAATTATCTGAAACAAAATTTAATATTTATTAATGATTGTATTCAACCCTCCCTTCTACAATCATTTGGACCTAACAATTGGTATCCGAGCCATCTAATTGACATAAAAATCAAGATCCTAATATTTTTATGTATTAAAAAATTTAAAACTTTTAATTCATTAAAAATTCGAAATTTTTAATTTATTAAAAATTCAAAAATTTTAATTTCTTAGAAATTCGAAATCTCTTTAATTCCTAAAAATCTCAAATCTTTTTAATCTTCTATTATTTCAAAATGAGTATCCAAAGAGTGAGTAGCATTAAAATTCCTCCATTTGATAAAGATAATTATAATCTTTGGAAGAGGAAGATGACCTTGTTTCTTCGAACAGCAAACACTAAGTACAAGGATTTTTGAAGATTGGTGTTGTTGTTCCAATAACAATCATTCATGAGTATATGAAATATGGTGTACTTATTCCGCACAGACAATTTGAAAAAGATATTTCTGAGTACACTGAAATAGAAAAGGAACTGGATTCTTTGGACACCAGCCTACATTTAATTTTGGTGGAATCTCTTGATCCCGGAATGTACAATCATGTTGTTAATTGCAAAGATGCTAAACACATCTGGGAAACGATAGAGATACTGAATGGAGGAACAGAAGAAATGAGGGAGAACAGATTGGAAATCTTAACGTCTCAATATGAGCATTTTAGATCAAACCCTGGAGAAGGTATCTCTGATATTTTTTAGAGATACAATAAACTGATAAATGATCTAAATCTCAATGGCAAACACTATACGAAGAAGGAGATCAATAGGAAGTTTTTGCTGACAATGCCAGTTCACTTAGAGCATAAGATTACTGCCATCAGGGAGTCAAGGGACATGAATGAAATTTCATTGGAAAGACTTTATGGCATACTGAAGACCTATGAGCTAGAGCATATTCAACATAAGGAAATATATGGTATAGGCAAGGTGGTCAGCAAGTCCACAGCTCTTGTAGCAGAAGTACCAGAATACAGAGAAGCTATGACTGAATCTTCTTCAGTCAAAGTCATTGATCAGGGTATTGTTGTAGAAGTTGGTGCAACTCAAATGAATTCATCTGAAAGTGAATTCTATTCAATGGAAGAACTTGATCAACTTGAGGATGAATCTCTGGCACTGATTGCTAGAAAATTTGGAAATACAAGATTCAAGAGGAACCCTAGTTTCAAATTAAAACCTATGGCAAGCAAATTTCAGAGAGGTGGTTCTTCTAGCTCATCCAATACCAGAGGTGGATACAAGATATGAATGGTAGACAGAAGCAAGATCCGTTGCTTCAACTGTAATGAAATGGGACACTTTACTACGGATTGTAGAAAGCCTAAGCAGGAAAGAAAGAAGGATTCATATGACAAGCTTAAACAAAAATATGAAGCTCTACTGAAGAAGCATCAGGGAAGATCATACTTAGCAGAAGGAAAAAACTGGGATGATTCTGACAATGATGAAGAAGAAGATATGGGAAATCTTGCTCTAATGGCCTCTTCTTCTGAAGGATCAAAATCTCCACCTCGACAAGGAATTGAGGTAAACCCTAGTTGTCCTAAAATGTTTAAGTTGCTAGGTGAGAATTTAACTGATGCTAGAGATCAAATAAAAGTCTTAATTTTCAAGAACAAAGTTTTATCAGATGAGAATTTTGAATTGAAAAAGCTGAAACTTATAAATGAGAAATTAACTGAAGATGTTGCATTTCAAGTTAATAAAATCAACTGCTATGTTGAAATTGAAACTTTTTTGAAGGATAAAATTGAAAAAGAGAAAGTCAGGTGTTTAGCCTATAGAACTGCTTCATTTGTTATGAAAGACCTAGTTGACCAATAAGAGATTAAACGAAAAGTTGGGATAGGTTTTGAATATAATGAATCTGTAGGAAAGGCTAGCAACATCACCCCTTTTAAAGAGACTGCTATAGAGAGGGGTATTCCACATGTTATTAAGGACACTAAGAAACCTCTTTTCATAACTCCTATTGCAGAACCAGTTCTTTATAGTTATGTAATAGTGGATTATGAAATTAAACTTGAAGACCTTAAAGAGAAAGATAAAGTACAGGAAAAAACTATTAGGGACATAAAAGGAATAAATGTCCATAAAGCTAAATATGTACCTAAAAGACCAATAGAAAATGTGAACATTGCTAATTCATCCACTTCTGGTTTAGGTGCTAATGAGCTTAAGAAAAATCATAGCAGACCTAATAAGTTTGTTAATAGTAGGAATAGTAACAACAGATTCCATGCTACTGAGAACTTTAAAAATGTTAATAAAGTTGAGGTAGAAACTGTTAAGACTCCTACTATTATGAATAAAATGCCTACTATTGATGCATGACATAAGCCTTGTGGTATAGATAATTGTATGCTATGTGCTTTCAATGTTATGTCTGTATATTTTAAAAGCATGCATGCTATGAATGTCAATACTACACTTAGACAGCACATAAATCACAAGCATGCTAGATCAAAGACTGTCAGTCCTCCTGTTTCACAGAAGGAGACATTTTCTCCTAAGCCTGCATACAAAGATGTTAAGGTTGTTTACAAGGAGAAGTATTCAGTCAAAGTAGTAAATGAGTTTGTCAGTTGGGTTCTGTTGTTAAAACTGACAAAGGACAATTTTTCAAATATACCGGACCCAATCAATGTTGGGTTCCGAAGAAGGCCTAACTCATTTGATGATTGTAGGGTGTGAAACAGGTGAACCGGGTCATTTGGATTCTCGATAGTGGATCCTCATGATACATGACCGGAGATAGAGCCCTGCTATCGAATGTTGTTGGGAGAGTTGTCCCAGTAGTTACCTTTGGAGATGACAACAAGGGTATGACTAAGGGATATGGTTGTTTAGAAGTTAGAAATGTCGTCATTGATAATGTATCTTTCATGGAAGGTCTCAAACACAATCTTCTGAGTATCAGTCAGTTTTGTGACAAGGGATACACAGTGAACTTTGTGAAGGAGAGGTGTTTGATTTCTCACAAGAAGGATGGAAAGCTTGCTCTTCAGGGAGTAAGCAAAGGAAACTTGTTCGTAGCCGATCTGAACTCAGGTTGCAGAGATGAAGTCAATTATTTTTATGCTAAAGCTTCGTCAGATGAAAGTTGGCTATGTCACAAGAAGCTCTCACATCTTAATTTCAAATCTATGAATTCTCTAGTCAAAAGAGAATTAGTGAGAGGACTGCCTCAATTAGAATTCACATAAGAAGGACTTTGTGAGGCATGTCAGAAAGGGAAAGAAAAGAAAGCATTACATCCAATCACTGACACATCTAGTATTACTGAACCACTGCAATTAATTCACATGGATTTATTTGGTCCAGTCAATGTTATGTCAATGTCACATAAAAGATATGCCTTGGTGATTGTTGATGACTACTCAAAGTATACATGGATTTTATTCCTGCACTCAAAGGATGAAACTCCTTAAATGGTGATTGATCATATCAAGATGATTGAGTTGGATTCGAAGCTTCCAGTTAGAGCTATAAGGTCAGACAATGGAACTGAGTTAAAAAATGCAGTTCTGAATGACTTTTGTGTTGAAAAAGGAATAACAAGGCAATTCTCAGCGCCTAGAACTCCGCAACAGAATGAAGTGGTAGAAAGGAAGAATCGTACATTAATTGAAGTTGCAAGGACTATGTTGAATGAATCAAGGCTTCCAATGTACTTTTGGGCTGAAGCTATAAATACTGCGTGTTATACCCAGAATCGGACTCTGATCAACAAGGAATTAATGAAGAAACCCTACGAAATAATGGCTAACAAGAAACCAACGCTCAAGTACTTTCATATATTTGGTGCTAAATGCTTTGTACTTAAAGATGGAGAAGAACGTATTGAGAAGTTCGAGGCTAAAGCTCAAGAAACTATTTTTGTTTGTTATTCTAGAAGATCTTATTAGGTGTATATTATTGATCAACATCATGTCAAAGAAAGTCTCAATGTAACTTTTGATGACACAAAATTCCCAGACATCCAAAATGATAATCCATCTGAAACTCTTAAGTTTATCAATATGCCAGACTCACACTCAAATGATGAAAATGAACCTGAGGCTGCAAAAGGAAACAACAATAATAATAATGCTGATGATCCCAGTAGTAGTGGTAGAAACAGTGGAAACTCTAGAGATACCGCTAACACAGAGGGAGATTCATTAAGGGATCCTAGCAGCAGCTCAGAGGGAGGAGATGAAGGATCGATAAATCAAACACAACATCACAATGAAAATCAAGGCAAATCATCAAGATCTAATCTGCCAAGTCAGAGAATTTGGAGTAGAGCTCATCCTTTTGAGCTGATCATTGGTGATCCAGATGTTGGTGTTAGAACAAGATGTGCTACACAGAATCAATGCAATTATTCTGGGTTTCTATCTGAAATGGAACCTAAGAAAGTAGAAGAAGCACTGTCTGATCTTGATTGGGTGATTGCTATGCAAGATGAACTCAATCAATTTGAATCTCAAGAAGTTTAGAAACTGGTACCCAGACCGAAGGACAAAACTGTAATTGGCACTCGATGGGTATTCAGAAACAAGTTGGATGAAGATGGCATTATGATAAGGAACAAGGCCAGATTGGTTGCAAAAGGTTATTCCCAAGCTAAAAGAATTGAATATGATGAAACCTATGCTCCAGTTGCAAGACTTGAGCCTATCAGGATGTTTTTGGTATTCGCAACTCACTCCAATTATAAAATTTATCAAATGGACGTGAAGAGTGCATTCCTGAACGGAAAGTTAGCTGAAGAGGTATATGTACAATAGCCCCCAGGCTTTGAAGATCCAAATCACATGGACTTTGTATATTTTCTTTTCAAGGCTATCTATGGTCTCAAACAAGCACCTAGAACATGGTATTACACTCTTTCAGAATTCCTTATTGAAAATGGTCTTGTTAGAGGAGTCATAGATAAAACTTTATTTTATAAGAAACATAATAATGATATGATAATGGTACAAGTATATGTTGATGACATAATATTTGGGTCTACTAATGATAATTTGTACAAGAGGTTTGCTAAGTTAATGTATAGTAGGTACGAGATGAGCTTAATGGGAGAGCTGAAATTCTTCCTTGGACTTCAAGTGAGTCAAATAATAGATGGAATATTCATTTGTCAGTCCAAGTACCTTAAAGAACTTCTGAAGAAATATCACATGGAAGATTCAGCATCTGCAAGAACTCCCTCATCTACAACTGTCAAGCTTGGAGCATGTGAAAACTCAATAAAGGTAGACATCACAAGCTACAGAGGTATGATTGAATCTCTACTTTACCTAACTGCAAGCCGACCAGATATTATGTATGCCACTTGTATATGTGCAAGGTTCCAAGCGGATCCTAGAGATATTCATCTTGTTGCTGTGAAAAGAATCTTAAGATATCTTAAAGGTACACCTAATCTTGGTATCTGGTACCCTAAAGAATCTGGTTTTAATCTAATAGGATATACAGATTCTAATTATGCAGGTAGTGTTGTTGATAAGAAGAGCACCTCAGGGAGCTGCCAATTCCTAAGGAGAAGATTGATTTCCTGGTACAGCAAGAAACAACAAACAGTTTTTAATTCTACAGCAGAGGCTGAGTACATTGTTGCGGGAAGCTGTTGCGCTCAGATCTTATGGATAAGGAATCAACTCCGAGACTATGGCTTTGTGTTAAATAAAATTCCTATTTTATGTGATAACACAAGTGCCATTGCAATATCCAACAACCCTGTACAGCACACGAGGACAAAGCACATAGATATCAGGTATCATTTTATTCGAGAACACGTTATGAATGGTACTATGGAGTTACACTTTGTACCCACAGAAGAATAGACTGCATATATTTTTACTAAACCACTTGATGAATCCACATTCACCAGGTTGGTTGGTGAACTTGGGATGTTGAATAGTTCTTCATGTTAAATCCCAGTTCACATCTGCATTATGTTCTTAAATAAAATTTCAAGTATTTGTTATGTGAATATTTGTCATAACACTTGTGAATTTATTTTACTAAATTCTAGTTTTCGAATGTGTCTGTTTAGTGTAAATTATTATAATATTTTATCTATTTTGATTGTATTATACTATATTTTAATTTTAGATTATTATTTTTAAAAATAATTTATTCAAAATTTTACAAGTTAGAATTTTGGTAAAAGTTATTTTTATTTGAAAAATAATCTAATATTGAAGTATATCTATTTTTAGTATATTATATATATATATATATATATATATATATATATATATATATATATATATATATATTATTAATATGAAGCTTAGTAAATAGGTTAATAAAAACCGGGAAGACTTTTTCTTCCTAGGGAGACTTTTGAAATGTCTCCCCGAGATTTAGCAAAAGTCTCCCCGGCTTAAATAAATCTATTATACATATATTAGTTTATTTAAATAAAACAATAGAACTGTTTTTATTTTTTAAAATCGGGCAGACCTTTTAATTTTAATCAGGAAGTCTTTTTAATTTTTATTCGGGCAGACTTTTGTATCCCTGGGAGACTTTTAAAAAAGGTCTCCTCGAGACTTAAAAGTCTCCCCGAGATTTTTAAAAAGGTCTCCCCGAGACATAAAAGTCTCATCGAGATTTTGTTATATATATAATCTCAGTTTTCTATTCTAATTGTCTATCTATTCTATTCTATTACATTTTTTATTGCTAAACACAGTCAAACCCTTGAAAATTTCTCTCTCGTTTAATCAGTTGTTTGTGTAAGTGTTATTCGAATTGTTAATTAGCTATCAACAAATCTTAATCAGTCTTGTTTTATATCTAATTCTGAACTCAATCAACCCAAGTAGTATATACATACACATAAATCGTATGTATCGTATATATTATTGCTTATATTGTTTTAAGTGATTGCATGGGTATTGTTTTTAGTAAAACCAAGTTTAATCATTGAAATTAGATAAGTCTTCATTATTTTTTTTAATTTAAAATTTTAATATATAAAATTCTAAATTTTATATATTTTTATTATAAATTATAAATCACTTAATTTTTTTTGATCACTTGTTTAATTTCACTGGTTCTATTTTTTTTCTTCTAATAAGTTACATTGTCTGTTTCGCAGAAAAATTAAAATGGCTGCTGTCTTTGAAATCTGCAAGACTAACTATGTAGGGTACTTTGATCCTACAAGATGTCCTGAACCCAGATTCATTCCCTAGATTCGATTTCTCAACGAGCATCCTTTGATTGAAACATCAATTTCCCTGGACCCTGTTTTGAGGATTCACCCACTGAAGGATCTCTACTCTATAGCTGTTAATTGCTCAACCAGTACGTCATCTCTCTTTGCATTGAAAGTCAGAGGAAGAAATTACTGGGTGACAGAAAATGATGTAAACAGGATTATGGGCTTCCCAACAGATTACTTTGATCCACAACCAACACCACAAGAGTTGATTGAATTCTTTCAAACTATCAAGTATCAAGGTGAACTTAACATGGTTAAACTGTCCACGACTCATTTGGTAAGTGAGTGAGACTTCATATTTGATACACTAGCTAAGGTATTTTCTCCGTGTCTGAAGAATAGTTTTCACAGCATTCCTCTGCTTTTACAAAACATAGAATTTGCTGTGGCACATAACCGGAGAATAAATTTTGAAGAATTAATTTTGAAAGAGATAATCAAGAAAATGGGTACTTTAGCAAGCAGAAGTCTTACAGAGGATCGTACAGTTCATTATTATTATCCAAGATTTCTCACTTTGTTTTTAAATAACAAGCTATCTAATGAACACAAAGTTTTATTTACTAACTCACCTATAGTAAGATCTCTCTCCACACAAAGAAATCTTTTACAAGGTTGACGAAGGCAAACAAACTACCTAGTGTCCTTGTAATTTATACACCATTCATGACTCAATTCATTCAACAACAACAAAATCAAGCACCAGCACCATTGTTTGATAGAGTACCTCTACAAATGATTCCTGCTCCTCAAGTTGAACAACCTGTTGTTGAAGAACAACATGCTCAAGAAGAACCAATTGCATCTGCTGCAGTAAGTACTCAGGTAAGGAATTCTTCTATTGTGAATTTTGGCTTAAATTATATCAGTGATAAGCCCCAGTGGCTATTAGGATAGATCATGAGTCTGAAATCCAACAGTCTCTAACACAGGTCTTAGATCCATACACTGTTACTTCGTCATCACAATCACTCTCCCAAACACAAAAGAGAAAACATACAGAGTTAGGGAGTTAAGAAGATTTGATTCCTGCTCCTCAGAAGAAGAAACTGCTTAGTACTTCATGTACCCTAGTTATGGTAAAACATGATGCTTCACAGTATCAAGTGCCGTCACAGGCTTTAGGAGGAAACTTGGATCTTTCGCTAAATCCTCGATCCTTGTCTACCTCCCCGGATGGATCATATCCGGAATCTGAAAAGATCTACTCATCATCTGAAGATGATCAGCAACTATCTGAGTCTTACCATGAAGCAACTTAGTTTTCTATTCCAAAAGAAACGCAAGACTTTATTGAGGATTGGAACTTACAAAGTTCCATTGCACCACCGGTGACCTCTCATGCAGGGGCTTTGGTGATCTATACTGCAGGTACATCAGGAAGCTTGGATTTTGAGTTAAACACGAGCGAAGAAAGGCAAACACTGTGTGATACACCTACACGTGAGGTGAGTTAAACACTCTTGTAAATAGGAAATATGAGTGCATACACAGGCACAGAAAGTGAGATGCAAAATATGTTACTGTCCTTTCAATAACAGATGGATGCACTGAAAGCTGAGAATGCACAACTTCGAGCTCAAGTCAATGCTCATAATTCTTCAGATCCAGTTTCAAATTAGTTTGCTCTAATTAGAAAGGATATTGAAGAAGTAAAGTCAATTGTGCTTCTCAAGACAAATGATGTGAATCAAACACAAGGTGTAATAGCAGATGATATCAATGACTTAAGGCAGAGTCAAATTCAAATTACTGATAATCTAACAGAGATAAATAAGATCTCAAATCGTATTGATATTCTAGAAAATGATTATCATCAGTACAATGCTCTTAATTCCTCGAAATTTACAATGATTGAAAGAGGCATAGATCAGCTGAATGAAGGTTTGATGCACATCTACAACATGGTAAAGTCTGGAAATAAACCTAACCCATAACAACAACAATTCTTTGAAGGGACTTCAGTAGAGGATCTCTCAACTAAGGGGGTGATGGTACAAGAAAAAGCTCTAGCTCCAGACAAAGAAAAAGGAAAAGGAAGAATGCATGACACAGAACAAGAAGCTGTTATAGTTCAGTTAGATCAATTTTACTCCAAGATCAGAGACTTTGCATGACATCAGAGATGAATGAAATACTCCAAGATCACATTCGAGACTTTGCTACTCTAAAGAGTCTTGAAATCATATCTCAACCTTGTGAAATAAGGTTTGTTAAAAACAGTCGATATCAAACAATTCATCTTAATTCAGAGTCTATGCTGGATATCCTTTGAACTACTTAATAGACATAGAGAAAATGCTACGGTCTGAAGGATTTCAAAGTTAAGCTAAATCAGCTACTCCTGATTATATCTAAGACTACTATATATCTAGAGATATTGATTTTTACAAGCAATGGAAATGATATGAAGAGTTCAAGTAACCAGCTCCAATTCCACATGATCCTCTTGAGAATGAAGTTTTGTATAGACTTTCTATATCAGAACAAAACAAGGCTTATGGTGTTTCTGGAAGCTCTCAGACTATACCTGAACCAGAACCACACACACCTATTGTTGGTGAAGAAGAAGAAGAAGAAGAAGAAGAAGAAGAAGAAGGTGAAATACAGACTCAAAATGATCAGAATTGAAGAAATTTTAATATCTTTTGATTGCTAGAACTAGGATAAATCAAGATAGAACTTTGTACTATTTGTTCAGTCTAAAGGAACAACTATCTTGTATTTATCATTAATGTTTAAATCTGGCAATGTTTAATATAAACTAGAATTAAGTTTGTTTATTTATAAGTTTTATTGTTATATTTTTTTATTGTTTATTAGTTGAGTTATCCTCTAGTGATTTGTTTGTTATTGTTTAACAAATAGGGAGAGATTGAAAGACATATGTTTATAAGCCTATTTGTTTAGCGAGATGACAACTCAACTCAAACATAAATATTTTATAAGTAAATATATTATCTGTCACAGAAATCTTCAGGATGTATTATTTGAAAAGAAAAAGAAGATCAAAGTCAATCTATAGACTTGAAGTAGTATTACATTGAAAGAAGCTCAATTTAATTGATCATGCCTCAGTTGAGTATTTAAGTTTGAAGAAGTTATTGTGTCAGAAGATTTCAATTTGTGTGACATCAGAAATAGTCAAGTCAGAAGGAGCAGAAGTGAACCACAATATAATAGTCAAGTGAAGAATTCTATTTGTTATGAATCACTCATGAAGCAGACAGTACACGGAGTGTTGGCAAAATACAGATAAGGTTCTTTATTACAAAAGAAGTGGTCAGCTACAGACATTAGTGTGAAGACAGAATATTTTAAAATATATCAACAATGGTTGTACAGTCAAGACTTTAATTTAATTCTCTATTAATTGATTAAATTATTTAGTTAATTTAATTGGTAAATTAATTCAATCAGAATTAATTTATACCTTAAATTAATTAAGAAATTAATTAATTTAGAATTATTTTAGAATGAAAAAGTTATTAATTTAATTCTATTATCAAAAAGATAATTTATTATGTATCCTATTTACTTAGATTAATTCAAAAAGAATTAATTTAACTTATAAGATATATAATAAAAGAAATAGAATTTGAATTAAAAATAAAAAATATACATGACATATATCATATAGGTCGACTGAAGAATCTCTCGGGAAAATATTTGAAAAGTTTCTCCGAGATTTATTCAAATGTCTCCCATAAATTAAAAAGTCTCCCCGAAGTTTATTCATAAGTCTCTCAAATATTCAAAAATCTTCCAAGGGTCAGAAAGTCTTCCCGAACAAGAAAAATTTCCCAAAGAGAAAGTCTCCCGAGCAAAGAAAAGTCTCCTCGAGCAGATATAGTCTCCCCGAGTGGAAATAGTCTCTCATGACTGATTTCCTATAAATACAAGTTTAGATCAGTAGTTTCTTTTCAATTCTAATCACTTTCTATTTTGGCTAAAAACAACATTCTAAGAGCATTTCATGTGAAAATTACTCTAGAATTTTCAAAGCTAATTAGTGAATATTTTTTGATTTAATCTTGCAACCAACATCAAGTTTAATATAAGTATTTTACTTGAACTGTGTTTCTTTGATTATTATTTCGTGATAAAAATTAAGATTGTTTAATAAAAAATTATCCGAAACAGAATTTAATATTTATTAATGATTGTATTCAACCCCTCTTCTACAATCATTTGGACCTAACCATCCTAATTACACCAATTATAATACATTATAAAAATACAGAACACATGTGCTGTATATATATAAAAAAAACATGTGTTGTATATACAAGTATATCTAGAATACAGAATACATGTGCTGTATATAGAAAAAAACACATATGATGTATATACAATACAATATATCTAAAAATACATAACACATATGTTGTAACGTATTTCAACAAATAACAATAAATATACATTAAAATTTTAAAATTAAGAACTAATGTTTAAATACTATGAACATGTTGGGTAAAAAACTAAAAGCTATATTTTTATACAAATATATTTTATGAATATATATAAAAACAAATATAAAAATATTATAAAAAACATATAAAGATGCTCAATTTTCTTCTATTAAAAAACAAACTTCGTATTTTTTATTTATAAAAATATACTTTATGAATATATATAAAAATACAGGACACATATAAAAAATTTAAAATTATATTTTAGTACAAATATATTTACTAACATACACATTTATTTCTTTTTATATTCATTAATATGCTCTATTTTCTTCTATTAAAAAAAATTCTGTATTTTTTATAAAAATATACTTTATGAATATATAGATTAATAAATTATACATATAAACAACCAAAAATTATATTTATTATAGTACACGTTTGTTTCTTAAAAAATCAAATTATGTACTTTTTTCTATTAAAAAACCTAGATTAATAAAAAATTTATTTGTTGTTCAATAATGAAAACGAAAAAAATGTAATTTTCTAAGTTATGAAAAACATATGCATTCTGTATTTAGAAATTCAATAAAAAAAGTTATATACATGGTTTTTCATTTTTATAATAAATATGTAAATTTATTTATAATTTATTACTACTTAATACAGTATTAAACCTAACACGATTGTGAGTAGGGTTTAGTATATGTACGTGTCTTTAATAGATAAAATGTTACTTTTTGTCTTATGTTGGACCAAATCAAGCCTACTCTATGGAATTATTTGTCTTGATGTAACACATGTATTGCTTCGGTATTAGGATGTGTACTTAGAATATCTCAATGTACTTGCAGATATAAGTTTGTTTCTATTGTGAAGACTGTGTGTAAATAATAAATCAAGAATAAAGAATGATAGAAGATTCAAGTCTGAATCAGTCATCAAAACAATGAAGACTTCATCAAATAATAATTACAGTAGAAAATGTTCTAAGGCAAGTATGCCGTCGAGAAGTCATCCTGGTAGAGAAGTCAGGCATGTGAAGCTGGTAAAGAAGTCTCAAATGCTCAAGTAACTCAGTAATCGATCGAGAAGTCAAAGTAACTATAGTTATTCAAGAAGTGTTAAAATGTGAATTGATCGAGAAGTCCAGAAGAACAATTCGAGAAGTTAGCCAAAGGAGCAATCGAGAAGTGATAGGGTTGAACCAATCGAGAAGTCTGAGTTTCAAGTATCCATTCGAGAAGTCTAGTCTAATCGAGAAGTCATTAAATGAAGTATGCAATTGAGAAATCTAGTCATTCGAGAAGTAAGCTACTCATGGACAAATCGAGAAGTCTCAGCATGTACCTAATTGAGAAGTCAATCACCATGACTTCTCGAAGCAAAATCAATAGAGTATTCGACTGCTTCAAAGAGTTAGTTTCAAGGAAAATTGCAGAAGAACAAGATAAATAATCTGCAACTCTGTCATCACAGGATCAGTCAAACCTGTGGAGATGAAGACAAGTCTACAATGTTGCTTGGAAGAAGAACAAGATAAAGGGAAAAGAGATAAGGCTGAAAGAAAAAGACTGTCAACATATTGTGTTAGCTAGAAATAGATAGTAGTCAAATGTAAAGTGTTTCTTGTCTATTTCTAGTTTTAGCTAAACTGTCTAGTGACAATATGTGCCAAAAGACATGTTGTCTATATAGCATATGCACAGCCTCATTAATAATGATCTTAGCAAATTGTCAAGTGTTCTCAATACCTTGTATCTTCTAAGATCAAGAAGCTGAGATTCAACTTAAGAATCTCAGATTGTAGTAATTCAAGTCTAATAAAATATTAGATTGAAAGTTAACTGTGTTTCTATTTATATTCCGCAATCTTATAGAACACTATAATATTTCATAAGCTACATATCTTGTTAGTTAAGTTCATCAAATACATTTCATACAAAAAAGTAAAGTAAAAGAAATCAAAACACATTCACCCCCCCTCTGTGTTACTTTTGAGAATCTCATACCTAATAAGTGATATCAGAGCTCATGCTGTTAATATACATACAATTTGAAGATCAAAATGAGTTCTCAAAAGCTTAGTAGTATAAAGATTCCTCCTTTTGACGGAGAAAACTACAACCTATGGAAA
This sequence comes from Oenanthe sinensis, assembly GCA_028671895.1. Lineage (NCBI taxonomy): Eukaryota > Viridiplantae > Streptophyta > Magnoliopsida > Apiales > Apiaceae > Oenanthe > Oenanthe sinensis. Next base: position 22,238,747 of record CM053807.1, read on the forward strand.
AGAAAGATGTTAATGTTTATAAGGGCTGCCAACTCCATGTATCCAAAAATCTTGAAGAATGGCCCATTTATGCCAGTAACATTGGTTCCTGAAACAACCAGTGGCTCTGAAGTGATACCTACAACATGGATACCCAAAGATCCATCTCAGTACACTAACATAGAGAAAGAGAAGGTGTCACTGGACAATAGTCTAATGCTCATACTCATAGAATCTCTAGACATTGTTATGTACAACAACATTGTCAACTGCACCTCTGTAAAACACATATGGGAAACCATAGAGATTCTATATGAAGGAACTGAAGAGGTGAGAGACAACCAGAGACAACTCATTGTCTCACAGTATGAAGCTTTCATGTCAAAACAAAATGAAGGCATAACTGAGGTGTTTGAAAGATTTAACAAACTCATCAATGACCTTCAACTCCATGAAAAGTACTATGAAACAAAGGAGAAGAACATGAAGTTTTTGTTGACTCTTCCAGAACATTTGGAGCACAAAATCTCTGCAATTAGAGAAGGGAGAGTTCTAATAAAACTTTCACTTGAAACCCTCTATGGAATTTTAAAAACATATGAATTAGAGTTCTATCAAAAGAATTCCATTTTAGCAAATAGAGGAAAAATGGCTAATGTTTCAAGTGCCTTGGTTGCAAATGAACCATCAAGAGCTAAGAAGACTGGTACAAGCAAGAAACTGAAAATTGAAGAACTTGAAGAATAGGAACAAGAAGAAAAGGACTCTATCAAGAGTGAATCAGGTGAAGAAGAGTTTTACACTATTGAAGAGCTAGAAGGAATGTAAAACAAAACCATGGCCTCCATGGCAAAGAAATTTGGAAACTTACGATTCAAGAAAAACAAAGGTTTCAAACCAAGACTAAATTTCAACTCTTCAAGCAAAGGAAAAGCTCCAACAAGAAGGAACACCAATGGAGGATATAAAACTGGAACAATTGATAGATCTAAAATAAGATGTTATAACTGTAATGAGTTTGGACATTTTGCAACAGAGTGTAGAAAACCTAAAGCAATCAAGAATGACAAAGATTACGTGGAACTGGAAGCTAAGTATGAGGCTCTCCTCAAAATGTAGACAAGAAGGGCTTACATAGCTGAAGGAAAATGCTAGGATGACAAGATGAAGATGAGGATGAGGAATATGGAAATTTGGCTCTCATGGCTAACTCACATGATGGAGCATTATCCTCAAACACTCAGGTACCTTCATTAGTCTCACTTGACATGTCAAACTCTCAGTATAAGAAAACTGTTGTAGAATTGAGCATTAAAATGTTTAATATTCATACTAGTATGACTACTGCATATGAGAAAATTGCTAGATTGCTAAAGGCTAATGATGAACTGACTGCTAAGAATGAGACCTTAGAATTTTCCTTAATAACTCTGAAAAACTTGAAACAAGAGAATGAGTATCTCAAAAATAAAGTTATTTGCTCTGAGCAAATTGAAAATTTTCTTAAAGAACAAATTTCTGAGAATTAATTGAAAATAAGATCTTACCAAAACTCATCCATTGTTGTCCAAGAATTTCATGAGAGACATCAGGAAAATTCTAGGTTTGGGATTGGCTTTGATTATGACACTCTAAAAAAAAGAAATTTATTTCAACAGGAGGCAAGATAACTGAAATTTTTAGAAATCCTCAAATTTTGAAAAATGTCAAGGCTCCTATTTTTAAAAAATCAACAGTTGAGTTTGATGAAGCAAGTTTGGTCATCAAACAATAGTTGAATGATCAGGATGCCAAAATAGTTGAAGATGTTGTGCCTAATGTTGGACCAGAAAAATCAACAATCAAAATGATGCCCACACCTGTTCAGGGTGAAACAAAACACAAAACACAGAAAATTGACACCATGCATGTTAAAAAGAAAAAAGCCAAACAGAAATGGTAAAATTGGCATAAACAAGCACAATAACTATGCACCTGTTCACAATGCTCCTAGAAAGATTTGCAAAAACGTTAGATCAACAAATCACCTTACACATGTGTGTAAGAAATCTGTTATTAATAATGTTAAGTTTGCTTGTGGCTATATGAAACTCTTGATGCATGATAATCATAAATTCTGTGATAAATTTGATTGTATGCCATGGAACTTGAATGTCCTGATACTTGCTTTAGACTAAGGAAACGGTTTATTGAAGGATGTATCAGTCAAAATCTAGATAGCAAAACTGCTAGGCCTAAGTCTGTTAGTCTAGTTAAGAGTAGAAAATATTCTATGTCACCTAGAAATGCATCTAGTTCTGGTACCTCAAATCAGACTATAAATCAAAATCATAATAATGAAAGTATACATGACAAAGTAACTAGGACTGTAAACAAGAAAAATGACATTCTTGTGACTAAGCATAAAGGACCCAACCTTGTTTGGGTACCAAAGAAAAATTGATTTTTTTTGCATTTACAGGGCACAAGTAAAAAGAAGGTCATGTGGATCTTGGACAGTGGATGTTCAAGGCATATGACTGGTGACAAGGCCCTGCTGTCACAGTTCAAAGATGAGGCTGACCCAATGGTAACATTTGGAGATAACAACATTGGTTTCACCATGGGATATGGCAAATTGATTCATGGAAATGTTGTCATTGAAGATGTAGCTTTGGTCAGTGGTTTGATACATAATCTACTCAGCATTACTCAATTCTGCAACAAAGATTTGAAGGTGGAGTTTGACAAAGAATTGTGCTTCATATCACACATAAAGACCAAAGAAGTTGCCCTACAAGGAGTAAGGAAATGAAGCTTATTTGTAGCAGATTTGGACTCTGCAAATAAGGAAAGAATTTGCTGTCTCTATACCAAGGCCTCAGAAAATGAAAGCTGACTTTGGCACAAGAGACTGTCTCATTTAAATTTCAAGAACAATAATTCTCTAGTCAAAAGAGAATTAGTGAATGACCTGCCCTCACTTGAATTCTGCATAGAAGGATTGTGTGAGGCATGTCAAAAGGGAAAGATGAAGAGGTCAAGTCACAAAAGTAAAGAATTGACCTCAATCACCAAACCATTGCAATTGATTCACATGGACCTTTTTGGACCAGTAAAAGTCATGTCCATGTCCAAGAAAAGATATGCACTTATCATGGTTGATGACTTCTCCAAATATACTTGGGTTGAATTCTTGCATTCAAAAGATGAAGCTCCTGAGTTAATTATTGAAAATCTGAGAAGATGAAGCTCCATAAGAAGTGATAATGGAACATAATTCAAAAATACTGCACTAAGTGAATTCGGCAAAGATAATGGGATCACTCACCAATTCTCAGCTCCAAGGACTCCACAACAAAATGGAGTTGTTGAGAGAAAGAATAGTACTCTTATTGAAGCTGCAAGAACCATGTTAGTAGAAGCGAATCTTCCAACCAATTTTTAGGCTGAAGCTGTCAGGACTGCATGTTACACTCAAAACAAGACATTCATCACAAACCAGTTGGAAAGACTCCTTATCACATCATGATAAATAGAAGACCGTCTGTCAAGTACACGCATGTATTTGGAACAAAATGCTTTGTTATCAAGGATGATGCTGACAACCTTGGGAAGTTTGAAGCCAAAGCATATGAAAGAATTTTTGTGGATACTTCTTAGACAAAGTTGTCTATAGAATATATGTGATTGATCAACCAAAAAGTGATGAAAAGTACAAATGTAACATTTCATGACTTCAAGTTTCCTGCAATGAACTTGGAAGGTGAAAACTGTGTCACATTGAGATTTGAAAATGAAATGAAGCCTGAAACATTTGGAACTGAAAAGGTTATCAATAATCATGAAGACTCACATGTAGACATCTCACATGGAACAAATGAGGAAAGAGAAAATGATGATTTTAGTCATATTCAGCTTGAGAATTCTCTACCCAACCCTAGCATCCACTCAGGGGGAGCTTCTCAAGGATTTATAACAAATGGAAACAACTTCAATCAGGAGGAAACAAGTTCAAGTGACAGAAATGTAGCTCATCAAACCAAATGAAATAGAGCTCATACAACTGATCAAATTATTGGAAATCCTGATGAAGGTATAAGGACAAGGAGAACAACAATAAATGAATGCTTGTATGCTTATTTTCTGTCTCAAAATGAGCCAAAAAGAGTTGAAGAAGTCTTGTTGGATCAAGACTGGATAATTTCCATACAAGAAGAATTGAATCAATTTGAGAGAAATAATGTTTGGGAATTATTACCACATCTAAAGGATAGATCAGTAATTGATACTAAGTGGGTCTACAAGAACAAAATGGATGAACAAGGAATTGTGATAAGTAACAAGGCAAGGTTAGTTACAAAAGGCTACTCATAAGAAGAAGACATTGACTATGATGAGACTTTTGCTCCTGTTGCAAGACTAGAAGCCATTAGAATCTTTCTAGCCTTTGCAGCCCACTCAAATTTCAAAGTCTATCAAATGGATGTTAAAAGTGCATTTCTTAATGGTAATTTAGAAGAAGAAATGTATGTGCAGCAACCACCTAGTTTTGAGGATTCCAATTTTCCCGATTTTGTCTACAGACTCATCAAGGCATTATATGGACTCAAACAAGCCCCTAGAGCATGGTATGACACACTATCAAATTTTTTTCTAGAAAATTAATTCACTAGAGGAACAATTGACAAAACTCTTTTCTACAAGAAGCATGGTGAGGATATCATACTAGTTTAAATTTATGTGGATGATATCATTTTTGGTTCTACAAATGGAAAATTATGTCAAAGGTTCTCTAAGCTAATGCAAAGTGAATATGAAATGAGAATGATGGGAGAGCTCAATTATTTTCTAGGCCTTTAAATAAGTCAAAGAACAGATGGTATGTTTTCCCAGTTGCACAAGTAGAAGGGGGGTTGAATACTTGTATGCCTTTTCTGACAGATTTAAAACCAACTCACTATAAATTAACAGATATGAATTAAGAACAAAGATCAAACACAAATATGTGAATAAATACTATTTGTATTATTGATTTGTAAATACAAACTCTCCTAGGGTGTACACAAACCCTAGCAGTTTCTCTGTATTTTCATAGCAACTCTCTCTATCTCTATGCTCTCACAAAATATGACTAAGACAATTATTCTTCGACACCTTTATAATTTGGTTACATATAGTTTATATAGAGAGCTGCCTATCAAGTAATATCATAAAATCAAATTACAATAGGAATATAATTCTTAATTATTAGTTGACAGTTTCCTTCTGAAATTTTCTTTCTCTCTCATAACATATCTGCAATATATTTGTCTTTATCTTCGAAGACTTTTCATTCCTGTGATCATCTTCCAAATATAGCTTCAACTGTATAGACTCTGGAATCTTCAGACTCCGATGATCCATATACTTTGATCATTTGTAGACTCTGACAGATCATAGACTCTGATAGTCTATAGACTCTGATCACCTTCCAGACTCTGATCTTCATGTAGACTCTGGTTTCACTTTCTACAGAAATTCTTCTAAGTACAAGTAATCAAGAATGTTGACTATCTAGACTCTGATTATACAATTTCAGAGACTAGAAATACTTATTATAAATAGACTATGCTAGACCATGTTCTAGTATTTTGTACATCATCAAATGAATATATTCCTAACAATCTCCCCCTATTTATGCTTTATAAAATGTAAGCATAAATCAAAGTTTGATGATGTGAAAACTAAATAATGAAACAATTAATCTAGAATAGTATAAAATGTATAAAAAAAGAATTATATCTCACTTGATCTTCTCAAAGGCTGGATTAATCTTTAAAAATAAATTCAGCATATATTCCTCCACAATAGCAAGAGCTTCACCAACAAATTTCTTCAGTTTCTTCATTTCTTCATTTGATTTGACAATAAGTTGCTCTTAGGTCATTTGCACTGCCTTCTAGATCTTTTAAATCCTTTAACATCAGAACACTAACTTTCCCACTCATAGGTTGAAATCCAAAGTAATGACCCACACCTTCTTGAAATTTGATTTTCTTTTCTTCTACTGGCATGTCTTGATCATTTCCTTCAGCATCAACATATTTTAAAGAAAATTTACTCATCTATCGATTTGCCTGTCTGTGCAGAGTCAGGTTCCTATCAATCTCTTTGAACCATTTGTGAGTGACAACCTCTTTGCTTTTATTTACTTCATAAGCTATTTGTAAGAGAAATCTAATATACTGTAATTCCTCGGCCTGTTTAAAAAAGATGAAGTTTGATTGACTTATCCATCTAACAGATCCACCTTCTAAGAAATATACCAGCATCTCATTTTGCACCTTTTCTGTACCTCCCTGACCTCCTTTCATCTTTCTTTCAAAGACATTATAAATAATTTGAGCAGATACCACTTTGTTTAAATACTTTTGTGTGATCTTCTCAAACTGCCTCTCTGTTAAGGATTGAGGATCCCTGGTTAGAGTAGATGTTCTGTCAATATCAGATTCTTCAAAACCTCAAAGTCCTATCTTCTTTTTAGCTCTTACTTTCCGATTTGATTGACTGCATTTCCAGTATGTAGGGTCTCGAGTTTCATTAAAGTCTGATTTTTTTCTTTGCTTATCAGAGTCTGGCTTAGACTCTGACTTCCCATGTCTAGTACCTGACTGATGTGTTTGAGATTTTGATAATACAACCACTTAAGAATGTTTGAGTCATGCACCATCAGGACCCCTAGGACCATGAGAACTATCTCCATCATCACCATCTCTCCTCTTTTTAAATCCCTTTTTATCATTTTTGCATACATCATCCTTATTTCTACTAGAGGAATCACTAATTTTCTTCTCCCCCTTTTTGACATCATCACTACTGGTGACAGCCAAAAGAATCTACTCAAGTATTGTAGAGATATTGGCATGTGCTGCAATTACTGAATCAACCTTGGTGGTTAAATCAGATACTGTAGTTTGGAGATTGGCTTGAGTAGTAGTGATAGCAGCAATAACATCCTTGAAAGCAACTTCTTTGGATAATTGAAGAGAATGAATTCTATCAAATCTAGTACTAAGTAGAGAAGTTGTATTATCAACACCAGTGAGTTTCGTTTAAATATGAGAAATGTCCTTGATCACACTAGCTAATTGTGTAGTGACATATTCTATCTCATTCTTAACATCTGCATCTATAGCTTGATCTGCTTCACCAGGATAGTGACCATGTTCCTGTAGAATTTTTTTTCCTGAAAAGCTTTAAGTCTTTCAAACTGGTGAATTCCCAAAATACAATCAAAAGATGCTTTATCATCTATGCCCTTTTATTGTGCAGATTCCCAAGATTGAAGAAACACCTGATCAAAATAAACAAAAGATGGATTAACTGGACAATCATCTTCAGAAGTGGAATCCTTTTCAACAGGCTCAATCTTGGTAACTGAAGGTGTAGACTCTGGTGGTGGTGTAGATTCTGAAATTGCGAAAAAGGACTATTTACCTTGACTCCTCTTTAGAGTGATCAGAGTCTGTAGACTCTGAAAGCCTATCCCTTATAGGCATGATCGAAAGTGGTTCTTTTGACTTCAATTCTGCAGTTTCAGTCTGTAGACTCTTTTTGCTCTCCTTGCTAGAGAATCCATCAAATGATGTTGTGGTCTCTGTGTGAATGACTTCTGAGCAGCAAGAGCCTCGTCCTTTTTGCCAATCTGCAAAATCAACAAGAATGAATTTTCATCCATCCCCTGCTCCAACTCATTGGACCAACTCTGTAGAAATTCTTGATCCCAATAAGTAAAGCTAGGTTCAGGATACCCTATTCTCTCATCCTCATAGTGGGGTTGGGCACCCACTCTCTCATTCTCACTCAGGCTCTCTACAACCTTATCTACCTCTCTTTTTGTCTGAACCAGTGCCAACCTCTCGGTTATTTTTTTACTCAATTTAGAGGGTCCCCTCAAAAATCCTACAGAAAAGGGTTTGAGAGAATAATTATTTGCTACAATACCTGAATCACCTTGATGGAGGGGTATCCCTTCAAATGTCTGAAGGCTAGGGGTCTGTTGGGTCCCGGAGATCGTAGAGGGGGGGGGGGTGAATACGATTCCCAAATTAAAATTATGACTATTAATTATTTTTGGGACAACATAAAATTTACTTTGGTTCAAACCCGGGTACTGTTCATCATCTTCTTCAACCTCAAGAACACCATTAAAATAACCAAGATAATGAACGGTAAATCATCCAAAATACACAACACAACAAGATCCAAGAATATAATTTTATATTCATTGAAGTGGGGTAGATGCTACAAACAAGTTCAAGAACATAAGCTCAAGAACACAACAAAGAAGTGATTTTTGTCTCCTCTAAAAATATTACATTTTATAAATCTAGAAGACAAAAATCAACCCTATCTTCTATACAAGATTTAACAATTGTTTTTAATAGAAGAATAGAGGAGTGGTATAATAAAGAAAATCATGGCTCTAAAATATTCAAGATCTAGTTCGGCCATGGGGGAGAGAATAATTTTTCTCTCTCTCCCCTTATTTTCTCCTGCACCCACACTACTTGAAAAACAAGTATGGAAGACTTTTATTCAAAGTGAAAAAGGTTACTTTTTCACTTTTTCTCCTTTTGCTCATGTCCACCCAAATCTTATCTTCAAAGTCATGTGCCAAGCATGCCTTTGGAAATATTTAATGTAAAAGTAATACTTAATAAATATATAAAATATAAATAAAGAATATCTTTATTTATAAAATATATAAATAATTAAATAAATACTTTATTTAATTAAATTAAATATTTCCATCCCACTCTTCAATTTGTGTAGACTTTCTTATCCAAATAATTGGCCCCGTATACGTGACTCCACCACGTCCAAATATTTGGCCTTCTAATCTGTGAAGCTTTAGTAAGATCCAATCAGGTTGTGCCGTCTATCCCTTATCCATTACGCTGGCATTTCTCCAACACTGATTTACCACCTTTGTTGATCCTCCACATGACTCAAGAAAACCAACAACTTTAAGAATGATTAAAACCATATTAACCGACGAGAGCTTGCCTCCAATGTCCTGACACTTGATGCAACGGTCTGGTTCATAAGTGACTAGTCTTGATAGGGGCTCTTGATTCCGAACATGATTCCACATTCTTCTTTGCAAACCTTACTTGTAGCTTCGATTGTAATGCACTAAAATCTTCATAGACTAAGACAATCTTCTGTAACTTCCACATCCTTGAATAGATGTCAATATCTTTTATTCTCCACTGAGGCCTGAACATGTTAATGAACTTCTTCCAGTGAGGTTCAAGTCTGTAGATGATCCTTTGATACTTTGTCTTAACTGAACTCTGTGATCCAAGATTTCTGTGCACCTGCATATTATTACATGTCCTGTTCTATTGTTGAATTATCATCAACCATTACATAGAGATTACATTTAGCATTTCTAGTACACATGAAAGTGCAGTGAGTTACTTCCCTTCACTCTTATCTCCCCTTTCAATCTCCCCCTATTTGGTTGATATGGAATAGCAATCAAATACTATTTCCCTTTACAATCTCCCACAAAAGCAATTAAATGAAATTAACTTGAAAGGCATAGGTGTACTAACTTCTAACACTTAATTACTATGTAACTCAACTAGGTAAAAGATAAAACAATAGCAAAAATAAGAGAAACTGAAGAAGCACATGGAATCAATCAACTGAAGAAATGGTAATGATACTTGGTAACTACAAGTAACTAATTTGGTTAATCAAGGATGCATAAGTGAGAAGAAGTTCAATTTCAGTATTGCTCATGCCCTAACTTATCTAATGGAGAATCAAATTAATGTCAAAGAAGTATCAAGAAGACCAAAGTGATTTCATGTAATGTATATCAACATCTGGATAATGTAAAGGTTAATCAACAAATGAGAGCTGACATTCAGAAGCAAGAACCTCTACAAGACTAGTCACTTATGAACCAGACCATTGCATCAAGTGTCAGGACATTGGAGGCAAGTTCATGTCAATAATAGAAGATCTCATTTGAATTGAGTGAGGAAAAGAAATTGAAGAAGCTAGGGAAACTTGCTCATAAAGGTTAATCCACAATTAGTCACTAAAGATGGTCAACATTGGATGAGTGCATAGTTGCTAAGGCAAATGTCGATCCACAGCAGATCGAGATGCGGGTCGAGATTTATAATTGAAGTAAAACATTACAAGGCAAATCTCTATCCACGGCAGATCGAGATAGAGATCGAGATTCTCATAGATCGAGATCGAGATTTTCACAGATCGAGATCGAGATCGAGATTTTCACAGATCGAGATCGAGATCGAGACTGTCAACCAAGATCGAGATCAAGATGGGTCCAGGCCTAGATCGAGATGCGGGTCGATATGTAGCATTTAATGTTCAAGGGACAAGTGGCTTATTGTGAACGGTTGATCCAGAGTGGTTGGAAAGTACTTTTTATTGACGAGTCCTGATTGGGCCACGTACACAAAAAGGACAAGATCAAGTCTACACGACATTATAAAAGCAGCACTTTGTTTTATTTGTAAAAAGACTTTTTTTGAGCAATCTCTGTATTTTCTACAGTATAGTTTAAAAAGAGAGCATTTATTGTAAAAAGAAAGTGAGAGAGAATCAGTTGAATCAAGCCTTAATTGCTGTATTTATTGTTCAACTGATTATGATGCTTTTATGAATGTTGTAGCAAATTCTTCAATGAATATAAAGATATATTCTTGAAATTCTGTGTCATCATTTATTACCTGCATTTATTTCATTTTCTCTCATTATTCAAAACAATTGTATTCACCCCCCCTCTACAATACTTTTGGACCTAACAATTGGTATCAGAGCTCCTGTTAAACACATCTAACAGAGATCCTACTGTGTTGTTTGAGTTGGTTCTTGAAAATCCCAGATCCATTTTTCTTGAAGTTTGTGCCGAAAGCTTTTATTTGTTTCTTCTTAAAAAGTTCATAGATCTAAAAAGTTCTGAGTCATGGTGTAAGGAATATTTATACAACATTACAAATGTTGTACCTTAGAGCTTTGTGGGTTTTCTTGTGGCCAAAACTGAATCAACTGTTTGACCAAACAAAAAGTACATATTCGAACTTCTGTCAACTTGAAAGTGGACAATTTTTTGTTTGGACTTGAAAAAGTGGTGGACCCTGCTACTGTTCCTGAGATTAGAACTAACTTGCTTGAATCTTAAGTGCAAAACCCATTGGATATTAAGTGTTGGATATTTAAAGTGAGATAATTAATTTTTCAAGTAAATACAATTTATTGTAATTTGAAAAGTGTATTATCTTAATTTTAAGCTTTATTAAAATGGCCGCCGCACACAGATTTAAGATACCTCCGTTTGATGCACAACATTATGACGAATGGACAGGAAGGATGAAAGCCTACCTTGAATCAATAAACAAGGTATACTTGAGAATATTGGAGAACGGTCCATATATACCCATGAAAATTGAGCCAGAGCGAATGGAAGAAGGGATACAAATACCATCCCGGTCTGTTCCTAAAGAGGAAATGGAGTTTTCAGACGCAGATAAAGAGTTGGTTGGTATGGATGCGTCGTTACGCAACGTCATAATTGAATCCCTAAACTCAGAGTACTATGTTCAAATAAAGGGATTAAAAACAGCTAAAGCCATGTGGGATAAACTGGCTGTAGTGATGGAGGGTACCGAGGAAGTTAGAGATAATCACAAGCGCATTCTGATATCTGAATATGAATCGTTCAGATGCGAACGAGGAGAAAGTGTAGCGGATGTTTACAAACGTTACAGTAAATTGCTTATCGAGCTGAGTATAAGAGATAAAGTCTATCCACTGGCAGATTCAAATATCAAGTTTCTCTTGAATTTGCCTAAACATCTGGAACACAGGATCACTGCCATTCGAGAGTCAAGAGACTTGAAAAATACTTCTCTCGAAAAGCTGTATGGTGTTTTAAAGACCTACGAGCTGGAGGAAGAACAAAATGACAAAAGAAGATCCTACAATAGTGGAGAAAACAAAGCGGTAAGTGAATCTGGACTTGTAGTTGAAGAGTCTACTGCAAAGGCACTTGCAGCTGTCTCATTGAAAACTGCTAATCCTGAAAGGGTGATATTAGATATTGAAGATCCATCCGAAGAAAGTGAGGATGAATATTATACCCTTAAAGAGCTGGACAAATTAGAAGACAAGTCATATGCTTGTATTGCTCGAGAATTTGCTCATATCAGCTTCAGGAAGCCAAGAAAAGGTAAAGGACGATTTGGTAGTTCTTTCAGCCGAAGAAGCAGCAGCAGCAGCAGAGGTAGTAGTGTAAGTGGCCGGGGAAATTACAGCGGTCGAGGTAGCACATCTAGTAGTGGCTACAGACCTAACCTGGTAGACAAGAACAAGTTCAGATGCTTTAACTGCAATGAATTGGGACACTTTGCAACAGAGTGCAAGAAGCCCAAATATGTTCATCCCAAGGAATCCTATGCTGATCTGAAAAAGAAATATGACGCCTTGGTTAGCAAGCTACAGAAGGGAAGCCGGGCGTATGTTGTGACTGAAGGGAAGGGTTGGGACGAGTCTGATGAAGATGAAGATCAGGAGCTATGCAACTTCGCTTTAATGGCAAAATCTTCAGAACAATCAGAGGTACCAATTCTAACCGTAAATGAAATGTCTATTTCTGAGTACCAAAATGAATTAGCTGCCATGACTAAAGACATGTACAATCTCCAACTGAATCTAATCACTGTTAATGAGGAAAATGCTAAACTCTCCCTTAAGAATAGACTTCTCGAGGCCAAGGTAGAGGAATTAGAATCAGGAGAAAGTAAAGAAAGGCAATTAATGAATCAGGTAGACGTTTTAGAACACAAGCTTAAGATTAGGGAAGACCTTAACGAAGAACTTGAGAATGAATTAGCTGAGCTTAAAATAACATGTCAATCTTTTAAAGAAGCCGCTAATAAAGTTTTTGTAGAAAGGGACATGTACATGAAACTGGCAGGCAAGAGTAAAAATGAAAAAGTAAACATAGGACTTGACTACACACAGAAAAAGAAAAATAGGGTTGCTGAGTTGTTAGAGCCAGTGTTAGTCAAAGAAAATGTGCCTGGGGGTTTTAGGGGATGTTAGAAAACCTATCTTTAAGCAGTTTGAGCCTAGGACAATAGATCCTGTTGCTGTTAAAATTGAACATGAGATTAAAATGGAAAAAGAGTCGGAAGAACAAGTAGTAAAACCTACAACTTCTAAGAGAGCGAGTAAGAGTGCTTATGCTAAGAGAGGTGTAGGAACCAAGGAGGCTAAGACGGTGTCATATAAACAATGGGTAGCAGGGTCAGACCAAATGAAAACACCTGTAGAGGTAGTTAAAACTGAACCTGTATCTGTATCTACATCTACACGAGCTAGGAAGGCATGCTATATTTGTAATCAAACTGATCATTTGTCTTACTATTGCCCGTTCTATGTAGAGGAAGAAAAACCTGTTGGTTGTAATACCATGCCTGCAACTACTGCTTTGCCTAACATGTATGCAAATCATGCCAAATGCAATAATCCTAATTGTATGCCATGTGCTGTAAACATCATGCAAGCTTATTTTAATTTGATGAATACTGCTAGTACATCTGGTGAACATACATCTAGTAGTGGTAAGAAAAAGCATGCTGGGTCAAAGGCTAAGACTTCAAGTCCTCCTAAAGTTAGGAGTGACCAGTCTACTCCCAAACCTGACAAACCAGTCAAGGTTGACAAGGGAAAAGACAAAGTCAAGATGTATGCCCCTGATGGCAACAAGGCAAAGCCTTCTGTATCTGAAAAGAAAAAGAAAATTATTGATGCCGGGCCCAAACATCATTGGGTTCCGAAGAACACCTAATCTTTCTGGATTTGCAGGGCAGTGAACAGGAAAAGAGTAAAGTCATATGGGTGCTGGACAGTGGAGCATCGAGGCATATGACCGGCAATAAGTCCTTGCTAACAGATTTGGTGTTGAGAGCCGGCTCCGTGGTTACTTTTGGAGATAACAGCAAAGGTTACACTAGGGGATATGGCAAGATTGTTTGTGGAAATGTTATCTTTGAGGACGTATCTTTTGTGGAAGGATTGCGACATAATCTTCTCAGCGTTAGTCAGTTCACCGACAGGGGTTTTGACATCAACTTTGGGAAGCATGATTGTTCGATTCGAAGCAAAAAGGATGGAAACCTTGCTCTCAAAGGAGTAAGGAAGTCAAATTTGTTCATAGCCGACATGAATTCTGCTGATCAGTCTGAAGTCACGTGTTTCTACAGCAAGGCTTCTGCTGATGAAAGTTGGCTATGGCATAAAAGATTATCTCACCTGAACTTTAAAGCAATGAATAATCTCGTAAGGAGAGAATTGGTGAGAGGGCTGCCGCAGATGGAGTTTACTCCAGATGGACTCTGCGAAGCATGTGAGATGGGAAAATCGAAAAGAGCCTCGCATAAGGATAAGCAAGTGAATAGCATTACCGAGCCCCTACAACTACTTCACATGGATTTGTTTGGACCCGTTAATGTTATGTCAATGTCAAGGGAAAGATACGCGCTGGTGATAGTCGATGACTTTTCCAAATACACATGGGTAAAGTTTGTGACATCGAAAGATGAAGTGCCACATGAGTTCATTAGGCATGTACTGGTAATTGAAAACGTAGTAAGTCTGACTGTGAAGACTATCTGATCTGACAATGGGATAGAATTCAAGAATTCAGTATTAATGGATTTCTGCATATCTAAAGGGATCAGACGACAGTATTCAGCACCGAGAACACCGCAGCAGAATGGGGTGGTAGAAAGGAAGAATAGGACACTGGTTGAAGCAGCTATGACAATGCTGTATGAGTCAAGACTTCCTTTGTATTTTTGGGCTGAAGCAGTTAGCGCGGCGTGTTATACACAGAACAGAACCCTGATTACAAAAGACTATAATGAGACGCCTTACTATCTGATGAATAAACGAAAACCATCTATCAAGTACTTTCACGTGTTTGGTGCCAAATGCTTTGTGTTAAGAGACAATGCACAACTTGGAAAGTTTGATGCCAAAGCAGATGAAGGGGTTTTCATTGGATATTCTCTTGAAGTAGTAGCAGCGTACAGGGTGTTTGTGCTTAATGATCGCAAGGTGGTTGAAAGCCTTAATGTCACATTCGACGACTCAAAGCTCCCTTCTATACAAAACGAAGACAGTGAGCCCACTTCCCTAAGATTTGAAAATATGGATATTGATGAAGTGGATACAATTCCTGAGTCTGTAGTGCAGGGTAGTGATCCAATGATAAATAATGTAATTAATCAAGAGTCTAGTGTCTCGCCAATACAAAACACTAGGGCTGAGGGATCATCTTTCGTTAGACCTGGTACTAACTCAGGGGGAGTAAGTATGCACTCAGGGGGAGCAACTCACTCAGGGGGAGCTAGTACTGGCTCAGGAGGAGCTAGTGGAAGTGCTTCTAGACTAAGTCACCTTCACTTACAAGATCAAGCTGAGTCATCAAGAACATTTGCTAGGGATCGTACTTGGAGCAAGGACCATCCGTTTGAGCTAATTATTGGTGATCCAGATGCCGGAGTGACTACTAGAGGAAAAGCTAGAGCTGAAATTGCCACTGAGAATGAATGTCTCTACTCAGTGTTCCTTTCTCAATTGGAACCTAAAGTGGTGGAAGATGCCCTAGATGACGCTGATTGGATGATTGCTATGCAAGAAGAACTCAATCAGTTTGAAAGGCAGAAGGTGTGGAAGCTGGTACCCAGACCAAAGAATAGATCTGTTGTTGGAACAAAATGGGTATTCAGAAACAAGCTGGATGAAAACGGACTAGTAACACGAAATAAAGCTCGCCTGGTTGCTAAGGGTTATACTCAAAGAGAAGGAATTGATTATGATGAAACCTACGCACCAGTAGCAAGGCTAGAGGCCGTAAGGATGTTCTTAGCATTCGCAGCACATCATGGTTTTAAAGTCTATCAGATGGATGTCAAGAGTGCATTCTTAAACGGTGAACTGGATGAAGAAGTGTATGTTGATCAACCTCCTGGGTTTGTCGACAACAAATACTGTGATTATGTTTATCGCCTCTTCAAATCAGTATATGGCCTTAAGCAGTCTCCGCGGAAGTGGTATGAAACTCTGTCAGACTTCTTACTAGAAAGTGGTTTCACCAGAGGAGTAATCGACAAGACGCTCTTCTACAAGAAATGCAAAGATGATCTAATAATGATGCAAGTATATGTGGATGACATTATCTTTGGGTCTGCAAATGAGAAGCTGTGTGCTAAATTCGTAAAGTTAATGCAATCAAAGTATGAGATGAGCATGATGGGAGAGCTGACGTTCTTTCTCGGTATTCAAGTTAGTTAGAAGAAGGACGGGATATTTATCTGCCAGACCAAGTACATTCATGATCTATTAAAGAAGTATGGTCTCGAAGATGTATCACAAGCTAAGACTCCTATGGCAACAGCCACGAAGCTTGACGAGGATAAAGCGGGAAAACCTGTAGACATCTCAAGCTATCGAGGTATGATCGGCTCTCTTTTGTATTTAACTGCTAGCAGACCTGATATTATGTTCTCTACATGCTTATGTGCAAGGTTCCAAGCGGATCCTAGAGAGTCACATCTCATAGCCGTAAAGCGTATTTTTAGGTATCTCAAGGGAACATCAAATCTTGGGATTTGGTACCCAAGAGATACAGGGTTTAATCTTGTTGGCTATTCGGATTCAGATTACGCAGGTTGTAGAATAGATAGGAAGAGCACTTCAGAAAGCTGTCAGTTTCTTGGAAGAAGGTTGGTGTTTTGGCAAAGCAAGAAACAACACACAGTATCTACCTCGACAGCTGAAGCAGAATATATTGCTACTGGAAGCTGTGTGGCCCAGATACTGTGGATGAAGAACCAACTCAAGGACTACGGTGTGGAAGTATCTAAGATTCCTATCATGTGTGACAACACAAGTGCTATTGCAATGACCAACAATCCTGTGGATCACTCAAGGACTAAGCATATTGATATAAGGTATCATTTTATTAGAGAGCATGTAGAAAATGGAACTGTAGCGTTGCATTTTGTGTCTACTGAACGTCAAATAGCGGATATATTCACTAAACCTCTAGACGAATCAACATTTTCTAGATTGGTTGGTGAATTGGGGATGCTTAACATCTGTTAGTTTTGCTACCTATCTGTTATAATTCAGTTTGTGTACATATTATTGTTGTTCATGAATATTCATAATTAATAATGTGTACTTAACTTCAAAAATATATGTATTGCATGTCATAAGGGGAAGTTAGAAAGTTTCATGACATTAATCTTATGATGATCTGTGTATCCATATGATTAATGTCTAATAATGTGATAGGATTTAATGCTAGACTTAATTTTGTAATGCATGATTTATTTGCTAAATTCCCTGTCATTTCAAAATTGTAAGGCAAATCTCGATCTGGTTCTGTATCGAGATCGAGATTGACTTGCGAAAATTGCTTAAAAACTGTTAAGGTACATCTCGATCTATCCACATCGAGATCGACATCGAGATGTAGATCGAGATGCGGATCGAGATGCGGATCGAGATCGACATCGAGATGTAGATCGAGATGCGGATCGAGATCGACATCAAGATCGACTTTGAGATATAGATCGAGATGCGGATCTCGAGATCGAGATGTGACTTGTCTCTTCAGTTACCTTCTTTTTAGGCGTGCAAGTATATAAAATAGCATTATATAGTCTGTTCATTATTTCTATTAACCTTCTCTCTCTCACTAGTTCAAAAAGCTGAAGCAAATACACACGCATATACATACATTCACAGCATCCTCTTCCCTGCCATAACACCAAGTTTTTCTTGTGATTTTCTTAAACAAAAATCACTAACTGTTACTTGAAAACATTAATCAGCAAAACAAAACTCTGCCAAAATTTTGTTTAAAGTAAACTGTTGAACTTTTTGCGCATATTCTACGTCATCTCTTAACATTAGTGTTCTTGTAAATCGTTGTTCAGTTTTCCTGATATTCGAGTGAGTTTGTTTTGTTTTGATTTCGTGTCTTCGTGTTTTTCATTTTTTTTCAAGTGGCATAGTTGTGTGTGTTACTGATCAATCCATAAAGTACCAAGTAACCGCCCTGTTTTGTGGTTTTCCGAGATACTCACTTTTTTTTTCCAAAACAAATCGACTGTTCACTTTAATTTCCTAAAGCTAAACCGTCAATCATTAGTGGGAGTTAAGGTATCATTCGTGGGGAGTTAAGTGGTCATTAGTGGGGAGTTTTATTACGTGGGTAATTAGTGGGGTTCATGTACATTTTTTTTGTGTTTAAATTTAGAACTTGTTCTCTAAAATTTTCATTGCAAAATCTTTACAAAACATTTCTCTTCTAAAACACAAATCTCAAATGGCCAACCCAAATTTCACAATTCCCAAAACCAACTTTGTTAATCTCTCTGCTGATCGAGCAACTGGTAGATTCATTCACTACCAGTTCTGAATTGAGTCCCTCAACAACACATCCATAATAAGTCATGCCTTAACCACCTCTCCCATCCTGAATGTTGAAGCCCTTCAAGCTGCTTACTCAACATTAGAGATTCAGGGTGGTAAAGCAAATCCAACAGGCTTATCCTTCACTATCAGTGGTGCAAAATATGAGGTCAGTCTGCAGAAGTTCAATGAGATTCTTGGGCTTCCTTCAGAAAATTTTGCTCCGGAACCCACTATGGAAGAAATGTTGCAATTATTCACAGAGATAGGTTGTCGTCCTCCCACGGGTCCTATCAAGGTAACAAAGGTTCACACAGGTATGTTACCAGCTGAGTGGGATTATGTAGTTCAGGCCATTCAACGCTGCATGTTCCCAAAGGACAAAGACTACAGGCCAATGAACAACAGCTGTCGAGTAATTCTATATGGAGTGGCAAATAACAGAAGAGTGAATGTGGGCAAACATCTGTTGATTCAGTTGCTTGAGAGGTAGGCACTGGAAAAGAATGCATCTCGGAATCCGGAAGATGGACCAGACAAATGTTGGATGCCAAGATTTCTTCAGATGGTTCTGGATGACGTTCTTTCAGAGGAGCACAGAAGAATATTTCAAGGCTCTGAAAGGATGGCATGTTTTGATATGACCTTAAAGAGTATCTCCACCAAGGAAACCCAGCAAAAGTCCAGACTTTTTGAGTTGCGCCTGACTCCGTACTTCCAGGATCTGCAAGATGAGTATGCTAGGAGGCATGCTTCTCAGTTTACCGCAGTAGAAGCGGAAGGTAGTGGCAACGAAGCTGCTGATGGAGATCAAGTGTCTGGAAATTTAAGAGAAGCAGGTATGGATGTTGAAATGGCTGAAGCGAATGTTGCAGAAGCTGGAGCTGACAAGGATGAAGATCTTCTGAGTCAGGTACCTATTCTTGCTGATCTTGATCAAATTTCAATTCAACCAACCCCTGTTTTCTACAGCCGTGGGCCTGAAAACCCCCAGGCTCTATCCCAGGCTGCAAGCCCTTCTGTTCATAAACATTCAGCCAGCCCTAAAACTGGTGATAAAAGGAAGGCAAGCCCAGCTAAGTCGAGTGAATCAAGTGGAGGGAGTGTAGGAGTTGAGAGAGTAGTAAAATCAGCAGCTCTGCCACTCTCAAAGAAGCTAAAGATGGATTCTATCCCAGTGGCAACTGCGCAACCTGTTAGGGATAGTTCACCTCTCACAGCCACCACACCTCACGCTGGTGGCTCACCTCTCATAAATATTCCAACACATTCGCACTCGCCTAGGCATGTTGGTGAGAGTCAAGGAGGGGGTCCAGCTCAACAGCCAATAGGAGCTGGCCCTACCTCCCCTGAGTTGTCCGCTCAGAGCTCTTTGAGAAATTTCTCGGAAAGGGAATGGCAAACTGAGACTAGCTCTTCTGATGCTAGGATCTCAGGAAGTGTATATGTGGAAGAGTCTGTCGAATCCAGTACGGATGACTCTTTCTCATCTAAATCAGAAAACAAGTTGCTCGCAGAGCAACGACATCTGGTGACTGGTGGGTCTACGCCTCCAGAACAGCCCAGCGAACCAGAAAAGGTTCTTGGTGAACAAGGGGATGACATGGTCATAACGCCATCTCCTAACGTAGACACAGCGTTTAAAGGTTCAGTCTCACTGACCGATATCGCCGACCAACTCACCGCTAGTCCTCAGCGACTAGTGGATGAGGCTCTAGTTCTGTTAGGCTCGAAACACGAGAGCGAGACAGGGAGAGTAGATCCCTTCTCTTTAGGGATCTTGAGTGAAACAGAACCCGGCGAGAGTAAACAGTTTAACCCAAGCCAAACACCGTCCCCTAAATTGCAGGATCTAGTGAAGAAGGTGGAGGCTTTGGAGGCTGGAGTTGCTGGTGTTACTGCTGCTGTCTCTTCTCACACTGGAAGATTGGAGGTTGGAGCACAGTTCATGGAGAACCTGATTGCCGTCCAAAATCAAATGATTGACAAGATAAACAATCTGGGATTGGTACAAGTGGAGGTTGGGCGGTCAGTCGATGATGTCACTCATGGCATGTCTCAGGTCTGGACGAAGCTGAATGAACTACTTGATGCTGTCTTTGGACGTAACAGGGCTGGACCTGGTCCTTCAACCGGTGGTGGTGGTGACGATAAAAATGATGATGATGCTCCTGATGAGGATAACCCACCTAAGGGGGAGAAGGAGGATCAGGGTCTGAAAAAGCTGACTAGTAAGGGTCCGGTGATCGAGCCCTCAAACAAATCTGGTGAAAAGGTGGAGGAGGCTCAACCGGCTCTTAAAGACAAAGGCAAGCAGAAGATGGTAGTTGAAGAAGCAGGAACTGAGAAAGAAACACCTCTCGTAGATGTATTTATGGGAGACTTTATTGAAGATTCTGATGAGGATGAGATGGATGTAGAAGCCTTAGTGGCAAGGAGGTCGAGACTCGAGCAACGGGCAAGAGAGTGGGAACAAGAAAGAGGTCTAAATCCTGGCGGATCTGGCGCAGGAGTTGCAGGAGACCACTCGGTTGCTGACGAGCATGTGCCGGAAGAAGAAATTGATGAAGTAGCGAAAGAAGCGGAGATGCAAGAAGAGATTTTCAGGGAAGCCAGAGAAAGAGTGAATGAAGAAGTGCTTCAAGGAATAGTGGAAAAGGAACTAATGGCAAAGGAGAAGAGAGCGGCTCAGAAAACTCAGCATGAGTATGAAATGAAAAAGATCACAGATCCTAAGGTCCAAGCTGACATAAGGAGGGAAGGTCCCGAGTGGGACAAGGCTAGAAAAGCCTTAGCTGGACCAAGAGCCTATGCTCCTGACTCAGAAAGATTGAGTTTCCTTCTACACAAGCTAGAAAATCTAAACCCTGGGCTTCTGAACTATCTAAACTGTATAAGACAGGGATGCACCTCTGTTCAAGTTATATTCAAGGAGAAAGCATGGAGTCTGATGATTACTTGGGCACCCATAACAAGAATCGAGCCGTGTATGGTTGATGAAACATTCTTTCATGCAAGGGGTGCTAGTGAACTGGTAGAATATGCTCACAAGGTAGACACCTCTGTCAAGACTGGAGTGCTGTTTAAAGAGAAACTATTGAAGATGGCTGAAGACAGAGGGGTTGACATTATTCTAAATCCCTATCAAATCAAATACGTCCATGACAAGGTCTTGAGGATCGTAAATCTACATGACTCGAAACTGACCCCGAGCGAAAATGTACTGAAGGCAGTTGCAAAGCTAGTCCTCACAAAGGGTTTTCTAACAAAGGAAAAGAAGCTGGTGGCTAAGGACTTGGAGAAGTTGGTAAGAAGGCAAGATGTTAGATACAAGTTGCCTGAAGCCAAACTTCCAGTGGTTAAGAAGGAGCCTGAAGACTATGCATTCGAGCAGCAAGAAGATGCAATAAAGGAGCATGTGCAGAGATACGGAGATCCAAGATTAGACATTCCTGAAGAAGGAGAAATAAGGGAGGAAGCTAGTGCAGTGGTTGGTGCAAACATCAAGTTTGTCAAAAGCAAAGCTGAGAATGAGAATGACCTGTTGATCTATACAGACAAGCATCAGGTGGAAACCGTCATTGAGCTCAAGTACGACATCTTTGCAGAACACAGTCATGAAACACTGTGTATCATAAGGGAATTGATTGATGAGATGGATGATGTTGATGAGTTTGATCAGGACTATCTAAGGGTCACGTTTGAGAACTTCTGTAAGAGAAGACAACAACTTGATATTCAGAGGCTACAACAATGCACCACCGCTATTGTCATTGGATACCCTAAGCAGCTGGTCATAAGGAAGAAAGGGGAAAAGGGATATCCTGACAAAGTAACTAAGCTGAGGTTTGAAGACATTCCCACGAAGCTTACCACTCGCAGCATGGTTGAGAGGTGGTTGAGGTTGTTTCGAGATTATAAGATCAGAAATCATGTGGAAGCAGAAGGACTTAATCTTCTCAAGAAAAGAATGGATGAAGTCTGCAACCCTGAGTTCATGAAGAAAGAAAAGGCAGCCAAGAAGAAAGCTCGTGAGGAAGAGGAGCGCAAGAAATCGAGATTTTAATGTATTAAGCTTGTAATGTTTCTTTGCGTTGTAATTTGTTTCCTTGCTTTCCTGCATTGTAAGTACATTATTTGTTTTCTTGTGTAGTGTAAGGTAGAAGTTAGTTAGCTAAGTGTCTTGAAACTGGTTTATATTAGGCGTCAATTATTTCGCGAAGTTCGGAGGTGGTAATACTGCTAAAAGGACTTCAGAAGGATAATTGAAGATTGAGTGGACCGTGCTCTTAAGTACTTAGAGAAAATCTCTAGAAGAGCATGAAGCCATTTGATCGAGCCAACAGGTGTCCAATTTTGGCACTTGAAGTATCAGTGATAGACATGAAGCTAGTTAATCAAGCCAAGCATTATGCAAGTTGACATGATCGTTTATGAATGTTAGTTTATCTTTTTCAGTCCCTGGTTAGTTGAGTTATCCTCATTGTGAATTTGGTTGTCATTGTTAGACAATCAAATAGGGGGAGATTGAAAGGTATAGGTGTACTAACTTGTAACACTTAATTACTATGTAACTCAACTAGGTAAAAGATAAAACAACAGCAAAAACAAGAGAAACTGAAGAAGCACATGGAATCAATCAACCGAAGAAATGGTAATGATACTTGGTAACTACAACTAACTAATTTGGTTAATCAAGGATGCATAAGTGAGAAGAAGTTCAATTTCAGTATTGCTCATGCCCTAACTTATCTAATGGAGAATCAAATTAATGTCAAAGAAGTATCAAGAAGACCAAAGTGATTTCATGTAATGTATATCAACATCTGGATAATGTAAAGGTTAATCAACAAATGAGAGCTGACATTCAGAAGCAAGAACCCCTACAAGACTAGTCACTTATGAACCAGACCATTGCATCAAGTGTCAGGACATTGGAGGCAAGTTCATGTCAGTAATAGAAGATCTCATTTGAATTGAGTGAGGAAAAGAAATTGAAGAAGCTAGGGAAACTTGCTCATAAAGGTTAATCCACAATTAGTCACTAAAGAAGGTCAACATTGGATGAGTGCATAGTTGCTAAGGCAAATGTCGATCCACAGCAGATCGAGATGCGGGTCGAGATTTATAAATGAAGTAAAACATTACAAGGCAAATCTCTATCCACGGCAGATCGAGATAGAGATCGAGATTCTCATAGATCGATATCGAGATTTTCACAGATCGAGATCGAGATTTTCACAGATCGAGATCGAGATCGAGATTGTCAACCAAGATCGAGATCAAGATGGGTCCAGGCCTAGATCGAGATGCGGGTCGATATGTAGCATTTAATGTTCAAGGGACAAGTGGCTTATTGTGAACGGTTGATCCAAAGTGATTGGAAAGTACTTTTTGTTGACGAGTCCTGATTGGGCCACGTACACAAAAAGGACAAGATCAAGTCTACACGACATTATAAAAGCAGCACTTTGTTTTATTTGTAAAAAGACTTTTTTTGAGCAATCTCTGTATTTTCTACAGTATAGTTTAAAAAGAGAGTATTTACTGTAAAAAGAAAGTGAAAGAGAATCAGTTAAATCAAGCCTTAATTGTTGTATTTATTGTTCAACTGATTATGATGTTTTTATGAATGTTGTAGCAAATTCTTCAATGAATATAAAGATATATTCTTGAAATTCTGTGTCATCATTTATTACCTGCATTTATTTCATTTTCTCTCATTATTCAAAACAATTGTATTCACCCCCCCTCTACAATACTTTTGGACCTAACATAACTATTAGAGGATAACTCAACTAACATACAAGAAACAATTAAAGTACTGGACATGAAAATAATATACAAAAGGTTCTGGAAAGATATAATCAGTTAAATCCAGATTTCCTGAGTTGCTGAAAATGAATGATGAATTTCTGAATTTCATTTTCCTTTAGCTTTCTCCACTTCAATGTTCTTCAAAGATGGGGTTCTTTCAATAAAGAAACAAATCATTAGTAAAGACTTCTGAACAATCATTCTTATTCATCTTGCAATTCGAACTAGAACATACAGCTCTCTATGTTCCCCATAAGAGGTCAACTCATTCTCCCCTTAAGGTTGTTCTCTCTTAGAATGAAAGTCACTTCCTCTTTTTCTTCAGGATGTTCTATTTCCAGGAAACATAATTTTCTTTCTTCCCTGCACTACTCCACTGACTTCATCTATCACTGAAACAAGAAATAGAACACACTTGGACACTTCTCAGATGCCCCTTGAAAATCTCCTTCACATTCTTCTTTACCCAGAAAACTTCTACTTAGCAAAAACTCCCCCTGAGTTGATACTCTTCAAAGAAATCTTCATTTTCATTCATTGATCGTGCTAGAAAGAATTCTTCTGCCGAACCTCTCCTAAGAATGTTCCAAGGACAAATCTTCAAACAAATAGAGCAAAATCCCTTAGATATCTTTTCAGAATAAGATATAGCATTGCAAACCAAGATGTTAAGATTCTCCATAACTTCTTCCCCTTAGTACGACAAGTAACTTCTTCCCAATTGACAAAAAGTAACTTCTCCACTTCAGACAAAAAATTAGTTAAATCTATAATACCTTTAGGGATTAGACTTCAACCAATTACTAAGAAACTCCCCCTTAGTAATTCTCCCTTGCATCACTAAGGTTTCAATTTTATCTAATTCTCCCCCTTAGTTCATGCAAGCTCCAATCCACCCTTGTGTCTTTAGATATCCTCTAAGTAACCTCCACAAGATAGGATTGACAGATCTCGTTTCTTGTAGATCTCGTTTCTTGTATCACCAAATTCTCCCCCTTAGTTGAGAATATCCTTTAAAATAATAAAAGTATCATCTACATCCAATCGAATAAGAAACTCTCCTCCAATTGAACATAAAATCCTCCTTAGGTCTAAAAATTTATGTCTCCCCCTTTGAGATTGAGAACAACATGAATTAATAGACCCAAAGGTAATAGTTTGGACATTCCCACTTAGCTTCAGCTAGACTCTTCTTCAGCTTGTCTTCCAGAAAAGAATCTCTTCAACATTCCAGAGCTAGAAAATTCAGTAACAGGATTCAAGCATAGTAGCAAGGTTAGTGTTTGGTCTATGGTTTCCTCACTTCTACTACGTTCTGTTGGTGTTTACACTTTCAAGCGTAAGTGTTCCACTCATTTCTCTCCCTATTTCTCTCACTCAAGTGTATCACTCCCTCACTTCACTCAAGTGTTTCTCTCCCTTACTTGCACTCATTCCATTTATAGCAATTTGTACCTGCAAGTAAATCCATGCTAGTCTCACCAAGATATTATGGACCGTTGACTGTAGCATGTTGTCGATCACTAAAGATCTAGGTTCTGAGATGGAATCTCAGACAGGGTTTCAGTTAGGCCGTCACCCAACTCACCATGAGCAAATCCATGCACACGTGGCTCGTCGTCGGGGAATAACCGTTCTGAAATTAGAATCTCCTCCATTTCAGGAGTGACTGAAATCCCAACACCCTGATCCTCAAAAGACTCATCAAATTGGTAAACCAACTGAATCATAGTCTACGAGTTGTTGCTCAGCTACTTTCAGCATCAACAATCTCCCCATATGCAAATCCATGCACTGGATCGTTGAATGTTGTATGCGTACTAGCGGCTATTTAAGCATCAACCGACTCCCCATATGCAAGTCCATGCACTGGATCGTTGACGGTGATATGCCTTTAAGTTTTGAGCGATCCATGTATTCCAGAATTTGAATTCCTGGGAGAGTAGACGTGTACAAACGTCTCTCTCAATCACCTGTAAAGATGAATTAACTCACTATTTTCAGTCATGGAAAACTGTTAGTGATTGCCTCTCAACATCAACAGATTGCTCTGCGGATGTGAAATCCCGTTAGGGAACTAGGACTGTTCCTCCTAGAAAGGTAGACAAGGATTCTAATATATGGCAAGAAATCCAAGTTTCCCTCAAATACCTGTGAAGGTGGCTCAACAACTTCATTCACCATGAATGGTAAACAAAGAAGTTTAGGGGTTTTACTTATACCTCACAATGTGCACTTCTTGCAATGTGTCCTCACAATTGTTAGTCCCAAGAGAGGCTAGAGAACTGTTAGATCCTATAACATCCCTTAGAAACAAAAACTTTAGGTTTACCATCAGCGTGAATGCTTTTGGTGTGCTTGACTCATTACAAGGTGCTCTGGCTGACGAGCGAATTTTCAATGAAATCACCCTGTTAAGAGAGTTCATTCAGAAACGGTTGAATTTCCTTTTCAGCTCTGCATCCTTTTGAGAGAATACAGATGAGCTACAGATACCTCAATTTGTATACTTCTTTCCTTCTCGAGAGGTAGAGATGTGGGCGCACTTCCGACTTCATCCTTATTTGCTGCATCAAGTGCAGTTTCTCCCTTAACAACCGCTAATCTATATAAGTTCCTTATATCACCAAGGGTTGAATGTTTGAATTAGAATGATAGTGTTTGGTACTAAGGCCTTGGTTAGAAATTGATGGATTATTCAACTTCTAGACCTTTCCCTATAGCCACTAAGGCCAAGCCATTACGGCTAAATAGATAGAGTTGATCAGAGCTATATAAAATTTGGTAGAGTATGATTAAACTTATTCTCTATTCCTTCTCAGAAATATAGCATCGGAGCAATGTGTCCTCAAGAAACAATGCACCAGAGCTAAAATGTGGGAATTAATAAAGAATAGGTAAAAGAATATTAAGCCAAATTTCATAAACTCACAATTTTAAAAAAAATGTTTAACAGATTAAGAAAAGTGTCCTTTTGAATTTCTCTTAGATAAATATCCAATTGAAATTCAACTCTTTTAACAAAAACATTTTGATTAATAACTCAAATCTATTTCATCTTGCTCACTGTATGTTTTCAGAAATTGTTTTGCAATTCATTCTTATCTGATATTATCTCCGACTTAGAACATAAATCCTTAAAAAAAATCGAATGAATGCTTTAGTCATACAGTCCAAGGCACTAATCCCAAAGCAAACAACCATTGTTTTAATACTACAGGTCAATGTGAAACAGACATTAACAAGAGTTTTGAAAAACGTTTTACCAATAATTGATACCTCAAGATCAAAACAATTTACTCAAATAAAATAGCCTGATACCATGCAACCTAAGTTATAAGTTATCAAGTAACTTTATTTAAACAAATCGTGGAGAGAAAACAGTTTTCATTACAAAAAATTTAGAGAGAGAGGATATATGATTTTGAAATAGAAAGATAATCCTCAAGAAATGTTCTCTTTCAAAGGGAGTTTTAAAAAAAACTTTTAGTGGCTTTTCATTCTCTGGCAAATGAATGCATATTTAGATAAAACATTTTTCACAAGAAATAGACAAGAAATTTCTTTATGCATTCAAGTTTTAAAGAATGAAAAACATATGTTAATACTAATGAATTATCACAGATATGAATGACAAGACATTCAAAAGTACTAACATCATTCAATCAGTTTGTAATAAAATGCATCTTACTACAAAACAAGCAAGCACATAAGATACTTACATTATGCTAGATAATTACCATTTGTCACTTGAAACAAACATATATTGCAATATAGATCATGGTAATTCTAAAGCATAAAACATAAGCATCCGCTAAACACTGAACATACATTGACCGAATGACAGTATTTAACTTCTTACACTACATCTCAACAATTATCACATAAGCATATTGAAAATACTCATGACAATCAGAATGTATGTAAGCTCGTGGTACTAGTTGCATCAGAGATCAAATACCTTTAAATATTAATGCTAAAATTTATGATCTTTGACAACCCCTCGCGATGTAGTAAATTACTTTCAATATCAGTGTTTTTGAAATAATCTTTTTTATCACTTAGTGCAGAAATTCTAAGTGATTTCACTAATATAAAAAGAATGACAACTAATATTAATGGATTTTGCAAAAGACATGAATTACATCACTTAAACTACATATTAAGTGGTTCCATTAATATTAGTAGTAAATAATTAAAAGTAAATAAAATTACAATTAATTAATATATACAAATACTTATGCTGAAACATTTGATACATATAGCATGAATAACATATGACAGTACAAAGTACGAGGTCCTGGATAGAAATTGACTATACAAAGAGATGCTACATTGTTAGGTCCCTAGGTCCCGGGTAATCATAGGTAATCTCATAGCGATAATATTGGGTCCCGGGTGGTCACAAGCCAAACATTAATAGAGCATGAACACTCTCTATAAACATTACATTTAAATAAATCAATATTAGACTCGAGTGACATACCTTAGTCAATAGAGCTTTTACTGGTGTATGATCGTTGAATGAACAATTACTCCTCTTTGCCCGAGAGATCGAACGTTTACTCCTTTCGAGATCGAACGTTTACTCCATTTGGACAGGAATAATTTTTCAGCTACCAGTTAACATTGTTCCTCGAAACAATACCACGCTCATCCAGACGGAAACTGCATTACCTTCAACACCCAAATATTTCATTGTAGATATAGGTCTTGGCAGCAGCTTCACTAAACTTAGCACTCTAGAAACCAGTCGTCTTGACACTAGCAGAGTAGAACCAAAAAAAACTCCGAACTACCCTTCAGCTTCTGTATCAATACCAAGTCTTCATGTGGATTGATTCCTTGCGCTAAGTGTATCCGCCTCTGGTTTAATTGAGTTAGTTCCTTGATTCGAACCCTCCTCAATCTTGATTAATTAGTACATCTTCAGTCTTCATTGAATTCACTCAGAAAAACCAATGAAGTACTCTTATACATGCACGACCAATCACTACTATACTCCCCAGATTCATCAAGAACTGACTCTAGGAAATGTTGTTACACAAAACCCTTTGTCATGACAGATGTGTCCTTAATGTTTCCTTAGATATTCAGTGGGTAGAGTAGACTTCTTCTAATATGATTGAAATCATCTTGCTTTATCTTTAAATTGACAATTTCCTTTCTAATATGCAATCACTTAATCTGGATCACTCAGTGCTCCTAAGAATCTCACCTCTTACTCAATGAGCACTGCTAGCCTTTAAACATCAAACACAACTAATTGATCCAACTTACTGATGCTCCCCCTGTGATGCCGCTTGCAGCATTTCTTCATCTGGTGTCATCTGATCTTGAGCCCTAAACATGATATCAACCTTTAGAAATTCAGAGCTAAAATTAAACGAATGCTAGGGAGCTTGATGATGATGTTCACTGCATCTAGATCATCTTAAATCAATCACAGACTCTGTGTAAGCTCTTAACTCAAAATAAGATAGCCTTCCATCACACCATGTGACTTCAGGCATGATTAATCTTACTTGATGTCTTCTCTTTACTTTTGCTGATTAGACTTGCTGTGTCAACTGATTCAGCCGTAGTGAATAGGAAACCTTAACTCTATCCAGTATCCTTGTAATTCCACTCAAGGTCTGGATTTCCCTATCAACTCCTCCATTTGGTCATGAAGTCCGGAAACTGAACTTTACTCTAGAATACTCCTTTCATTGCAGACATAACATAGAACTTCGTTCGTCAACAAATTCCATTACCTGCCCTCAAAGTGTCCTTACAGCAATCTGCCTAATCCTTTGAATGTGATTAATCACTGAGATGCTTCATCTATCGAATGCATGAACAAACACCAAAACTAAATAGGGTAGCCTTTGACTTGACTTCCCTTCAACTGACATGCTTCACTAATGTCCTTCTTAAAAGAATTTCATTAGAAGTAGTCCTTTCTCATCAACTTCATCTTTACCGTCGAATCCGTTATCTTGATAAACCAAGTATTAGTTGATAAACCAAGTGTGAGAGCAT
Source organism: Oenanthe sinensis (assembly GCA_028671895.1). Taxonomy (NCBI): domain Eukaryota; kingdom Viridiplantae; phylum Streptophyta; class Magnoliopsida; order Apiales; family Apiaceae; genus Oenanthe; species Oenanthe sinensis. The sequence goes on from CM053807.1 coordinate 22,269,068, forward strand.
CACTTGTTGTTGCAGCTAACTCCATTCTGATAAACTTCAACGAATAGTTGACTTCATCATAAGCATTACATTTCGTGTCAGCAATAACCTCACTTCCAGTAGAGTGAGCTTCTATTTCTCTTGACCCCGATCAATACTGTTCATCCTCGAACTGATATTAGGAAACCCTTCGCAAAGAATTCCCTAGGTCTTCCTTAATATTGTGCTTCAGATCATTCAAGAAAAATAGGTAACCTTGCTTAACCATTTGAATACCAAAGCAAAAGTAGTTACATGCCTCGAACATGAAAATGTCAGAGATATATAACTTGTACATATTGAAAGATACTCTGCATTCACAAATGATTAAGACACGTGGTCCTCAATTTGATTGAGTCCAAGGGTTAGAGATATTTCTAAACATAGTTAACAACAAAGCATTCAAGTTCAACATGCTCATTCTTATCTGACTGATCACTCATCATCTATATCAGCCTTAACAAGTAGTCTTGGCTATGAGCTCAGTGATCCCAACCTAACTTAAGGTGGACTAACGGTCTATAAGAATCATATCGTACATATATGTAGTCATAGAAGAATCAATCACTCAGATTCCTAATTCTTCTAAATCACCTTTGTTGTTCACTTTAATATTATATTATCTCTAATTACCTGAGTCAATTTAAATTTAAAAATTTAATTCATGGTTTATTATACTGACCCCTAGGCAATTCCCAAATTAGAAACAAACTTATCTTAACAAGCACATGATCAGATATAACATTTAATACAACCATGCGAGTATAAACAGATTATAGACAATGTAAACATCAAGGCACTTAGCATGCAGCAAATTCTCTTTCCGGTAAATGTACCCCTACAAATACCTAAGACTCTATATGCTAACATGATCAATTTTCGTAAAGCAAGCATTAAATCACACAAGATCTAATCATGAAGTCAAATACTGATAAACAAGCAACACTAACAAACTAGCATAAGTTATCTAATTTATATAGAAATCAAGGTGAGACATGCATTACATCAAACTTATAATATAATGCAGTTCAGCACTTAATACTCTATAATTGAATCAAACAAGTATAAACTAGTTAGAAAGTATACCTGAGCGATGCTTAGCATTCCATCTCGAGTGATAATCAATTGATCCAAATCAATTTCCATTATACTGACACTCATGGAAGTATCCTTGCATTTGACCTCAATAACAAATGATGTTCCTGCTTCAACCCAAACTGATACCTGATTGTTCTGCTTAAAGACCCCGACATAGAATGTCTCATGTTCTGCTTGAAAAGATCACTCTTCTTTGTATGTGTAGCAATAACCCCTTGATTATCATATGTCAGTGATAATCAAACCTTGTGTATTTCTGCCACTGATGTCCTTTAACCAAATCTTCAATTGTTGTTTTGGTTCTTTGACCGATAAACTGAATTCCTTTTCAAAATCCCAAATTCTTCAGATATTGATTCGAAAACCACTGATCGAAGACTCTTCCCTAAATGAACTAATCCCCTTTCAATAACCAAATGATCCACTCAGTAGACCGATGTAGAAATACATCTCCAATGGTAAGATCAGGTCAAAACTCCATTAGAATGTTCTTCAGTCAGTTCGTTTGTCCTCAATGACCGAAGAAACAACCACCATGGCCATGAGGAATACGTTCCGAAGCATGTGAATAATCCCAGGGATGTTAGTAGGATTGTTGGCGGGCGCCCTCCCATCATGATCATGAGTAACATGGACATAATGGAATAGTTATATCGGATTGGAGATACGGTGAGAGGCCTTCACGAGAATGTCCAAGGTATTGGGGAGTCAGTGAGAGGATTTGAAGTCTGTATATGCACTCTTGAGTGCCATTCTTGAAAGGAACCCATGATAGAGGAAGAAGAGAAAGGAACCCATAATAGAAGAATAAGGGAGAAGGTTGGAGGATGGCTATGGAGGAAGATTCCATGGAGTAACCCCTCGAAGGCTGGAGTTTCAGAGTGGAGCTACCCATCAAGACTACAACATAAATCCGGAAAGGAGAATGATACTTGTAGGGGAAGCCCAACGAACTTCTCATCCCAACCGCGCTAGCCATACCACTGAAGAGATACGTGATGCCCAGGTAATTCTTCAACATAATAGAGTCTATGTATGAGATATGAATGGTAGGCTATATTTGTAGGAGGAAGCCATGGACTTGCCTTACAGGAGGGAGGAAATAACGTATAATGGAACTCGCGGCCGAGGCCGAGGTAGAGGAGGGCGCGCCCCGCAGTGGCAGGGACGCATTAATCCTTTGCCTTTAAGATCGATTCACCCGGATGAAGGTTTTTCACGTGACATAGACCCGTGAACTCGCAGAGCTTTCATAGATAAAAGGACAAGGGTAAATTACGGTTTCGAAAATCGGGAGATTCCCCTTCAAGGGAGGCTCATGCAAGACACACACTCCTCTAGGAGAACACCCATCATTATCTTGGAAAACTCAGAAAGCCCCTTAGGGGAAATGAACTGTAGCCCTCGTGGAAACCAAATAAATGAAACACTCACTGTGCAGGGTTAGGGAAATCAGAACATTCAGAATCCACCTCCTCCGTTTCTACTTCATCAGGGGGCGCCTGAGCCCCCCGTAACTACTCAGGGTACGCCTCAGCTCCCTGTAACTACTCAGGGCATTGCATGTAGATGGAGCGGTGAATAATAAAGGAGCAGGAGCTTGCATAGTACTGATTAGCCCCTAGGGGCATCATCTTATGAGTGCTCTTCATTTTGCCTTCTGAGCCACTAATACTGACATAGAATATAAAGCCCTCATTGCTGGGATGAGGCTTGCCCTAGAATTGAAAGCAACTCACTTGGTTGTTCAGAGTGATTCGATGTTTGTAGTATACCAAGTGAATGGGGGGGTACCAAGCAAGGGGTCCCAAAACAAAGATTTATCTTGAGTGTGCTAAGTTCTTAGTGGGAAAGTTTAGTGATGTTCACGTAGAACAGGTGCCTAGAGGCAAAAACATCAAAACTATTGCATTAGCTAAGTTGGGGTCACAGAAGGATGTTACAATGTTATGGGTCATTCCTTTTGAAATCCGGGAGAAGCCAAGTTTCCTAGAGTTTGAAATCATTCAATTTGATGAAGAAGCTCATAGGAAAGTCATATGGAAAACACCGATATGGGAGTTTTTGAAGGAACGAAAGCTTTTTGCAGACAAGGGAGAGGCCATGAGGCTTCGGTATAAAGCAGCCAGATATGTGGAGTATGACGGGGTTTTATATAGAAGAGGGTCCAATCAATCTTTACTCAAGTGTATTGGTGGGGAAGAATGCACTTATATCATGAAATAAGTGCACGAAGGAATCTGCGCCAATCACTCGGGGGCTAACACTTTAGCTATGAAAATTCTAAGGTAAGGATATTTTTGGCTTACTATGAAAAAAGATGCTTATGAATTGTTACGGCATGTGACAGGTGCCAAAGGTTCTCAAATTATATTACTAGTCCGGCAGATTCTCTCGTCTTTATGACGAGCCCATGACCATTTACCATGTGGGGCATTAATTTGAAAGGGGAATTGCCCAAAGGCAAATGAGAAGTCAAGTACACAATAGTTGCCGTTGATTATTTTACAAAGTGGGCTGAGGTCACTCCTCTCGCCACCATAACAGCCAAGAAAATAACAGATTTTGTGTTCAATACCATTGTTTGCAGGTTTGGGGTCCCTTACAAGTTGATTTCTGATAACGGGAAGCAGTTTGATGGCAAAGAGCTTAGGGTTTTATGTGAGAACTTAAATATAAAGAAAGGTTTTGCAGCGATTTATCATCCTCAGAGTAACGGGCAGACAGAGGTCATTAAAAAAATCATCAAACATACTCTAATAGATAAGTTTTAGGAAAGTAAAGGGAACTGGCCACAAAGTTACCTCAAGTGATGTGGTCTTATAACACTACGCCAAAGAGCACTACATGGGAGTTACCCTTTGTCTTGGCCTATGGGTGTGAAGCTATGGTACCAGTTGAAATTGAAGTCGTATCTTTTAGGAGAGATAATTTGGAGGAAGAAGTCAATGAGGTGAATCACAGGCTTTATTTAGATTTGCTTGAAGAAACAAGAGTTAATGCTCAAGTAAGGTTAGCAGCTTATCAATAGAGGACTGCAAGGTATTATAACTGGAAGGTTTGGGAAAGGCCATGTAACGCCCCCAAATCCGGGGTCCGGGATTTGAGCCGTCACGTCATCATCCAATCCTTTAAAACCTGCAATACTCAACAGTTCAACAAAATCACATCATAGACCCCTCTCTCTCACACATACAAGTTATAGCCTTAGAAACGATATACAACAAGTACCATTAGTTATTACAAACCAAATGTACTTAACCAGGATCTCACGCTATCAATGATAACCTCTACCTGAAGTGACATTGATAACTAGATCAAAACTGAAACCTATCAACTTACTTCTGCGGAATAGTTCTGAACTGAACCTTCTCAAATGTGAATCTCTTACTTCCTTCCTCGAAGTATGGAGCCAATCCAATGCGTTATCGCTTTCTCTGAAAAATTTATTATAAAGCAAGGGTGAGCGAAAGAATGCTCAGCAAATTATCCATCCAATTATATAGATGATTCTCATCCAAGAACATGATAATCACTACTATCTCAATAGTATATCATAAGGTTACCAGTATAGGGTAAGCATAACAAAGTATCTCTCGACGATACATATTGTCAGAGTTTTCTCTTAAAATCATTTATCCTCAACATGGAGTTTAGAAGAATATAATCCGAACAATTTAGTTCATTATATAAAATAAGACACTAACGAATATAGGGTTACCACTCTTTCATACTCCCTCTGAAGCTTTTGAAATAAAACTCAATGAACTTATTATGTTCACCGTTTTGAGATAATCTTATCAATAACTTAGCAAAATGGTATCAATTATAGCTTTGCTAGATTCCCATAATTATAATAAGTACCCAATTTAAGATACCGCAATAATAGTTGCTTCTCATCATAAGTAAATCAAACCCCTTTAACCATACCCCTTATAAGGTTTAAAATCTAGTAAAACATTTTAAAGATTTATAATTTAATTGGTATATATCATATATCCACTTAAATCTTTAAAATAAACCTCTTGTCAAAACCTCTTAGATAAATTCCAGCATACTATGGCTGTTCGGCGTACATCATGTACCCGTTTAAGTTTTCAAAATAACTTTTAGTCAAAATATATCGACTGACCTGTTGTGTTGTGATATATATAAAGAAATCAAGAGTGAGTAATATAACTCAGCAAGAACATATATAACTGTACATATACTCTTTTTAAACATCGTTTAAAACTGCAATATTATGCATGCTTTACGTACTATACGAGTTTGCAAAATAAACTTTTTGTCAAAGCAGTTTGAATGAGTACGAAGATCTCAACATATCAACCACTGACAACACCCTCGGTAAATTAGCTCATAGGCTTTCATTACGATGTTTCAGCACAATTCCAATTGGAAGAATGAGGATATACTGGAGTACCACGGTACCCGGTGATCAGCCGTATGTACCGAATTCTTTTCTACTAGTAGATGGATGACTACCCTAACCGGGCCTGCACCCAGGCCACATATGAGCCTTTATGCTGGACTGTCCCACAGCCTCTTACGCTTGGATGGACTGCCACGCAGCCTCTTACACTCTTTCCGACCCCTAGTGTCGGCTACTCCAATCCCTGGAATAATTTATAACCTGATACTTGTTAATAGATGCACAACTCGGAATGGAACAGTCTATAAACCTGGAACTGGAACTTAGTCCAAATTCCCCAAGTGTATACTTGTTAATAGATTCATCTACCTAAACCTGGAACCAGAATTTACTCTTAGTTCCCCAAGTATATCATACTTGTTCATAGATTCATCTATCTAACCTGGAACCAGAATTTACTCTTAGTTCCCCAAGTATATCATACTTGTTAATAGATTCCCCAAACTCTGAATGGGTACTGCTAGAATAATTGAGGCAGCCCCCTTCCCATAAATGTATGTTGACCTCCGTCAACTGATGTCTTTTATTGAGGAAATAAAATCATTTTAAATTCACGACCCGGGAGTTAGTCGAAAAACCTCACATGTTTTGATAAGTTGAACACCCTACTATAGTAGGCCAGCGATGTCAAAACATAACAGTTTTTGAGAAAGTAAATCATCTTTTACTTCCTAGACCTCGTTCCCTATTTTTGATAAGTTCGAGAATATTTTATTCTTATTAAAAGAATAAAATATTATATAAATAAATATTAGGGAACCCTCACTATTTTTAAATAATTTTTCCGAAGGTCAAAATATTTTTAAATAATTATTAAAGACCTCCACTAATTTTTAAATCAATATAGAATATTTAATAAATATTTGAATAATATTTATTAAATAATTAAACAATTAATAACCCCCTTTTAAATGAATATTCAAGAATAATATTCATTTAATAAATAAATATCCAAATGATATTTATTAGATGATGAACAATTAATAACTTATATTTAAATGAATATTCAAGAATAATATTCATTTATTAGATAAATATCCAAATGATATTTATTAGATGATGAACAATTAATAACTTATATGTAAATGAATATTCAAGAATAATATTCATTTATTAGATAAATATCCAAATGATATTTATTAGATGATGAACAATTAATAACTTATATTTAAATGAATATTCAAGAATAATATTCATTTATTAGATAAATATCCAAATGATATTTATTATTCCCATTTCATACCCTTGTCGTAAAATATGCCAATATTTATATACTAGGAATATTTACAACCCCTATTTTAAAATACCCTGTCTCCGGCTTCTCCCGGATTATAACAACATTTAAAATAATTTTTTCGACTCCCGGTCTACGTTTTGAAAATACGAATATATGCTCTACTCCTAGAGCCTTTTTAAACACCGGCTTATATCTATAATCCTTATAGCATATAGCCAATCAATTACGAAAGATTCGTACAATTATTAAATCAATACGTAATTTCAAAAACAGTTCATATCACAACCACAACAGCAGTATATATAAAAAAGTACGTTATGTACATGTTTCGAAAACTTGCATAAGCATACATTATTTTCCTATGCAACTCAAGAATATAACCTTTTGAAAATAAAAGTATAAGGTTAGGAAAACTTGCATACGTAGTGATACAAATATTTTAATATGTAAAACATAGGGATAGAAAATTTGCCTGGAGTCCAAGATACATTCTCAGAATCCTACTCGTTCCAGATTTTCTATCAATAGATATCATAACCTGGATTAGTACTCTTAATCCCATCAACTACTTATATTACTAATAAGCATAATCACATATTGAGTCCATTTATGACAACTTCAAATTTTACTTAGTCATTTTACTAACGCTTGTCTTACCCGGCATTCACCTCCTCGGGTCTATCTTGACCGTTCATAAACCATCTCGTCAACGACTTTTAATCAAATCTTTTTACTCCAATACATAGTCGTGTTATTCCTTAACATCTTTCGTGTTTTAACCGACTCGAAATTATCCTATTATCTTGGCCAAAGTGGTTCGTCAAAATTGTGTCTCTGTAGTTGACTTTCCTGAGAATTACTATTACGCGACTCGCACTCCAACAATTTTAATAAATCAGAAAATTCATAATTAAATATGAAACCACCTCAAGGAGCTTCTTGAGTAATTTTAATATTTATCAAAATATTTTGATTTGGAACACTTGAGTTAACTGAGCAAAAAGTATTTTAGAAATCGAGTCAACTACGAGATTTTGTTATTTGCACCGCTTTCACTAAAACGCTCATAACTTATTAACCGTTAACTCAAATGATGCACCGTTTTCGCGTGCACGATCTAGAGAATGTCTAGAATACAATCCATCAAAATTTGTTCCTGGACAGAGGGACCATATTTTCGAATGTTCAAAACAGGGCAGTAGCTTCTCCAGTGAATAGTGTCACCGCGCAACTTTGGTTTCAACATTTTTATAAAATCGAAATATTAACATCTGTGCATGAAATTTTACAGGGGCCTTAATCACTGTCCAAAATATTTATCCTCCAAATTTCATGATTTTTGACAACAGTTAAGGGGTCCGTTTATATTTTCAAAGGGAGCACAAGACAACAGTTTGGTTTCCTTGCGCGACTTTCACTAAAACGGACTTATCTCCTAAACCGTAAAACGTATCGATATGATTTTTATACCAAAACAAACTTCAAAACAAGCTCTATCATTTCCTGGGCAGTGGTGTTCAAAAATATTATTTTGACAGTTCGAAATCCTTGGCTAAAACAGTCCTAAATCCAACAGGCATTACGACGGCTATAATCGTAACGTTTTCCGGATTTAACTTATGTTAATCCATTCACAACCAACATCAATCATCAACACTACAATCTTTACTATAACATCAGTTGACAAACTTCATAAACTTATCATCATCAGTCCAAAATTTTCAACCAACAATAATCAATCATATACATCCAAGCTCCTTAAACCAACATATACATAAACACATCTTAAACCCAAGCTCATAACTTTAAGTAAAATCAAAGGGTGGGTTGTGTTTATACCTTCCTTGGATCCTTAAACAAACTAACAAGAGTTTGTATGACTTAAGGGAGCCTTGATCTATGCTTATCATCCTCAAACTTGCAAGAGAAAATCAAGAACAAGTTAGAAATTTTTCGGAGTTACTATTCACAGTCACTTTCTACATTTTCTTTACCCAACCAAAACAACTCCAAAAATTATGAAATTTAATCCGTACCTTAGATATATCATGAAGGACCTGTGGTTAAATTTTGGTGATTTTTGGATGAGTAGAGCTGGGGTTTTGAAAATTTTCTTCCCTTGCTTTCTTGAAATGGCCGAATGGAACCAAAATGGGGGGGAGAGCTTTTCTCAGCTTTGCTTTACTTGTGTTGGCTGATTTGTGTTTGTATAATGAGTATATGACTGATTTCTCACACAAGTATTACTTGGTGGAGTGCAAAGTCAAGGTCAAGTACTAGCAAGGTTCCATGAATTAGGGATTACCTTTCCTTTTTCCATGTTTTAAGGAACTTGGTTCCTAACTTATAGTTACAAGTTTGGTTAGTTTGTAACCAAGTAGTTCCTTGCTTGGTTACTCCCATTTGGTTGCCAAGTCTTCTAGTTTGCATGGGGTTTGCATGGCTTTGGTGCAATTCTTGGTTATCCAACATTTAACCATTAATCCTCCACCTATGTTCGATTAATCTCCGAAAGCGTTTTGTCGTAGGAATTCCGTATCGTAAATTCTAAGTATTCTAAATACTTAATTCAAAACAAACCATTGGGTTTCTAAATTATAATCCTCCCATCATAACATAATTCTCTTATTCCTCGATATCTCGTAAATTACAAAACAAATCGTAAAAGTGAAAATCTTCGAATTCCGACGGCTTTTGCATTCACTCATTTTCTTCATACAACAATACCACATCTTCGGTTTTCCCATATTCCACCGCTTACCTAGTGTGGGCTAAAAAGTTTTTCGTAAACCGTAGAATCACTATTCATCAGGGTCGTTTATAAAAATAAAAAAAAATTCGTCCAAAAATTCGGGTTATTACAGGCCAATTGAGGTAGGCGACTTAGTCCCGAGGAACGTGACGCCGCACACCAAGATAACGATTCATGGGGTATTTGGAGCTAATTGGGAAGGACCATACAAAATCAGGGCAGCGTTATGGGAAGGAACTTATTACTTGGCTGATTTAGAGGACAAGTCCATTCCAAGGGCTTGGAATGTCGAGCACTTGAAGAAGTACTATCAATAGGGCAAACCCTGCATATTTTTTATGTTATGTTTTCAAGACAATTTCCGGTCTTTAGTAAAAGTAGTAGAAGTAAAATTATTTTCACTCCCACTCTAGGGGGGTAGTAGGTATGTAGTTTTAAAACTCTATGCAGTGTTGGCCAGTGAAAGTATATGCACTGAGGTTATGATATTAATATTAGTGTAACAACCCGACTTTTTGGACTATTATTTCTCACTCAAATAATCAAAATAAAACTGAAATTTCATAAATCTCTAAAACAAAATCCCAACGTGCCCTAAAATAAAAAACAGTGTAATTCAATATAGAGGCACAACTCCACAAATAAAAGTCTAAAATTAAAACATGATTCCAATTTATTCGTCCATCTCTAAATAGAGTCCAAAGTTAAGCCAGCGCTAACACCTGAAAGTTTGTAAGTAATGAACTACACAGCCCAGTAAGAAAACTAACTACACACTAGCAGGATCAAGTAGGTTTCGTGTAACATATATATTTCAGAATCATATTCAAATAGATGGAACGAATTTTAAATTCAAAATAATTAAATCTTACTCTTTAAATAAAATTTCCCATTACGCTTGGTCACATTAGCTGGTGACACGACCCAAAAGTTCAAATACTAATAAACTCACCACCCTTATCGAGGCCCAAAATAATGCACCATCCCCGAAGGGCCCAAAAGAAGTGCTCCCTAGTAAGATTCAAAATCTAGTTCCGGAACTATACGCAATTTACTAATGGTTCAATACGAAGCGAAAGGTCCTAAAATACTCTTTGTTAATTCAAATTTGAAGTTCAAATAACTCTTTTGTTCATAATTTAAATCCAATAAATTAGCATACATGATCCAATTTAATAATAAAATTACGTACATATAAATATAAAATTTATGAAATAAACTAATGCTTCCAAAGTTTACTTATCTTATAAGCGATGATCACCAATAACACAATCAAATTAATCCTAACAAAAATATTATAAAATATTAAGTATTAGTACTAAATACATCCGGCATTAACTGAGCTTTGTTAGTTCAGTTTCAATTCAATCCAAGATACCATAGGTATACTAATTACTGAAATACTGAGTACATAGAGTGTCAAACTAAAATACCCAACAAACAAAATACCATAGTCAACTATACAAATGCTTGTCAAATAAAATGACACCACGACCACTGATGTATACACCTCTTCAACATTTTAATAATATTCATACATACATGTAATGAATGTAATCCCTTTTTTTTTTATCATGTGACACCAATCTCCATTACTAATTCATTACACATGCCTGATTAGGCATTAAACTTAAATACTATACCTAAAATCAACATGAACCAAACTAACTCCTAAATGCATAAAACAAATCAAATGGACCATTAAAAATCCGGGACAATATATTATTAGTGATAATATTAAACAAACTAAATTTTGGTCTGAAAAGCATCATATAAAAAATAATAATTAAAATATAATTATTATAACTATAAATTAACTCGTGTTGGTCCCTGATATTGTAGAAAGGGGGTTGAATACAATATTTAAAATTATTGCGGAATTTCGGATTTAAAAATATTATTTTAATTAATAACGAAATATTAATTTTAATGAAATACTGTTCAAGTAGAAGATATAATTTTAACTTGAAAAATATTACAAAATTAATCTGATGAAAAGTGTATATAATTGATAAAGTGATCTAGAACGATTTCGACATGAAGTGTTCGGGTTTAACAATTATATTCCAAACTTGTACAGAAATCTGTGAATAGTACAATGCATACAAATTTCTGAATTTGAATGTTTTTCAATCGACACAAAATATGAAGTGCTCACCTCATATTTATAAAGAAATTTTATAGCTTGTATGACTTTTCAGAATATGACATTTTAAAGACTTTATTTAAGACTTTATGACATTTTGAACACTTGTATAACTTTTCAAAAGATTCGGTATGACTTTTGAAACTTCAGTATGACTTTCTGTCAAAGGAGTTCGGTATGACTTTTGGCAAATGGCTCGGTATGACTTTTGAATTAGAAGCTCGGTATGACCTTTCATTATTGTCTTCGGTATGACTTTCCAATTAGCATTTAGCATGACTTTTAATCAATTAAATTGGTATGACTTTTAATCATAGCATTCAGTATGACTTTTAAGTATAATTCAATATGACTTATTTAACAAGTCTTTTGAATTATATTAAAAGCCATATTAAGTCATATATTTTATAATAAACTAATTCTACTTAATTTAATTAAATAATTTATAAATTAAATTAAATTCAACTTGAATTAATTTAATAAGATAAATTAAATAATCAATTAACTTTTGATAATAGAATTAAAATACTATCTTCACTTGTATATCCGTGTTGTCAGTTCTGAAATCTTCACGTCTTCGCTATGTCTTCTGTCATAAAACCACTTGAGCTAGATGATGAATATTTATTATTTTAGTTGACACACAAATGTACTGTCTGATTTATTTGTGTCGTACTATAATAAATATTCTTCACCTTATAACTTTAAGACGTGGTCTTCTGTCCTTTCTCTGCTTTACTGTGTTTCCTCTCTTGTGTTCTTCTTCTGGAATCTTCGCGTAGTAACCACTAAAAATCTTCTGTATCTTCTGAATTCTTCTGAAATACTACTTCTTTATTTTTCACTGACGCTTGAACTTATTAATGAACTTCTTCCAGTGTTGAGTAGCAATCTGATCAATACACATCTGATAATCTAATTCTTCGTGTCTAATTGATTTTCTTCGTCTTGATTCTTATTTTCATAATTATTATTTACTTCTTTTTTTTATCTGAGTTGAGTTGTCATCTAATTATTATAAATAGGCCTAGTCATATGCCTTTCAAACTCGGATTAATCAATCTTATGCAAATACATAATTGAATTCATAATAGTAGCTAACAAACCAAGCTCATGCAGGTGTGAGTATTTTAACATCAATTTTCACATACATACAAGCAAAATAGGAGTACAACGTACCTTGCAGAAAAAAGGAGCACAAATTTTATGTTTCTCCCAACCACGTACTCAAACGTATATATATAAATATGTGTTAGCTCAATTAACTAAAATACCGAGGTGATGTTAATCTTTTCTTTTGTTTTTACCGAATACTTATCTTATATAACCAAAATTTTATCTAGAACAAACTACACTTTTTTTTAAGGATTTCAATCTCTTAAAATAAATATAATTATTTAATAAATACTTCCATTAATACGTACACTATATATATATATATTACCAACGATTAAACTTACAAATAATAAAACATTTATATTATAATAATCTACGATTTTAATATAAAATATTGGGTATTACAATTAGTATGTTTTGCGAATTATAATACAAAAATCAAGATGATATGCAATTATTTCTGAGCCTCGTAGGAGGCGCGCCTCTTATACTTCAAAGCGGGCGCGCCTCTTATGCTTCAAAGCTGGATGAATTTACAAGGCAAACAAATTATATGTTGGCTCTGATAGAAGTACAATAGTAAAATAGTATATACCATGATAGAAGTGACAACAGAAATTCAAAATACAGAGTGCAAGGCGGATCCTATACTAACAATAAAATCTGGGTTATAACTTTTGCACTTTGGTTTCACTTGGACACTAGTAAGGCATGGTTTACTTTTAGGGAATGTCCTATACATAGTAAAAATGGTATCCGTGTGATAACAGTTGGCAAAATTAAATAAGGAAAATTCCAGATAAAAAGATTAAGCCCCTACTACGCATAACATCCAAAAATATTTACGAAGTCAAAATATTGGTTACCACTTGTAGGGTTTTACAGAGGACCCATACCTCAAAATCAAAATGTTATCAATCATTTGGGGAAGGAGGAGCATAGAATCTGATGGGAGAAGCTGGGATAACATTGGTTGTGTTAGCCAGGGCATCGCCTCTGACGGGGCGCGTCCGAGCCTCCTCTATCAATTGGGCTTCCTCTGCAAGTTGGGCTTTGACATCCTTTTCTAACTCTAGCTTTTTAGAAGCAATAGCCTCCACCTTCTCGGCCTTAAAATCCTCAATGAATGCCTTGGTAGAAGGTCCCCACCTTGTCCAGTTGAAGTCCGACTCAAAGGCAAGAAATCCACGAATAAAGTCATGGAAGCCCAGTTCCTTGCCCTCATCCTTGGCAGTTGCTTTCTCCTCCTCCCAAGAAGTTTTCTCTAAGTGGAAGCCATCAATCACTTTGATCAAGTTTCCTTTGACTTTTTTGACTTGTTCTAACTCAGAAGTGGTAAGGGTAAGATCGGTTCGAGCAGTAAAGAGAGAGTCTTTTAATGATGTCAACTCTCTCTCCAGGCGCGCCTTGGCATGATTGGACGCCTCTAGCTCCTTGTCACATATATCTTTATCTTTCTATAGCTTTTGTAGGCGCGCCCAGTCTTCATCCCATGAATGTGACCTAGACATCACGTGGAAGTATAATTCACCAGCTGAGCGGATGGTGGCACTGTCCACTTCTTTCTTGTTCATGGATGACCATATAGAGACTATGGAGCTGGAAGAGGAGCGCTCAATGACCTTTTACTTCTTTGTTAAAGGCACGTCCTGAGTTGGCGATGGCATATGGTAGGTTGGGTTTTGACATGAGATTTTTTTTTAAAACATGAGGAGGTTCGATATTTTTATTAGCGGCGTCTGGTTTTTTGGGCGCGCCCCTGGTTCCCCAGCCTTTTGGAATCCTCGACATTTCTATAAAATCCTGTTAAGTGACATGTTAGAGGAAACATAGTGGCATATGAGAGGAATAAATGCAAACATAAAGAACAAATAAATACGATGTGATTTATGCAAGGTGAGACATAAATGGTGGTAAAAATAATTGATTATTAACTAAGGCGCGCTCAAGGTATAAGTTGGTACCATGATCTAAGCCATCGTCATTTGAAGCCACGCCTTTATCATCCTCGTCCCCTGAGGACGCGTCTTCTTCTTAGGAAGATGGAGAAATTTCTAGTGTCCCTACTCTTTGGGAGAGGAAGCCCACTTCTTTTAACCTTTCCTTAGTAATAAGATTTTTTAAGTCTTTTTAGTCCTAAGCAAGGCTCAGGACAAATGGGATTGGGTCCTCACGGCTGAACACAAAAAGAAAGGGGATAAGAAGATAAGTGTTAGAAGAAGAAGAAGGAAAGGGATATAATTTATGAACAAGGGGCGCACCTAGGACTTACTTGGAACTTTATTGAAACAAACACGAATTCTCTCCGTGTCATATATGTAGAAATAGGGTTCTTTCCACTCTTCACATTTGAAGTCTTACCCTCGGAGAAAGCTCATTGATTATGTTTTTTCACACAACAAAATAGAAGTACCCGATGCTACACTTCTTTAGGGAAAAGAAATGGCTAAACTCCTCCATGGTGGGCGCGCCAAAATTCAAGGAATGATACATAATGTAGAGTGCAATGGCAAATTTATATGCATAGGGAGAGAGCTGGATTAGGGCTATATCAAACCATTCACATATGGATCTGAAATATGGGTGTAAGGGCGCACCCACTTCCAACTCGATCAGTTTTGGAGTTATTAACATTCTTGGGATTTTTATAGGCTTAATGTTGAAATAATAGGGCCACATCCTTTTAGAAGGGATCGCCCATATACCCTCTTGGTCGTACTGCTTCATCACCCAGTCAACCTCAGCTTTGGTGACGCACGATCTTAGTCCAACGCAGGCTAACTTCCCTTGTCTATGCCTCATCTCCTCTTTCTTCTTCTTAGAAAATTCATGATTGTTCTAGGCAATGTCGATTTCATGATCCTCTAACTTCTAGTGAATAAAAGGCATAGGGGAATAAGCTGGTGATATACATACAGAGTCATCCTGAGCGAGCCCTCAGGTTCTTCATGAGAGGCTTCTGCTGGTTCCTCGAGCTATTGATTACCTTTCCTTTTCCAAACTAGCTCTGCTACTTCTCCTTCCTCTAGGTCAATTGCAGGGTCTATGTTGACTGAGATAGGGCACGCTTCAGGATCATGGGCCGCCTCTTCAGGGTAGGCGTTGTGCACACACCGTATATGGGATTAAATTCACGGAATGGATGAAAGGGAAGACGAGGTGCACCTCTCCCAACCATCTGAAATGAAGACACAAAATCAACATTTAGTATGGCCTAGAGAAGGCGCTCCTTGAGAAAGGTGGAATGTTGATGTTGGGAATTTACATGTAACTTGATGATAATACTAAAACTTAGAATTATAGAAATTTTCAATAATTGTAACTGATCAACTGATATGAAGTTTATAAATATCAATTGATCAGGAAACCATTTATCAGTTGAAATGTTTGTCTGAATCAACTGATAATATGGAATGTAGCATAGGTGTACTTAGTCTATTTTCAATTAAAAGGTGTAAATCAATTGATATTTTCATCAATTGATACTAGAGTCAATTGATATAGGTCATCAACTGATGTGTAACTTAGACTGTTAAATTGTGATTATTTGAAGACAGGAAAATTATACAAGTGAAGGATGATCAGTTGATATTGAAGCATCAACGAATAGAAGATCAATTGAAGAAACCAAGTCAAGAGTTGAAGACCATCAACTGATGTGAAGACCCATCGATTGATATATCAATTGATATCATTTATCAATTGATAAAGCAACTATACTTATCAATCGATAGACATCAAGATCAATCGAAGAACATTATCAGTTGATGAATAAGGAAAGAGTCAATTGATATGCTTAATAGCAAATTATCAATTGACTGTGACAAAAAGGCAATCTGTCAGAGAACCAGAAAGACAAAAGAACACCTATGGAAGACAGTCTAGGGTGGCTGTGAAGACTCAATTAGAAGATGTCTTTCAAACCTTTATTCTAAAATAAAAAAAGGTAAAAGGAAGATAGGTAGAAACAATCCTAGAATAGGTATTGTAAAAGCACACTTGTGGTATATAAACAAGTGTAGCAACATTATTAGAAAATAGACAAGTTAGACAATATTTCTTAATCAACTGTTCTAGCTTGAGAGCACATTTGTAAGAACAATTGATTTGTTTTCTAATCTTGTAAAAGTGCAGCTAGGTTTCTTTTAACCTAGGAACATTGAACAAAAATATACACTGATGGAAAAACCAATCCATCAATAATTTTAAATATCTTTGTTCAGTTTATTTTTCAGTCTTAATTTATTTGAACATATTCTCTCTAATTCTCAAACATCAAGAACAAATATTAGAACAAGCAAAAAGTTTTAATATTTGTATTTAACCCCCCCTTCTATAAATATTGACATTGTTCTAGGGAATAACAATTGGTATCAGAGCAGGCTTTCAACATACAGAAAGTTCAAAGATCAAGAACAGTCAATATGGGCCAGAAAGATTCAGGTGTGAAGATTCCAGTTTTAGAGAAAGATGAATATTTTCCGTGGAAGGTAAAAATGCATCTGCATCTTCTTTCTCTTGACCCTTCCTATGTTCACTACATAGAGAAAAGTCCTCATATTCCCATGAAGCTAGTTACATGTGTAAACCCTGATGGAACTCCTACAGTTGATAGACATATTCCAAAACTCATCTCTGAGTTCACAAAAGAGGATGAAAAAGAAGTAATTAAAGACAAGAAGGCCATGAACATTTTGTTTAATGGTCTAGATAAAGATATTTTTGATAATGTGATAAATTGTACTTCATCAAAAGAAGTATGAGACACTCTTCAAACTCTGTGTGAAGGAACTGAGCAAGTAAGGAAAAATAAGATGCAACTCTTGATTCAAAAATATGAATCATTTCATTTCAAGAGTGGAGAATCTATCAATGACACTTATAGCATATTTCAGAAGTTGTTAAATGGACTGAAGCTATATGGTAGGGTTTATGCAACTGAGGATACAAATCTAACATTTCTTAGATCTCTTCCAAAAGAATGGAAACCAATGACTGTTTCCATTAGACAATCTCAAGACTTCAAGGATTATACTCTAGAGAAACTTTATGGTATTCTCAAGACATATGAGTTGGAAATCCAACAAGATGGGGAGATTGAGAAGAATCAAAGAAAGGAGAAAACTGTGGCTTTGATGGTCAAAGGGAATGAAGACAAGAAAGAGAAGAAGGAAACTGGCTGTGTAGAAGAGTTCATCATGATGGCTGGTGATGCTGTTGAAGAATCATCCAAGGGAAAAGGAAGGGGCAAGTGTGAAGAAAATGAAACATGCTCACAGGATGATTTGGATGAGATTGATGAGCACCTTGCATTTTTGTCAAGAAAGTTTTCAAAGCTAAAATTCAAGAGGAATCCAAATGCTCAAGGGCCTGGATCCCAGTTTAGAAGCAACAATCAAATCAGAAATTTGGTTGATAGATCTAAATTCAAATGCTTTAACTGTGGATTGGCTGGTCATTTCTGTAATGAGTGTAGAAAGCCAAAACAAGAAAAGGCAAAGTCATATGAGAGTATTGATTATAAAAAGAAATACTTTGACCTTTTGAAACAGAAAGAAAAGGCTTTTGTTACTGAGGAGAAGGACTGGGCTATTGATGATAGTGATTCTGAAGAATATATTGTTGGGTTCCGAGGCATAAAACGCAGCGGATAAACGTAAATATAACGAAAATTTTCGGAACCTAAACGCAGGATCATGTATAAGATTAGACGGATTATGGTGAAATAGAATCATACCTATTAAGATCTTGAATGTCACGAACTCAACGGAGATCCTTGCTATCACGACTTGTGTCTTCTTCTCGAAAACACCTCTATGGTATCCACACGAGCACCTTCAAGAACGTCTCACGATCTTGAACACGGAACGGAAGTACTAGCCTCCTTTGATATGTTTCGAATTATTTCTGCCTCTACTCTTTGCTGCCTCTCCTTCTAGGGTTTTTCTAAAAACGTGCAAGCCATTTAACCTATCATTATCTATTTATAATGATTGGTTAATGGGTCTTTTTAGCAAAAACCTAACCCATGTAGGCATAGGATTAAATAATAAAACATGCTTCTATTATTTAATTAATAACTAAGTCACACTTAATTATTATTGGCAGAAATACAATTCTTCAAATTCGAATTTATTTCAATTAATTAAGTCTCACTTAATTAATATAATAAAATTCAAATAATCATCAATTAATTTAAATCTATAATTTAAATTAACTATTCCTCTAGGTGCTCTATGTGTGTGACCCTATAGGCTATTATTTAATTAGCAATAATTTTATTCTCCAATAAAATTATAAACAATGAGCGGTATCTAGTAATACATCATTGCTACCCAATTAAACAATAATTAAATCGTGATTTGATAAAATCTTTCATGATTAATGTTTCTGTGTAATATAATCCCTTTAACCAAATATATTATAGATTAAACTCGAGGCATGTGTTTAGTCATCCTCTTCAATATTTAATCCGGGTTTACTTGATCCATGAATAGACTATGAAAAACAAATCATTATTTGAGCACGACTATGCATTTTATAGTCTCACTAAATCAAGAGGCCAATAATATCTCTCCTAATTATAGGAGGGTTAAATCCTTTATCTATCATTCATATTTCTCATACGACTCATGATATACCCGATGTCCACTTTTATCATCACCCGGTCAAAGGTAACTTTTAATGTAGTCAGAGTATATTAATCCTCGTATAGAAATATAATGATCTCAAGTCAGAGGATCATTACACCATTATCACTGTGAGTCTTTCTTATGACTTTATTAAACATGAAGAATCTCACTGTGGGTCTGTCCAGTACCATGTACTCCTACATGTACCTATGCATTGACTTTAGTATCCCCATACTTATAACCAATGAGATATGATTATCTGTCAAACAACATACTAGTCTATTTATGTATTATTATTGTCCTATAATAATAATACTCGACTAGGGACATTTAAGAATATGATATATTATATAATCTCAAGTTCAAGTCATGTACTTAAACTATATAACGTGTATCATGATTCTAAGGACATTTATTATGCTAACAAATATATCGCAGTAATTAAAGTCATAATAAATACGTTTATTGAATAATCAAATGACATAAAGGTTTATTAAAGGAAACATTGTATTGCCTCTAGGGCAACTACACTAACATATATCAATCTAGTACTAATGGCCAACCATGAAGATGAAGAAGCTAGTTCAGCATCTAATCAGGTACAAGCTACCAACTTTTCTGAACTTACTGCTGATGAATGCAATAGTACTATTAATGAAATGTCCAATGAATTGTACAATTTGCATGTCACTCTTAAGTCTCTAAACAAAGAAAACCTCAAGTTAATGAATACCATTGATATCTTAACTAAGAGGAATATTTTTCTTGAAAATGAACTTGTTTGTCTAGAAAGATTCAAGCAGGAAAGTAAGGATGCTAGGAATGAACTAGTAAACAGTTTGAAAAGGGAAGAGTTGTTGAAAGAACAATTAGTTGAAGAAATAGAAACCATTAACAGATGGAATAGGTCTGCTAAAATTGCCAAACAAATCATTGATGTTCAGGGTGTAGATACTCTAGGATATTCCCCCAGTTCAGCTGGAAAGCCATTAGATGATGCTTCAAGGGATAAAGATCAATCGACTGCTAAATCTTCATCGATCGATAAGGATTATAAATCGATTGATGCTGAATCGATCGATAAGCATCCATCGACAAATAAATCATCAATGGCTAATAAAAAGAACAAATTTAGCAACCCTATCAAGTTTGTTAAGGAAACCAAAAATCAAGTTGAGACTAAGGTTGAGAAGATTAACATAGGTAGCTTATCCAAGAATCAATTAAAAGCAAAATTAGAAGAGATAGCACATGTAGAAGTTATTCAACCTAAGTTTGAGAAAAAGAAGAAGAATAGGAATGGAAAAGTATGCATAAATAAACACAACACTAACAATATAACGTGTATCATGATTCTAAGGACATTTAAGAATATGATATATTATATAATCTCAAGTTCAAGTCATGTACTTAAACTATATAACGTGTATCATGATTCTAAGGACATTTATTATGCTAACAAATATATCGCAGTAATTAAAGTCATAATAAATACGTTTATTGAATAATCAAATGACATAAAGGTTTATTAAAGGAAACATTGTATTGCCTCTAGGGCACCTACACTAACAATCTCCCACTTGCACTAGAGCCAATCACCCATGTATCTAATACCCATGGAACTAGTGTGACCGTCGTGCTTCTTCTGCGACAAGCCTTTGGTCAGTGGGTCTGCAATATTATCATTTGTGTGTACTTTACATATGTGTATGTCACCCCTTTCATTAATCTCTCGAATGAGGTGATATCTTCTGAGTATATGTTTGGTTCGGGAGTGAGCTCTAGGTTCTTTAGCCTGTGCAATGGCTCCATTATTATCGCAGTATAGATCAATGGGATCTGCAATCGATGGAACCACTCCCAAATCAGTAATGAATTTTCGAATCCAAACCGCCTCCTTAGCCGCTTCACAAGCTGCAATGTACTCAGCCTCCATTGTAGAATCAGCTACTATTTCTTGTTTTGAACTCTTCCAACTTACAGCACCTCTGTTTAGACAAAACACAAAACCAGACTGTGATACAGTATCATCCCTGTCTGTTTAGAAACTTGCATCGGTGTAACCTTTTACAACCAGTTTCTCCTCTCCTCCATACACCAAGAATGAATCTTTAGTCCTTTTCAAGTACTTTAGAATATTCTTGACAGCCGTCCAGTGACCTTCACCTGGATTAGATTGGTATCTGCTCGTCATGCTTAAAGCATACGAAACATCTGGGCGAGTACATACCATTGCATACATGATAGATCCAATTGCTGAGGCATATGGAACCTTACTCATGCGGTCCTTATCATCCAATGATTTCAGACACTGATCTTTAGAGATCGTTATCCCATGAGACACGGGGACATATCCCCTTTTTGCATTTTGCATACCAAAACGATGCAAAACCTTATCGATGTATGTACTCTGACTTAGACCGATCATCCTTCTAGATCTATCCCTATAGATCCTCATTCCTAGAATGTAGGATGCATCTCCTAAGTCTTTGATAGAGAAGTTGCTCCCTAACCAAGTCTTAACAGCCTTGAGAGTAGGTATGTCATTCCCCATTAGTAGTATATCATCAACATATAGTACTATGAATGCCACATGGCTCCCACTAACCTTCTTGTAAACACAAGGTTCATCTTCGTTTTGAACAAAGCCATACTCCTTGACTGTTTCATCAAAACGGATATTCCATCTCCTAGAGGCTTGCTTCAATCCATAAATGGATCGACGTAATTTACATACCTTGCTAACATTTCTTGGATCGACAAAACCTTCAGGTTGTGTCATGTACACATCCTCATCTAGGGTTCCATTAAGGAAAGTTGTTTTGACATCCATTTGCCAGATTTCATAATCATGGAATGCTGCAATAGCAAGCAAAATCCTTATGGACTTGACCATAGCCACTGGTGAGAAAGTTTCATCATAGTCTATACCATGAATTTGTCTGAAACCTTTTGCAACCAGCCTTGCTTTATAGGTCTGAACATTTCCATCCATGTTAGTTTTCTTCTTGAAAACCCACTTGCACCCTATGGGTTTCACCCCTTCAGGTGGATCAACCAAAGTCCATACTTGGTTTTCATACATGGAATCCATCTCGGATTTCGTGGCTTCTAGCCATCTCTTAGAGTCTGGACTGATCATAGCATCTTGGTATGTGAGAGGCTCATCTTCATCTATGAGCATCAAATCACCACATTGAGTCAAGAGAAATCCATATCTCTCTGGCTCATAGCGAATTCTACCAGTTCTACGAACAGCCTGTGTTTGTTGAGCATTATCATTATCCTGCTCTTGTTCCACTTCAGGTTCAATGCTATTTTGTGGTTCTCGATCTTCATCGAGATCTATAGTTCTCCCACTGTTTCTTTTGGAAACAAAATCTCTTTCCATGAAAACAGCATCTCGAGCAATAAACACTTTCTGCTCGGAAGGACTATAAAAATAATACGCCTTTATTTCTTTAGGGTATCCCACAAAATTGCACTCTTCAGATTTAGGTCCAAGCTTGTCAGATACTTGACGTTTCACAAACGCCTTGCATCCCCAAACTTTCATAAAGCTCATGCCTGACCGTTTCTCCTCCCATATCTCATATGGAGTCTTTTGAACCTTCTTAGTAGGAACACGGTTAAGTGTGAAAGCCGCTGTTTCTAGAGCGTAACCCCAGAAACTAATTGGAAGATCTGCATGACTCATCATCGATCGCACCATGTCCAACAAGGTGCGATTTCTCCTCTCTGAAACTCCATTCCATTGAGGTGTACCTGGTGGAGTGAGTTGTGATACAATACCACACTCCTTTAAATAATCTTTAAATTCTGTGCTCAAGTATTCTCCTCCACGATCAGATCGTAAGACTTTAATACTTGCGCCTCCGCCAATTTGCTTCTCTACTTCAGCCTTGTATTCTTTGAACTTTTCAAAAGAATCAGATTTATTCTTCATAAGATATACATATCCATATCTACTGAAATCATCAGTAAATGTTATGAAGTAGTAGTAGCCTCCTCTCGCCATTACACGCATTGGGCCACATACATCACTATGTATTAATTCAAGTCGTTCAGTGGCCCTTTTACCCTTACCAGTGAAAGGGGCTTTAGTCATTTTACCAAGTAAACAAGATTCGCATTCTTGGTATGATTCAAAATCAAACTTATCCAAGTATCCATCCTTATGTAATTTGGATATGCGTTTCTCGTTTATATGGCCTAGACGACAATGCCAGAGGTATGTTTGATTTGAGTCATTAACTTTAAGTCGTTTGAAAGGGGAGATAGGAGTGAAGGGAAGTAACTCACTGCACTTTCATGTGTACTAGAAATGCTAAATGTAATCTCTATGTAATGGTTGATGATAACTCAACAATAGAACAGGACATGTAATAATATGCAGGTGCACAGAAATCTTGGATCACAGAGTTCAGTTAAGACAAAGTATCAAAGGATCATATACAGACTTGAAGCCCACTGGAAGAAGTTCATTAACATGTTCAGGCCTCAGTGGAGAATAAAAGATGTTGACATCTATTCAAGGATGTGGAAGCTACAGAAGATTGTCTTAATCTATGAAGATTTTAGTGCATTACAATCGAAGCAACAAGTAAGGTTTGCAAAGAAGAATGTGGAATCATGTTCGGAATCAAGAGCCGCTATCAAGACTAGTCACTTATGAACCAGACCGTTGCATCAAGTGTCAGGACATTGGAGGCAAGCTCTCGTCGGTTAATATGGTTTTAATCAATCTAAAGTTGTTGGTTTTCTTGAGTCATGTGGAGGATCAACAAAGGTGGTAAATCAGTGTTGGAGAAATGTCAGCCTAATGGATAAGGGACATACGGCACAACCTGATTGGATCTTACTAAAGCTTCACAGATTAGAAGGCCAAATACTTGGACGTGGTGGAGTCACGTATACGGGGCCAAGTATTTGGATAAGGAAGTCTACACAAATTGAAGAGTGGAATGGAAATATTTAATTTAATTAAATAAAGTAATTATTTAATTATTTATATATTTTATAAATAAAGATATTCTTTATTTATATTTTATATATTTATTAAATATTACTTTTATATTAAATATTTCCAAAGGCATGCTTGGCACATGACTTTGAAGATATGATTTGGGTGAACAAGAGAAAAAGGTGGAAAAATAAAAAGCAACACCTTTTTCAATATATAAAGAAGAAACCCAAGTCTTAATCAGTATGTAGTGCATCCGGATGAGAAGAGAAAAGGGGAGAGAGAAAAAGAATTATTTTTCTCTCCCCCATGGCCGAACTAGATCTTGCATATTTTAGAGCCATGATTTTCTTTATCATACCACTCATCTATTCTTCTATTGTAAACATTGCTAAATCTTGTTTAGAAGATAGGTTTGATTTTTGTCTCCTAGATCTAGAATTTGTAATATTTTTAGAGGAACAAAAATCACTTCTTTGTTGTGTTCTTGAGCTTATGTTCTTGAACTTGTTTGTAGCATCTACCCCACTTCAATGAATATAAAGTTATATTCTTGGATCTTGTTGTGTTGTGTGTTTTGGATGATTTACCGTTCATTATCTTGGTTATTTTAATGGTGTTCTTGAGGTTGAAGAAGATGATGAACAGTACCTGGGTTTGAACCAAAGTAATTTTTATGTTGTCCCAAAAATAAATAAAAGTCAGATTTTTATTTGGGAATCGTATTCACCCCCCCTCTACGATCTCCAGGACCTAACAATTGGTATCAGAGCTACTCGATTGACATACAAATCGATTGGATCTATTTTTATTTTTTGAGATTAAAGAGGGTACAATTGGTTCACTGGGCATCCAGAATTTTTTTTGAAGCCCGGAATTTTTCTAAGTACAAAATGTTCTAGATGGCCAAGTAGAACATTCCTATGTAGAATATTCGAGATAGATATTCGAGATGGCCAAGTAGAATATTTCTATGTAGAAATTCGACTTGATGTTCGAGATAGTGTCTAACTCGAACATTTCTATGTAGAAATTCTACTTAATGTTCTAGATAGAACCTAAGTAGAAATTCTGGAGTTAGAAATATTTTCTAAGTCAGAAGTTCTACTTAATGTTCTACATAGAACCTAAGTAGAACATTTCTATGTAGAAATTCTACTTAATGTTCTAGATAGAACCTAAGTAGAAATTCTGGAGTTAGAAATATTTTCTAAGTCAGAAGTTCTACTTAATGTTCTAGATAGAGCCTAAGTAGAACATTTCTATGTAGAAATTCTACTTAATGTTCTAGATAGAACCTAAGTAGAAATTCTGGAGTTAGAAATATTTTCTAAGTCAGAAGTTCTACTTAATGTTCTACATAGAGCCTAAGTAGAACATTTCTATGTAGAAATTCTACTTAATGTTCTAGATAGAACCTAAGTAGAAATTCTGGAGTTAGAAATATTTTCTAAGTCAGAAGTTCTACTTAATGTTCTACATAGAGCCTAAGTAGAACATTTCTATGTAGAAATTCTACTTAATGTTCTAGATAGAACCTAAGTAGAAATTCTGGAGTTAGAAATATTTTCTAAGTCAGAAGTTCTACTTAATGTTCTACATAGAGCCTAAGTAGAACATTTCTATGTAGAAATTCTACTTAATGTTCTAGATAGAACCTAAGTAGAAATTCTGGAGTTAGAAATATTTTCTAAGTCAGAAGTTCTACTTAATGTTCTAGATAGAGCCTAAGTAGAACATTTCTATGTAGAATTTCTACTTGATGTTCTAGATAGAGTCTATGTAGAACATTCCTATGTAAATTTTTTTTACTTAGAGGGCTGTTTCAACATGACACATGGCTACATAGTTTAACTTTTATTTAAAATAAAAATTGTTTTCCTCTCAAATTGTTTTTAGTTTAATAATTAATTTAATAATTAAATTTGAATTTAATTATATAAAATATTTTGAAAATAATTTTTAAATTTAAATAATTTATTTTTCAAGTTTATCTTACATCTTGGAAAATATTTTATTTTCTTTTAAATTTTAGAGTCAAATATTTTATATTTTTAATATTCTTAGTTAAGAATTTTATTAATTTGAAAACTAAAATTAATTTTAAAATCCAATTTAATTTCTTTTGAGTTTAATACTCTTAATATTATTTTGAGAATTATTTTTGAGGTTTAATAATTTATTTTTCATAAAACTTTAATTACAAATTTTATAAAACTCTTTGGAAAATGTTTTTGGATTGAAATAATTTATTTTCATGAACATTTTAAATGTTTTGAAAATTTAGTATTTCTATTTCAAAATTATGTTTTCGAGTTGTTTTATTTTAATTATAATTTAAGCTTGGAAGTTTTAATTATAAATCTCATAAAACTTTTTGGAAAATCATTTTGGTTGAAATAATTTATTTTCAAGAATATCTAAGATGACTTGAAAATTTATTATTTTTATATCAAACTTATATTTTCAATCTGTTTTATTTTAATTATAATTGAAACTGTTTTGGATTATAAATTCTATAAAATTCTTTGGAAATTAATTTTGATTTGAAATAATTTCTTTTTCAGGATTATTTAATATACCTTGAAAATTTTGTTATCTCTATATCAAAACTTTCTTTTCAAATTATTTTATTTTATTTATAATTTGAAATTGAGAAATTTATTATTATTTATCAAAAATGCATTTTCAATTTATTTTGATTATTTAAATTCCTAAAAAATTAAATACTTCTGTTTGAATAAAATGTTTTATTAAACGAAACAACAGGAGTTGATTCTTCGTTCGTTGAGGACAAACGAACTGACTGAAGAACATTCTAATGGAGTTGAGATCTGATCTTACCATTGGAGATGTATTTCTACATCGGTCTACTCAGTGGATCATTTGGTTATTGAAAGGGGATTAGTTCATTTAGGGAAGAGTCTTCGATCAGTGGTTTTCGAATCAATATATGAAGAATTTGGGATTTTGAAAAGGAATTCAGTTTATCGGTCAAAGAACCAAAACAACAATTGAAGATTTGGTTAAAGGACATCAGTGGCAGAAATACACAAGGTTTGATTATCACTGACATATGATAATCAAGGGGTTATTGCTACACATTCAAAGAAGAATGATCTTTTCAAGCAGAACATGAAACATTCTATGTCGGGGTCTTTAAGCAGAACAATCAGCTATCAGTTTGGGTTGAAGCAGGAACATCATTGGTTATTGAGGTCAAATGCAAGGATACTTCCATGAGTGTCAGTAGAATGGAAATTGATTTGGATCAATTGATTATCACTCGAGATGGAATGTTAAGCATCGCACAAGTATACTTTCTAACTAGTTTATACTTGTTTGATTTAATTATAGAGTATTAAGTGCTGAACTGTATTATATTATAAGTTTGATGTAATGCATGTCTCACCTTGATTTCTATATAAATTAGATAACTTATGCTAGTTTGTTAGTGTTGCTTGTTTATCAGTATTTGACTTCATGATTAGATCTTGTGTGATTTAATGCTTGCTTTACGATAATTGATCATGTTAGCATATAGAGTCTTAGGTATTTGTAGGGGTACATTTACCGGAAAGAGTATTTGCTGCATGCTAAGTGCCTTGATGTTTACATTGTCAATAATCTGTTTATACTCGCATGGTTGTATTAAATGCTATATCTGATCATGTGCTTGTTAAGATGAGTTTGTTTCTAATTTGGGAATTGCCTAGGGGTCAGTATAATAAACCATGAATTAAATTTTTAAATTTAAACTGACTCAGGTAATTAGAGATAGTATAATGTTAAAGTGAACAACAAAGGTGAATTAGAAGAATTAGGAATCTGAGTGATTGATTCTTCTATGACTACATATATGTACGACATGATTCTTATAGACTGCTAGTCCACCTTAAGTTAGGTTGGGATCACTGAGCTCATAGCCAAGACTACTTGTTGAGGCTGATATAGATGAGGAGTGATCAGTCAGATAAGAATGAGCATGTTGAACTTGAATGCTTTGTTGTTAATTATGTTTAGAAATATCTCTAACCCTTGGACTCAATCAAATTGAGGACCACGTGTCTTAATCATTTGAGAATGCAGAGTATCTTTCAACATGTACAAGTTATATATCTCTGACATTTTCATGTTCGAGGCATGTAACTACTTTTGCTTTGGTATTCAAATGGTTAAGCAAGGTTACCTATTTTTCTTGAATGATCTGAAGCACAATATTAAGGAAGACCTAGGGAATTCTTTGCGAAGGGTTTCTTAATATCAGTTCGAGGATGAACAGTATTGATCGGGGTCAAGAGAAATAGAAGCTCACTCTACTGGAAGTGAGGTTATTGCTGACACGAAATGTAATGCTTATGATGAAGTCAACTATTCGTTGAAGTTTATCAGAATGGAGTTAGCTGCAACAACAAGTGATGCTCTCACACTTGGTTTATCAACTAATACTTGGTTTATCAAGATAACGGATTCGACGGTGAAGATGAAGTTGGTGAGAAAGGACTACTTCTAATGAAATTCTTTTAAGAAGGACATTAGTGAAGTATGTCAGTTGAAGGGAAGTCAAGTCAAAGACTACCCTGTTTAGTTTTGGTGGTTGTTCATGCATTCGATAGATGAAGCATCTCAGTGATTAATCACATTCAAAGGATTAGGCAGATTGCTGTAAGAACACTTTGAGGGCAGGTAATGGAATTTGTTGACGAACGAAGTTCTATATTATGTCTGCACTGAAAGGAGTATTCTAGAGTAAAGTTCAGTTTCCGAACTTCATGACCAAATGGAGGAGTTGATAGGGAAATCCAGACCTTGAGTGGAATTACAAGGATAATGGATAGACTTAAGGTTTCCTATTCACTACGGCTGACTCAGTTGACACAGCAAGTCTAATCAGCAAATGTAAAGAGAAGACATCAAGTAAGATTAATCATGCCTGAAGTCACATGGTGTGATGGAAGGCTATCTTATTTGTAGTTAAGAGCTTAAACAGAGTCTGTGATTGATTTAAGATGATCTAGATGCAGTGAACATCATCATCAAGCTCCCTAGCATTCGTTTGATTTTAGCTCTGAATTTCTAAAGGTTGACATCCTGTTTAGGGCTCAAGATCAGATGACACCAGATGAATAAAAGCTGCAAGCAGCATCACAGGGGGAGCATCAGTAAGTTGGATCAACTAGTCGTGTTTGATGTTCAAAGGCTAGCAGTGCTCATTGAGTAAGAGTTGAGATTCTTAGGAGCACTGAGTGATCCAGACTGAGTGATTGCATATTAGAAAGGAAATTGTCAATTTAAAAATAATGCAAGATGATCTCAATCATATTTGAAGAGGACTACTCTACCCACTGAATATCTAAGGAAACATTAAGGACACATCTGTCATGACAAAGGGTTTTGTGTAACAACATTTCCTAGAGTCAGTTCTTGATGAATCTGGGTAGTAGAGTAGTGATTGGTAGTGCCGTGCATGTATAAGAGTATTTCATTAGTTTTTCTGAGTGAATTCAATGAAGATTGAAGATGCACTAACTAATCAAGATTGAGTAGGGTTCGAATCGAGGAACTAACTCAATTGAACCAGAGGCAGATACACTTAGCACAAGGAATCAATCCACATGAAGACTGGGTATTGATACAGAAGCTGAAGGGTAGTTCGGAGTGTTTGAAGGTTCTACTCTGCTAGTGTCAAGACTATTGATTTCTAGAGTGCTGAGTTTAGTGAAGCTGCTGCCAAGACCAATATCTACAAGGAAATATTTGGGTGTTGAAGGTAATGCAGTTTCCGTCTGGATGAGCGTGGTATTGTTTCGAGGAACAATGTTAACTGGTAGCTGAAAAGTTATTCCTGTCCAAAAGGAGTAAACGTTCGATCTCGAAAGGAGTAAACATTCGATCTCTAGGGCAAAGAGGAGTAATTGTTCATTCAACGATCATACACCAGTAAAAGCTCTATTGACTAAGGTATGTCACTCTAGTCTAATGTTGATTTATTTAAATGTAATGTTTATAGAGAGTGTTCATGCTATTTAGATGTCTACGATCTCTAGGAGCTTGTGACCACCCGGGACCCAATATTATCGCTATGAGATTACCTATGATCACCCGGGACCTAGGGACCTAACATTGTAGCATCTCTTTGTATAGTCAATTTATATCCAGGATCTCGTACTTTGTGCTGTCATATGTTATTCATGCTATATGTATCAAATGTTTCAGCATAAGTATTTGTATATATTAATTAATTATAATTTTATTTACTTTTAATTGTTTAATGCTAATATTAATGGAACCACTTAATATGTAGTTTAAAGTGATGTAATTCATGTCTTTTGCAAAATCCATTAATATTAGTTGTCATTCTTTTGATATTAGTGATGTCACTTAGAATTTCTGCACTAAGTGACAAAAAGATTATTTCAAAAACACTGATATTGAAAGTAAGTTACTACATCCCGAGGGGTTGTCAAAGATCATAAATTTTAGCATTAATATTTAAAGGTATTTGATCCTGATGCAACTAGTACCTCGAGCTTACATACATTCTGATTGTCATGAGTATTTTCAATATGCTTATGTGATAATTGTTAAGATGTAGTGTAAGAAGTTAAATGCTGTCATTCGATCAATGTATGTTCAGTGTTTAGCGGATGCTTATGTTTTATGCTTTATAATTACCATGATCTATATTGCAATTTATGTTTGTTTCAAGCGACAAATGGTAACCGTCTAGCATAATGTAAGTATCGTATGTGCTTGATTGTTTTGTAGTAAGATGTATTTTATTACAAAATAATTGAATGATGTTAGTACTTTTGAATGTCTTGTCATTCATATCTTTGATAATTCATTAGTATTAACATATGTTTTTCATTCTTTAGAACTTGAATGCATAAAGAAATTTCTTGTCTATTTCTTGTGAAAAATGTTTTATCTAAACATGCATTCATTTGCCAGAGAATGAAAAGCCACTAAAAGTTTTTTTTTTTTAAAAAAAAACTCCCTTTGAAAGAGAACATTTCTTGAGGATTATCTTTCTATTTCAAAATCATATATCCTCTCTCTCTCTAAATATTTTGTAATGAAAACTGTTTTCTCTCCACGATTTGTTTAAATAAAGTTACTTGATAACTTGTAACTTAGGTTGCATGGTATCAGACTATTTTATTTGAGTAAATTGTTTTGATCTTGAGGTATCAATCATTGGTAAAACGTTTTTCAAAACTCTTGTTAATGTCTGTTTCACATTGACCTGTAGTATTAAAACAATGGTTGTTTGCTTTGGGATTAGTGCCTTGGACTGTATGACAAAAGCATTCATTCGATTTTTTTTAAATGATTTATGTTTTAAGTCGGAGATAATATCCGATAAGAATGAATTGCAAAACAATTTCTGAAAACATACAGTGAGCAAGATGAAATAGATTTGAGTTATTAATCAAAATGTTTTTGTTAAAAGAGTTGAATTTCAATTGGATATTTGTCTAAGAGAAATTCAAAAGAACACTTTTGTTAATCTGTTAAACTTTTTTTTAAAATTGTGAGTTTATGAAATTTGGCTTAATATTCTTTTACCTATTCTTTATTAATTCCCACATTTTAGCTCTGGTGCATTGTTTCTTGATGACACATTGCTCCGATGCTATATGTCTGAGAAGGAATAGAGAATAAGTTTAATCATACTCTACCAAATTTTATATAGCTCTGATCAACTCTATCTATTTAGCCGTAATGGCTTGGCCTTAGTGGCTATAGGGGAAGGTCAAGAAGTTGAATAATCCATCAATTTCTAACCAAGGCCTTAGTACCAAACACTATCATTCTAATTCAAACTTTCAACCCTTGGTGATATAAGGAACTTATATAGATTAGAGGTTGATAAGGGAGAAACTGCACTTGATGCAGCAAATAAGGATGAAGTCGGAAGTGCACCCACAGCTCTACCTCTCGAGAAGGAAAGAAGTATACAAATTGAGGTATCTGTAGCTCATCTGTATTCTCTCAAAAGGATGCAGAGCTGAAAAGGCAATTCAACCGTTTCTGAATGAACTCTCTCAACAGGGTGATTTCATTGAAAATTCGCTCGTCAGCCAGAGCACCTTGTAATGAGTCAAGCACACCAAAAGCATTCACGCTGATGGTAATCCTAAAGTTTTTGCTTTTAAGGGATGTTATAGGACCTAACAGTTCTCTAGCCTCTCTTGGGACTAACAATTGTGAGGACACATTGCAAGAAGTGCACATTGTGAGGTATAGGTACAACCCCTAAACTTCTGTGTTTACCATTCATGGTGAATGAAGTTGTTGAGCCACCTTCACAGGTATTTGAGGGAAACTTGGATTTCTTGCCATATATTAGAATCCTTGTCAACCTTCCTAGGAGGAACAGTCCTAGTTCCCTAACGGGATTTCACATCCGCAGAGCAATCTGTTGATGTTGAGAGGCAATCACTAACAGTTTTCCATGACTGAAAATAGTGAGTTAATTCATCTTCACAGGTGATTGAGAGAGATGTTTGTACACGTCTACTCTCCCAGGAATTCAAATTCTGGAATACATGGATCGCTCAAAACTTAAAGGCATATCACCGTCAACGATCCAGTGCATGGACTTGCATATGGGGAGTCGGTTGATGCTTAAATAGCTGCTAATACGCATACCACATTCAACGATCCAGTGCATGGATTTGCATATGGGGAGATTGTTGATGCTGAAAGTAGCTGAGCAACAACTCGTAGACAATGATTCAGTTGGTTTACCAATTTGAGGGTGTTGGGATTTCAGTCACTCCTGGAATGGAGGAGATTCCAATTTCAGAAGGGTTATTCCCCGACGACGAGCCACGTGTGCATGGATTTGTTCATGGTGAGTTGGGTGATGACCTAACTGAAACCCTGTCTGAGATTCCATCTCAGAACCTAGATCTTTAGTGATCGACAACATGCTACAGTCAACGATCCATAATATCTTGGTGAGACTGGCATGGATTTACTTGCAGGTACAAATTGCTATCAATGGAATGAGTGCAAGTAAGGGAGAGAAACACTTGAGTGAAGTGAGGGAGTGATACACTTGAGTGAGAGAAATAGGGAGAGAAATGAGTGGAACACTTACGCTTGAAAGTGTAAACACCAACAGAACGTAGTAGAAGTGAGGAAACCATAGACCAAACACTAACCTTGCTACTATGTCTAAATCCTGTTACTGAATTTTCCAGCTCTGGAATGTTGAAGAGATTCTTTTCTGGAAGACAAGCTGAAGAAGAGTCTAGCTGAAGCTTAGTGGGAATGTCCAAACTATTACCTTTGGATCTATTAATTCGTGTTATTCTCAATCTCAAAGGGGGAAACATTAATTTTTAGACCTAAGGAGGATTTTATGTTCAATTGAAAGAGAGTTTCTTATTCGATTGGATATAGATGATACTTTTATTATTTTAAAGGATATTCTCAACTAAGGGGGAGAATTTGGTGATACAAGAAACGAGATCTCTTGGTGATACAAGAAATGAGATCTTTTAATCCTATCTTGTGGAGGTTACTTAGAGGATATCTAAAGACACAAGGGTGGATTGGAGCTTGCATGAACTAAGGGGGAGAATTAGATGAAATTTAAACCTTAGTGATGCAAGGGAGAAATTACTAAGGGGGAGTTTCTTAGAAATTGGTTGGAGCCTAATCCCTAAAGGTGTTGTAGATTTAACCAATTTTTTGTCTGAAGTGGAGAAGTTACTTTTTGTCAATTGGGAAGAAGTTACTTGTCGTACTAAGGGGGAGAAGTTATGGAGAATCTTAACATCGTGGTTTGCAATGCTATATCTTATTCTGAAAAGATATCTAAGGGATTTTGCTCTATTTGTTTGAAGATCTGTCCTTGGAACATTCTTAGGAGAGGTTCGGCAGAAGAATTCTTTCTAGCACGATCAATGAATGAAAATGAAGATTTCTTTGAAGAGTATCAACTCAGGGGGAGTTTTTGCTAAGTAGAAGTTTTCTGGGTAAAGAAGAATGTGAAGGAGATTTTCAAGGGGCATCTGAGAAGTGTCCAAGTGTGTTCTATTTCTTATTTCAGTGATAGATGAAGTCAGTGGAATAGTGCAGGGAAGAAAGAAAAATATGTTTCCTGGAAATAGAACATCCTGAAGAAAAAGAAGAAGTGACTTTCATTCCAAGAGAGAACAACCTTAAGGGGAGAATGAGTTGACCTCTTATGGGGAACATAGAGAGCTGTATGTTCTAGTTCGAATTGCAAGATGAACGAGAATGATTGTTCAGAAGTCTTTACTAATGATTTGTTTCTTTATTGAAAGAACCGCATCTTTGAAGAACATTGAAGTGGAGGAAGCTAAAGGAAAATGAAATTCAGAAATTCATCATTCATTTTCAGCAACTCAGGAAATCTGGATTTAACTGATTATATCTTTCCAGAACCTTTTGTATATTATTTTCATGTCAAGTACTTTAATTATTTCTTGTATGTTAGTTGAGTTATCCTCTAGTAGTTAATTTCATTTAATTGCTTTTGTGGGAAATTGTAAATGGAAATAGTATTTGATTGTTATTCCATATCAACCAAATAGGGGGAGATTGAAAGGGGAGATAGGAGTGAAGGGAAGTAACTCACTGCACTTTCATGTGTACTAGAAATGCTAAATGTAATCTCTATGTAATGGTTGATGATAACTCAACAATAGAACAGGACATGTAATAATATGCAGGTGCACAGAAATCTTGGATCACAGAGTTCAGTTAAGACAAAGTATCAAAGGATCATATACAGACTTGAAGCCCACTGGAAGAAGTTCATTAACATGTTCAGGCCTCAGTGGAGAATAAAAGATGTTGACATCTATTCAAGGATGTGGAAGCTACAGAAGATTGTCTTAATCTATGAAGATTTTAGTGCATTACAATCGAAGCAACAAGTAAGGTTTGCAAAGAAGAATGTGGAATCATGTTCGGAATCAAGAGCCGCTATCAAGACTAGTCACTTATGAACCAGACCGTTGCATCAAGTGTCAGGACATTGGAGGCAAGCTCTCGTCGGTTAATATGGTTTTAATCAATCTAAAGTTGTTGGTTTTCTTGAGTCATGTGGAGGATCAACAAAGGTGGTAAATCAGTGTTGGAGAAATGTCAGCCTAATGGATAAGGGACAGACGGCACAACCTGATTGGATCTTACTAAAGCTTCACAGATTAGAAGGCCAAATACTTGGACGTGGTGGAGTCACGTATACGGGGCCAAGTATTTGGATAAGGAAGTCTACACAAATTGAAGAGTGGAATGGAAATATTTAATTTAATTAAATAAAGTAATTATTTAATTATTTATATATTTTATAAATAAAGATATTCTTTATTTATATTTTATATATTTATTAAATATTACTTTTATATTAAATATTTCCAAAGGCATGCTTGGCACATGACTTTGAAGATATGATTTGGGTGAACAGGAGAAAAAGGTGAAAAAATAAAAAGCAACACCTTTTTCAATATATAAAGAAGAAACCCAAGTCTTAATCAGTATGTAGTGCATCCGGATGAGAAGAGAAAAGGGGAGAGAGAAAAAGAATTATTTTTCTCTCCCCCATGGCCGAACTAGATCTTGCATATTTTAGAGCCATGATTTTCTTTATCATACCACTCATCTATTCTTCTATTGTAAACATTGCTAAATCTTGTTTAGAAGATAGGTTTGATTTTTGTCTCCTAGATCTAGAATTTGTAATATTTTTAGAGGAACAAAAATCACTTCTTTGTTGTGTTCTTGAGCTTATGTTCTTGAACTTGTTTGTAGCATCTACCCCACTTCAATGAATATAAAGTTATATTCTTGGATCTTGTTGTGTTGTGTGTTTTGGATGATTTACCGTTCATTATCTTGGTTATTTTAATGGTGTTCTTGAGGTTGAAGAAGATGATGAACAGTACCTGGGTTTGAACCAAAGTAATTTTTATGTTGTCCCAAAAATAAATAAAAGTCAGATTTTTATTTGGGAATCGTATTCACCCCCCCTCTACGATCTCCAGGACCTAACATCGTTTGTTTTCTATATTACAGACATGAGTATCTAAGTCAAGAACATATAAACCATTAAACAAACGCGCAACACCATAGGTTAAATCATTCAAAACAAAAGAGCAATTGTTGTTCCTTATAGTAAACGAAAAACCTTTCTTGTCCAAACAAGAAACAGAAATAATGTTTCTGCGAATCGCAGGCACGTAATAACAATTTTCCAGTTCTAAAACAAGCCCAGAGGGCAAAGATAAATAATAAGTTCCTACAGCTAAAGCAGCAACTCTTGCTCCATTGCCAACTCGTAGGTCCATTTCTCCTTTAGCCAATGTCCTACTTCTCTGCATTTCTGGCACATTTATACAAATGTGAGCAGCACATCCAGTATCCAATACCCAAGAT
This sequence comes from Oenanthe sinensis, assembly GCA_028671895.1. NCBI lineage: Eukaryota > Viridiplantae > Streptophyta > Magnoliopsida > Apiales > Apiaceae > Oenanthe > Oenanthe sinensis. The sequence continues at coordinate 22,305,885 of CM053807.1, forward strand.
GTAGAAATAGACAGATTGACTTCTATAACATATATACCTGAATCAGAAGCTTGCTCAACCCTCTTCTTCTTCAGATCCTCCAAGTAAACTGAACAGTTTCTCTTCCAGTGACCAGTTTTCTTACAGTAGTGACATTCACCTTTAGCGACCCCACCTTTAGGCTTTAAAGCCTGTTTAGGACCTGACTTTGGCTTGGATGTAGAATCAGATCCTGTCTTCTTCTTACCCTTCCACTTGCCTTTCCCTTTTGCCTTACCTTTATTGCCCACCATCAGTATGGGAGCAGGTTCAGCCGTCTTCATGTTGGTCTCATATGTTCTCAACATAGCCAACAATTCAGTAGGTGTTTTGTCAAACTCATTCATATTGTAGTTTATAACAAATTGAGTGAATTTGTTGTTCAAAGAATTCATGATTAGGTCAATACCAATTTCCTGAATTAACGGGAAACCCAAAGTTTCAAGGTACTCAATGTAACCAATCATCTTCAGAACATGTGGGCCAACTGGTTCACTTGCCCCTTGTTTGCAATTAAAGAGTGACTTACTCGTGTTGAACCTTTCTTGACGAGTTTGGCTTGCAAACATGCTTTGCAAGTGCTCATTGATAGTATATGCATCCATATGCACATGCTATCTCTGAAGCTCAGCACTCATGGTTGCCAACATAAGACATGCAACATCAGTTGCATCATTCTCATCCTTTGTGTGGGCCGCTTGTTCCTCAACAGTGGCGCCCTCAGGAAGGGGACCTGCCGGAGGAATATCAATGACATGAAGCTTGCGCTCCTGTCTGAGGACAATCCTCAAATTCCTCTGCCAGTCTAGCAAGTTGTTTCCTCCTGTTAGCTTATCCTTCTCAAGGACTGATCGTACGGATAGTGTGTTTGTGTTGTTTGTCATTTCTTGGTATCTACAATGATTAAAAGCACAAAATAAACATTAGATTGTCTGAGTTACTTATTATGTTCAAATGATTATGATATATTCATAATATATCTCCCACTATTTTTATCAAATTAATAGCCCTTACTATTAATTTGGAAAGTATATCCCATAATCCTTTCTAGTGAGCCAAGATCCATATTTCGTCATGTCTAAAGACAACCACTGGAAGTCCTTAAAAATGATTATTTAGGTAGACAACAGTTGTCAATTATATCATATATAATTCTTGGATAGTTTGGTGAACAACGATTGATCTTATCTATCTAATAGACTTTTATCCAAACTCCATGCTTCTAAGTTCATAAATAGTTGAATGTAACCGTTTATTTTCACCTTATCATGACGACTTAGTTAAGTTAGACCCAATGATACAACGGCCGAATATAACCGTTTATATTCGTCGCATCTCACCACGATAGATAGGAGTCCCCTGCCACTGACAGTCTTTCCCCTAACCGATCTAGGATTCGATGAGTGTTCATTCATTGGAAAGCATCCGATTAAAACTTAATATTTTGTTAAGGGGTTTAGAAAATTTACGACGATCATGATCACATCATGAAGAGATCCTCAATTTTTTCCTTGAACCAAATACTTCAAATTGTCATCTTAAATTGTTCATTTCCCAGGTAGATGGAGGATACCAGTGGTCACACTTAAAACCCATCAGCCTTACGAATACGCATATCCGTTTTTGTCAGAAAATCCCAATTATAGATATCAAAAATTCATATTTAATTCCGTGTTTTAAAATCCATATTTCATAAACACAAGAATCTCATGATCGTTTGTTGATTTTAAAATCTTAAATCGTTACAGATTTTATCTTGTTTAGCATGACAAGCATGGCATGGATGACGTATCTAATACATACATACATACATGATTAATCTAATTAAAGCATGCATCATTCATACATCAATATGTAAAGTGCAGTATGTAAACGTGCTTGGTTATGGCCCCTTTCCTATGTGATCCTTTCGAGCTAATGAAAGGATCAAAGTCAGTCTATGGTGGTGGAAAAACATAAATACAATTACATGTCTTCATGCTTCTTGTATCCACTGGTGCCTTCTCCTCTTCCTGCATCATTCTTCAGTCTTCAAGTACATTACAAGAAAACCTAATCTAATGTACTTACATAAGAAGACTTGAGTTACATTCGAGGTTAAACGATTACAAGAACAAAGAAAACGACATGCAAGTCGTATTTATAAAACCAAAACCAAAACCATTAATCTAGGGGTCTGAAGGCCATAACCAGCACCATGCTCACATAACAATTACTGACAACTCAGAATACTTAAGCATATCATCATACATCACATATACCATGATCAGAAAATTTCACAAAATTTAAAATCATGATTTATAAACAGAAAATCGCATTTTTGAGGCCCTTAACGATGTCAAATGGCCAAAAAACACCATAGGTCACTGCAAAGCGTGAGTATTGCTCGTGGCGATTTTCCCTTTCCAGAAAGAGTAAATTCGACCCATTCTGACTCCGTCGAAAAACACTATTCACTACAGAATCACTATTCACAGCAAACCTACATCTTTATGCAGTTTTGTTTTAAACGCTTCAGAACGTTTCCGATGACCTTCGTATGACTGTATCTCGTATCATATACATACAGTGCATCACACACATCATGCCATAACAGATTATAACATTGCAGAGGCATAGCAGTAGCATAGCAGTGGGATAGTAGTGGGCAGTAGCATGGCATAATCATGGCAGTTTCATAACAGGCAGTAGCAAGGCTCAGGCATGGCAGTTTCAAACAACACATATGTATCATATACATAAAACACGTAACCAAATCAGTCCCTTATACACATAGCTCTGATGCCATTGTTGGGTTCCGAGGCATAAAACGCAGCGGATAAACGTAAATATAACGAAAATTTTCGAAACCCAAACGCAGGATCATGTATAAGATTAGACGGATTATGGTGAAATAGAATCATACCTATTAAGATCTTGAATGTCACGAACTCAACGGAGATCCTTGCTATCACGACTTGTGTCTTTTTCTCGAAAACACCTCTATGGTATCCACACGAGCACCTTCAAGAACGTCTCACGATCTTGAACACGGAAAGGAAGTACTAGCCTCCTTTGATATGTTTCGAATTATTTCTGCCTCTACTCTTTACTGCCTCTCCTTCTAGGGTTTTTCTAAAAACGTGCAAGCCATTTAACCTATCATTATCTATTTATAATGATTGGTTAATGGGCCTTTTTAGCAAAAACCTAACCCATGTAGGCATAGGATTAAATAATAAAACATGCTTCTATTATTTAATTAATAACTAAGTCACACTTAATTATTATTGGCAGAAATACAATTCTTCAAATTCGAATTTATTTCAATTAATTAAGTCTCACTTAATTAATATAATAAAATTCAAATAATCATCAATTAATTTAAATCTATAATTTAAATTAACTATTCATCTAGGTGCTCTATGTGTGTGACCCTATAGGCTATTATTTAATTAGCAATAATTTTATTCTCCAATAAAATTATAAACAATGAGCGGTATCTAGTAATACATCATTGCTACCCAATTAAACAATAATTAAATCATGATTTGATAAAACTTTTCATGATTAATGTTTCCGTGTAATATAATCCCTTTAACCAAATATATTATAGATTAAACTCGAGACATGTGTTTAGTCATCCTCTTCAACATTTAATCCGGGTTTACTTGATCCATGAGTAGACTTTGAAAAACAAATCATTATTTGAGCACGGCCATGCATTTTATAGTCTCACTCAATCAAGAGGCCAATAATATCTATCCTAATTATAGGAGGGTTAAATCCTTTATCTATCATTCATATTTCTCATACGACTCATGATATACCCGATGTCCACTTTTATCATCACCCGGTCAAAGGTAACTTTTAATGTAGTCAGAGTATATTAATCCTCGTATAGAAATATAATGATCTCAAGTCAGAGGATCATTACACCATTATCACTGTGAGTCTTTCTTATGACTTTATTAAACATGAAGAATCTCACTGTGGGTCTGTCCAGTACCATGTACTCCTACATGTACCTATGCATTGACTTTAGTATCCCCATACTTATAACCAATGAGATATGATTATCTGTCAAACAACATACTAGTCTATTTATGTATTATTATTGTCCTATAATAATAATACTCGACTAGGGACATTTAAGAATATGATATATTATATAATCTCAAGTTCAAGTCATGTACTTAAACTATATAACGTGTATCATGATTCTAAGGACATTTATTATGCTAACAAATATATCGCAGTAATTAAAGTCATAATAAATACGTTTATTGAATAATCAAATGACATAAAGGTTTATTAAAGGAAACATTGTATTGCCTCTAGGGCACCTACACTAACATATATCAATCTAGTACTAATGGCCAACCATGAAGATGAAGAAGCTAGTTCAGCATCTAATCAGGTACAAGCTACCAACTTTTCTGAACTTACTGCTGATGAATGCAATAGTACTATTAATGAAATGTCCAATGAATTGTACAATTTGCATGTCACTCTTAAGTCTCTAAACAAAGAAAACCTCAAGTTAATGAATACCATTGATATCTTAACTAAGAGGAATATTTTTCTTGAAAATGAACTTGTTTGTCTAGAAAGATTCAAGCAGGAAAGTAAGGATGCTAGGAATGAACTAGTAAACAGTTTGAAAAGGGAAGAGTTGTTGAAAGAACAATTAGTTGAAGAAATAGAAACCATTAACAGATGGAATAGGTCTGCTAAAATTGCCAAAAAAATCATTGATGTTCAGGGTGTAGATACTCTAGGATATTCCCCCAGTTCAGCTGGAAAGCCAATAGATGATGCTTCAAGGGATAAAGATCAATCGACTGCTAAATCTTCATCGATCGATAAGGATTATCAATCGATTGATGCTGAATCGATCGATAAGCATCCATCGACAAATAAATCATCAATGGCTAATAAAAAGAACAAATTTAGCAACCCTATCAAGTTTGTTAAGGAAACCAAAAATCAAGTTGAGACTAAGGTTGAGAAGATTAACATAGGTAGCTTATCCAAGAATCAATTAAAAGCAAAATTAGAAGAGATAGCACCTGTAGAAGTTATTCAACCTAAGTTTGAGAAAAAGAAGAAGAATAGGAATGGAAAAGTATGCATAAATAAACACAACAATTACACTCCTGATATGTATGCACCTAGAAAGGTATGTGCTAAGTGTGGTAGTGTAAATCATTTGTCTATGCAATGCAAGAATGAAAAGAAGTATATGTCTCCAAATGATTTAAATGCACATGCCATGACTGCAAATGCCATGTTTACCAATCCTATGCTCATGAGTGTCATGTCTTCTAATTTGGTTGCACCTAATGTTCCTATGCCTTATGCACAAGTTCCATACATGTATAATCCTTTATTTGCATATCCTAATATGAACATGCTTGGTATGCCATGGAACATGCCTAATGTAGATAATGAAATTCATGAAAATTCTGTCATGAGTTCCAAGGTGTCAAAGCCTCAAAAGTCAACTCCCAAAGTTAAAGTGGATTTAAACTCATCAAAACAAAAGGAACCTAAGTTGACAGCAGGGGCTCAGGCTGTAACTAATAAAAGAGGACCCAAGGCAACTTGGGTACCAAAGACAACTTGAATGTTTTATGTGTGTGCAGGGAAACAGGAAGAAAAATCTCTGGTATTTGGATAATGCATGTTCAAGGCACATGACTGGAGATTTGTCCCTGCTCACAAAGTTTGTGGAAAAGGCTTGCCCAGGAGTTACTTTTGGAGATAACCACAAAGGTTTTACTCTGGGATATGGCTCTATTGCAAAAGAAAATGTAATCATTGAACCTATAGCACTAGTTGATGGATTGAAGCACAACCTGCTCAGTATTAGTCAACTATGTGATAATGGAAATGGTGTATGGTTCACAACTGGATCATGCATTATAGCCAATAAAGAAACTGGTGAAATTCTCTTAACTGGAGAAAGAAAAGGAAATGTCTATGTGGCTGATTTTCACTCTGTAAAGGCAAATTCTATGACATGTCTACTTAGCAAAGCCAATACAGATGAAAGTTGGATTTGGCACAAGAAGCTAGCCCATTTGAATTTCAAGGCCATGAATCAATTGGTTAGAAATAATATGGTTAGAGGCATTCCACATATGGAATTCACCAAGAATGGACTATGTGATGTCTATCAAAAGGGAAAACAAAGAAAAGCATCATTCAAGTCAAAGTCTGAATCATCAATTGATAAGCCTCTGGAATTATTGCACATGGATTTATTTGGTCCAGTCAACATCATGTCAATTGCCAAAAAGAAATATACCTTAGTAATTGTGGATGACTTCACAAGATTTTCATGGGTATATTTCTTACACTCTAAGGATGAGGCAAACAAATTAATCAGCAATCATGTGAAGAATGTTGAAAATGGCACTGAATGGAAGGTCAAGAAACTTAGAAGTGATAATGGTACTAAATTCAAAAATACAACCATGAAAGAATTCTGTGAAGAAAAAGGTATCACTCATCATTTATCTACACCAAGGACTCCTCAGCAAAATGGAGTAGTTGAAAGAAAAAATAGGACCTTGATTGAAGCTGCTAGAACTATGTTAGAAGAAGCAAAACTTCCTACATACTTCTGGACAGAAGTAATTAATACTGCTTGCTACATTCAGAATATATCCATGGTCAATCAAATTCAAGGTAAAACTCCATATCAGTTGATGAAGAAGGACAAGAAGCCAACAGTAAATTTTCTTCATGTCTTTGGATGCAAATGCTTTGTACTGCGAAATCAAAGTAAAAATCTAGGAAAATTTGAAGCCAAGGCTGCTGAAGCTATATTTATTGGATATGGAATAACAACCAAAGCATACAGAGTCTATAATCTTAGATTACACATTGTTATGGAATCTATGCATGTAGTCTTTGATGACAAGAAAATTCAAGGGTTGGTTGATGAAGGATTCCATGATCTGTTGCATTTTGAAAATGAATCAACAAGCAATATTGAAGATAGTGATGATGATTGGAAATATCAAGAATACAAGAACCTAGAATCCTCCCATCAATTGATGTCAATGCATCAGCAGATAACTTATCAGTTGACAATCATCAATCGACTGATAATACATCAATTGATAATCATTTGATGGATATCAACTCTGCTCAACAATCTTCAAGTAGAGTGTCCATCTCAGGGGGAGGGTTCTCAAATAGTCAATCACATCACAATGATCATAACACTTTCAATAATCATGAAGCATCATCTTCAAGGACAAATTTACCATCTCAAAGGAAATGGACAAAAAGCCATCCCTTTGAATTAATTATTGGAGATGTAAATGATGGTGTCAAAACTAGAAGTGCAACTCAAAATGAATGTTTGTATAGTAGCTTCCTGTATCAAGAAGAACCAAAAAGGATTGAAGATGCCTTGAATGATCCTGATTGGATAATTGCTATGCAAGAAGAGTTGAATCAGTTTGAAAGAAATAAGGTATGGAAGCTGGTGCCCAAATCAAAGAACAAGTCTATCATTGGAACAAAATGGGTGTTCAGAAACAAAATGGATGAATCTGGTACAATAACAAGAAATAAAGCAAGATTAGTGGCAAATGCCTATTCACAAGAAGAAGGCATATATTTTGATGAAACATTTGCACCAGTTGCAAGATTGGAAGCAATCAGAATCTTTCTAGCATATGATGCTCATGCTAATTTCAAGGTGTATCAGATGGATGTGAAAAGTGCCTTTCTCAATGGAGAACTAGAAGAAGAAGTATATGTAGAACAACCTCCTGGTTTTATTGATCCTGTTCATCCTGGATTTGTATATTATCTTCTCAAGGCACTTTATGGATTGAAACAAGCATCTAGAGCCTGGTATGACACTTTGTCTAAATTCTTGATTAAAAATCACTTCACAAGAGGTACTGTTGATAAAACTCTCTTTCATAGAAATGTAAATGGCTCTATGATTCTTGTTCAAATCTATGTAGATGACATTATCTTTAGCTCAACTAATGAAAAACTTTGTCAAAAGTTTGCAAAGTTGATGCAGACTAAATATGAAATGAGCTTGATGGGAGAACTTACCTATTTTCTTGGTTTGCAAGTCAAACAAGTGAAAAATGGTATTTTCATAAATCAAACCAAATATATTTCTGATTTATTAAAGAGATTTGATTTAAAGGAAGGTTCTTCTGCAAAAACTCCCATGGCCACTACAACTAAACTTGAATTGAACACTAAGGAAGCTAGAGTGGACATTTCAAATTATAGAGGAATGGTTGGCTCATTACTTTACTTAACTGCAAGTAGGCCAGACATAATGTTTGCTACATGTCTTTGTGCTAGGTTTCAGGCTGATCCTAGAGAATCTCATTTGATTGCAATAAAAAGAATATTCAGATATCTCAAAGGAACTCCAAATCTTGGGATTTGGTATCCTAGAGATTCTGGATTTGATCTAATTGGTTATTCAGATGCAAACTATGCAGGTTGCAGAATTGACAAAAAAAGTACAACAGGTTCCTGTCAATTTTTAGGAAATAAGCTTGTTTCATGGTTTAGCAAGAAGCAGAATTCAGTGTCTACATCTACTGCAGAGGCTGAATACATTGCAGCTGGAAGTTGTTGTGCACAAATATTATTGATGAGGAATCAACTACTTGACTATGGGTTCAACTTGAACAAGATTCCTATTTTCTGTGATAATACAAGTGCCATTGCAATAACAGAAAATCCTGTGCAACATTCCAGAACCAAGCACATTGACATAAGGTATCACTTCATTAGGGAACATGTAATGAATGGTACTGTTGAATTACATTTTGTCCCTAGTGAAAAATAACTTGCAGACATTTTTACCAAACCATTAGATGAATCTACCTTTAATAGATTGGTCTATGATTTAGGTATGCTTAATTTTAATTAACATTTGAAATGTCTGATAAGTTAGTTAGTTGTTTTAGTTCTAGTAGGTAGCCGTTGATAATGTTAATCTATTGATTTTTCATTAATCAATTGATAAGCATTTTACATATCAATGGATATATTGATCTGCTGACTGATAACTACATCAATCGATGATGTATTTGTCTATCGATGGATAGTACTAACGGTCGATGAATAAATTAGTTATCAATCGATGGCATGGAAGTTTTAGGGTCCATGTCATCCATCGACCTGTACAAAATCTAGTCGTTGATTACTTGTCTTATCAATTGATAAATACATACAGTCCTGTATGTATAACAGTCGATTGCCAAAATAAGTAATTCACTAATACGTTTTTTTTAACGGTCAATTTAGTTCTATTTTGAGAAAGAAATCGATTGAGAAATTAGTAAATATAAATAGTGAGATTAAAATTTTCCTTTACTCTTACCTGCATTTTGTTTACTAATTTCTCTCTGTCTCTCTCTCTCTCTCTCTCTCAATCTGCGAACTTAGTCACTAATCTCTCAATTTTCAATTTCTCTCAAATACTTAATCCTTGTCAAGTAAGTGATTTCTAGCCAAAAACCAAAGAAATGGCCTCTTCATCAAAGAAAGTTTCACATAGTGGTTACATCTACGAACTCACAAATTTCGTAGCATGTACAATAGCGGAAGAGGCACATCAGGAGTTCCATCCTTTGATGAAATTTCTGGAAAGTTGCAAGGTAAAGAAGGCACTCAAAGATGCTCCAAAGATCGTCTGCAACTTGGTGGAAGAATTTTGGGCAAGTGCTGAAATCACAAGTGACAACTCTGCAATTACATTCACTTGTAAAGGAGATAAGTACACTGTTACTAATGTTGTTATTAATGAATGCTTAGAATTACCTGCTAATAATACTGATAAAAGCCCAACAGATAAAGAAATTAGGTTAATGCTAAAATCTGTTAATTATGCTAAACCAGAAATAGGACTAGGTCATGTCGTTAGAAAACATCTTAAAAGAGACTTGTCTTATTTCTTTGATGTCATAATTAAATGCTTTAGTGGTAAAATTAGCAATTTTGATGCAATAACAACTAGTATGTAGGAGGTAGCATATAGTATTTTGTTTGATAAATTTTTCAATCTATCTTCCATCATACTAAATGAAATTGCAGCAAAATTGGGTAATAAGGCTAATAGATCAAATCATATATATTATGCTAGATTTATTATGCTATTTATTAACCATTTTGTGAAGGACATTGAAATAACCAGAGAGATGGAGACTTTGGACTGCTGTGTCCAAAACAAAAGGGTCTTCAAAGACTTGATCAGGATCAATCTTCACAGCAATGTGGAATTGATCTATCCACCTTTTGTTCAGGTATTTATTTCTTCCCTTACTTCTTCTGAAACTCAAGTTTCTTTGCCTTTTGTGGCAATGGAGGGTGTTAGCAGTAACCCCAACCCTCCTACCCAAGCCACACTACCTATTTCTTCAATCAAATCTAAGAAACCAACCTCAACAGGTTCCCAAAAATCTGTTGTTGTAAAACTAAAGAAAAGAAAAACTCCAGGTGGTGATAGATTAGATGGAGAAGGTTCTGGTGAGGGAACTGGGGAAAGTCAAAGAACCTAGAAGGATAAGGAGAGAGAGGGTGTGCAACCCAAACCTACCCACTCCAAAGTCTCCCAAAAGACTGTGGATGTTAACAAGGATAATACCGTACATCTCTGTTGGCATCTTCCCAAAAAGATGTCAATATTGAAAAAAGCCCACAGCCAGGGGCACTGAACAAAGATGGGGACACTCAAGCCAAAACCCCCAAATCCTATGAAAGGAGAAAGAAGAAAGTAACCTTTGCACAAGGGGATTCACACACTGCAAAATCACAGGAAACTGTGGTGAAGCCTTCTCAAATTTAGTTTGATGCATCTCCAATAAAAGTGGAGTTGCAGTCCCATTCTTTATCTATTTCCGTTCCTTTCACTCCTCCACATCAAATTTCTTCAGAAAATATTTTGATAGACAATCAAGCATTTTTAGATTCTCCTTCTTTGTTACTCAAGGAGAAGCCAACACTCCATTATGAATTTTCTTCCCAGGAAGTTCAGGATTCCATTTCTCAAATCATCTCAAATATAACTTCTCAAATAATTACATCAAATGTTTCTACTCCATCAATTGATGTCTCAACATCAATTGATATTCAGCCATCGACTGATAAGCCATTGATCGATACTCAAAATCAATCGATGGGTATCCTAAATACCTCATCAACTGATATTTTCTTAACATCAATTGATACTCAATCAATTGATGTTGCTCAAACACTTATAGGATTAAGTGAGTTGAGTGAGAGGCAGGATTGCAGCCTGGCAAAAGGAGAGTGAGTGAGTGAGGTCATTCATATTTCTTCCAGGAATGAGAGTGAAACACTTGAGAGCCCCACCTTAGAAGGTGCACAGATAATGAGTGAGGGAGAGGTGAGGTTCCAGGATGAGATCCTGATGAAAAATAGAGAGATGAGTGAGAGTGACAGAAAAATTCTTGAATATGCTCAGGAGTTGGAGAATGAATTGATGTCTGAAGAGGAGGGAGTAAAGGAGTTAGGGGGAGTCCCTAATGCAAATGAAGAAGGAGGAAGTGGTGTAGAGAAAGAAGCTGAATTATTGGAGGAAGTAGCTGTTGAAGATATGGAAGTTGATGCAGGTGACTTGGATCCAAGCAACTTTGTCCATCCTGATCCAAGGTACCAGGGACTAGCCACATCAAGCAACAGGGATGCTGAACAACTCTTAGGCATTGATCATACTGAACAGAAAACTAGAAACTTGAAGGAAAGTTTGGTCAATATCACAGATGTCTGTTATATGACTCTTGGTGATCTAGAAAGTGATTCAGATGAGGATCCATGGATGAGTACCATTGATGGTTCTCTTGAAGATGCAGAAACAGAGATCCTATCACAATACAGAAGGGAAATGATGGAGGTGAACATTGAAGACTTAACTCACAGGAGAATTGCCACCTGCATGAAGGATCACTTAAAATTGCAGAAAATGACAGTCACTGGCATAAGAAGGGAATTGGACAGCATCAAAGATTCAATCTCAACAAACAAGGATGTATTGGAAAAGAGATTGGATGACAAACTGCCAATGAACACTCTGGTGCAAATTAAGGATAAATTATTTAAGTAGTTAAAGCATTTTACAGCCTTGGAAAGGAGAGTAGAGTCCATAGAAACTAAGATGGAAGCTATAATTAGAGGACAAACTCTACATGCTGAAATTCTTCAGAAGTTTCTTGACAGAATGCCACCACCTCCTAATTGTGATGATAACAAAAAGGGGGAGAATACAAATAAGAATAATGATAAAGATGGTGATGGTGGTGTAGGAGGAACTGGGAGTGATAATCCTAGAGTCAATTTGGGTGGTCACAGCAGGACCTCAAGAAGTGGTGCAAGTGGCAGTGGAAGCTATAAGGGTCAATCTTCAAAATATTCCAAAGATGACAGGGAACAGAAAATGAGAGATGCTAAGAAATTTGAAGATGATGTGGAAGCTAGAAGAAATTTTAGAGAAAAGGAAACTCAACTAATGATTGAGAGGGAAAGACAAAGTTTTGAAACCCTAAAAAGGAACACTGAGTTGGTTACAAAGGCTGCAAAGTCAGGAAAATTAGATGAATTTATTGCTCAAACCAGAGCAGTTAATAAAAGTGCAAAGGGGGCCACTCAGGAAAGCAACTCAAATACAAAAGCTTTACTTCAATTGGATGTTGAAGCTCTTAAAGAAAAGAAGAAAGGGAAAGTAATAATGATTGAAGAAGAGAAGAAGAAGAAAATTGAACCAGTAGGCCAAAAGCTACTTCAAGGAGCCATCACTACAGGAATCTCAGATGCCTCAAGGAGAGAAAATGAGAATGAAGAGATTGCTAGACAGATAGAAATGCAATGGCATTTGGAAGAGCTACAGGCAGAGCAACCATTGAGAAAAAGGAGAAAAATAGCAATGGCCCAGAAAAGGGCAGATTCATCTCAGAAGATGGTGGTTCAAGAGAATCCTCAAGTCACTCAAGGAGAAACCAAGGAGGAAGTGACATTTGAAGGATACCAATTAAAAGGAACTCCAGTTGTAAGTGAAAAATGATTAATTGGAGTTAGAACCCATCCTGCAACTTCAAATCAAGAGGTATCCATGAGGTTGGAGTATGAAAATGGTTCTAAACTCACTTACTCAATGAAGGAGATTATGAAACAAGGTTACAATGTGTTGAAGACAATTCTACCTCTTCTAAACAAAAGGTACAAACTCAATGTGACTATTTCTCAGGAAATCCAACAACAAATCTCAAAGCTGAGGAGAGCAAAAGATGAAGCTGAACCTGATTCTCCTTTGAAGCTATGGAAATCTCAAGTCAAGAAGGTGGTGTTGGAACCAAAGTATGCCATGATTTTTACAGATGTGGAAGGCAACACAAAATTCTTTGATATCTGCAAATATCTGGACAAAATCACAGATGAGGAAATCAAATATCTTATGAGGCAACTTGGGGAAGCTGATAGAGATGAAACAATATTGAGGAGCACTTTTATGAGACAACTAAAAGAAAATGCTGAAAAGAAGAAGAAGAAGAAGAAGTAATTGAAGATTGAAGACCATGAAGAATTGAAGACACTAGAACAGTCTGCAAAGAATAATCATCAACTGGTGTTTCCTAAAGGTGCTATGAAAATTTCTTGATTCTATTTGAATGATTATTATTAAGGTATTTTGTTATCATCAAGTAGATTTATGCATGTTCATGTCACATACATAAATAGGGGGAGATTGTTGGGAATCTACATGTAACTTGATGATAATACTAAAACTTAGAATATAGAAATTTTCAATAATTGTAACTGATCAACTGATATGAAGTTTATAAATATCAATTGATCAGGGAACCATTTATCAGTTGAAATGTTTGTCTGAATCAACTGATAATATGGATTGTAGCATAGGTGTACTTAGTCTATTTTCAATTGATAAGGTGTAAATTAATTGATATTTTCATCAATTGATACTAGAGTCAATTGATATAGGTCATCAACTGATGTATAACTTAGACTGTTAAATTGTGATTATTTGAAGACAGAAAAATTATACAAGTGAAGGATGATCAGTTGATATTGAAGCATCAACGGATAGAAGATCAATTGAAGAAACCAAGTTAAGAGTTGAAGACCATCAACTGATGTGAAGACCTATCGATTGATATATCAATTGATATCATTTATCAATTGATAAAGCAATTATACTTATCAATCGATGGACACCAAGATCAATCGAAGAACATTATCAGTTGATGAATAAGGAAAGAGTCAATTGATATGCTTAATAGCAAATTATCAATTGACTGTGACAAAAAGGCAATCTGTCAGAGAATCAGAAAGACAAAAGAATACCTATGGAAGACAGTCTAGGGTGGCTGTGAAGACTCAATCAGAAGCTGTCTTTCAAACCTGTATTCTAAAATAGAAAAAGGTAAAAGGAAGGTAGGTAGAAACAATCCTAGAATAGGAATTGTAAAAGCACACTTGTGGTATATAAACAAGTGTAGCAGCATTATTAGAAAACAGACAAGTTAGACAATATTTCTTAATCAACTGTTCTAGCTTAAGAGCACATTTGTAAGAACAGTTGATTTGTTTTCTAATCTTGTAAAAGTGCAGCTAGGTTTCTTTTAACCTAGGAACATTGAGCAAAAATATACACTGATGGAAAAACCAATCCATCAGTAATTTTAAATCTCTTTGTTCAGTTTATTTTTCAGTCTTAATTTATTTGAACATATTCTCTCTAATTCTCAAACATCAAGAACAAATATTAGAACAAGCAAAAAGTTTTAATATTTGTATTCAACCCCCCCCCCCCCCCCTCTACAAATATTGACATTGTTCTAGGGAATAACAGTTGAGAAGAATAATATGAATTATTTACAACAAGAAGTAATGGTTGATCAAGTTAATTAGGCGCATCCTAAATTTTAAACACTACTTTATGGTGTATGCATTAATATAGTTGGGGTATAAAGGTGGAGGTTCCCTTAGTAAGAGGCGCACCTTCGATTATCCTTTAGTTGAATGTGGGGTTGATGTTATCAATAATTGAAGTGTGCATATGGGCGTACTATGAATTGGGCGCGCCCTAAGGGTATGATGCTACGAATTCTAAAAAAAATTAAGGAAAATCTTTCTATGGTAAATAAAGATCTTAGAGCAATACATACATGCATATATATACTTAAAAACGAAGAACAACAAGAAACTCGAAGTGTCTTTTACATTTTTATTCAAAATCTCTTGACAGAATTGAACAAATAAGGATGCATTACATACCTACTGTTAAGACGAAAGTTTTGAGTCCAAGAAGGTAACTTTTGGCTGGAGAAATCGCCTTGAAAAGCTTGGCAAAGATCCGGTGTAGCTGGGTGTATGATTTTGAATGAGAGAGAGTAAAAATGTAAAAGTGAAGAGGAAAAGGATAGTAAAAAATATTTATATATATTGACAAGACAGGAGGGACACATGTCAGCTTTCTATTTGAGCATCGTGCTGCGTGCAAATATATGAATATAGTTAGTTATATTTACATGTATGCAGGTGATATATATATATATATATATATATATATATATATATATATATATATATATATATATATATATATATATATATATATATATTCAGTGTTTTATTTCTTTGGGACGCGCCTAAATGCAAGATATGGATTTGGTACTGAGAGGTTTATGAGATGCTTTGGTTGAAGATTTGGAAATAATTGAAACCTAAGCCGATGTTTGAGTGACGATGCGTTTTAGTAAAGAAATTTGATGGTGCAAGAATTCTCTCGAACATTTTTAATGATGTAAAGACTTGGGGGTAGTTTTTATATGTGATTTTTGCACAGACCAGGCATGCCTGGCTTTGGTGTGGTGGAGGGCACGCTCTCTCTCATGGAAATGCGGCTTGGCCTCTTGCAGTTACCTGCCTTGAATCATTAATATGTCTCTGCCGCCTACGCCTATCAATGCTTGTTGAAGACCATATCTCTGTATTCCACGGGTTGCCATCGTTGGGGAGTTATGGGATGTTCCTGACTTTCTCTTGGAAGATCAGTTCCCTGTACTCAGGCGGGTTGCCCTCAACTGGGGCTTAAGACGTGTCCTACATTTATGGTGGATTTAGTGATGGCCTCTATTCAAGGTATCCGGGAAATAGATGTTGTGGACTGGCTAGAGCCCACGATTTCTGGGGCAACGTCGAATCCATTAAGTTCTAGGGTTTTATACTGGGCTTTGACCTATCCAACCAAGCCCTAATGTAGAATCCTCTTTCAAGAAAGTTTCTCTTGCCTATTCACTTTCCATTCCGTTGCCTACTTTGATTCGAATAAGAAACCCCTTTCCTATTGGGCATCTACTTTGCAAGAACTACATGGGCTTGATCCTCTATTTTGCCTATAAATAGAGGTACATATGCACATTGTTGGGGGTTGAAAAACCTAGAGTACACTGGAGAGAAAACATATTTTACTCTAACAAATAAAGCTCTAGATATTCCAAAACCTAGCAATCTCAGCCCCCAATCTCATACAAACTACCGCGCTCTAGCGATATTCAGCCTCGGTAGATCTTTTTCCAGCAAATAACCTCGATCTTTGTTGATTACTAGATTTATCCTTCAACACTTTTCATTAACTAAAATCATGTCAACACTAAATTAATCGTCTATCTATATATTGATTGATTTCTGCATCGTGCATACTTTTTTTCTTATCATCCGATTATATCTATTGTTGTTGAAAGTATTCAACCGAGTGTAATTCGTGATTTATTAAATTTTAGACATAAGTAAATTTGTTGTGATTTATTTTTCTGATACTTACCTTCAATTTATAGGTGTCGATAAAATATCTTTTACATGGAAATATATTCAATATAGGTAATAGTTAATTATCTTGTATAATATTTTCTGTGATATATTATATATACTTATCTGGTACTTAAATCCTTTCCAAAAAATCAAGACATAAAAAGAGCACTTACGTTTTATACAATAATACTTTCTCTAAAATTTCGATGATGCATATGAAAAACGAAGTTTTAAATGATTAATATTTAAAATTGCAAAACTTGTCGGTCAATCATACACTTCAACAATTTTATAGGGGCACGTTTGGTTTCTTTTATAAATTAAAAATTAATTTAATTTAATTATTTGAATTGTTTGTATTTTGTGTAATAAGTAAAAGTGAATTATAAATACTTTATAATTTAAATTTTTTTCATTTTTTCATCTTTTCTTATATTTAAATATTTACTATAAATTATTCATAACTATCTTGTACAATTATTTCCTTTCGTGCAATTTTTTCCTTTCCTAAAAATTAGAACATAAAAAGAGCATTAACTTTTTCTATAATTATTTCTTTCCATACAATTATTTCCTTCCCTAAAAATTAGAATACAAAAGAGTGCACTTACCTTTTGTATAGTAATGTCTTCGCTATAATTTCGATAATGGAAAGGAAAATTTTAATTATTGATATTTAAGAATAAAAAACTCTGCAAAAATTAGAAAAATAGTTTCGAGCGATCGGACGCCACATCACCGCCCTCGTCTTCTCCTTTATATTGATTTAATTTAAAATTTAAATTTTTTCTCTCATTTTTTTAATATTTAAATATTTACGATACATTATTTATAACTATCTTGTACAATTACTTCAATCCATACAATTATTTACTTTCCTAAAAAACAAAACATAAAAAGTGTTTTACCAGTTACATAAGAATGCATGTGTGTCTTCTTCTCGCCTCTTTAAAATCAATCTTACATATATGAGTTTGATTTTAACATAAACAAAGAATAAACATAATGATTAAAAGGAAGGGTGTACACAAAACCCAAACACCTTGTCTGTGTTTCACAACCACTCTTTCTATCTCTATGCTCTCTCAATACTTCGACAAATTACAATACATTACATAAAGTTATTATATAAAGAGCTGTCTATTAACTAATAATAGAATATACAATAAATCAAGAATAAATTATATTTATTAGCTAATAGTTTCCTTGCATAATTATGTTTCCTCTACATAACATATCATTGACTTGCTTACCGTTTCTTCAAAGAGATTCCTTCTAAGAATTACCTCCTTCCATAGCTAGACTCAGCTTTATAGACTCTGCAATACTCTAGACTCTTATCACCTCTAGACTATGTCTTCATTCAGATTTTAATAGTCTATAAACTCTGATAGTTATTTTTTGTTATGATAGTCTCTAGGCTTATTTTTTGTTATACTGGATGTTTGGGCCATCTCTCGCGCACTTCGACTAATTCCAGTGGATGACTAATTAACTCAACATCCCACCGCCAAAGGCCACCCACTTAAATTTGAATTACTTTCGTGGGAAATCGAACCCAAGACCGTACGCCTAACTATACAATCTCGCACTCAACCTTACCATTTGAACTACCCAGGATGGGTAGACTCCGATAAACTTCTAGACTCTTGTCTTGATTCTTCTAAAAATCTTCTAAGTACAAATCAACAATTACACCTGTACATGGTTTATGATATCCCTGATAGTACAAACTTGACTATGATAATATTTTCTTGATCAGAGACTAGAATAACTTATTCTAGTATTTTGTATTTCATCAATGAATATATTCCAAACAAAAAGACACTAACTTTTTGTACAATTATTTCTTTCCATGCAATTATTTCCTTACCTAAAAATTATAAAACAAAAAAGTGCACCTACCTTTTGTATAATAATGCTTTCTCTGTAATTTCGATAATTGAAATGAAAGTTTAATTATTAATATTTAAAATTGTAAACTTTGAAAAAATTAGAAAAATAGTTTCGAGTGATTTGAGTACGACATTGCCGCTCTCGTCTTCTCAATATATATATATATATATATATATATATATAGATTTTTAAAATATTTATTTTTTGATTCAATTATATTTATTAATTGACTCGAAATACAAATGGTTAGTCGATGAGGGATATCACTAACTAACCTTTTACATAAATAAATTCTTTATATTTAAAATATAATATATATATATATATATATGTATATATACACATAAAATACATATATTTATCTAATTATTCATTGAATATAAATAAACAGATGTCAAATTCAAAGTTACACAACTTTTGTTTTCAATTTTAATTATTATCACTCATAATAGTTAAAGAAATAATTTAAAATGATTTTACACTAAAATGAAAATCAAATCATTCGAAACGATTGTACATCAGAATTAATTTCAGAATTATAGAGCAGCTCTTCTTCACTTCTATCATGTAGTTTAGGCGATAATTAAATTTTTTTACTTAATTTTTAAATATTAAAATTTTACATTAAAATCAAAATTTTCAATTTTTAAAGTATAAATAGGATTATTTTAGAATCATGCATACACATACGGTACATAACAATATCCTCAGTACTGACGTGTTGTTGACTTAAGACTCTTGTATACAGGCTAGCTAGGGTTTTGAAAACCCTAGTGATCGACATACTAACATCTCAAAACTTGGTAGGAGTACACACTATTATTTGTATATACTTCACAAATATACATAAAATCTATAAATATGCTAAATAAAACATTATTTTATTTAGATATATGTAGAACCCTCCTGCGTAATTAAAATCCATAGATCGACCATCGATCAGTTGGGGATGAGCTTGAAAGGAGGTTTCACAAAGGTTGGTGCTGGATCATAATTCCCATAATCTTTTGTGTTAACCCTAAGAAGCCTTCCATGGATAATATTAGTCTCTTCCCCTTGGTGTAACTGCTGGTGCCCCTATAATATATAACAAAGACAGTACATGAGATAATTAAGTAGCATTTAGAAAAATTAATTAGCTGAAGATGTTATTTTTTTCTAATTAAGATTTTATCTGGTTAATTATGCAACTAATTTAAAAATATACTAAAAGACCTTGTATGTTGAAGCCATAGCCTCCTTCTCCAACTTGTTTACAGATATTAATTGTCTACCTGCAATTGAAGACTCGTGAACGCATTTTCTTTTTCGTGACAAGCAGACATGTTTGTGAGAAGATCATCATATTCATAACGATCACTTGACACACATACTTTGCATATGATAAAAATTTCAGAGCACAGAAATCAAATATAATTAATATCATATTAACTTTGCTAAGCAGACTTTTAAGTATCTTAATATTGCATGCAAGTTCAATCTAATTCATTAATATTAACATCAGAAAACAAATATACACGATCAAGTTAGTTTTCCTAAAACCTAAAGGTGTTAGGAAAGTTGTAACATAACAAACACCATATGTGCATTACATATATAGAAATGTGCAA
The DNA here is from genome assembly GCA_028671895.1 of Oenanthe sinensis. Classification (NCBI taxonomy): domain Eukaryota; kingdom Viridiplantae; phylum Streptophyta; class Magnoliopsida; order Apiales; family Apiaceae; genus Oenanthe; species Oenanthe sinensis. The sequence goes on from CM053807.1 coordinate 22,326,236, forward strand.
AGCAGGAAACAGATTTGATGATCCAGACACAAAACCTGCAGAAGAAGTTGATGAAAATGAAGCTGATGTGAGGAGGAAAAGAAAAAAGCACGTTTTGAGAAACATGAGACTGCCCATGTTCAGAAACTTTGATTGGCTGATCTGTATCTACTAAATAAGCTAGCTTTTCTGCTATCTCACTGCAGAGAATATCACATTAAATTTAACAGTGTCAGAGAGACAGAGTACTATTGTTGGTACAACATATGAAAGATGGATTGTTTATTATAAAGAATGAAATCCTTGTGCCTTCTTTTTAGTTATTTTAAAATTTTAAAGTTGGGTGGAAAGTTGAGAAAATGCACTTTAGCTGTTGTTGGGGCTCTAAGTCTAAAGATCGAGTTAGTGGAAATGATTAATATATTTAAACTAACCTAACAGTTATTTGGACTCTTTGATTATCGAAGGTGGCATCAATTATATTATTATTTGGTCTGTTACAATATAATATGATCTTTCTAAACCCACTTCTTAAACCTCAAGGGAGAACTGACAAATTAACATGGTATGAGAACTCGATCGGGTCAGCAGGGTCCGAGTTTCGAAAGGTTTTAGGAGAACCGCTACCTAGCTGTTACTTCAGATATTAGTGCAAGCAAGATATTCTGATAAGAACAATCATTTTTATATTCATATATATCTTCTTTTGAGATTAGAAGAGCTATTACTAGTGCAAAATATAATAGTTAATTACTCAATCTGTGTACGTAGTTTATATATGCTTATGAGTTGTAACAACAAACTGATCAGCTGTATCCTTGAATTGTTGCAAAACCATGTATATAACTTCCCGGATCATCTAATTGCTAAATCTGTAGTTGGTCAAAATCTTTTCAAGAAGAAATTAGGCTCATAAAAGGTTATGTCAATAAAAAGAAAGTAGGACTCAATCAGATTCAATTTTGAGTTCAAGACTGTCTTTATTCAATCCAGCAAGTAACTGAACTCAAATCCAAATTCTTCAGAAACTGTATGCACAATTATTCAAATTCGGTTCAAAAATCTAAGTTGAATTTATTACAAAATTCGTATCATGTTCTAGTTCAACGAAACTGGAGCCCTAGAAAGAATCCACTATTAGATCGAGCTTAGTGCTTTCAAATTAAGCTGAAAAAGGGGGCTGGTGGGTGAGTATGTAGGTCCTCCTGTTAGTCTTTTCATTTCCATTCAGCAAGATTAGGCGGCCATAAACTAGTTTATTTGGAGGACTAGTGTCTTCAAATTTATGGATAAAGACAAGGATAGTGCCATTGTGGACCAAATAATAGGATTTGAGAGGACATTAATTGGTGGGAAATAAAGAGAAGCACTATTGCATTTAAAATATCAAACTTGACCTCTTTTCTTGTAAACAATTGCTAGCTAAGACAGCTCCCTAATTCAAGTAAATTGTGGTTTTCATGGTAAATGCAAATTAAGCAATCACACTTTTATTTGCTAATTCGACATTTGCTCACTCACTTTTTCTCCGTTGTCTGCTTAGAACTGATGAGGATGTTTCTTAATTTTTAAATACTAGGCCAAAGAAGAATAAGCAGTTAATTGGCATAGCTCTTGCCTGCACAATATCATCTAGAACAACCAGATAACAAGATTGAACTAAAAAATTTCTCATGTTTACAAAATTTAGCCAAGTTGAACTGTAAATCAGTATTACTAACCAGCAAAATGGGGGTGCGAATGGGGTTCTTTCTTCATGAAGAACCGAAGATTACAAAGTTCAAGTTACTAAAAAGCATTTAGTCTTTATAGGAGAAAACAGATTACCATCACTGGGATGAAGTAACGTTCAGACTGTCATCACTTTGGTCTTCATAGCTGAGACTGCTCTCGGCCGTAAACTGCCTAGTTAAGATCCGGTTTTTTTTAATAATAATTGTATTAAAAAGAAAATATAGGAAAAAGTAATAGCTGGGAGAATCCATGCTAATACTCAAGTAGGAACATACTCCTACTCGAGAAAAACATAAAGGCAAAATTATTATTATTATTATTATTATTATTATTGTTATGGATAAAAAATTACGATAATCTGTGGCTTTAATGCATATACCTGATATTCACAGTAGTGATGGCTCTCAGGCCTACGATTGTTCTTGCGTTACGTACCATACTAAGTCGGTCCTTAACAATATGCATACGTATATCAGAGAGTAATGAAAATCAAGGCAAAACATAATTCTATTATGAAGGCCTCACTACTAGAAAAATTAGATTAGACATCGGTTTATAACTAATGTTTGTCATTTTTCTAACCGATGTCTTTGTGCAGGGACCCACAAATAAATTTGAATGAGTTCCTTATATAAATATTTAAATAAATAAATATATATTATTATAATTAAAAAAATTAAAATGTATACAAATAAAAAATATTTTTACATTTTATACTTAATTTCTCATATAATACGGATTTTTAATATATATTCAACTCTCTATATATATGAAAATTTAGATATTAAATTTTAGGCTTATTTACAATTTAAACCCTATGTTATTAACAATATACAATGCAAACCCTCTTTTAATATATTTAGTAAATTTAACCCTACATTTTTTAACTATTTACAATTGAAACCTTTTTTAAAATAATTACTAAAATTTTGAAATAATTAGTAAATTTAACCCTATGTTTTTTAACTATGTACAATTGTAACCTTTTTTAAAATAAATAGTAAATTTAACTCTATATTTTAAAATATTTAGTAAATTTAACCTTGACTTTTTAATTTCGGAATAAAATAAATTTTATATCGAAAAAGTATTTCCGAGAATATATTCATCGAAGAGTATTTTTGAAAATAAATTAAATTCGGTGATGAACATTCATGAATATATTGAGCGGGAAGTGTGATGGCAAAGATGGAATAATATAAACACATATTAAAATTTTATTGAACATATATAATATATTATACATATAGATATATTAATATAGAAAAGAATATTTAAATATCCATTTTATAAGAAAAAACCCTAATAATTGCAAATATCTATTATGCTTAGATAATATCTAAACAAAAAAATTGACAATAGTGCATTTGACGAATATTTATTCAAAATTTTGTCATAAAATTTATTTTATTCCGAAATTAAAAAGTCAATGTTAAATTTACTAAATATTTTAAAACGTAGAGTTAAATTTACTATTTATTTTAAAAAAAAATGTTTCAATTGTACATAGTTCAAAAACATAGGGTTAAATTTACTAATTATTTTAAAAAAGGTTTCAATTGTAAATAGTTAAAAAAACGTAGGGTTAAATTTACTAAATATATTAAAAGATGGTTTGAATTATATATTGTTAATAACACAGGATTTTAATTACATTTAAGCCTAAATTTTATATAGTTGTTTATGTTGAAATTTTTTTAAAAAATTAACCTTCTATCTATTAAATTTGTAATATTAATGAGTTTCTTATATTATTTTTTATTATATTTTTATTAAAAATTAGTAATAATTTCACCTTATGAAAAATTTGAGTGGGTGACTGGACACCCATAGCCTAGGCTATGGGTCCGCCCCTGTCTTTGTGGGTGTAGAGGGTGTAGAGAAAGTTACCCCTCTATAACATCGGTTGGTTTTCAGATGATGTCTAAATTATTTAAAACATCATTTTCTAGAATAAAACTGATATCTTTTCTTCAATTTATAATGCATTACTATCTTTTTATAATATGATATTTTTAACAACTTAAACATGTGATACACAATGTATAAATAAGCTTTTACATCATTTATAAAGTATAAAACGATGTCTATAATTAACGTTTAACATCAGATTCAAAAGTGAAGTGATGTTAACAAGAGTCCTAGCATAACAAAGAGATCACTAGGGGCAATTTGAACCCATGACTTATGCCTTACCATGGGTTCTTTCTTTTTCGGCCAAATCTGGATTTCAGAAAACTCAAAATTCCATGGTTTCTCGGTAGAGTTTCTTTCGCTCCTAGCCGCTTTAACAACAGTTGCTCTAGCTCTTTAACTGATCCTTAGTTACTCATCTCTCCTCTTTGGCTTATGATATAGATCTTCAATTGGTCAGTTTTCGTTGGAACTCTAGACATAGGTTTATTATTCATGACTGATATTAGTGAACAATTTAACATCAGTTGGCCTTAAAAATATTATCTATGTTCATATTTAACATTAATTCATTCCAAGGGAACGATGTATTAAATTGTCTAAGACACCGGTTATTAACTAACGTAAAAGGTTAATTTTGACCTTTCTCTACAACTAGGAGACATCGATTAAATTTTCCTTCGCATCAGTTTATAACCGATGTCTATGGCGGTACATCACCTTAAAAAATCAAGTGATGTTAAAATGTCTTATATATATCAATTTATTTTTTATAAGCAATGGAAGATGTAATTAACTAAAATAATAAAAAATATGCTAAAATTGAAATTATCGCACACAAATAACTACAACAAGCTTATCATTACCGAAGGAATCCAATATATACATCAATGACTACAATTACATTACAAGTCAAAATGGCTATTGCAAAAACAAAAACATAGTTCATGACAAATGTCTAATACATTCCTCTATTTCAATTATTGCCACAATCCAAAACCTAGGTAAAATCATAGTAAAACATCTGACAAAATAATATATATTCGACATAACTACCAACTGTATCGTCCTTGTATCAGCCTCTTTTAGTTTATTAAGGCGATCTAGAGTTTTTTATCATCCTGGATGTTTGCAATCTGGAAAGGTTTTGAAATTAACCAATATGTAAATCATTTATGATGATAGTAATAAATAAGTAGATGTTTCAAGTATACCTAATGTTTTACTTGAGTTAGGAATTAAGATAAGAGTACATCATTCAGCTCCACTACAAGGAAAACTGCTACAGACGACACTTATCAGACGACATTTTAGTAAAAAACCGTTGCACCAAAAAATTAGACAACATTTTTTTTTCGTCTTCGAAAATATATTGTCTGATCTACTCATAGACAACTGTTGAAAAAACCCTTGTCTAGAAACTGACGTCAGGCAAGAGTGAGACAATGGTTTTTTTTGAGGTGTTGTGCAAATTAGAAGTATACACAACTGTTTTATAAGCCTATTGTTTCATTGAACTACAAACAATGCTACAAATAACCGTTGTTAAAATAAGACAAGTGTTTTATTTAAGTGAATCATACAACTGTTTTCAAATTAAAAAACTGTTGTGTGATTATAATTGAGACAACGGTTTAGAGGCCTATTGTTTCATTGAACTACATACAATGCTACAAATAACCGTTGTTAAAATAAGAGAGGTGTTTTATTTAAGTGAATCATACAACTGTTTTCAAATTAAAAAACTGTTGTTTGATTATAAGTGAGACAGCGGTTTCTAAAAACCGTTGTCTGACTAACAGTACAGAAAAAAAAATAACAAACAGATGAGAAACCTGCCAGAAAAACAAAGTTACACAGCTTTAATTGCAATTCTTTACCAACCCCAAAACAAACCAAACATAATTTCAATGTATTCTTGTGTGTATAATCACATAAACCAATAATTCGAACATAATTTCAATGTTTTACAACCATTAACAATCTCAAATCCAATTTAAATTACATGTAGCAGGATTTTCCACATCAATACATGTAAATAAATCTTTTTCAAATTATTAACAATCTCAAATCCAATTTAAATTACATGTAGCAGGATTTCCCACATCAATACATGTAAATAAATCTTTTTCAAATTATTAACAATCTCAAATCCAATTTAAATTACATGTAGCAGGATTTCCCACATCAATACATGTAAATAAATCTTTTTCAAATTATTAACAGTCGTAAAACACATCATGATCAAAGTACCATGTTACATTGTAAATAAAATTGCAGAAAGAAAAAACCAAAATAGGCACAAAGTACCAAATATGGTATGTGTTACAGAATTGAATTAAAGATACAAGAATCAAATTAAATCAAGAAAGTTGAATTAGTTCATCAACATCTCGCATGTAACTGGCTGTGTCCTCTTCAAGTAAATTGACATCAGGCAAATTTGACACAAAAAATTCATTCTCAAGTCCTGCTTCGACAGATCCCTCATTTTCATCATCATCGTCTTCATAGTAATTTTTCTCGGGTAATTTCAGGACCACGGACCATAATTTATCAAGAGGGTCGTCGATGTAACAAACTTGTTTAGCATGTCTTGCCAACACAAATGGATCATTTAAGAAACCCAACCTATTTAAATTAACCAATGTATATCCCAAGTCATCTACCTTAATCCTTTTATTCATGTCTACCCACTTAACATAGAAAATAGGGACCCTAAAGATGTTATAGTCCAACTCCCAAATACTTGTTATAACTCCATAAAATATATGTGAAGAATGTTGAATATTTTGATCCTTACCCTGCATAACCATTATATCGGCTTCTACACACACACCACTACATTGAACTTGACGCGCATCATCACGCTCCTTGGTACTGAAGGTAACCCCATTCACTCTGTAACCGCTGAATGTAGGGACCTCTCTATTGGGTAGATCTGCAATCCACATTATCTCCTGAAGTACCTCTTTTCCATCAACCAAATCTGAAGCAATCTGAAGAAAAAAACATTGAAGTTGTAAACTGATTCATGGGAGCTAACTATCTGTAAAAAATGTGAAGACCAGTTTTTTAGCGCACATAATACCTTTTTATGTCTCACAGGGGTTATGCAAACCTAGAACAAGAATTGGTTGGTGTAAATAACCATACTGTTTTTTATGTTTTCCATGACAATGTACGATTATGGTTTAATCTTAATTTCCCAAACATGATTTTACTTGCAGTCTCAAGGTGATCCATCAGTGGAGATAGATCGATCAACGACATGGCTTCTTGCACGGAAGGATAAAAAGGGAATTATATATCGGACGATGTCGAAAGAATTGCTAATGAGATGGTAAGTTATTCATTTTTATTATAGGAAGAATTCTTTATTACCAAACTATATGCGTTGTTAATTAACTAATTCCATTCTTGTTCATTTCTTAGGAGACGTTGAAACAGAAAGTGTTAGATGGACAACTGTCAGAGGAAGGAACTGATGATATATTGACCATGGCGCTCGGTACCCCTGAGCACCAAGAATGGATTAAACTGAATATAAAATGATTTTCTCAGTTTATGATGTGTTTTAGTACCGTTAATAATTTGAAGAAGATTTATCTACATGTATTGATGTGGGAAATCCTGCTACATGTAATTTAAATTGGATTTCATATTGTTAATGGTTGTAAAACACTGAAATTATATTAGAATTAATGGTTTATGAGATTGTACACACAAGAACACATTTGTATCCAATATTTGGCGTAGTACTGAACTACTGGTGTAGTTCACTGAGTTCAAATTCTTCGGGGTGACTTCACGGGAATGTATTTGCTCTTTAATGTCAGTACTTGTGCACATTTTTTGTCTTTTTAATAGTTATGGTAAATGGAATTCTCTGAGACTGATCTAAGTGGCGGAATGAGAGAGAAGTAGCAATGATTGAAGGTGCCCCGAGTGATCTTAGAAAATTGGAGAGTTTTTTTTAATCTTGGAATTTCATTTTCTAGGAACCACTGGGCTTTGACTGCTGTGAATCCAGATTCACAAGTGGTTTACTACATGGACCCCTTGAAGCGCCGGATTGCAAGTGAAGAATGGATAGAAGTGGTTGACAAGTAGGCACTGTTTCATATTTCTTTATTCAATTATTATTAGCTTTTAACAATTAAGGGAAAATGTGTTAATGTAGATTTGTTTAATATTGTCGTAGTTCCATCAAACTTTACAAGGACAGTGAGAAGAAGATTCTTAAGAAGAAAATTATTTGGGAGAATCTTGCGGTATAAATTTCTTTCGCTGTACATATATTAGGATTTTTTGCTAATTGATTTTTTGTCACCTCCCTGTTCATGTTTTAGAGTCTGCTAGCATGTCCTTTTCTTCTGGCTACTGTTCCTCACCTTGTTGTTCACATAATTACACTGCAAGGAAACACATTATTTAGGGATCATATGCTGATTGATTTTTCACTTTGCAATTGAGTTTTGAATTTTGAGTTTTGTGTGACTTCCAGGGCGTTCCTCTCCAGACTAGGGATACAAACTGTGGATTGTTTGTGATGGCATATATGAAAGAAATATGTTCAAACAATGAGATTCAATTTTCTACAAAGGTAGCAGTTATAAATTTGATTTTTAATATTTATGCCCTTGTGTTTTCTGTCTCAATATATATGACTTGCATTAACTTGTTTCATTATTCAGTGGCAACGAAGGAACAATTTGTCGTACGGACTCAATGATTTGAACGAAATCAGATGTGAATGGGCCAAGTACTTCATGAAGCATCATGCCAATTAGGAACCCTTGTTAGTTTAGTTAATTGGTTGAACATATATCAGTTTAGGATCCTTTCTAAATCATGGTTGTCTGTTTGGGAGAAGAAACTTGTTGTGATGTTGGTTTTCTGTTTGCTAGAATGGTAGAATGTTGGTTATGTTTGTTTAAATGATGAATGTTGGATATTGGTAATTAATGTATAATTTGGTTTGTTTATTAATTATTTGCTTGATATTGGTTTGGCATTAATAGGGTAATGTTTAAATTATTATTTTTTGGGTAATTAAACCATTGTGTAGTCCCTTTTTAACCAATGAAGGCATTTAATAGAATGCTTGTTGCAAACTATATCTTACAATAGCTTAGATTTATAAAACTACTGCCTGTAAGAATAATAGCTCATATATGTTTGGAGAGGACTAACAATGGTTTGAAAACAATTAAAACTCTTGTCTTATAGAAATCCGACAAGCTATTCTATTCCAAAAACACTTGCAATGTTTTATTCGAAACAAGTGTTCTGAATAAAACCATTGCCGTTTCTGGGTATTAGATAATGTTTTATTAATTGATAACCGTTGTCTTTATTAGGTCACACAAGAGTTATATAACCGCTGTCTGAAGGTTATGTATTTCGAGATATCCAACAATGGTTTGAAAACACTAATAACCCTTGTCTTACAGATATCCAACAAGTTGTTCTTTGCTAAAAACACTTGCAATACTTTATTTCAAACAAGTGTTCAAAATAAAACTGTTATTGTTCTAGGTATCAGACAATGTTTTAATAATAGATATTCGTTGTCTTCAGTAAGTCAGACAAGGGTTATAAAACCGTTGTCTGATGTTGGTATAGACGACTTCTCAATAGACCACGGGAAATAACAGCATCAGACAACGGTTTAAAACCCTTGTCTGTAGCAGTTTTCCTTGTTAAAGGCATTTCCCGACAATTTATGAGATTATCTTCCATCTTTAAGGTGCAAGAAAGTGGATTACTTCACCAACCCTGTTTCATCTACACATATTGCCATAAGAGCACTCTACCCCCATTTATGTGCTCTTATATATGCTGTTGATGCTTGTGGAAATAGAAATAGACTAAATACGAATAACCACTAAATAAAATAAATCCATTAATCTAATTTGGTTATGGGGGAAGAATGGAGAGGTACCGGGATTTTTTTTCCAAAACATACTTAACATATCAGTTATATTACAAACCGATGTCTAAACAATATAAAGACATCGATTTTATAATAACCGATATCATAAATACTTTTAATATCAGTGACAACTCTAATTGATGTTAAAACACTAGTGTCTATTCTACATTTTCTGCTAGTGGGGCTGATGCCCTTTATATATATGTTAATAGTCTTAAAATTATTGTAGCTTTCGAAATCTTGGCGGGCAAGCCAAATGGAATTCTAAATCCTTACTTGTAGAAGTCTAATTAATTATGGAAACACAGGCCTTGAAGTATACTCTTTGTAGTATAATTTTGACCGGTTCAATCTCTTCCATGAATAAGAAAAGTGTCCACCTGAACCTTTTTTAGAATTCGACAAGTGTAAGATGTAAATGATTCGAGAAATACAGTTAAACAAATCAAGAAGTTAGCCAAATGAGCAATCGAGAAGTGGTAGGACTGAACCAATCGAGAAATCTGTGTTTCAAGTATCCATTCGAGAAGTCTATTCTGATCGAGAAGTCTAAGGGGTACCTAATCGAGAGACTTCTCGAAGCAGATTCAAGTGAGTATTCGATTGATTCAAAGAGCTAAATTCAAGGAGATTTGCAGAAGAACAAGACAAGTATTTTGAAGTTCTGTCATGATCAGGATTAGTCAAACCTGTGAAGATAGAGACAAGTCTACAATGCAACTTTGAAGAAGAACAAGACAAAGACAGTAGTGATAAGACAGAAAGAGATAAAACTGTCATATGTTAGACTTAGCTAGAAATGGATTGTGTGTAATATAAAGTTTGTTTTGTCTGTTTCTAATTATAGCATTAATCTACAAAAGCATGTGCAACAAGACATATTGTTTATACAAAGAAGTCATTGCTTTGTAGATTAGATATCTTTGAATATTATCAAGTGTATTCATACCTTGTATCTTCCAAGAACAACAAGTTGAGATTCACATCAAGAATCTCATATTATAGCAATTCATTCTAATATACAATTAGATTGAAAGTTAACTTTGAGTGTTCAATTCAATTCCGCATTTCTCAAAGCAAACACTGATTAATTTAGTTATTAAAGCTACAATATTTTATAAACATTTCATTACATGCAAAACAAAAGAAAAGTTTAAGATTTTAAGGTATAAATTCACCCCCTATATATATAACTTCTGTGGTTCTCATTCCTAACAGAAAGATTCCATTTGTATTTCACAAACTCGTATAATTTGTAGAGTTGTGTTCAAGTATAAATTTTCTAAAATAAAAAAGTTAAAAATAATGTTTATATAAGTAAATTATAAATTTATTTATTATATAATTATTATGCTTAATTATATAGTTTTCAAAACTTTTGGGGAATTTTATTCCTATTTTTATTCATCATATGTCGATATTGATGAATTTTAAAGGTTTATAGAAATTATAGACTAAAATATTGATAACAAAACATGATCATGCAAAGAGTAAAAGTAGCAGTATAGGAATATATATATATATATATATATATATATATATATATATATATATATATATATATATATATATATATATATATATATATATTTTTACCTTAGTCCCATAATTTTAGTTTCAATTTAATTTTTAAAAGTTAAATTAATTTAATTTTGATTAATTATTATAAATTACAAAAAATTTTATTTCGTCAATTTTAAAAAAAAGGAAAATCAATTAGTACATCCTTAAACTTGAGTTTAAGTTCTTAAACTATTTTTTTTGGTAATTGAGTACCTAAATTACATAATTATTTGGGGTTAAGTCCTTAAATAATTTGTTTTCCTAATTGTATCCTTAAATTATATATATTTTTAGGTTTAAGTTCTTAAATAAAATAATTTCTTAATTCCATTCTTAAATTAATTTTTGTTTTCAAATTACATCTTTCTACGTAATTTTTTAAAAAATGTAAAAATAATTATTAACGTGACACTTGTGAATTTACAGAAATACAATTTTTAAAGTCTTTTTTGCAAAAATACGGTTTTCCAACCAATACAACCTGATCCAACTAAAATCAACATCAAATGTAACTACGAGTAATTTCAATTTTGTTTCAAAAAAAAGTCAAATTCAGTTGCATTTGATGTTGATTTTAGTTGCATTGTTTATAAAACCGTATTTTTGAAGAAAAAAAAATATATAGTAAAATTGTAAAAAACGTTTAAAAAAAGTATTATTTTTGATAAATAACCAAATTTAAACTGCTAATCAAAATTGATATTTGAGTTTTAAAAAATGAAATAAAACTGAAATTATTGAACGCACTTGCACTATAATTTTTCATGTCCTTTTCAATTGCACTGAAGCTTATTCTACTACTAGTCAGTTTTGTTTTCTTGATAATTGGACCAAATGTCTGGCCCGTTGTTTTTTCGACAAGCACTGGTCTTGGATGAACTGCTACCTGAAAAGCATGATGATTATCATCTGATGTTGAGGTACTCTCCCTGAGCCTTTCTTCTGAGATGGTCCCATGTTTTTTTTAACTGTCAGATGTAGTACATTATAACAACCATGGAAATAGTTGGTCGAATTGTTCTGTAAACTGCAACATGCTATGGTGACTTCTGGAAACTCGAACCTGCCATTTAAGTGTTAAATAGTTAATGAAGTATCTGTATCATTCATTTCTTTCGGTAACGTGTTTAAGGAATCAAGAAACTCATCTTTTCCTGCCTTTTCCCATTCCTAGCTGAACAATGAAGCATTATTTTCAGATTTTTGAAAGTAAGGAAGTTTGATATTGATAAAGCAAAGCATGTGTGGGCTGATATGATTCAATGGAGGAAGGATTTTGGTGCTGACACAATCTTGGAGGTAAATTTATTTGAAATTCGATAAATTTGCTCCTGTTCCAAATTTCAACATTCTTAAGTGTGATTGCCAATTATTGGCATGTTGTAACACTTCCATTTATGATTTCCAATTTTTGCACTTCCACCTTGCTGATGTTTTCATCAGGATTTTGAGTTTAAAGAGTTAAATGAAGTATTGAAGTACTACCCCCCAAGGAAATCATGGTGTGGACAAGGAGGGAAAACCTGTATATATGGAAAGATTAGGAAAAGTCGACCCCAACAAACTGATGCAAGTTACAACCATGGATCGGTACATAAAATACCACGTAAGAGAGTTTGAAAAAACTTTTGTTATCAAGTTCCCGGCCTGTTCAATTGCTGCGAAAAGGCACATCGACACAAGCACAACAATACTCGATGTTCAAGGCGTCGTATGTTTCTTCTCAAGAAAATAATCTTGAAGCGATTATCAATGTATGAGTTAGATATTATTATCTACATTTGTATTATCTGTTCAATTATTTAGGGATTAAAGAATTTTACCAAGTCTGCCCGGGAACTTATTATGCGACTCCAGAAAATTGACGGCGACAACTATCCCGAGGTAATCTTGTTTGTCTGTTTTAATCAGTTCCTGTATTCTATATTAGATGGATAATATTTAGAATAATTTAAAATTAGGTAATCATCTTTATGTACTAAGTTTCCTCGTGACAGACTCTTCATCAAATGTTCATCATCAATGCTGGTCCTGGTTTTAGACTTCTCTGGGGTACTGTGAAGTCCTTCTTGGATCCAAAAACTACTTCCAAGATTCATGTATAATAATACTCTTTTCCTTATTTGTTACTTTTTAATTCCCCTATTCCACCGTGACTTGTTTGGGTTCACTGATTACTGCGTTTATATATGTGTTGTCTTAAGGTTCTTGGAAATAAGTATCAAAACAAGTTGCTTGAGGTGATAGATAGCAGGTAACTCACTGTAATATTATCATTAGTATATTTCTAACAAATTGATTTTATATATTGTGTGCACTTTCTTACCTTATCCATTTATAAAGTCAGTACATTTGCTGCCAACTACTTCCAAAACTCACTAGTTCCTTGGATCATCCAGTGAATTGCCAGAATTCCTGGGGGGTACCTGTACTTGTGCAGATCAGGGTGGCTGCCTTCAGTCTGACAAAGGGCCCTGGAAAAATCCTGATATTCTTAAGGTTCTTTACTGGTCTTGACTTTACAGTCGTATACTCCTATTGAGTGCTCATTAATTAAATGCCATATATTCTCTTTTCTTATGTTGAACTTGGGAAGATTTATGATGGCTTCTCAATTCCACTATTGTGTATTGTATTTTGTATAACTGAGAATGTTTTGATGTATACTATGCTGCGGATGGTTCTCAATGGTGAAGCAGGACGAGCCAGGCAGGTTGTGGAAGTTCTAGACAGTGAAGGGAAAGTAGTTGCTTATGTGAAGCCGCAGTACCCTATGGTATGATCACACGCTTTTGTTTCATTTTTATGCGCACAGATTTTATCTGCATCTGATTAATGTAATATCATTTCTTCTCCTTAATTCTGCTATACCAGGTTAAAGGTAGTGATACATCCACTGCCGAGTCAGGATCTGAAGCTGAAGATATTGCTTCCCCAAAAGCAATAAGGAGTTTCTCACATCTTCGGTTGACTCCTGTCCGAGAAGAAGTAGGTTCCTCAAAGTTCACACTTCGATGGCTCTATTTTGATAATAAATAGTGTAGCATTAAACAATTAGTTTACTTTAATTAGTTTGATCCCAGAATAGGTAGAAGCAAAAATAATATTAAGTCATCATGCTTTATTTTGCATGTGCGGCACATGTGTTACTGTGGTCAGTGGAAATATGTGATTTTTATGTCTTTGTATTTGATAGTTACATGATGTTTAATCTAATATTAGAGTGCAAATCTCGGTTCAAATTAGATGTATGTTGCTCACCCTGGTTATTAGTTTGTTAATCTGGTATTGCAATGATAAATTCATGTATAGGTGTTGCTACTCACTTTTCTCTGCTTCATTTTACACAGTCTAAATTGATCAGATCAGTAAGCTATACTGGTTCCTTCTCGGGATATGACGAATATGTACCCATGGTCGACAAGGCGGTTGATGCTGTATGGAAGAGACAAGCATCCATTAAAAAGCCTAATGCTTCGGGAGGTAAGAGTCAATTTTAGCTTGTGTTCGATATACTATAGAAAAGGTAAGTAAACAAGTCCCAAAATGCTGGTCATTTCTCATTTGTTTGGATTGGAACTCTAAAGAATTGGCCCCATTAAATATGTATAATTACATTTATACGCATGATCAAGTAATAACGCAAGGACTATGTAATGATGCATGGATTTGAGGATAAGGTCTATAGGATAATGGCGTCCACCCTTCCGTGCTATGTCCTCTTTTAGCTATAATTCTGCCTGGCTAAAAAATCAGAAGACATTTTTAAAAAGTCCAAAATCAAGATTGACTGAAAAGAAAGAACGTGGATCATGTATTTTCCTCTTCATTCCACAGTGCTAAAGTTCGAGTGGAGTTGATCTATTTACAGTTACCATTACCAATATTCAGTGTGAATAAAATACATGAGCTATAGTTAACCATATCTTCCAACAGCTGCCTAAGTACGCCATGGGGACCCATAGATATATAACGCTAATTATTTGCTATTCTAAATTTTTTCTCTGATAGTTAATATGGTACTTATTTGGTTTATTTGACAATGTAAATTCAAATACACAGAATTATCAGGAACGCCTGCACCACCTGTGATCCAGAAGGAACCAGAAGGACACCATGTAAGGATCATGGCAATGCTAATGACCTTCCTCATAACCCTTTATACGCTTCTCCATTTAGTGGCAAATCGTGTAACCAAGAAACTTCCTGAAAAGTCGTCAGATCAGAATATAAGTCCTCAAGAATCTGTCTTTGATACAATGCCCAGTGAAGAAATAAGCCACCCTTCACCCACTCCAACGTTTACTGAGACAGACCTACTATCCTCTGTTCTGAAAAGACTCGGTGAACTTGAGGAGACAGTCGATACACTAAAGGCAAAGCCGTCCGAGATGCCATGTGAGAAAGAGGAACTGCTTAACGCTGCTATTTGCCGTGTGGATGCACTAGAAGCAGAGTTAATTGCTACCAAAAAGGTAAAATCGTTAACTATTAAAAGATTTCTCAATGGGGCGGGGCACATAGGTGGTCTATGTGCCCTGCTCCTAGCCTGCCCCGAATGGGTCAGCCTCACCTGGCTTAAATTGTTAATGGGGTGGGTATGGTAGTGACCTAATCCTCGCAGGTAAAATCTGCCCGCCCTGAGTATAATATATACTAAAGATATGATATATTTACATAAAATATTTATAATATGGGGCGGGTATGGGAATTGTGATCCCTACCCCGTTTAAAATGGGGATTTCCTCTTTTTTCTGCGGACGTAACTTTTGCAAAATTATTGCTGGTAAAGGTTTTACAATTTTCTAGAAGGTTTTAGTTGTTTTTCTATTTTAGTGATATGGAAATGAATTATCCTCATACAATACTCAGTTACTCACTTTAATAGACTGAACTGCATTGCTTTTGATGTTGAGTTGCAATCACTTTGATACATGCTTCATTTTTTGTACACTTGTTTTTATCTTGTCACGAGGAAACACCTCTCTGTGGGTCCAAAGATGTAGGGATTACTTGGCAAAAAAAGTTGTAGAGATTGATTTACTTTATATGGACTTAAACAATCGGAATGTGGAGATTGTTCAACTTTATATAGACTTCAATGGTCAGAGCTGCATTTACCTTTAAATTGCAGCCATTTCACCATGTGATTCATTTGTTTGGAAACTTCTTTTCATTTTGCCCCGAGAAAGCAGTTCTTTAAGTGCCTCTGGTCTGTGTATGTTGTGTGTGTCCATATGTTTTCCTTGAAATGCTAAAATTGCCGCCCCAGCAGTCAGCACTTGCATCACTTTTACTAGTAATAGGATGACCAAGGATTTTAATATTTCTACTGTTGCTGGAAAGATGTTCGTGCTTCTTTAAGTGGTCAACTTATAATATTTTATTCTAGTAAATGAATCAATTAACGTGGTAAAAGCACTTAAGACTATTTCACGCACACTTTGCCTTTTTAGTGACACTATTTACAAGTTTGCATTTATTCACCGGCACATTTTTTGCAGCTCAAAGCATCTTCAGTTGAGATTGTTTTACCAAAACAATTTTCTTCTCTTCTACAAATTTTTTCTTGCCAGTGCCACTGATTTATAATCAAGAGTATTGGAGTTGGGTTTATTGGAATCTGATCTGTCTTGCTTATTAATCAGCAGAATTGCTTCCCAATTAAAATTTTACTTCTGACTATACAGGCTCTGCATGAGGCTTTGATGAGGCAAGAGGAGTTACTTACTTACATAGACAGACAAGAAGAAGCCAAGTTCCGGGTGAGCTGATATTTAGTTTCAGTCCTCTTATGGTATGTGTGTGTGTGTGAGAGCACCATGCCGTTGTTTTACGTAAATGTGTATCAACTTAAGAGCACACCTTTACACATTAGGCTAGTTTTTAATAAGATTCTTGGCTGACATGTTTTTGCCATGTTTGTTTTAGCAGAAAAAGAAATCTTGCTGGTGAACATGGGCATGACATCTTGTCGAATACTTGCCTGTCTTCTGGATTTCATCACAAGACATATAATTCAAATCTTTGTTAATATTGCTGAAGGATTTATCTTACAGTGCATCTTCAAATTGAGATCTAACGAGGCTTCATGTCAAAATATTGTACCGAGTTTGTTTCCTGCTTGTGTAATTCATGAATGTTTGCCGAAACCTTTAACTTTTTCTCAACATCTGCCATGATTGTATTAATTACCTTGGGAGCTTTATTGCTGTTATATTATGGACAACAATGGTGTGTGATAATCATGTATTTTCTTTAAGTAAAATCACATCGCATAAAGGTAACTAGGTAAGAAGTATGCCAGCATGGAGAGCATGCATGTATTTTCTTTATGTTGTATGAGTACCAAGCACCAATTTTAGAACTAAAAATCTCAAATATGGAAGTTCCATTCTCTATCATATAGTAGAACTGCAGAACCGAAGGTGTTGATAAATTTTGCAAAAAAGAAAAAAAAACACCGTTAAAATATAAAACCTTGGAACATATTGAATGCCAATTTGTAGCCAAATGATTAGGGACAAGAAGCTAAGAATCATGCCAAATAGTTTTATACAAATGAAAGGAGTGGCGAGTATTTATACAAAGACTTTTCCCTCGAGTACAAAAGCAAACATGCAGTGAATCTTACCATTGATATTTCTGATCATTTTACAACGAGCAATACGTTTGCCTTAGCACTTAGAATGCAAAGAACTTCTTCTTTCTCTTCTTCTTTGAAGGCAAACTTAGAATGCAAAGAACTTCTTCTTTCTCTTCTTCTTCTCCATGAAGGCTATCAGCTCGGCTTGGCGTACAAGGGCATCATCAAGAGCCTGCACACACAACTACAATTTAAGGGGGAAAATACAGGAACCAATAGACACGGTGTTTAACATTTTGTCTTTTTCCAGTTATCTGTTCATTCGACCGAGCGCAATGTGTGAAACAAGAAAAAACGTGTACCTTTTTGGTACATGAAAGCTCCTGCTCCAGCTCATGGACACGAGATAAAGCAGCATACAACAATTCCTCTTTCTCAGGGGGCATTGTTGGTGGTTTCTGGCTGAGAGTGATGACTTTGTCCTCCAGATCGCTCATGCGTTTCATCATCATTAAGTAGTCATTGTGAGTTACAGTGACTAGAGGCATGTTGCAGGGTGCTTGACCAACCAAATTATCAGCGCCTGGCATAGAGCTAGAATAGAGAGTGGCAGCAGTAAGCTTTTTGGGAATGTTTCGGCTTAGTCGGACCATAGCCGCAATGCCCATGAGAAAGCTCATCATCCCATTGATGATATGGCTGCTTATTCCATCGCTAGGCTTGCAACAATCATGGATGGGGTAAAAGTCTTGAGCTTTCAAATGTAAAAAGAAAATATCGAATATCATATCAAAATTTAAGTTGTTACCATAGTTTCCTTTGAATTTATTTTTATAACTTTAGATTACTTTATAAATGAACAAAACTTAATAACAAGAAAGAATCATTACAAACACTAAGCATATGCAAATAGTATCATAAGATAAATTACCTTTGGAGATGGCAAGTTTGTTATCTTGCACAGATTTTGGCCAAGTCTTATCGACAGCCTTGTCCACCATAGGTATACAGTCATCATTCTGAGTTCTACTAGATTTTTTTGGGGTTATCTGGAGCGAGAAAACAGCATTTAATTAAAATATATTCGGAATGCAGTAATAATTAAACTTTCTCTACATAGAAAAAAGTGCTGCCAGTGATCAATATTCATCTTTTTGTATTTCCGCCAAAATGCATGAGAAGACTTGCAAGCAGTACAGTTTGAATGCTATTCTTCTTTAGGGAGTAAATGTAACAGTATAGCTATAGATACGATGGCTTAATTTGCCAGTTATATCGTTGTCCTACCTAAGAAGGTTACTATGAGTTTGAGATTCACACTTGATAAAGAATAGATGACTTACTTCTTCATGGACAGGAGAGAGCTGTGGATTCTCAGTGTGCTCCTTTGAAGGCATGGATCCTTCGCTCCCCATCTTAAAAGAAACACTCTGCAATAGGAGAGTGAAAATTCAGTACTGCAAAGAACATTAAACCATTTCAGACTGAAGCTTCCATAGACGGCAGTCTGATATAACAAGTGTCCTCATCAGAAGTAAGTACCTTGTGAGTAGAAGGTTCTTCTTCAAAAACAGTTCTATCGTCGAATGAGATTGAAATTTTTGTGCTGCATTTGTGTTCACCACTCCGAACCATCTGGCTCATCATATAGTACAAGTAATATCATCAAGAAATGATGTATTTAATAAGCAAAATAATGGATCTCAGATAAAGTACAACTGCAAAACTGAAAGAAGACAAAATTGGACCTTCATGATCTCAGGATCATTCCATGGTCCCTTATCTGACAGCATACAACCACCTTTCTCTTCACAATTACAAGTACCACCCAAAAATTCTGGGAGCTCACTGATAGAAAGCAGGAAATAGGTTTATGTGCCAAAAAGATGCCCAGCTATTGAATGCATGTATATTTTAAAAACTTTCACTAAAAATAACATCTTATGTCATATAAACTAACACTCCTCTTTCAGGATTGGAAGTTCAAAAAAGGGCTTCAACCATACGTCATTTGGAATTTACCTGGCATCAATTATCTCCAGCAACTTGCTTTGGTATTTATTTCCAAGAACCTGGTAAACAAAGCAAACAAAGCGATTACCTTGATTAGTGGCTGAATTTTACTACTTCAGAAGTATCTCGATTGATTATTAAACATACATTGATCTTAGCAGTAGTTTTTGGGTCCAGGAAGGATTTCACCGTGTTCCACAAAAGCCTAAATCCAGATCCAGCATTAATGATGTACATGCGGCACAAGGTCTGCGATGAACCAGAGAATGAGGAGTTAAAACCTCCACCGAAAACATGGAAAGACCAAAAAATTAGTGGCATTAGACAGAAATTATTACCTCGGGGTAATTATTACTATCAATACTTTGAATGCGTTGAAGAAGATCCCTGGCTGCTTTATTGAAGCTTTTCAATCCCTGCAATTAATCGTTTAGCTAAGACATTTCAGTTTTACAGCACACCACCTCTGTATAAAGCCATATTTCTCTTCAGATGACATAAGCAAAACATAAGTAAAACAATAATACAACACTAAAGAAATTGCAGCACATTAAAGAGCTTAGACTATTTGACATGATTAGTAGTGTATTGTGAAACAGGTAAAAGAATTTGGAGACAGGAATGCATATAGAAAATGTTCAATCTAACAACAGAAATTCCAATCCCCAACTATGCTTTATCAAAATTTCAATAACATTAAGAATCATAATAAAATTTACGTACCACTCCTTGTACGTCAATAATAGTTGTGCTCTGATCAATATGTTTCTTTGCAGCAATGGAGCAGGCTGGGAACTTATCATTAAAGGTTCTCTCAAATTCTTGAACATGGTACTTAACATATCGATCCAGTGTTGTAGCTTGCATGACTTTGTTAGCATCAACTTTACCCAGAGATTCTATATAAACTGGCCGTCCATCCTTATCAACGCCATGATGACCTTGGGGATAATATTTAAGGACCTCGTCCCTTTCTTTAAACTCATAATCCTAACCAGAGTATCAATATAAAAATATATATCAGATACAAAATATCTGTTACTAAATCAGTGTGCTAGATACATTCAAAGTGACAAATTTTTCGGTGAACGCATCTCCAAGAGGCTCTTCATAAAGGCTCTTAAGTTGAAACATAAAGAGCCATGCATGAATTAGAGCTCCAAGAGACTCTTAGAGGCTCTTTAAAAAGTTAAGAGCCTCTTCCCTCTCCTTCATTATAAGAGCTCGTACATGGCTCTTAACGTATATTTATTAATAAAGTATTCATTCCCTCCAATTCCTTCCCCACTTTTTTCTTTCTTGGAGTTCAAATATGAATAAAATATAAATAGAGAGTGAATATAAAAAGTATTGGAGTCGAAACACTTAGAAATGTGATAATTTATTAGGAGACTAAAATTTTATATTATTTTTAAGAGTTTAGTATGAGACTCTTGGAGATGCTCTACTACCTCCATAATAGTGTCTGCACCAAAGTCCTTTCTCCAACGAATCATATCAGCCCACATCTGCTTGGTTTTCTCAATGTCAAATCTCCTGGCCTTCAAAAATCTGAATCATAATACAACTTGTCACCCCAAATGATTTCTCGACTAAAGGAGAATGGTTTTATTATTTATGCTAGCTAATTCTAATTTCAATAGCAGTATCATCATTTCAGGCATCACTAGACGAAGAACTGGTTATGCTACTGATCAATACAATTAATAGGATTAAGGTCAAAGGTCAAAGCAATATGTGAACCTTAGCATCATGTGATAATCATCATGTTTTGAAGGGAGTAACTCTTCTAAGATAAGGGCCTGCCGTAACGCATCCACTGCTTGCAATTCCTCAGCATCATGCTCGTCCACAACCACCACAGACATGACTCTACTGTTTCTCCTTCCCCTTTTGGTCAAAGAATGCCTAAACTTGGTAGAGGCATTGATTGCCTTTTGCTTGAGAGACCCAAGCCTCGTCTTCCTCTCATCCTCAGAGCTTTCGAGATCAATTTTTTCTTGACCTGTTCACAGTTTTTTTAACAAGCGCTTTTAGGACAAATAAACAAGTTAATAATAAGACATGCATCTTAATAATTACGAGATCAGATAAATAGTACTTGCAAGTAAGACTACAAGTTCCTGAAGCTGAATACTTACTTGGCCTGTAGGGCCTCTCAATAGGTCTAGACATAATGTCACTCATGGTTGCAAATTGCAAGTTTGGCCAAACCAGACTTTTGCCCTTGCAGAATGCCTACACCTTACAAGAAAACAGAACACACTCAAGGAACAAGAACACACTCAAGGAACAAGAACACAATCATGTTGTTAAAACAACTACGCACACATGATAATCGACAACTACAAATTAACATCTATTTCTGCAAAACTGATTCTCAAGATCAAAATATTTGCAAAGAAATTAACACTAACCAAGTGCCTTCAATGTATAACCATAACCTATCATCAAAAAAATATTAACATACTAGTAGGAAAAAACTAGCTCAAAATATTAGACGAACAGTAGAATTCAAGGATTCGGAAATAGCCTAGTGCTCATTCCCGCCCCCTTTTTCTCGTCACAAGAACATGAATTTTCAGTCCCCTCCCCTTTAAAAACTATATAAACTATAAAAATCAAAGCCGCAGCATTACATCTTCTACGATATTAGCAAAAATTTAAGCAGTATGAAATTCGACCAAATGCTGCAATACATATACTGATATACCACTTATTAAAAATAACCTAAAAATTTAGACACTAGGTGGAAAAAAATGCCAATGTCCCAAAATCAGAAGCTCCCGAAATAATACCCAGACCAAATCATAACCATATATGTAAAATTCGAGATATTATCAAAACCCACAAATATTAACAGAATAAATTCATTTCTATCAAGCATATATGAGAAACATTGAATAAAAAGTTATGTAGAATTATAACATCAAGTCTGTACATGTGGCCATCAAGATGATTAGTTTGCCATGTACAAAGGGCTTACGACACAACTTGTTTGTTTGTTTATCTCGTATCTCGGTGTAATCATTCGATAATTTAAATTTTCAAAAACCATGCATGCAAAAAATAACAGGAAGTATTTATACATAGAGAAAGGGTTTTACTCCAAGAATTTGAGGAGTTATGAATCTTGAATACCAGGAAATGAAGAACAAAAAAAAATCTATAAATATAAAGAGAGAGAAGAGGATGAATTTACCAGTGACAAAAGTGCTGGGCTTTGAGAAAGAATGAAGAAGATAGTTTTTAAATTGAGTTCCGAATTTTCCTCAAAAAATGCGGCCCTGCCAACTTCATATCATGACAACCCATTTTTAGAAACAAAATATTGACGAGGTCTTCTATAATTCATCATGATCTGCCCCTAAGATTTTCAATATTATATGTCATGCATATTTTATCGTGCATGGATATACTTTGACAGCGAGATTGTATAAAAAGAGTTAAAATTGCACGAAATGGGAGCCACTCCGTTCAATTTAGAGCTACTTATTTTTGTTTCTTGCGACGTGTCCTTTTAGATTATGTTATTTTAAAAAAATAAAATTTGTGAATATGTGTACTTTTTTTTGGAGGTAAACACTTACTACTCAAAAAATAAATTTAATTTTTATTTTATTTTTCAAAAATAAATATTTATTTTTTAAAAAATATATAATTTTCTTAAATTCTTTTACATAAAATAAGAAAAAATCAATGTCTTAACATAAGTTCTCAATACTGTAAAACTTAATTATAAAAAATTTCATATCAAATATTAATATCCATACATGACATAAATTATAAACACCATATAATTTGGATGTTTACCCGTGCATGATAGTGCTTATACACTACCTATAGGCTATACGCAGTTGTACACTTTTTGGTGGTTCACTGTATTGTTTTTTTTCTTTTCAATTATCAGAGGTTATAACAATTTGAACTCATCGTGCTATCCCGATAATTCAAAATAATTTTCTATTGCATAGAATATGTATCATATAGGAATTATTTCAAGTACAAGATGTTTAGATGTTTTTTTAAGCAGAGACAGACAGAAGATCCACTAACTTCTACAGACTACACCTGTATATCTTTGAGGATATACATTTCAATTTCAAGAGTATTCTTTTATAAATACATGGTTCAATAGTTAATAAAATAGTGTCACAACCATAAAAAAAATATTAGCTTATAACCCGTGCAAAGTACGAATTATATTAATAAATTATATATTAATTATTTTATATAATTTAAATATTTAATTTAATATGATAATTTATTTTATTATTAAATTTTTTCTATATTTTTTATACAATGTTGGTTGTATATTAATATTCATAAAATTTAATTTTAATTCACAATTTTAAATAAAAAAAGAGTTTGAATGACGATGAAATAAAATTGAATGTTAATACAATTATATTTAATAAAAATTATAAAGTAAGTAGAATTTTTAAAATAAAAAAGAGAAAAAGGAACCTAAGATACATCATAGGTAATTTCCTAAGATTCTAGGGCAAAATAATAGTATATTAATAAAATTATAAATGAATCATGATTGTACAAAAATATCATTCTCATGTTTGCATATAAAACCCTTTGTATCTCACGTAACTTAGCTATGATATATATTAGGTTCTGTTATGGATTAAAAACTAGGGTGTATTTATTGCGATGTGTGTCGGAGCTTATCGAGCCTTAATGATTGCACTTGTGTTTCGTAACTTAGTTCTGCTCTCACAAGATGCCTATGTATCTCAGTATGTGTTGAGAATCAAGTCAGACGTAGTTCTAAAAATGAGGGGTTAGACCCTTTATATAGACGTAGAGAGTCTAATAATTAGAGTAGGTTTAAGAATCTTGATGGCTAAAACATTTCTTTGAAGGATTCTGGATCCTTCTTGTGATAGAAGTAGTTTCCATGTAGGAATATGTTTCCTTGTTGATTGAGGTGTCTTGGGGACTACTCCTTAAAGTAGTTTCCTTGTAGCTAGATATAATTAATTAACTGTATATTTAGCGAATTAATTAATTATGAATTTATAATAATTAGGGTTTTGAGTCTCGTTAAATGGACCTCCCTTTTGGAACAAACTAGGTCCAATTAATGTCACATTAACTGTGTCTTTAGGCCTTGTTTTTAGCCCATATCATTTGCCCCCAACTTCTGTAAAGTGTGTAACACTTTGTAGGAGTTTAGGGTTTATGACCAAAGTTTGCCTTTACGTCATCCAGAATTTTTCCAAATTCTATTTTGCTCTCAAGGATTTTCCTTTTTACTCACATGTATTTTTATCTAGGAATTTTCCACAATTTTATAGAGAATTTTCATAATTTATTTGTACCCACGAGTATTTTTCTAGGAAATTTCATCTATTTATAGAGAATTTTCCATAATTTATTTGTACCCACATGTATTTTTCTAGGAATTTTCCTCTATTTATAGAGAATTTTCCATAATTTATTTATACCCACAAGTATTTTTCTAGGAATTTTCCTTTATTTATAAAGAATTTTCCATAATTTATTTGCTATTTAAATCATTTTTAATGATTTTTTGGTATTTTTCTGAGACAATTTCGACTAGGAATCCTAGTCGAATTTGACCAGGATTCTGGTCGATTCTAGGCTTCATTGGAGTCCTGGTCGAATAGGATTCCTGGTCGATTTTCGACCAGGATTCTGGTCGATTCTAAGCTTCATTGGAGTCTTGGTCGAACATGATTCTTGTTCGATTTTCGACCAGGGTTCTGGTCGATTCTAGGCTTCATTGGAGTCTTGGTCGAACAAGATTCCTGGTCGATTTTCGACCAGGATTTTGGTCGATTCTAGGCTTCATTGGAGTCCTGATCGACCAGGATTCCTGGTCGATTTTGTCCTGGTCAAACAGGGTTCCTAGTCGATGCTCGACCAGGATTCTGGTCGATTCTAGGCTTCATTGAAGTTCTAGTCGAGCAGGGTTCCTAGTCGATTTTCGAGCAGTATTCTAGTCGATTATAGATTTCATTTGAGTCCTCGTCGAGCAGGGTTCCTGGTCGATTCTCGACCAGGATTCTAGTCGATTATAGATTTCATTTGAGTCCTAGTCGAACAGGGTTCTTGGTCTATTCTAGACTTCATTTGAGTCCTGGTATTCTTGGTCGATTCTAGACTTCATTTGAGTCCTGGTCGAACAGGATTCCTAGTCGTTTTTTGACTAGGATTCTGGTCGATTCTTGCAAAAAGGCCCTATAAATTTGATAGTTTAATAGGCCTTGGCCCACTTCACCCCTTTAATTTGTTTTAGTCCACATCAATTTTTGGGCCATAGGCCTGCTAGGCCCAATTAGTTTATGGGCCTTGTTTTTACTGGCTATAGGAAGTTTAACTGTTTGAGTTACAATTTTCTTCGGCTATAACTTAGTGAAATGAGAATCTCATTTTTCACTTTTCACTTTCTCCGTAAAACTCTCTCTCAAAATTTCACTCTAGAGTTCTTTAGTCAAGGCGATTTCCGATGAAGTTTTTCCGATCAATCTTCATCTTCTCCGTTTCTTAAGCCTTCATCTGTTGAATATCCATGGTGGAACAAGATGCTGCTCAACAAAGAGTCCTGACCAGGGTGGCCAAAAGAGGTAATGTTGTTGTTGTAAATCAAATCTTTTCTTCGCTTTATGATATTTTACAAATCTTGGGTGATGAATTTCCCACGTTAGCTGAGTTAGATGCCTTTAGGTTTACTAGTACCTTCACCAACCAGGTCCACTGTGATAAATTTACAAGGTTATACAAACTCCCCTAGATATAAGTTTGTTTTGGCCGAGCCCGGAGATCGGGCCTGTTATTGGAAGCCCACTAGGCTGTGCATTTTCATAGACACCCTGGTGGGCTTAGATTTCCTTTTCATGAATTTGCCATTAGGTTACTAGCTGAGGTTAGGGTAAATCCATGTCAATTGAGCCCAAACTCGTGGCGTACTTTCCTTTGTTTTATAATTTTATGTCTTAGAAAAAACTATCCCCTTTCTGTAGCTGTCTTTATATGTATTTTTTAGTTTAAAAATAGCCCATCAAGCATATTGGGCTGGATCTATATAAGCCACAGGCAAGGGGTGAGCCCAATCTTTTACAACAAATCCTTGCCCGACAACAACACAGATTGGCGGAGGGACTTCTTGTACTTGGAATGGGAAGGAGGAGATTGGGGCACTCTTTTTAGGCCCAAATTTTGTAAGGTCAGTGATGGGAATGCAGGCTTGATCCAACTAACTCCAGAAGAAAAACTTATCATTGCTGACTTGGGCCAGGATAAGGGCTTGACCCATCAAAGGAAGATTTTAGAGGAGTTTTCTTTGAAGGCTGTGGGCCTTTCAAATATTTCTAATAACATCAACTTTCTGAGTTCAGTTATTTATTTTCTTGTTTGTTTTGCAGCTGCAGAAAACATCAACTTTCATCTGGGCGTGGGTGATTAAGAGACCCACAAGATAAGGAAGGCCCGTGAGGCTATCGAAGGCCCAATTAAGGAGCCCAATCTTCTTGGGTTCCTTCAGCCTTGTGATAAAGACCAAGGAAAGAGGCATCAGGCTAATGAAGAGGAGAGCCTAGATACTGCGGCTTGGAGGCCAAGTTGGGGCTTAAGGAGACACCATCGTCGGGAGTACCCTTAACTCCGTCGACTGGTCGCAAAATTCTATTCCTCTAGTCGACAAGGCCAAAATCGTCCTGAAAACGGACATAGAAGAGGCGGAGACTTTGGGGGCCTAAGTTGTTGCCATGGTAAGGCCCTTGTAATCCCCATCTTTTTATACTTGGTGTCTTTTTTATTTTCCTAGTTTCTCACTATGTCGTGCTTTTTAAACAGGTCAATACTTACTTTCAGACCATGGCCCATCAGGCCAAGACTTGGCGCTTCTCGAAGAAGGCCCGAAGGAAGATCAATATCAAGGCCGAGGCAAAGGTGGCCATTCTCGAGAAGAAGTTGCTTAAGAAGGATCAGCAGTTGGTGGCAGGCCATGAGAGCTGCAAGAGTTAAGGTCCGGGAAGAAGGCCATGATTTCTGAGTACATGGAGTCGAAAGAATTCTATGCTTTCATGGATAAACATGACGACATGGTTTTTCTGGCGATTTGTGCTCAGGCTTGAGAGAAGTGCCTTGATGCCATCTTGGCCAAATACCCTAGTCTTTTTGATCCTGCCGACTTCCCTTGCCCTATGGGGAAATCTCTGGCCTTGACCTCCACCACCCACGAGGATAATTATGGTGATATTTCGGGTGGTGAGGCCTTGGATGATTATGACAAGGTCTTCGACTCCCCTGAGGCCGAGGAAGATGCTCAACAGGAAGAGAGGGGGAAGGATGAGGAGGAGGATATCGAGGACCTTCCTTAGTCTTTACTTTTCTCTTTGTATTTTTTTTGTATTCCTTGTATTTCCTTTCTATTTTTAACTTATGTAAACCCAAGACTTTGTTATAAAAAGTCCTTTGTCGTTTGTCCTTTTCTTTTTCGTGCCTTAGCATATTTGATAAAATACACTTTATTGAGCATAGAAAAAAGGGATACTAATCGAAGTACCAAACAGGCTTCTTATTCTTTTGTTATAAAAGAACTAATAAAGATTTCCAAACTAGGCTAAACACATATGTTTTTGATGATGCCATAATGCTGAAAATTTTATTAATAATGCCTTCGAGGCTAAGGTGGGCACATCCCTTACAAAATGGAAATCCTGTCTGGATCGAAAGGCTCTTACATCCTAATGGTTTTATCGAACCTTATTTCTAATTAATTCCTACTAAATATAAGAACTCATAGTTGAATTCTTTAAGCGTAATATACCTTCAGGTTTGAGGCATGCCAAGTCCGTGGCATCTCAACATCCTCTAGGGTTTCAAGGATGTATGATCCTCCTCCCTTAACTTGTGTTATCTTGTACGACCCTTCCCAGTTGGGGGCTAACTTGCCTTTGGGGCCTACTCCAGAAGCCTCAGCTTTTCTAAGGACCAAGTCCCCTTGCCTAAAAAACCTCTCTTTAACCCTTAGGTTGTAGTAGAAGGACGACTTTTTTTTATATTCAATGATCTTTGCATGAGCCTTGTCCCTGACTTCATCAATAAAGTCTAATGCAAGCTTCATCCCTTCTTCATTTTCCTCGGGCTCGAAGGCCTTGATTCTTGGGGATACATGTGATATTTCGACTAGGACTAGTGCCTCGGCTCCATAGGCCAAGAAGAATGGAGTTGCATTAGTGGTCACTTCATGAGTAGTCCTGTATGCCCAGAGTATTGGCAAAATCTCATCTACCCATGTGTTAGCAGAGCGTTCGACTCTTTTCTTGAGTCCATCAAGGATAATTCGATTGGCTACTTCAGCCTGCCCATATTCTTGGGGATGTGCAACAGAAGTGAAGCGCAGATTAATGTCATTATCATTGCAATATTCCTTGCATTCTTCACTGTTGAATTGTGTCCCATTATCCGTGACCAGGATTCGTGGTATTCCGTACCTACATATGATGTTTTCCCAGAGGAATTGAGCTACTTGCTTAATGGTTATCTTGGCCAGTGGTTTAGCCTCAATCCATTTAGTGAAATAATCGATTGCAAGGATCGGGAACTTTCTTTGTCCACTAGCCAATGGAAAGGGTCCAAGGATGTCCATTCCCCACATTGCAAAGGGGATGGGGAATTAATGGACGTCAATATCTTTAGAGGTTTTCTGACAACTAGAGCATGCCTTTGGCACCTGTCACACCTTCTTTCATACTCTTTTGAATCTTTTAACAAGTCAGGCCAGTAAAAGCCAAGACAGGCGATTTTGTGAGCTAAAGCTCTGCCCCCAAGTGTTGGCTACATATTCCTTCGTGTAATTCTTTCAAAGCCTCATGGGCTTCATCTGGCCTTAGACATTTCAAGTATGGAATAACAAAAGATTTCTTATAGAGAATTTCATCAATAAGTGCGTACCTTAACGCCCTCGCAGTAAGCTTCCTGGCTTCCATGGCATTGGCAGGAGTCCATCCAGATTGAAGGTGAGATTTAATTGGATCCATCCAGCAATTGCCCATGTTTATCGAGGCTACCAACTTTGCATTGATGCTGGGGGTCTTCAAGACCTGGAAGTAGACACTTCCCATATGTTCATCTGCTTTCGATGAGGCAAAATTTGATACGGCATCGGCCTTTACGTTCTCTTCTCTAAGAACATATTTCCTCTGACATTCTTCAAACTGAGTCATTATAGCTTCTTCCCTTGCTTCAAACTCCCCATTTACTTGGGATATAACCAGCTTCGAGTCTCCATAGACTTTGAGGTGTTTGGCATTTAGTGCCTTGGCCAAGCTCAGGCCTGCTATTAGAGCTTCATATTCGGCTACATTGTTGGTTGTTGGGAAATCAAGCTTAATAGCATACTCAATGATGAATCCCTCGGGATATTGTAGCACCAAGCCTGCTCTACTAGATTTTGTTTTTGATGCCTCATCAAAATTGAGCACCCAATATTCTTTAGGAGTTTATCTTTCTTTTTGTGTTGTTTCCTCACTATCCTGCTCCTCGACTTCTTGGTCGCTGATGGTACATTCTACCATGAAGTCAGCAAGGGCTTGAGCTTTAATGGCCGTTCGAGGCTTATACTTGATGTCGAATTCTCCCAGCTCTATGACCCATTTAATCAATATTTCACTTGCCTTGGGACTATGTATGATGTTTTTCAAAGGTTGATCAGTTAACACCTTGATTTTGTGTGCTTGAAAATAAGGCCGTAACTTTCTTGAGGCCATTACCAAGGCTAGTGCAAACTTCTCAATCTTGGAGTAGTTAAGTTCCACTCCATGCAAGACCTTGTTTACATAATAAATTGGATTTTGAATATTTTCCTCTTCCTTTATAAGTACAGCACTCAGGGCCTTATCAAACAAGGCCAAATACAGGTATAAGATGCCCTCGGGACTAGGCTTGGCCAACAATAGAGCTTCAACCATGTATTTCTTCAGTTCCACGATGGTTGCCTGACTTTCTTCTGTCCACACGAAATCATTTACTTTCTTCAACGTTTTGAAGAAGGGTAGACATTTATCCCCAAACTTTGAGACAAACCTTCCCAGGGCCGCAACTCTTCCTGTCAACCTCTAGACATCCCTTCCTGTCAACTCTTCCCAGGGCCGGAATTTTATAGCATTGATTTTGTCAGGATTGGCCTCAATCCCCCTTTTGGAGACCATCATTCCTAAGAATTTTCCAGTCCCCACGCCAAAGTCACTTTTTGCAAGGGTTAGCATCATCTTGTGGTGCCTCAGTACTTCGAAAGCCTCTTTTAGGTGTTCAATATGGTCGGCCTTATCGAGCCTTTTGATTAGCATATCATCAATGTAGACCTCCATGGTTTTTCCAATGAGATGCTTGAATATTTTGTCTACTAACCTTTGATAGGTGGCTCCTGCATTTTTCAATCCAAAGGCCATAACAAGGTAGCACAATAAACTAAAGTCAGTGATGAAAGATACCTTAGCAATGTCATTCTCGTGCATCCTGATTTGATTGTATCCATTAAAGCCATCCATGAAGCTTAACATCTCATGTCCCGCCGTGGCATCTATAAGTGCATCGATCCTTGGGAATGGAAAGCAATCATTTGGATATGCATCATTTAAGTCAGTGAAGTCCACACACATTCTCCAATTTCCATTGGATTTCCTGACCATTACAGAGTTAGCAAGCCATTCGGGAAATTAAATTTCCTTGATGAATCCATCCTCTGAGAGCTTTTCCACCTCTTGCTTTATGGCTTCTTGCCTTTCTGGAGCAAAATTTCTCTTCTTTTGCTTCACCGATTTCTGTCGTGGATCCACGCTAAGCTTATGAGTGATCAGTTTAGGGTTAATTCCTGGCATATCAGCGGTTGTCCAAGCAAATAAGTCTCCGTTTTCTTGTAAGAACCTTGTTAATTTTTCTTTCATAGGCTCTTCTAATGAGGCCCCAATATAGGTGACTTTCTCCGATTTTCCTGGAACCAAAGGAATTGGAATTAAGTCTTCAACTGGCTTCCCCCTTCTTTCTTCGTCTTCTCTTGAGTCCATTTCCTCTATGGGTAGGATTTGCCCCTGACTCCATCGGGTCTCAGGGCTGCCACGTAGCAACTTATTTCCATTCTCTGGTCTCCTTTTTCCTCCCCTACGCCATTTCTGGTTGGGATTTTTATCTTCAAGTGATAACTCAAGGCAATAGCCCTAAAAGCATTCAAACCCATTCTTCCAAGGATTTCATTATACGTAGAAGATGTTTTGATTACCAGAAAGATTAGCATCTTAGTGGCCTTTCGAGGCTCTATTCCTATTGTTATGGGTAGTTGAATGGTTCCTTCCACTTTCGACTTCACTCCATTAAAACCGTAGATCGGAGCATCCAAAGGGGTCAATTAGGAATCATTGTACCCCATCTTCATAAAGGCACCATAGAACAAGATATCCACTGATGCTCTATTGTCCACCAGGACTCTTTTACTTATGACAAGAGGATCATCGTGGGGAAACTTTATCCCTTCAAAGTCTGAGTCATTAAAGGATATGACCACCTCCGTTCTACCACGTTTAGGTGCTTCACCTACGACTTGCATAGCTTCTCTAGTGTATGCTTTCCTTGAGTTTCTTGAATTCCCTACAGCTGTAGGTCCTCCGAAAATCATATTAACAACTGGTCCTCTAGGCTGGGGATTCCTATCTCGACTATCGTTGTTTCTTCTTTTATCATCGCGCTTATCATGGCTTCCATCATTAGTGTACTTAGAAAGTTTTCCTCTTCTGATAAGGAACTCGACTTCATCCTTCAATTATCCGCAATCATCCGTGTCATGTCTGGTATGAAAGTGTTTGTCCTAAATCCAATCATGTATGATGAGTTATGAAGAACTTTCTTGTATTCTTATTTCATTAATATTAATAAAAGACTTATTTGTTTTATTACGGGATTTATCTGTTTAAAGTGTCTTAAATAAGATGTTCCATAGTTTAGAGTGAAGCTTCTAGAATTATAATGAGATTATAATAGTGAGATCTAGAAGATGATGACTCTTGACTTAAACAGTTCCTGATCATAGGATAACTAATTGGAAGTTAGTGAATCCGCAAAGATTGGTACATACTATGCTTGCTCTGTAAAGCATAATGTAACGTAGTATGTAATAGTGATAACAATAACTCAACTAAGAAACAAAGACAGACAAATAATACTAATATGCAGCACAGGAATCCAGAAGGACATAATCAAGAAGATAATACATTCATCATTGCTGACCATTCCAGATGAAAGAATTACTGAACGTCAAGGAGAGAAGTTCATTAATATGTTCAAGCCTCAGTGACAAATAAGAGTTCAGATGACTTCATTCTAAAGACAGAGCAGTGATCCATGTATAATTGTCAAAGGGTTTCAGTGAACAGAAGCAATGCAAAAGTCCAGGGTTAATCAGCTGAAACAGAACAGAGATTAAGAGAATTCATTCAGTGTTAGTCGTTTGTGAACCAGACCAGTGCACTAAGCGTCAGCACAACAAGAAGAGAATTATCTTAATTAATCAGAAGAAAATCAGTTGATCAAGCCAAGTCAGAAGAGTAAAATTCAAGTGGTAATTAATTCAAGAATTCGAATTAAATATGCTAAGGAATTACTACAATTGGTGGTTCATTACTCTTGAAGCAATGAGGAGGCGCAACTCAAAGAATTACAGATGCCAATTAGTTCAAGTACATGAGTGGCGCCTGTACAGGGAAGACACTGTACAGGCGCAACACAATACATCTCAAGGCATTCTCTAAGGCATGAGTGGCGCCTGTACAGGGAAGACACTGTACAGGCGCAACACACCTCTCAGGCGCAACACAAACTGTTAATTGTTCTAAGTCAAGACAGTCTGTGAGTGGCGCCTACACAGTGCATCAACTGTATAGGCGCAACTCACATTCTAAGGCGCAGCATGCATGGAAATTCTAAGGCATGAGTGGCGCCTATACAGGGTAACCACTGTATAGGCGCAACTCACACATAAGGCGCAACTCAGGACAACAAGTGCAAGATGCTTCAAGTGGCGCCCCTACACCACTACCACTGTGCAGGCGCCACTCAGGACTTAGCATTGTGGGAATTAATTTCCAAGAAGACTACAAATATATATGGGTTCAAATCAATTGTTTTATTTGGTGATCATCTTCAAGCATTCAACAAACACAGACGGGAAGCTCCATTAAAGCTAGACATTTATTTCACCCAACTGTTTTTGTTGTAATATTGTTTTGAACCCACAGCAGCTAATCATTTGATTAGATTTGTAGCACCACAGGGATTTAATAATAACTTGTTATTTCCCAGCTTTGTGTTTTATTCACTGCCATTTTCATATCACTTAAAAACACAAACACTTCCGCATTTAATATCGAAAAATCTACAACATCATATTCAACCCCCCCTTCTATGATGATATTGGACCTAACAATTGGTATCAGAGCTTGTTGATTGACTTTACAAATCAAGATCCAAAAATAGTTTTTCTAAAAAGTAGATTTTTAGATCTAGAAAAATTTATCTTGAATTTTCTTTTATTTTTAAAGATAATTCAATTTCGAATTTTTCCTTGATTTTTAATTCACTAATAATTAAAAAGCTATCAATCATCAAGAATTCGAATTAAAATTAAATTCTCAATATTTAATTTTTATTTGAATTGATTTTAATTTTTGAGAAATTAATTATTTCTTAAGACTTAAAATTCTTAACAACCATGAGTACCCAAAAATTAAGCAGTATCAAAATTCCCACCTTCGACAAAAATGAATACATTTTGTGGAAAAAGAAGATGACCATTTTCATTAAGACTTGTAATTCTCAATATCTAGGAATTCTTGAAAATGGACCCTATGTTCCTCAAAAGCTTACACCGGAAACAGTTTCAGAAGACGGCATTCGGATTCCTCAAGGTTTTACCCCAAAGGAACCATCAGAGTTTACTGATACTGATAAAGAGAGAGTGGCATGGGACAATCATCTACAATGCATCTTGATGGATTCTTTGGACACAACTATGCTAAATCAGGTGATAAATTGCACCAGTGCCAAACAGATGTGGGACACGATTGATCTGTTGATGGAGGGTACAGCTGAAGTGAAGGAAAACAGGCTAGACATTCTTACCTCCCAATATGAAGCATTCAAGTCATTACCTGGAGAAAGTATCACTCAGGTTTTCGAGAGATACAACAAATTGCTAAATGACTTGTCTCTACATGGGAAGACCTACACACGTAGGGAGATCAATAGAAAGTTTATGTTGACACTGCCAGCACACCTAGAGCACAAAATTTCTGCCATCAGAGAAAGAAGTGATATAAATGATATGTCAATTGAAATGCTATATGGAAAGCTCAAGACTCATGAGATGGAGCAAGAGCAGAGACAAATCATTTATGGCTCAGGTACAGTGGACAGTAAGAATTCTGCACTGTTGAAGACGACAGCTCTAGTAGCCAAGGACATTGCTGTGAAAGAAACCAACAAAGAAGCACCTGCAGTCGAGAAAGAAGAAATCTTAGAAGCTGAATTCACAGAGAATTCTCAACCGGGTGATGAAGACGATTTCTATTCAATAGAAGAACTTGAACAACTGGAAAACAAGACTATGGCCTACATGGCAGGAAAGTTCAAGAACCTCAGATTCAGAAGGAACCCAAAGTTCAAATTTAAGAGTAATTCAAGTTACAGTGGTTCCAGGGACAAAAGCAGTAATCGAGGTGGATCGTCTTCAAGGTCTCACAGCAGAGGAGGCTATAAGACAGGGATGGTAGATAGAAGCAAGTTTAAATGCTACAATTGTGGAGAACCCGGTCATTTTGCAACAGAATGCCGGAAACCAAAACAAGGGAATGAAAGGAAGGAGTCCTACGATGAATTAAAGCAGAAATATGATGCGCTGGTGAAGAAGCATCAAGGAAGAGCTTATATAGCTGAAGGCAAGAGCTGGGATGATTCTGACATCGATGAAGAAGAGGTCTATGGAAATCTTGCACTAATGGCAGACTCTTCAGAGGAATCACCTCAATCATCTAAGGTATCATTTCTTTCCTCCGTTGACATGTCTAATTCTGAGTATAAGAAAACTGTGGAAGATCTGAGCATAGAAATGTTTAACATACATACAAGCATGCTAGCATCTGTAGAAGAAAATGCTAAACTAGTTCTTAGGAATAAACTGTTAGAAACTAAAAACGAAAAACTAGAGCTTGCATGTGTTAATGTAGAAGATCTGAAACAGAAAATAGAATATCTTCAGAATAGAGACAGGTGCAACCAGGAAGTAGAAGCAGCTCTTAGAAGTAAAATTTCTGATCTAGAGTTAAAACTTCAAGCTTATAAGAAATCTGCGAATCTTGTAAAAGAGGCTATAGATAAACAAGTCATAGGTCAGAAAGCAGGAATAGGTTTTGACTATGATAAGAAAGCTGGAAAAATGCATGTAGAATCTATTGCTGAGGAAAGTCCTATGAAGCAAGACATTCCACATGTATTGAAGAATGTAGCTAAGCCCCTTTATAAGAAATTTATCTTAGAACCCCTTAATGAAGATGATCTCTTAATGAAAGAAGAACTCCTTGTTGAGGAGAAAAAGGAAAAGGTTGTAGATAAGAAGAACATGCCTAAGAAATCTGTTAAAATTGAACAACCTAAGGAACAGGTTAAAATTGAAATAGGCAATAAAAATGAAAACAAGAAAGCTAACAGAAATGGTAAGGTAGGTGCTAACAATGCTAGAAAAGTTTGTAATAATTGCAAGTCTACTGGTCATCTTACGCATGCTTGCAATAAGATAAAAGTAGTTAAAACAGGAACTTCTAGTATGCCTGCCATGCCTGCCATGTCTATTCCTCATCAACCATGCGGTAAAGTAGGATGCATGCCATGTGCTTTCAATATCATGTCTGCGTACATTAACTTAATGAATTCTTCATCAAGTACTTGCATGAATACAGATGTGAACATGACTAGAAAGCATGTTAGGGCAATGACTGCCAGTCCTCCTAAAATTAGGAAGGAAACCCCTGTCCCTAAGCCTAAAGACACCTCTGTCAAGGCTAAACCAAAGGGCAAGGGTTCAGTCGATGAGAAAGACAAGGACCAGAAAATTTCTATAGCTAAATCTTCTTACTTATCTAAGCCTCTTGGACCCAATCAAATTTGGGTGCCAAAGAAAAAGTAATCAATCTGTGGATGCAGGGTACAGCAAAGAACAAGCGTGTCATGTGGATACTTGACAGCGGATGTTCTAGGCACATGACTGGAGTCAAAGCCCTGCTAACAGATGTGGTTGAGAAAGCTGGCCCGATAGTGACCTTTGGAGATAACAGTAAGGGATTCACAAAGGGATATGGCAATCTGGAAATCGGGAATGTTATCATTGAGAACATCTCTCTTGTGGACGGATTAAAGCACAACCTTCTGAGTATCAGTCAGTTCACTGACAAGGGATACAAAGTAACTTTTGAGAAGGAAAGATGTGCTATCCAAAGCAGGAAGGATTCGAAGCTTGCTCTTCAGGGAGTGAGAAAGGGGAACCTCTTCATAGCTGATTTGTTCTCTGCAAGCAAAGGTGAAGTTCAATGTTTTTATAGCAAGGCTTCAACAGAGGACAGTTGGTTGTGGCACAAGAAACTCTCTCACCTCAACTTTAAAACTATGAACTCTTTAGTAAAGAGGGAATTGGTTAGAGGTCTGCCCGAGATGGAATTCTGTCAAGAAGGGCTATGCGAAGCATGTGAAAAAGGGAAGTCAAAGAAAGCATCTCATCGAAGCAAAGACTCAACTGACATTACTGAACCACTACAACTACTGCATATGGATTTATTTGGTCCAGTCAACGTCATGTCAATGTCAAGGAAGAGATATGCACTTGTAATTGTTGATGACTACTCCAAGTACACGTGGGTGTTGTTTCTAGCCGCAAAGGATGAGGCCCCTCAAACAATCATCAATCACTTAAAGAAACTTGAGTTGGAAGCTGGTCTGCCTGTCAAGAAAATTAGGTCTGACAATGGAACAGAATTTAGAAATGCAATCCTGAATGAATTCTGTGTGGAAAAAGGAATAACAAGACAATTCTCAGCGCCCAGAACTCCACAACAAAATGGAGTGGTAGAGAGGAAGAACAGGACTTTGGTTGAAGCAGCAAGAACAATGCTGAATGAAGCAAAGTTGCCTCTATACCTTTGGGCTGAAGCAGTCAACACAGCTTGCTACACTCAAAATCGTACCCTGATCAATAAAAAACATGACAAGACTTCCTATGAGTTAATGGCCAACAAGAAACCAACACTGAAATACTTTCATGTGTTTGGAGCAAAGTGCTTCGTATTGAAAGACGATGAGCATCTGGGAAAGTTCGAATCCAAGGCTCATGAAGGCATATTTCTTGGCTACTCAATGGAATCTAAGGCGTACAGGGTTTATGTGATTGATCACAAAAAGGTCATTGAAAGCATGAATGTAACTTTCGATGATCTAAAGCTCCCAAGTCTACAAAGAGCAGACGACACTGAAACTCTGCAGTTTGAAAATTTGAACTCAGATGAAGGTGAAGTAGAACCTGAAGCGGTAACAGAAAATCAAGCACAAAATGAGAATGTCAACAATGATGATTCTGACACTAGTAGTGGAAACAGTGGAAGATTCACAGAAACTACTAGTAGTGGCAGAGAATCTCATTCTCATCCTAGCAGCAGCTCAGGGGGAGCAACTGAAGGATCAACAAACAGGACCCAGCACAATAATGAAAATCAGGCTGAATCATCTAGGGCAAATCTGCCTAGACATAGGGTGTGGAGTAGAAATCACCCCTTTGAATTGATTCTTGGAGATCCAGATGCTGGAGTTCAAACAAGACGTGCTTCCCAAAATGAATGTTTATTCTCTGGTTTTCTCTCTGAAGTAGAACCAAAGAAAGTGGAAGAAGCACTAGAAGATCCAGATTGGGTTCTTGCCATGCAAGAAGAACTCAATCAATTTGAGAGACAAAAAGTATGGAAGCTGGTACCCAGGCCAAAGAACAAGTCGATTATTGGCACAAAGTGGGTATTCAGAAATAAGCTGGATGAAGATGGCATTGTTACAAGGAACAAAGCCAGGCTGGTTGCTAAAGGTTATTCCCAGGAGGAAGGAATAGATTATGATGAAACATATGCACCAGTGGCAAGGCTTGAGGCAATCAGGATGTTCTTAGCATTTGCAGCACATTCCAACTTTAAGGTATATCAAATGGATGTGAAGAGTGCATTCCTGAATGGAGAGCTGGAAGAAGAAGTATATGTGGAACAACCCCCAGGGTTTGAAGATCCAGAATTTGCAGATTTTGTTTACTTCCTCTTCAAAGCACTCTATGGCCTGAAGCAAGCCCCTCGAACATGGTATGACACTCTATCTATATTTTTACTTGAAAATGGTTTTACTAGAGGTGTCATAGATAAGACTCTATTCCATAAAATGCATAAAAATGATATGATATTAGTGCAAGTCTATGTAGATGATATTATATTTAGTTCTACTAACGATCAGTTGTGTAGTAGATTTGCTAAGCTAATGCAGAGTAGGTATGAAATGAGCATGATGGGAGAGCTGAACTATTTTCTTGGACTCCAAGTAAGTCAGAGGAAAGATGGAATCTTCATTTGCCAGACCAAGTACATCAAAGAACTTTTGAAGAAATATGGTCTTGAAGATGCATCAGCAGCCAAAACTCCAATGGCAACTGCCACTAAGCTTGATAAAGATGAGCCTGGTAAGAAGGTAGACATCACAAGCTACAGAGGTATGATCGGCTCACTACTTTATCTAACTGCAAGTAGGCCAGATATAATGTTCTCTACATGCTTGTGTGCTAGGTTCCAATCAGATCCTAAAGAATCTCATCTTATAGCTGTTAAACGGATTTTTAGGTATCTTAAGGGAAGTCTGAATTTTGGAATTTGGTACCCTAAAGATACAGGTTTTGACCTTGTTGGCTATACAGATTCTGATTATGCAGGGTGTAGGATTGATAGAAAGAGTACATCAGGGAGTTGTCAATTCCTTGGTAGAAGGTTGGTGTCCTGGTATAGCAAGAAGCAGCACTCAGTTGCAATGTCGACAGCTGAAGCTGAGTATGTTGCTGCTGGGAGTTGCTGTGCACAAATTCTGTGGATAAGGAACCAACTTCAGGACTATGGACTGTTGCTGAGCAAAATTCCAATATTCTGTGACAACACAAGTGCCATAGCCATAACCAACAATCCTGTTCAACACTCGAGGACCAAGCACATTGATATCAGGTATCATTTCATTCGAGAGCATGTCATGAATGGTACTGTAGAGTTACATTTTGTACCTACAGAGCAGCAAATTGCAGACATCTTTACTAAACCACTAGATGAAATCACTTTCACTAGACTGGTTTGTGAACTTGGGATGTTAAATTCTACTGACTAACCAGTTGGTAATCAAAAACTGCAATTTGAAGCTGATAAATTCACTAGTTGATTAATTTCAATATTTTTAGGACTTGTGAATTTATCTACCAAAAATTATTTTCCAGCTGTTAAGATTAAATTTTAGATAAATACCTTGTGCATGCCTGCTTAAATTATTAATCTGGTATTTATTTAATTTTGATCTTAGAAAATATTTAAGTGCTTGTATTTAAATGATAAATTCTTAGCACTTATTTATTTAAATATTATTTGAAATTATTTTAAATAATAAGAATGAATATTTATATTTATTCTCTTATTTAAAATAAAAGTAAAATAATTAGAAGCATAATTTATTTATAATAATAATTTTAACAATTAATGTTATTATTGTTATTTATGAATATTTTGTGAAAATAATATTTGTGAGTAATTCATTTCTAGTTGTCTATTTATTCGAATTATTTATGGATATTATTGTTAATTAGTAACAAAATTTGGAACCACTTCAAAAACTGTCTAAGTACTGAGTGGCGCCTATACAGCATACTCACTGTATAAGCGCAACTCACCACTTAAAGTTTTGTTGCTAAGTAAACCTGTGTGGCGCCAATACAGTGTAACCACTGTACAGGCGCCACTCAATTTTTAGATGAGAATGTTGGCCAAGTCATTTTAATTCTAAGTGGCGCCAATACAGTGTAACCACTGTACAGGCGCCACTCACCTTTTATTGGCTAATCTTTTTATTCTAAGTGGCAACAGCTTGCTGAGTTGCGCCTACACAGGGTGGCCACTGTGCAAGCGCCACTCAGCACTTAAACAAAATTCCAATTTTCTAAGCTGCGCCTATAAATAGCTGAGTTATGTTCATTTCTTGTCTTTTTGTTATATACACGATTACACACAGGAGGAGCGCAACTCGAACAAATTCTCAGATCTAGTATTTTTAATTGACCATAACTTGATCAATTGTTGTCCATTTTTAAAACTAATATCAATTTTGTGATCACCCTGTTCATACCTGTCATTTGCAATCGGTTTCACTCAAGTTGGTTCAGGTTTTAAAAATCACATTTTGTCACATTTTCAACAGTTTGGTCATTGTGTTTAACTGTTAAAATTCGATTAAAAAATTTTTTTATAAAATTAAAGTGTGCTAAAAATTACTAGCAAATTATTATATTGTTAATTTTAAGAAAATTCTAGTAATTTTTAAATTTAGGGCTTTAGTTCATATTTTACTAAATTTTGATTTTTAATTAGTAATTTTTTTTAATTCATAAAAATTATCTTCCATTTAATTTAAAATGGCTGGTCATTTTGAGATTAAAAAGACTAATTATTTATCTATTTTAGCAAATGATTGGACTGAAGCAGGGGAGTTGGGTAACTGGGCTAGGTTCTTAAATGAAAATTCATTAGTCCGGTACGCACTAACAACTTCTGTTCCATTGAATAAAAATTTATTAAGACAGGTCTACAGGTCTGCTCAAGACACGTCTACAGATGGGATCCTGAGCTTCTCTTTCAAAATTCAGAAGCAGAGAGTGCAGATAACAGAAGCTGACATCAACAGAGCACTACATCTGCCTACTAAAAACTTTGAGGAGGATCCATCTCAAGAAGATCTAAACAACTTCTTCCTGTTCATCCACTGCACCAGAGAAAACTCTAATCTTCCAAGGAAGATCTACAAGAATCACCTGCCAAAAGAATGGAATCTGTTTTTCAACATCCTATCTCATGGCTTTGCACCAAAGACGGGTGGATTCCATGGCATCACTCAATTCAACAAGGTGATAGGATATGCAGTGGCAACAGGCACCAGAATTAACTTCGGCAAGTTGATCATGGCTGAGATCTTGAAGAATCAGGCCAAAATGGAGAACTTCTGCCTGTATCCAAGATTCTTGCAGCTAGTGTTGAATGAAGTTCTTGAAGCTGATCAACTTCGGATGTTTCAGAACAGTCAAATGGATGAATCACCCTCTCTACAGCTAAGGGCATTGGTGTTGCTCAATACTGAGACTGATTATCCCAACAGGTATGCTCCTGCACCTATGACTGAGCCCATCAGGGATTTTATTGCTCTTCTTAGACAGGAAAGTGAAGAAGATCAAGAAGAAGAAGCAGCAATCTCTGACGAGGAAAGAGAAGCTGAAACTTCAAGTGGTTCTGGAAGCTCAGCAGCAATGGAAGAAGAAGAAGAATCAGGCTCTGATAATGAAAATGAAGATATGGAAGAAGCTGATTCTGAAAATGAGCAAGAACCTGTTCCTGAAGAAGAACAAAGGAATTCCCCTAAAAATCCAACAGAGGAGATAGTGGTTGAGCCAGAAGTAGAAGAAGAACCTCAAGCTACAGATGTATACATCCCTAGCATGTCTGATGAAGGTATGGATGAAGGTTCACTTCTTTACTTTGACCTCTCTGCTTTTCTTTCAGATGAACATGTCACAATATCTCCATCTGTGCCTCAAACGGCAATGCACACACTAGAGCCCTCAGTGGCCATTGAAGCTGGCAATGAACTTGGCAACCCACCAGTTCTAACCAATGCCAGAGAACAACAAACAGATCCTTCATCACCTCCAACCAGAAAAAGAACCCATGAAATAGATGATAGGACCGTTTCTCAACCGGATCAGGACATTTTTCAAATATCCCCTACAGCTCTGCCTTCTCAAAAACGACGTAAAATGGATTTTAAGCCAAAGGCATCTGTGAGCCAGGAACCTGATTCTCCAATCTCTGAACACCTTCTTTTTCTTCGTAACCTCAATTCTGAAATTGATAAAATCTTGAAAGGTCCGGAAAGAGAAACAGAGGTTGCAACATCCGCTACGTCAGTAGCTTGTACTGTTTTGGTTGATCCAATTCAGACTCTGTCTTCACAGACAGTAGGGGGCATCACTGACTCTCACGAGCCATTCATTACATTGTCAAATGTGGTGACCCCCCTGGACTTAACATCTCCAGATCCTATTAAGGATGTTTTCCCTCCCCAGGTGGGTGAAGTGGAAAGGCAACTCTCCCATAGAAGGGAAGAGGTCTCCATTCAAGGAGAAGCTGTGTCAACAGCACCACCACTTCAAGTGGAAATGCCTTCACAGGCTTCGTGGGGCATCACAGGCTCTTACTTGTCACATATTACATTGCCTGAGGTGGTGACCCCCCTGGAAATTCAAAGTCCAGCTCCTTCAACGGAGGTCCTCCCCACCTCTACAGGTCAGGTGGAGGGACAACACACCCATAGAAGGGATGTGGACTCTATTAATAGAGTATCTGCTACTTCGGTAGTAGAACCTGTTCAGGGTGTCTCTGGACAGGTAATGCCTTCAATGGCTTCAGCTGGCATCACTGATTCTTTTATATTGCCAATCATTACAGAATCAATAGTGGTGACCACACTGGGTCTAAACTCCCCAGTTCCTGAAAAAGGAGTTCTCCCCACCCACAGTGGTCAGGCGGAGAGGCAACCTACCCATAGAAGGGATAGGGATTTTCTTGCAGGTATTGAAGATATGGATGCTATAATGAGTGAAACATTTAACCTAAGTGATCTTCAATTCCCTGACCCCGAACAGCCAAGTGTGAGTGTTGAGGGTCGTGCTCAAACAGTTCCAGTGAGGAGTGAGACACCCACTGACCAAATATTCACCCCACACAATACACACACTGCACATAGCCAAAGGATTCTAAATCTGGAGGCCCAGGTTACTGAAATTCATCATTCTTTAAGCAAAATCTTGGAAGTGCAAGAGCAGCAGCGATCTGAAATGAAAGAACTCAAAGATCTAGCTCAACAACTGCTGGCTCAGAAGGCTCATGTCTTTACTCAATCAACTCCAACAGCTCAGATTACTCCGATCAGAAGGGAGGATAACCCAACTGAGGGGGAGAGATTAGCACAAGAAAAAGATGTTGGAGCTGCAATGATAATGGAATATACAGCTCAGGGGGAGATGGATTTCTTCTATAGGCCTGGAGCGAGGCAACTTGAAGAAGGAGAAATCTTTGAACCCTATGTGCCAATGGATATTC
Organism: Oenanthe sinensis; assembly: GCA_028671895.1. Classification (NCBI taxonomy): domain Eukaryota; kingdom Viridiplantae; phylum Streptophyta; class Magnoliopsida; order Apiales; family Apiaceae; genus Oenanthe; species Oenanthe sinensis. The sequence continues at coordinate 22,370,454 of CM053807.1, forward strand.
CTACTGAAGCTGAGATAGAGAAGACTGTACAGGCTGAAGGGATAGACGTCGAAGAGGAGTTTGCTGAAGAATATGCCTTCGATAATGACTGTCTTCTAGTTGGTGTGGATGAAGTCATTACGAGAGGTGTATCCGAAGCTCAGGACTTAGTAAAGAGAAAATGGAAGAGAGTGCAGCAAGCAATTGAAAGGAGGAACAGGGTGAAGGACATAGAAGCAAAAGTAGGTCCTGATTGGGATGAAGCAAGGAACTTGCTCAAGAAGAAGGAGCTATCCCTTTCTAATAAGAAAGACAGAGAAGTTCTTGATCTCTTCAGAACCATGAAGGACAAATTTGAAGATGTTCATGAATTCTACTCCATGCTGTCCGAGGAAATTTCAAGTGTGTCAGTCAGTGCACTTAAAAATGGCTGGAAGATGCACATAAACACAACATCACTGGGGTCGAGGGTTCTGTCGACAAAGAGCTTTGAAAAGATGAATATAGTGGAGCTGTATGTGCTGAAGAGGAAAGTCATCTTTGGAGGGCACAAAACAAATGAGATACTGAGAGACATGATTGAAAAGAAGATAATGGAGATCGGTGTTGAAGCATTTGAAAAGCCTCCAGTTGTCAAGTACTACAAAGCAACAACTCTTCACAACTTAACTTTGTCAGACGAGTGTTTGGACTCAAGCCATCTCTTGTTCATGCAGTATGTAGAGGGAAAACTCAGGAGTAAGAAGAACAGAACTGCAGAAGACCTTAATGCTGCTGAGTTGATCTATGCATTCAGGCTGAACAGAGCAATTCAAACTTCAGGAAGATATCTTTTGGAGACGTCCAGATACTACCAAGATCCAGTGTTTGTTAGAAAAGATGACGGCACAGAAGTACTCGAATCCATCCCAGATTCTGAACCTTGCACTCACACTGATTCAAATGGAATAAAATTCTTACTACTCAAGAAGGATGGTGTGATCAGAAGGAAAGAATTATCAAAGCTCAAAAGAAACAACTCTGAGGTTATTCGAAAAGTCTTCTCAAGGGTAAAAAGATCCACTGTCAAATCAGACAAGAAGGCTTTGAGGATGATTGAAGATACACTAAGGGAGAAACTGGCAGAAGAGTCAATGCACGACACTGACAGAGTAAAAGGTTTTCCGAAAAGGATAACAGTGTTCGTGTTTACAAAGAGACAATCTTTGGCCTTCGAGTCAATCTCCAAAATGAATTCAACGGCGTTTCTGACTGAGATTTTAAAGAAGCTAGAAGATCCACCTCCAGTTAACACTCTTGAAGTAGAAGCAAGAGATTTGGTGAAGGCAAGGTTAGAGCAAAAAGAAGAAGAGCTGAGGAAGCATTACTCTGAAACGAGGTCTAAGCAAAAGCAAGACACAGTACAAAGAAGCAGAAGATCATAGATTTATTTGTTCAGGCTAAAGGAACAAACTTCTTTTGTACACAAAGAAATCTGGAAATGTAATATCTAACCAAGAATGTAATTAATATTATTTACTGTCTTTCTGCACTTTACTTTTTCTTGTAAGTATCAGTTGAGTTATCCTCTCACAGGATTTGCTTGTCGATCTCTCTCAATCAAATAGGGGGAGATTGTAAAGCATAATGTAACGTAGTATGTAATAGTGATAACAATAACTCAACTAAGAAACAAAGACAGACAAATAATACTAATATGCAGCACAGGAATCCAGAAGGACATAATCAAGAAGATAATACATTCATCATTGCTGACCATTCCAGATGAAAGAATTACTGAACGTCAAGGAGAGAAGTTCATTAATATGTTCAAGCCTCAGTGACAAATAAGAGTTCAGATGACTTCATTCTAAAGACAGAGCAGTGATCCATGTATAATTGTCAAAGGGTTTCAGTGAACAGAAGCAATGCAAAAGTCCAGGGTTAATCAGCTGAAACAGAACAGAGATTAAGAGAATTCATTCAGTGTTAGTCGTTTGTGAACCAGACCAGTGCACTAAGCGTCAGCACAACAAGAAGAGAATTATCTTAATTAATCAGAAGAAAATCAGTTGATCAAGCCAAGTCAGAAGAGTAAAATTCAAGTGGTAATTAATTCAAGAATTCGAATTAAATATGCTAAGGAATTACTACAATTGGTGGTTCATTACTCTTGAAGCAATGAGGAGGCGCAACTCAAAGAATTACAGATGCCAATTAGTTCAAGTACATGAGTGGCGCCTGTACAGGGAAGACACTGTACAGGCGCAACACAATACATCTCAAGGCATTCTCTAAGGCATGAGTGGCGCCTGTACAGGGAAGACACTGTACAGGCGCAACACACCTCTCAGGCGCAACACAAACTGTTAATTGTTCTAAGTCAAGACAGTCTGTGAGTGGCGCCTACACAGTGCATCAACTGTATAGGCGCAACTCACATTCTAAGGCGCAGCATGCATGGAAATTCTAAGGCATGAGTGGCGCCTATACAGGGTAACCACTGTATAGGCGCAACTCACACATAAGGCGCAACTCAGGACAACAAGTGCAAGATGCTTCAAGTGGCGCCCCTACACCACTACCACTGTGCAGGCGCCACTCAGGACTTAGCATTGTGGGAATTAATTTCCAAGAAGACTACAAATATATATGGGTTCAAATCAATTGTTTTATTTGGTGATCATCTTCAAGCATTCAACAAACACAGACGGGAAGCTCCATTAAAGCTAGACATTTATTTCACCCAACTGTTTTTGTTGTAATATTGTTTTGAACCCACAGCAGCTAATCATTTGATTAGATTTGTAGCACCACAGGGATTTAATAATAACTTGTTATTTCCCAGCTTTGTGTTTTATTCACTGCCATTTTCATATCACTTAAAAACACAAACACTTCCGCATTTAATATCGAAAAATCTACAACATCATATTCAACCCCCCCTTCTATGATGATATTGGACCTAACATGCTCCTTTAAGGAGGATGTCTGTTCTCATAGGCATTTGTGTGGTGACACTATAGCTAGTATGTAGGTGCTTATTAAGAAATAAGTTCACTGAACGTGACTCGATAAATTGAACAACTAATGGAGTTTACTCATGTGTCAATAGTTGTTCACTAAGTGATAGTTGTGCAAGTATCCTTAGACTTGAGATCGTTAAAGTTATCTTGTATATAATGAACTATGTTTTGGTTTAGTCCTTAGTCTCAAGGACATCCATTAGGTCTATTCCGGGCATAGGGATTTGTGTATGAAGATAGTTAACGTCAATAGAGGATCCACCCCTTCCAGTATGGGAAGAGAATATCCTATGTTATTCTTAGTATGCGAGTTCTGGAATCTCTGGCCAGAGTGAATGAAATTAGAAAGGAGTTTCTAATTTGCATTAATATGAACTTTGCACTATGAGTAAGAAAACATATGATTAAATTTAATAGGCTTGACACGAGTTCCATGCCTTGTATTTAATCGGGATATTGTAGGGTGGAAGGAATTGATTGTGCGGTAACTAGTCACTGACAGGTTCTTGGCAGTGAATTCATATTATCCGGATAGTCGTGATATGTTGAGAAGCATCACTCACGATGTAGAATAAATATAATTAATCAGTTAATTATATTTAATGAATTATTAGAATTCATATAAATAATAAATAAAAAGTTTATTATTATTTATTTCTACTACCGGCTTAATATTGAACCTACATGGTCACACCATAAAAGAATATTTTCTTTGATGAAAAGATTTAAATTATGAGAGAGAGAATTATTTTCTAAATAGTTTAGAAAAGGAAATAATTATTAAAATAGTTTTAATTATTATTAAAGCATTTTATTATAATATGGGGTTTAAAATAATAATATATATTGATATATTATTTATAGGAAAAACCCTAGGATAGTCCTATAAATAGAATGAGATGCATCATTCTAAGAACACACTTCTAGGTTTTGGAGAAAACACAAGCCTCCATCTCTCTCTCTCTTTTCTCTCTAAAAAGGTTTTAGAAATTTTTGAAGATCTTCATCAAAGGAAGAATTCTTGGTGGATACAGGTAGAGTACTTCACACTCTGAGAAGTAGCTGCTAGGATCTCTTGTTCACACACTTGGATCGCTTTAAAGGTATGGTTTCGATTCCATCTCGATTTATATGATAATATGCGATCATATATATGAGTTTACGGTAAAAAATTGTAATATCACGCTTCCGTACCTCCGTAAATTCCTTCAATGGCATTAGAGCCAGGTTATGCATATAGAGATTCATGTAAAAAAATTCAGATTTTTTGGAGCATGTATGGATTTATTATGATTTTTGCAAGTTTATTTAGATTTAATTATGAATTAATTCGAAATATTTTTTGCATGAGATTTTGACCACTGATCTGGATTCTTCAAGTGTTATGGATCATCTGGGTATTTTTTTCATAATTTTCTGATGTATAGATTATTTGTTATGAATTTTTTTAAAATTGTTTTAATTAAAATTCATGTAATAATTATGCATGTTGAAAAATATGGATTAATATTTGCACTAGGACCCTTGGCTGATCTGGTTATTTTAATTTGCTGTTGGATATCAAAAATGATGTTTTTATGCTTTTTTATTAATTTATTAATTAATAGTTAATTAATTTATTAATATTAAAATATAAAGATATTAATAGTAGTTAATCTGCTGTTAATATATATATAAAAACGGCTATATACAGTAAAGGTAGTAACGGCTGACATCCAACGGTCCAATTTTTTTTTCTATGTCAGCTGCTGTCACGCGCGCGTGGCGCACAGACGAGCTTAAGGGCTATTGCGTATTCAAGGAATGCGCAACAGGGTCTATTACGCATTTATGAAATGCGTTACAGACGGTAACGCATACGACTCACGCGTTACACCGGAAAATTGGCTTTAATGGCTGTAACGCGTGTGATAAATGCGTTACGCCCCTCCTGTCCACATTAAATTTGATTTTTTGGGAGTTCCGTAACTCCGATTTGGGCGTGCAATATATCGTTGGATTCGTTTTTCCGAGACGGATTTAATGGAGTGGTCAAATAATTTTAATATAAAAGTTTTGAACTGTCCATATTTCCTAAAGTGTTTTAAAGCATGTATTAATTGTTTTAATTTTTACCATAATAAATCCATACATCATTATATCATTGTATGACATGATATTTCTTGCATGCTTACTTGTTTATTTAATTTTATATATGAGATATATGCCTAGATTTACCATGCGATGATAGATTTAGGTGAACCTAAATCAACATAAGGCGTGCTCTAGAAAATCTAGAATAGGAATCGTTTCTTGCCCTAACAATAATATTATATATACAATCATGAGATTCTTGTGTTTGCGAAACACGTAATTAAATATGAATTTTCAATATTGAGAGAAAGGATGATTCTGTCTAAGAAAGGGGTATTAAGTGACGCCTCTTGACAATGCTCCCCCCGATCTGGGAATTATCCGATTATCGATTATTGGTTTGAAATATTTAATTTAAAAGGAAGAAACTCTTTATAATATGATTATGATTGTTAAATAATATTGTTTAATTAATAATAGTTGATAATTATTTATTTATGAAATAAATAATCAGTTAACAAATTTTATTAATTGATTAAATAAGATTTATTTGATTATAAAATAGTAAGGATGTGATCTTAATATTATTAATTATTGATTTAATTTAAGAAATTAAATTAAGGGAGATATTTATTTTCTAAAAGGGTTTAGAAATAGTATTAATAATTAAAAGAGTTTTGATTATTAATTAATTATTTGGTTAGTAATTGTAATACTTTATAGAAAACATTTAATTGAAATTTGTGTCTATAAAATATGTGTAATTATAAACCTTATAATAAAAATCCCTCTTAATTAAAAATAATATCAAGTAGTAATTGGCCAATGACACAACGGGCTTGTGTCGGTCATAGCCTTCCAACATGATAGAAAGTAGTTCTTATTTTTGAATCATTGTCGTTTCGTACTACAGCCGAGGGCTTTGATTTCGAAATAAGAAATACTTGTCTATTACATAGAGATGTATACAATGAGTTAGAATCTAATAGTCGTTACGTGCCACAGCCGTGGGCAGTTGGAGACTGATTCAGTTGTATGAAATGTTGGGTTAGACTTGACTTAGAATATTGAGTTTGTCGTGCCACAGCCGTGACTCAATTATTCAAGCGGCTAAAGTTTTAATTAGGGAATGACATGAGATGTTATTGACAAGAGTTGTCTGCCTACTGAACATCACATGGCGTTTCGTGCTACAGCCGAGGTTGTGTGATGGAATGTAGGATCCCTATTCCCACTAGCATTATGAATGCTTAATTTTTCACTTAGAGGGTTGTATAAATTAGATAAACTAGGGGGAGCCACTTATGAATAAAGACCCGATTCATATAGTGTTTTAATAATGAAATTGATTATTTGCTAAGTGTTGTTATGTGTTTGTCATTTACAGATCTTAGATATACATCATGTCTTCTGCACTATCACTACGAAGCATACTAGATGCTCACAAGTTGACTGGTCCAAACTTTGCTGATTGGCTTCGAAACCTGAGAATTGCTCTTAGGGCTGAGAAGTTGGACTATGTGCTGAACTCACCAGTACCCGATGCTCCTGCCGAAGATGCTCATGATGATGAGCATGTAACTTACAGGAAATGGATGGATGAAGCAAATGTTGCTCAGTGCATCATGCTGGCATCTATGAACTCTGAGATGCAAAAACAGCATGAGAACATGGATGCTCATACCATTCTAGTACGCCTACAAGAGTTGTATGATGTACAAAGCAGGACTGCTCGATATGAGATATCGAGGGAGCTATTCCGTTGTAGAATGGCGGAGGGATCATCTGTGAATGATCATGTGCTTAAGATAATCAATCTGATTGAGCGTCTTGGGCAACTTGGTTTTGTCATGGATGGGGAGTTGAGCCAAGACGTGGTCTTGCAATCACTCCCAGATTCGTTCTCGCAGTTTATTGTGAACTTTCACATGAACAAATTGGATGTCAGCCTGCCTGAACTCCATAACATGTTGAAGACTGCTGAGTCGAACTTTCCCTCTAAGAAAGGTTCTGTTTTTCTGATTGGTGGTAGATCCACTTCCAAGAAAAGGAAGTGGAATCCTCCCAAGAAGAAGAAAGTAGGTGAGAAGAAGCCAGTTCCACCAAAAGCTGAAGACCCCAAAAGCAAAGCTGTTTGCTTTCACTGTAACAAGGTGGGGCACTGGAAGAGGAACTGTAAGGTTTACCTTGCAGAACTGAAAAAGAAGAAGGGTAGTGAGACTGCCGCTTCTGGCTCAGGTATGTTTATGATTGAAGTAAACATGTCACTAAATTAAATTTCTACTTGGGTATTAGATACCGCCTGTGGTTCTCACATTTGCAATTCATTGCAGGGACTAAGGGATAGTAGGACTCTTGAGGAAGAGGAGGTTATTCTACGGATGGGCAATGGAGCAAGAGTTGCTGCTGTATCTGTAGGATTATTTGATTTACATATGCCTACAGGCAAGACTATTGTTTTAAATAATTGTTATTTTGTTCCCTCGATTGTGAGGAATATTATTTCTATTCCCATGTTAGACAAGGCTGGATTTTCGTTTATTATTAAGAATAATGAATGTTCAATTCTTAGAGATAATGTTCTTTATGGTAGTGGTATTTTGAATAATGGTCTGTATGTATGTGACGTAGAGCATAGTTTACTACAAATTGAACATACTAATAAAAGGAAAAGGGATGATGAAAATCTCACATATTTATGGCACTGCAGACTTGGTCATATTAGTGAAAATAGACTACGGACATTGCACAAGGAAGGGTTACTCGAACCTTTTGATTTTGAATCATATCCTACATGTGAGTCTTGTCTATTGGGAAAAATGACCAAATCTCCATTTAGTGGACATGGAGAAAGGGCTGCAGATTTGCTAGGATTGGTACACACAGATGTATGTGGACCGATGTCTACGCATGCCATGGGGGGTTTTTCGTACTTCATTACTTTCACAGATGATCGATCTAGATTCGGATATGTGTATTTGATGAAACACAAATCTGAAGCCTTTGAAAAGTTCAAAGAATATAAGTATGAAGTAGAGAAACAAACCAAACATAGTATTAAAACCATTCGATCAGATCGAGGTGGTGAATACTTGAATGGAGAATTTCTAGATTATCTCAAACAAAATGGTATAGTCTCTTAATGGACTCCTCCATATACTCCACAGTTAAATGGAGTATCAGAAAGGAGAAATCGAACTTTGTTAGACATGGTTCGATCCATAATGAGCTATGCAGATCTTCCAGTATTCCTATGGGGTTATGCATTGGAAACCTCAGCATATTTACTAAATAAGGTGCCTTCCAAATCTGTTCCTCAAACTCCGTATGAGATATGGAAAGAAAGGAAACCGAGTCTTAAACACGTTAAGATATGGGGATGTCCAGCTTATGTCAAGAAAGTTGACCCTGATAAACTGGAATCTCGATCTGTAAAATGTAGATTTGTGGGATATCCTAAAGAGACTTTAGGGTATTACTTTTACACCGATCATAGGGTGTTTGTCTCCAGACATGCTACCTTCTTGGAAAAACAGTTTATCCTTGAAGGAAATAGTGGGAGCAAAATAGAACTTAATAAAGTTCAAGAAACACAAACTACTACAGTTCAAGAGGAAACACCTGTTCAGACTGAACAACCTTCTGTGGAACAGCCCATTCGTAGGTCAGAGAGAGTGTCTCGCCAACCTGAGAGGTATTATGGCCTTGTCATTGAGAATGACAATGAGTTAACAATCGTTAATGATGACGACCCAATGACCTATAATGAGGCTATAAGTAGTATTGACTCAGAGAAATGGCTAAGTGCCATGAAATCCGAAATGGATTCTATGTATACCAACCAAGTATGGACTTTGGTTGAAGCACCCAAGGATGTGAAACCTGTAGGGTGCAAATGGATATACAAAAGAAAGATTGGAGCGGAAGGCCAGGTGGAGACCTATAAGGCCAGGCTCGTGGCAAAAGGATTCAAACAAAGGCAAGGGATTGACTTTGATGAAACTTTTTCGCCTGTAGCCCTGCTTAAATCAATTCGGATTTTGCTTGCGATTGCAGCTTACTATGACTATGAGATCTGGCAAATGGACGTGAAAACGGCCTTCCTCAATGGGAAACTTGAAGAGGAAGTGTATATGACACAGCCATAGGGTTTTGTTTCCAAAGGGAATGAACACCTAGTGTGCAAGCTGCTACGAACCATATATGGATTGAGGCAAGCTTCTCGTAGATGGAACATCCGTTTTGATGAGACAATCAAAGAGTTTGGTTTTATCAAAAACATAGATGAACCATGTATCTACAAGAAGGTTAGTGGGAGCGCGGTAACATTTCTTGTGTTGTATGTGGATGACATACTTCTTATAGGAAATGATATACCGATGCTTCAATCAGTCAAAGTGTGGCTATCAAAGAACTTCACTATGAAGGACTTGGGAGAAGCATCCTACATTCTCGGTATAAAGATCTATAGAGATAGATCTAGAAGAATGATAGGTCTTACCCAGGGTACATACATCGAGAAAGTGCTTAAAAGATTTAGCATGGAAAACTCCAAGAGAGGTCTCATGCCGATGAGCCATGGAGTGTCCCTTTCCGAGAAAATGTCTCCTAAGACAGCTGAGGAAAGAGAGCGTATGAGTAAGATTCCTTATGCTTCAGCAATAGGATCTATCATGTACGCGATGATATGTACTAGGCCTGATGTTGCTCATTCAATCAGTGTGACGAGCAGATATCAGTCCGATCCAGGTGAAGAACACTGGAAAGCAGTAAAGAACATCCTTAAGTACTTGCGAAGGACTAAGGATATTTTTCTTGTTTTTGGTGGTTCTGAATTAATAATAGAAGGTTATACCGACTCTAGTTTTCAATCAGAATGTGATGATAGTAAATCTATGTCAGTGTACGTGTTTACTCTGAATGGTGGTGCGATTAGTTGGAAGAGTTCCAAACAGTCTACAACGGCTGACTCCACAGCGGAAGCAGAGTATATAGCTGCAAGTGAGGCTGCGAAAGAAGCCGTTTGGATGAGGAAATTTGTTTCTGAGTTGGGAGTTGTTCCTAGTGTTGAGGAGCCTATTGTATTGTATTGTGATAACAATGCAGCAATAGCACAAGCCAAGGAACCTAGGTCTCATAAAAATTCCAAACATGTATTGCGGCGCTTTCATTTGATTAGGGAGATCATAGAAAGGGGAGATGTCAAAATACAGAGAGTTGACACACATAACAACATAGCAGACCCACTTACAAAGCCGTTGTCTCAGATTCTTTTTGATCGTCATAAAAGGAAGATGGGTATTACTTACCAGGGTAATTGGCTTTAGTCCAAGTGGGAGATTGAAAGTGTTTGTCCTAAATCCAATCATGTATGATGAGTTAGGAAGAACTTTCTTGTATTCTTATTTCATTAATATTAATAAAAGACTTATTTGTTTTATTACGGGCTTTATCTGTTTAAAGTGTCTTAAATAAGATGTTCCATAGTTTAGAGTGAAGCTTCTAGAATTATAATGAGATTATAATAGTGAGATCTAGAAGATGATGACTCTTGACTTAAACAGTTCCTGATCATAGGATAACTAATTGGAAGTTAGTGAATCCGCAAAGATTGGTACATACTATGCTTGCTCCTTTAAGGAGGATGTCTGTTCTCATAGGCATTTGTGTGGTGACACTATAGCTAGTATGTAGGTGCTTATTAAGAAATAAGTTCACTGAACGTGACTCGATAAATTGAACAACTAATGGAGTTTACTCATGTGTCAATAGTTGTTCACTAAGTGATAGTTGTGCAAGTATCCTTAGACTTGAGATCGTTAAAGTTATCTTGTATATAATGAACTATGTTTTGGTTTAGTCCTTAGTCTCAAGGACATCCATTAGGTCTATTCCGGGCATAGGGATTTGTGTATGAAGATAGTTAACGTCAATAGAGGATCCACCCCTTCCAGTATGGGAAGAGAATATCCTATGTTATTCTTAGTATGCGAGTTCTGGAATCTCTGGCCAGAGTGAATGAAATTAGAAAGGAGTTTCTAATTTGCATTAATATGAACTTTTCACTATGAGTAAGAAAACATATGATTAAATTTAATAGGCTTGACACGAGTTCCATGCCTTGTATTTAATCGGGATATTGTAGGGTGGAAGGAATTGATTGTGCGGTAACTAGTCACTGACAGGTTCTTGGCAGTGAATTCATATTATCCGGATAGTCGCGATATGTTGAGAAGCATCACTCACGATGTAGAATAAATATAATTAATCAGTTAATTATATTTAATGAATTATTAGAATTCATATAAATAATAAATAAAAAGTTTATTATTATTTATTTCTACTACCGGCTTAATATTGAACCTACATGGTCACACCATAAAAGAATATTTTCTTTGATGAAAAGATTTAAATTATGAGAGAGAGAATTATTTTCTAAATAGTTTAGAAAAGGAAATAATTATTAAAATAGTTTTAATTATTATTAAAGCATTTTATTATAATATGGGGTTTAAAATAATAATATATATTGATATATTATTTATAGGAAAAACCCTAGGATAGTCCTATAAATAGAATGAGATGCATCATTCTAAGAACACACTTCTAGGTTTTGGAGAAAACACAAGCCTCCATCTCTCTCTCTCTTTTCTCTCTAAAAAGGTTTTAGAAATTTTTGAAGATCTTCATCAAAGGAAGAATTCTTGGTGGATACAGGTAGAGTACTTCACACTCTGAGAAGTAGCTGCTAGGATCTCTTGTTCACACACTTGGATCGCTTTAAAGGTATGGTTTCGATTCCATCTCGATTTATATGATAATATGCGATCATATATATGAGTTTACGGTAAAAAATTGTAATATCACGCTTCCGTACCTCCGTAAATTCCTTCATGGTATCCCTATAAAATTGGAAAAATGCGCTCTTGTTTCTCTTTTTAAGATCAGACTTCAGGGGTTTAGGTCATCTCAGGTCTTGATCCCTTTCAATATCCATCAAGATTTGGCTTCGAGGCGTATTCAGCCTAGCGTATTGAGCGAACTTTTGCCCCAAGTTATTTTTCTTAGGGGGGATTCTGAATCCTTACCCGTTTTGGAATACTTGTCTCGGGCATCATACTCTTGATCACCTTCTCTCTTCTTGTAATTATTCCCACGTGTCGCCACTAATATAGTGGTTTTCTTCATATTTTCTTCCGCCTTAATATATTTCCCTGCTCTATCTTGGAGAAGGAGCATGTTCTCAGGCGGATAATTGGCCAGAGATCTCTTGAAGTAAGGATCAGTCATCCCTTGTTGTAGGGCTATCATAGCTACCTTTTCGTCCAAGTCCGGGACTTTCAAGGCTTCCTTTGTAAAACGGTTTAAGTAGTCCCTCAGGGATTCATTCTTTCCTTGTTCCAGATTCATGAGAGAAGCTGAACTTTTTTCTTGCACTCTTCCGCTTATAAACTGGCGTATGAAGGCCTTACTGAGTTCTTTAAAAGACCCAATAGAATTGGGAGGTAACCGGCTATACCAACTTTGAGCCATACCCCCAAGGGTTTGGGGGAAATCCCTGCACTTCACAGCGTTATTGATAGGTTATAACAACATAGTATTCGAGAAGGTTCTCACGTGATTAGCTGGATCGCCCGCCCCATCATAAGTCTTGATGGTGGGCATCTTGAACTTACTTAAGATGTGAGCATTCATGATCGCTTCGGTAAAGGGTAGTGTTGGATCATCAGGATCTCCGAGTGTTAGCAACTCAGTGGGATCAGCCATTGTAGTCTCCATTCTTCTCCCTCGAGGGGTTCCATCTAGTTCTAGGATGTTAAGGGCTTCACGCATCGGCGTTGGCCTTGTACCCCATCGACCTATTGATTATACATTTCAGTGACTAGAAAGATATATTGCAAATAAACTAAGCTAACTCCTGTTATAGTATTTTATACATCATCAAATGAATATATTCCAAACAGTCAATGATTTGATCCATGTTGTGCATGAACACTTTGTGAACTTCTACATCATAGATCGTGTTAGTACATTTTTACAAGACAGTAACTATTAAGACTTGCTGTCACCTACTTGGCTTTTATAAATACTGTTACAAGTGACAACTAAACATACTGTCAATATACATGTGATAGTACATTTTACTTAGTTAATTTATAATTAATCTAAGTATAGTATATTTGATTACAATGTTAACACCACAATCCCTAACAATGATAATGGATCATATATAAATGATCTCATGATTTTTTTATCCTTTTCTTTGATTACACTTTTATTGAAGACTGATAAACAAATTTGAATATTATTTTTTAGTCATATATTAATCTATATTAAATATAATGTTAATATTTATAATTTGTTGACGGAACGAACACTACAAGAAAAAAGGCTAAAAGCCACGGACAAAAATTGATAACTTTTAATTATAATCGACCGTTTTTGGTGATTTTCATATAAATTCGACCGACCACACCCGGTCGCTTTTAAGCTAGTGGAAATTACATATTTCGGTGGCTTTTATAGAAAAGCGACCGGGTATCCCATCACTTTTATCAAAAATCAAAATTCACACTTACATCTCAAAATTTTGGCAAATATTTGAAACTCCCTCTAATTTGGATTTAAAATCGACCGCATTTTGTCGGTCGAAAATAAGTTGAAGTAATAATTTTTGAGCCAATAAAGTTAACTAAATTCGGTCAATTTTAAATGACCTTTTTAAAAAAAAAATTGAAAACATGTTCGTTTATTTTTTTATTTCTTAACTGTTCAGATACTCATTTTCAAAAAATTCAAATACAACATAACATACATCATATTATAAGAGAGGCATGACAAAATTTAATGATAAAAGACATTAGTACTACACCAACATATTTAAATTACATTCAAGTTCAGGGACTAGCTACATTGTCCCATAAATCCTTTAAAACTTCCATATCAAGTACCAAAATACTACACAAAAATTAAGCTAATAAATATTCGTCCCATAGATAGCTTATAACAAGTACCAGAAGATTTCATAATATTTAAGCTACTTACAACTAGCAGTACCAAAATATTTCATAATATATAAGTTGATTAATCAGTCTTCGACTTTAATCAATCTTCGTAAAGCGGATAGTGATTCAAAATTCTGTCATCATCACCGTTCTCTAATAAGAAGAACCCATCCTTGGGTGGAAACTTTTCTTGCAAATTATCTATAGTATAAAATTATTTAAATTGTTAATAATTAAATGAAAGATGCAGAACTGTTTGTTATATGTCCAGTTTCATCTCTTTCATGCTTAAATAGATTTTGGTCTTTTTGCAAATGCCAACTATATATATTTAAACACTAATGCATAAGTATATCTATATATACAAAATATCAGTCGTCCTACATTCATGTCATTGTTTCTCAATTATCCACTAAATAACTATATTCAGAAAGTAGTCAAGTTATCTGAATTTAACATATTTTCTTATAACAGATCTAACAGAGCATAATATATAGAGTATATATTACCTCCACAATAACTTTCTCGAAGTTTTGCTTCACTTGACCAATAACCTCACCCGCAATTCGCATATAGTGATCCCATGATGAATTTTGTAGTGGATTAGCTCTGTCCGAAAAAGCAGCAGTGGCTAAGTTCTCCAACTTTTCATTTAGTTGGGCACGTGGTACCAGAATCATGCCCTCCATAGACTTGACCATGTTAGTCACCTCTGACAAGACCCTCCGAATAATCGTGTATGTAGTATCTAGAATAGTGATTTGAGAAGATTGAGTGAACTGAGAGATGGTCCATTTTGCCGCTTCATCCGATCCTATTAATTCTGGTAAAGTGTGTCGAGGGTACAAGATGACCCGTCCTTTCTTTGGCTTCTTGGCCTGCAAAGTGAGACACAATTCTCGCTTCATATGGCTAGCAGGAGATAGAGGTGCCTCGATGGGCTGTTCAGAGTTCCTCACAGCCTCTAAAGCTTCCTAAAATTATACAATAAATAAGAAACAAGACAAACAAAAAGCAACTAAGATACAATGAGATATATACAAATATATATTTGTATTCGAATATAAATAAATTTTGCAACAAACTATTATTTTTTTCACTGTTGGCTCGTCAATGTTGTAGACATACTTAAAAAATTCGAGATCAGCCATAAGTGTCTCTAATTTAGCATCCAACTCCTACAAGACAAAATATGCAAATTGTAATTTAATTTTCTCTTAATTTATACGCTCTATTAATTTGCTCTTAATGTAATTACATGGAATATAAAAGTAAAACAAATAAATTAATTTAAATATTAATCTCCTCTTAATATGTACGAAATTAAACACAAAACACAAGTGCTTTTGACTCGTCCTTTTTCTATTTCTGCTATATAATGTGAATTTAAGTAGTAGTAGTTGGCAATTAGTTTCCATCAACTTGTAATCTCATACCAATAAAAGTTTCTGTAAAATACATAATTTAATTCAAAAAATAGAAGAGGAAAGAGATGGGTGATCAGAATATACCCATCGCCTCACACTGAATGGAATGGCCCCACTTTTATGACCAAAGTCCAATTTCGCGCAATTTTACTTCCCAACTTTCGAAGCCTTTTGAAATTTTTCAATCTCCCAATGCTTACAAATGCTCTCCCATGCTTCCTCCGAGAAATAATGTGGCCTCACTTGATATCTCGTACGATAATAACCTAGTTTCTTGGCTAGCTCCACTCTATTATCAGCTCGAGTTCTTTCCTTACTAAGAAGTTGCTTCCAATTACTATGTACATGAGCTTCTTCAGAGTACTAGACTACATTTATATATACAATGTCATCAATGGGTTATGACTTGGCTGAAGCTTATGTGATGAAAAAGTATCACAAGGAGAAGATGGAATCTACAACAATGAAGGGACATCAAAAAGCAGATTCTACAGATTATAAGGAGAAAAATGTTTCTGATGGTGGCTGCTTTTCAATGGTATTCAAGAAGATCCATCCCAACGGCAATGCTTCCTAGCTCGGATTCTTCGTACTACGTCTAGCAGAATATATGAAACTCAGACCAGTTGTTAAAAAATTCTTAATTATGTGGTGTATGGTGTTTAATTTAGACAAGTTGTTCAAGAATCTGTATACATTGGTGTAATAATTGTTGCTCAACAAGTTATATTCAAGGCTATGGTCATTTTCTCCCATATATAGACTAGAGTTTGACATCTAAATTAGTATAGCTTAGGAATGCCAGTAAATTCCTTGAGAAACTTCAAGGTTATGTAACATAGAAAAATCTGAACAAAGTATGGATACTAGTCAGAATCAAATTTAAAACTATTACTGGATTCATTTTAATTCGAATTTCTCAATAGTATAGCAGCCTTGTTGCAACATTACTCGATAAATGACATGTGTACACTGATGAAAACCGAAAGCTATAATTTTTTTCAGGAATATTTCGGAAGACCATTTTATTTTAAACATCAAAAATATTTTTGAAGTTGAACTATAAAACCATCTATTTTCTCAAATTACAAAATTGACAAAACCCTAATTACAAATTTCACAAAACCCTAATTCTCAAAACATAAAATTTATTAAACTATTTACATCTATAATTTTAGGTCTGTTTAGATCTGTAAGAGATTTGTAATTTATTAAACTATTTAAATTGAAAGAGATTTGTAAGCTACAGATCTAGAAAAATAGAAAGAGATTTGACCTCAGTTGAGTTGTGAGAGAGTCAACCGTGGATTGAAGAAGCATTGGAAGTTCGACCGTGGACCGAAGAAGCATTAGAACCTTGAACTGCCATTGCTGAGCTGAGAGAAAAATGATGGAAAGAGAGAACTAGTTGTAAAAGTGTATAAAAAGAAATAAGAGAATTAGGAATTGTGTATATATATTAAAGTTAGTTCTATATAATCGACCGACTGGTCACTTTTATAGATATATATAATCGACCGACTGGTCACTTTGATAGATATATAATTGACCGCTTATAGTTACTTTTAGTTGACCATGTCTTCCCAGACCAATACAAACTAATACCTACTGACTTCATGTGCCAAATTCAAATTCTGCAATCATAAGAGATACATTTTTTTAAAAAAATTCCGGCTTAATGATTAAACATTACAATAACATAACTCAAATATATTGTGTTATATGAATTCATTCAAATATTACAATTTCTCAACACAATAATAACTAACAAATAAATAAATTATGACATATCTTCATCGCTACTAATTTCTTCATCAACACTTGTGTCTTCGTCGCTACTTTCTTTCTCATTGTATTCATCCATAGAATAATCATTTTCAAAATTCCTTAAATCAATGAAAAAATTTGAAGGATCGCTAATAACTACTCTTTCAACATTTGATGATGAAGCATTAGACACTTCATTTTGAAAAATATCATCTCTAAATATATCTCTTTCCGTAGATGACTCAATTTCATTAACTTGCCGACTCTTTGTTGTTAGAACCATGTACCATGATGACTTTAAATTTGTAATATTTGGTGCATAATACACTTGATGAGCTTGACTAGCCAACACGAATACATCATCGGCATTCAACTTTGATTTCATATCAACCGTAGTCATTCAATTTCTATCCACTTTAACATGTGTTGTGTGATCAAACCAATGACATTTGAATAAGATTACATGGTATCCATTGTTGTAATAGAGTTCAAGCACTTCATCTAGTCTTCCGTAATAATTTCTAAAACTTTCTCTGTAAGAAGACCCTACAATTTAAATGTGAAAATATTAGAAACATGTAATAAGGAATAATGAAATTTAGACTTAAAGAACATAATATATTTCTTACCAATGACAACAACACCGGAATTTGGAGAAGTGCGTTCACTAAGATTTCCATAATCAAATTTATAACCATTACACTTGCAACCTTTATAAGATTCCATTTCATATGACGGGCCTCTTATTAAGTCTTTGAATTTGGTTTTAAGTTCCAAGTCATCTTTGACCTAAATAAAATAAGAAGAAACATATAAATAGAAATACAAGACAATAAAAAGTTGGGTTATATTGGTAGACATACCCTTCTTTCAAACCAACCCGTGAATCTTTCTTTTTGAAGTTCTTCTTTTTGTGCATCATTAAATTCCGGGTGATTCCTACGTACTAACTTTTGAAACTCACTACATATAAAAAATTAATTAATAAGTAAAAATTACTAGAATTAAATTCATTAAAATTAAATAATAAAGATAGTTGAGAATTTTATACCACAAGTATTGTGCAACCTCTGGTGAATTGATAAGAACATAGTATTTCACAAGTTTATGTTCATCGCCACTCAAAATTCTATGTTTAGTCCGTAGAATGGGTTGTGCGGGATACATGTAAACTTCAAACAAGTTGGCATCATGATGTATTTTGGGTGCCTCATTTCGACGTAACCGATTATGCACTGTTTCGGCTTTGGATTCAAAATACAACTCACAAAAGTGTACAATTTCCTCCTCGATATAGTGTTCGGCCATTGAACCCTCTGCTCGTGCTTTATTTTTAACTTTTAGTTTCAAGTCATGCAAGTATCTTTTAACAAAATACATTTATCGAAAATTAGCCGGACCACCCAACTTACACTCAGTAGCCAGATGTAGTGGCATATGCTCCATCGAATCAAACCAACCCGGAACAAAAATGGTTTCAAGCTTAGACATTATCCTCACTATATCTTTTTTCATCTTTAACAAATCTGTGTATTTGAAATTCGTTGAGCACAAATCTTGAAATAAGTTAGACAACTCAATGAGAACATTTGCTATATTCCTCGGTAGTAAGTCACGATAAACAATATGCAACAATTTTTGCATGAACACGTGACAATCATGTGATTTCATCCCGCGAATACATTTTTTTTCTAAATTCACACACCTGGATATATTTGAAACATATCCATCTGGAAGATTCAAAGTTTTGATCCACTGGAACAACTTATTGACTTGCTCTCTTGTAAACACATATGGCGCATCTGGTTTTGTGCCATCATCTTTTATCCACAAGTCACGATGTACACCTAGTTCCATGCAATCATATCTTGATTTCAAGTTATCTTTGGACTTCTTCTTATCTCCAAGTATTGTGTAAAATATGTTGTCAAAGACATTCTTTTCAGTGTGCATGACATCGATATTGTGACGAAGGCTAAGCGTCTCCCAATATGGGAGCTCTAAGAATGGAGAAAAGTGTGTCCAATTATGTGTCACACCGTAATCTCTTGGCTTTTGCTTGATTGCTTTTCCCGGAGGGGGAAACTGTATTTGTTCACAAAGTGTCTTTGTCATTATTCCTGAATGTCGAGTTTTGACTAAACGAGTCTCACATCTTCCAAACTTTGTGCTCCTTCTCAATGGATCATTAGTTCCAAAAAATATCGAGTAGTGCCATAAAAACTAGGTTTACCACCATGCTTGAGTTGCTTTGCTTTCACTCCTCCCATACATACTGAACATGACAATTTACACTTAGTTGACCATCCACTAATCATACCAAGTGCTGAAAAGTCATTGATTGTCCACATCAAATCCTTTTTCATCATGAAATTTGAATGTGATTCCCTGTCATATGTTTCAACTCCTGTGTGCCACAACATTTTCAATTCATCAATTAGTGGTCGGAGATAAACATGAAAGTCTTTTGTTGGATCATTCGGTCCAGGAATGAGAAGAGACATAAACATGTATGAAGCTTTTGTGCACATAGATGGGGGAAGGTTGCGTGTGCATCACGAAAAGGGTCAAAACCATCACTTGCGTGTGCATCACGAAAAGGGTCAAAACCATCACTTGCAAGTCCTATCCTGACATTCGGTGTTTTCTTTGCAAATCCTGGAAATCTACGATTGAATTGTTTCCATTCTTCTCCATCAGCTGGATGACTTAATTGACCTTCAACTACAACTCTGTCGTGATGCCATGTCATACATTTGGCAGTTTTCTCAGACATGAATAATCGTTGCAGCCTCACTGTAAGAGGAAAATATCGTAAAATCTTTCTCGAGATCAGTTTTTTCTTAGGATCCTTGTATCGACTTTCATTACATATGTCACAATTTGTTTTTCCACTATCTTGTTTGTAAAATAACATGCAATCATTCACGCATGCATCAATCTTTTCGTATCCCATATTCAACCCGCTTACCAATTTCTTCACATCATAGTATCTCCGAGGCAAATTATGATCTTCAGGCAACACTGATCCAATGAGTTCAAGCAACTTATCAAATCCTTTATTACTACAACCATGTTTGTTCTTAAACTGGAGAAGCTTGTTTACAAATGTTAATGTTGTGTATCGAGTATTATCTGGATAAATTGGTTTAGAAGCACTATCAAGCATGTTATAAAAACTTTTCGCTGCTACATTCGGTTCTTCTTCAACATTCTCAAAATGTCTATTTGCATCAGCAAAATCTCTAAGCATTTCGTGTGCATCATAAATATCATCACCCGTAGTACCAACATTTCTGGAACTTGTTCCAATATCAACCGACAACCTTTCATTCTCCCCATGACAATCCCATGTTGTGTAAGCTGGCATAATGCCGTGTCGATACAAATGTAAAGTCACTTCCTCAGGATACTTGATGTAATAATTCCCACATTCTGTACATGGACATCTAATTCTCTTCTTCGAATCTTTAGTTCGTGCAACAGCGAATTCAATGAAATTATCAACACCAATTTTATACTCTTCCGTTATTCTTTTACTCGCATCAAATTGACGACCCATCCAACTACGATCGGATGTCATCTACAAGATGTACATATAGTAAAATTAGTTTACATAAAGTCATAAATGCAACTAATTAACATCACCACATGTTCAACAAATAAACAATATTTATCACATTTATTTAATTATTTGGCACACATAAGTAGTTTAAATTACCAATATTAAAAGAAATAAATAAATTTTAACAAAAATATTGAAATACAACATAAATATAACAATTATTTTTCAATTATTCTAGCAATTAATATTTATCCATTCAATCAAATACAATCAAGTAATATTTCATGAATATAAAAAGATAATAACTATCACATTTACATTATTTAAGATAAAGAAAGGATACTTACTTGAAATTGTAGATTTGTGAGCTTGGAGGAGTGAAAAAATGGTGATGATAACTTGGTGAGTAATGGAAGTAGAAATGGAGGTGGAGGAAAAAGTGTGGAAAAGAACAAAACAAAGAAGATAAGGCAGTAGGTTTAAAATTTTCGGAGGCTAAATTCTACCAAAGACGGTTGTTTTTATAATTTCCACCAACAGCAGTTGCTTTTATAGTCTCCACCATTAGCGGTGGCTTTTGTAAAAGTGATCGAAATTGAAAATGGTCATTTATATATTTCAAAACATGACTTCTTCTGGGCGGTAAATTTCCCGCGCAGTCCTCTTAAAGTTAAAAGCGACAACATCAAATAATGGGTCGCTTTTATTATTAAAAGCGACGGAATAAAAGCGACTGCCTTTAAACGTGACTGAATAAAAATGACAGTATTTAAAAGTGACCGCAGACGGTCGCTTTTATGCGCCGGTCAATCAAAAAATAGTTTGACCTTAAAAGTTACTATGTGCGGTGGAATTTAAAAATAGTCACTTTTATTCGGTGGCTTTTGACCTTTTTTCTTGTAGTGGAAAATTACAAAAATGAAATTCTTAAAAAATCTTAAAATTTGTTGCAACAAATAACCGTAATGATATCATGTTTAAAAAGATTAGCACACAATTATACGTAGAAATTAAATTTTAATATGTTTATTTCGATTTTAACATGATTTCCCTACTCCATGATAGACTCTGTACCTATTTGATGGAAACATGGATATATGCTTGTGCTTCAAGGTTATTTGAAAGCTATATTATATTTGTAAATGTCAAAATTAAAAAAGTTATATTATCAAGCAAATGGAACTTAAAAAAGGAAAGATATATATATTTTTTAAATCAAGAGTTAATTTTAGGTAGTGAACTAACCTCTTTCCTGGGCAATATCATGCTTCTCTCTCGAACACCTCTTCACTTCCAAGGAATCTGGGAACCCCCTACCTGCCACATAAACTCAAAAGCAGTTGAAAGTTCAAGTTGATCAATATTATTCCAAATAATGATAGATAACAATAATTGCGGCCATAGATAGCCTTGTCTTGTAGTCAATAAATTAGTACAAAAACATGCACTCCGTTCAACATTAGCTTTTGTCAAGTTAACATGCGCCGTCGTCCTCTTTTCCCAGGGCCTGATCCATTTAGATTATAAGATAACAACCAATGTGTAGCTAAGGCCTCTACATAAATAAAGAACCTTTTTTTTTAAGATCATATAGAGTCTTTAATTTAAAGAAACGCATTGTTGAGGAGTCCATTGATGTTATATTTCATCAACCTAACAATGATCTGCCAAGAGATGAGGAAGATGATGCAGGTGATGATGATGGAAGCAATAAAGCTACTTCTGGAAGCACTAAAGCTATGGCAACATCAGGTAGTCAGCAAGCTGACAAGACAAAGGTGCAAGCTGCTACAACATCTACTGCTCAACAGACAGTCATCAAGCTGGAACATCCAATCAGCCAGCTAACACTGCAATCTCAGTAGATGATACTATTGAACAACTGTTTAAACTCAATCTAGGAGGGTCACAAACTCCTATAGCAAGGACCACAATTCTGCTAGAGTTGTTCATGAAGAGATATCCCAACATTCTCTCCCCAAAGCTACAAGAACTATAAAGAATCATCCACCAACACAAATCATTGGTGATGCTTCTGAGGGTGTTAAGACTAGAAGAAGGAAAGTAAACTTCTGTGCTTTTGCAGCTTTTCTAGCTCAAGAGGAACCCAAAAATGTTCAAGATGCTTTATAAGATGAGAATTGGATCATGGCTATGTAAGAGGAGCTGAATCAATTCAAAAGATGTGATGTGTGGGAACTTGTGGAAAAGCCTAAAGATGTCTCAGTCATTGGTACTAAATGGGTCTTCAAAAACAAAGTTGATGAATTTGGTACAGTTACAAGGAACAAGGCAAGGCTAGTTGCACAAGGCTACAATCAACAAGAAGGGATTGATTTTGATCAAACTTATGCACCTGTTGCAAGGTTGGAGTCATTAAGAATGCTACTGTCATTTGCATGTTACAAGAAATTCAAGCTTCATCAAATGGATGTCAAAAGTTCATTTCCTAATGATTATCTCAAAGTGGAAGTTTATGTCAAACAACCTCCGGGCCTCGAGCATGAAAAGTATCCAAACCATGTCTACAAATTGAAGAAGGCATTGTATGGACTAAGGCAAGCTCCTAGGTCGTGGTATGAATGGTTAAGTAAGTTTCTACTCAAGAATGGCTTTATTCAAGGTAAAATTGATCCAACTCTATTTCTTAAATTTGATGGTAAGGATATACTTGTTGTTCAAATTTATGTGGATGATATTATTTTTGGATCAACTAATGATGCCATGTGTAAGTGGTTTTCAAAGTGTATGCACAGTGAGTTTGACATGAGCATGATGGGAGAACTCAATTACTTTTTGGGTCTTCAAGTCAAACAAATAAAAGATGGAATCTTTGTGCATCAATCCAAATACATCAAGAATCTACTCAAGAGATTTGGATTTGAAATTGTCAAGGAGAAATCAACACAATGAGTCAAGCTAACAAGCTGACAATAGATGAAAAAGGTGTAGATGTTGATATTTGTAACTATAGAGGTATGATTGGTAGTTTACTGTATCTTACTGCTTCTAGACCTGATATCATGTATGAAATTTGTGTATGTGCTAGATTCCAATGCAAACCTAAGGAGTCCCATTATAATGTTGTTAAGAGAATCTGTAAGTATTTAAGTGGTACTATTAATTTGGCTTTATTTTATCCTATCACAAATGCATTTGATCTTGTTGGGTATAGTGATGCAGATTATGCAGGGTGTCACACTGATCATAAAAGTACAAGTGGTGTTTGTGCATTTTTAGGCCAGAGTTTGGTCACTTGGCAATGCAAGAAACAGAACTCTGTTGCTTTATCAATAGGTGAGGGGGAGTACTTGGCAGCTGGCAGCTATTGCACTCAAATGTTGTGGATGATACAAATACTAAGGGATTTTGGAATCAAATGTGGAAGGATTCCAATATATTGTGACAATACAAGTGTTATCAACATTTCAGAAAATCTTGTCAATCACTCAAGAACAAAGCATATTGATGTTAGACACCATTTCTTGAGAGATAATGTGGCAAAGGGGAAGATCAATATGATTTTTGTTCTAACTGAATATCAGTTAACTGATATTTTTACCAAGCCATTGGTAGAAGAAAGATTTTCTATTATTAGAAGGGAACTTAGAATGTGTAACATCTAGTCAGCAAGCTGACACCAGGTTTTTCTAAATCTCATCTTACTAATTAAATAAGTGCATATATGAATTTATTGATTTAGACTGAATATATGTGATTTAATCAATTTATTTGTTATGTGTTCCGTGGTAAGTTAGATGAACTCCACTACTTGTTATCCGTGTATGACTATTCGTATTTCTAGGCTAATAATTAGTGATAATTTAAAATTTAAAATTATTTACCGTTTCTTGATTATGCTATATATATGACATGATATCCATTTAACATGTTAATTATCTGTTTAATTGGTAAATGTGTGGTGTTTATTTAAATAAAATGTTTAGTATTTTTAGGGGTGGGATTTTGTCTAGAATTTCTCCGAGAAATACTCCTTTTAAATCAATTAAAATCGGGATAGTTGAGGTTATTCACTAGAGACTCTTTGGTTTCCTATATTATCGCTCAAATCTACGGATACGAACATTAGGGTTTCTTCTCAACAAATACACTATATCTCTTGCTATATCAATTTCAATCGTCAAAGTCATGAGGAAGACAAGGAAAATGAAGGCATCTGCAAGGGCTAAAAAGAACAAACTGAAGCGCAAGCTTATCGATGAGGATGATGATTTCATTGAACCACTGAACATTGATAGTAGAGATGATGTGTCGGAAGTTAATTGATTAGACCATGAGGGTACAGAATCAAAGAAAGTTAAGCGAAGTTTGCAGTTTTTCTCGGCTGATTTGGAAGCAAGGTCTCTGTCTCTTGAGTTGTTCAATCGTAAAGTTACTTTCTGCCGCCGTCTTGCTGGTAAGGTTTTCTTTACTTGTGGTGCCGTAAAGTGTTTTACTGATCTAGGTTTTGAGTCGTTTTTGGTTGACATGCCTAAGGATTGTTATGTGGATTATGTTCAAGAGTTTTATGCAAACTTGGTGCTTGATCAGTTTGGTAACTACATATCTATTGTTAGAGACACCAAAATAACTTTAAACAATGCTGTTTTGAACTCTATTTTAAGGATTGAAAACCCATAAAAGCTATCTGTGTTCACTAAAAAGGGTCCTGTGTTGTTGGATGGTGTTATCCCTTTAGATCAACTGAATATAGTTAGGGGTTTGCATGGTATTTTGGAGTTCAATTTCCCTACTATTTCGAATGTTACTCCAATTGCTCATGTTCTGTTTAAGATTTGTTTGGCAAATATATGTCCTAGGGTTGGAAGTAGATCAAATTTTAATTGTCAGGATGTCTGTGTTTGTATGTTGTTGGCTGGTAAGAAATTTGATCTAGCTGATTTGATATTGAAGAATATGTTGGCTATTTTTTAGGGAAACCAAAGTAGAGGGTTACCATTTGTTTGTTTGTTGACCATAATTTTCGATTGGTATGGTGTCAAACTAAGGGATGTTGACAAGTCTGTGGCTAAGGAGTTCTTGGACAACAAAAGCTTAGCTCGGTCTCATCTCAAAGTGGAAAAGAATGGGAGTTTGGTGCAAGTTGACGTTCAAACTCCAAGTATTGTTGTTGGTGAACAATCTGCTGTTAGTTTTGAGAAAAAGTTTGAAGTTCTTGCTCAGGAATTGAAGAGTGATAATGCAAGTAAGAGTATTGACATTGCTCATTTGGCTTCAAATGTTGAAAGTTTAGCAAATGAGGTGAAGTTTTTAAGAGAGTTTGTTATGAGTAAGCAGATGGCAGCTTATCAAAAGGAACTCAAAATATCATATGATGGAAATGCTACAGAGTGCAATTTGGCAGGTCTGGAAAATGTTGCAATCAACAGTGCTTAGTCTAAAAGTTGTTGTTAGCAAAAACATGTCCCTCATGCTTTTGAAAAAAGTTGTTTTCAGCTTTTGCAGGAAGTAACTATCAGTTTCATCATTAAACTTCTCAAAAATATTATTTTTATATATTTTATCTCAAAATATGCACAAATAAAAAAAAATTACCAAACAGTCATCTGATTTTCTGACAGCACTTTTTTCACCAGCACTTTTTCTCACAGTACAGCAGTTTTCAACATCCAAACAGAGCCTTATTTTGAGCAAAGAGCTAACAAATGGATCTACCTTTTAGACATTCCCCAAACACCAAATGCCAGCATCGCTCATTGACCAAGAAGCGCCTTCATTTATATAAAAAGGACTATAAGCTACATACGGTAAAAAAACACTTTGCAGATGCTTATAATCCTTATCCGCATCTTGTGATCAAATAATTGAAGAGCCATGTTCCATATAGAGGCGGTGCCTAGTAAAGTAGGAACTTACAACAATTGCGAAATGAGGCCAAATGAGCTCTGCAAAGACCTGGTTGAATACCTTTTCCACTGCTTCCTAAATGAAATTCCAAATATAAATACAGAATCTTGTAGCAGATAACACTACACGTACTGAGGGTATACTCCGATTTGAACCATGTCATTAAGGACACCAATATTATTTCCACGTAAAGATGCCTTTTACACAATTTGTTAATAATACAGAAATGAAATGATTCCATAGGATTGTGCGTGAACGAAATTATATGGGTGTAGTTAGAATTGAGAATTTATTATCTTTCAAATATTCTTGCCACCTTTTAAAAATTCAGAGAATTAAGTCCACATTGTCATAATATTGTGCTATTTTGAAATAAAATAGATCTAAGGAAAGGTTTATAATCGAGATGAAATGATCTAATAAAATTTATCAAATTAATTGGGCCACTACATTGGCAGGAGTTAAATTTAGTGCCCATCATACACGCATCCAAGTCTTATATAATACTAGATTTAAACTCTTGTAAAGCACGAGCTCTTGTTTATATTTATATTTATTTATTTAATATTAATATTTATTTATTATATTTCATATTTTTTAGTTATATATTGAAATTAAAGTTTTCATCTTTATTAATATTTTAAAATTAATAATGTGGACAATATACTATTTAAACTTCTTTTAGTATTTTTAAAATTAATAATATAAATATTAAATTTTGATGTGATAAAATATTATTTTTATTTTAATAAAATGTAGTATAATTTTAATTGTAATCTATAAATAATATTCCCTCCGTCCCATTTTATTTGAATTACTTTTCTCAAAAGATATTGATTTAAGATTGTTATAATAACATATTCTTCGTTCTTTTAATTTGTGTGGATATAAATGAAAGTTATTAAAATCAAACTTAAATTTATATCTTAAACAACATGTAATGTTGATTGGCTCATATAAATTAGGATGGAGGGAATATAATTTTCTGTAGTTTAACCGATTCTAAAATTTTGTGAGTATTTCAATAAAATTCTTTTGTACTATTAAATTTTAATTGTAACATCACACATCAGATAGAATGAGTATGTTTCGGGTCTTTATAACAATTTAAGTCCACAACGTACCAATGCCAAAAACCTACACCATGTTAGCCGAAAAGAAATAGCAATTTTGATATACATTAATTGTTTACTCATTTATTGAAACATACTCATTCTATTATATAAATATATAGTATTATATAATAAACCTTTAAGCCAATATTATATAATTATTAATAATTCATATTAAAATTTGGATAAAATCACTATTATTTTTTGTTATATACATAATATAATTAAAATTATATTATGGACTGCATTATGAATAGCGGATCAAAGATATGATCTCGAACAAATGTTTTGACTTCTTTTTTGAAATCCACCGCCACTCTTTCCCAAATTAAGAATGCAAAGTTTGATCCCTAACTCAATCGATATCTCTTACTGATATGGGCAAAAAGTAAGCCCTAAAGACACAATTAATGTGGTATTAATTGTACCTAGTTTGGTCCAAATGGGAGGCCCATTAAATGAAGCTTGAAATCCTAATTAGCATATAAATTCGTAATTAATTAATTAGCTAAATATACAGATAATTAATTATGTCCAATTACAAGGAAACATATTCCTACATGGAAACTGCTCCTACAAAGGATCCAGAGTCCTTCTAAGAAATACTTTATCAATCAAGGTTCATAAACCTACTCTAATTCTTAGACTCTCTATGTCTATATAAAGGGCATAACCCCTCATTCTTAGAACTACGTTTTTGGCTTGATTCTCTAAACACAACAGAGATACGTAGGCATCTTGTGAAGGCAGAATTAAGCTACGAAACACAAGTGCAGCCATTAAAGCTCGTTAAGCTCCGACATACATCGCATTAACTACCCCTAGTTTTTATTCCACAATATTTGGCGTCGTCTGTGAGAAGAGGACATCAACCATGGCAAGAACACGACGAACTGACGGAGACATTGTCCCCACCACAGGTGATCCGACTGCTATCATCCCTCCTGATGAAAATCAAACTACCGAGGTCCCCGCTACCACCACTATTCCCGCTGGAACCCAAGGTCCTAATACTCAAAGGCTTGGTCCGTTTAGTGAGATCGTCCACTCCACCAATCTTGAGGAAATCGTCCATGGATCCAACCCACTATCCCAGGTAACTCAAACTCTTTTTATTGCTACTACTCCTCCACACGCACAAATTTCTACTGTTGTTATCCCTAGTAGCACTGTCGCCCAACTTAGGCTTGGAATCTCCCAAGCTTATCCCCCTCTTTACATACGAGGGTTGGAACCCCCGCAAAGCTATGGGCGTAGAGAAGATATCCGTGATTTCTCAGGACCATATTCGACCGATGATGAAAGTTCAGAAGACGCCGATGTGAATCCCAGAAGAAGAAGGCCTGGTAAAGAGCCCGCAGGAAGCCGACGTTCACAGTCCCGTAGGACATTAGAACAGAAAATTGCTTCCTATGAGGCTGAACTAAAAGAATTAAAGAAAAGTCTGGATCGACAAGATAGAAGGACAACTTCGAGGTATGAAGCCCCCGATATCATAGAATTGGATGGAACCCCTCGAGGAAAAAGAATGGAAATTGCAAGGGCTGACCCCACTGAATTGCTACCACTTGGAGATCCTGATGATCCGACGCCACCCTTCACCGAGACGATCATGAACGCTCACATCTCAAGTAAATTCAAGATGCCCACCATCAAGACTTATGATGGGGCGGGCGATCCAGCTAATCACGTGAGAACCTTCTCGAATGCTTTGTTATTACAACCCATCAATGATGCTGTGAAGTGCAGGGCTTTCTCCCAAACCCTGGGGGGCATGGCTCAACGATGGTATAGCCGATTACCTCCCAACTCCATTGGGTCCTTTAAAGAACTCAGTAAGGCCTTTATAAGCCAGTTTATAAGCAGGACAGTACACGAAAAAAGCTCAGCTTCTCTCATGAATCTGGAACAAGGAAAGAACGAATCCCTGACAGACTACCTAAACCGCTTCACTAAGGAAGCCTTGAAAGTCCCAGACTTGGACGAGAAAGTGGCTATGATAGCCTTACAACAGGGGACAACTGATCCTTATTTTAAGAGATCTCTAGCTAAACATCCGCCGGAGAACATGCTTCTTCTCCAAGACAGAGCAGGGAAATACATCAAGGCAGAAGAAAGCATGAAGAAAACCACTATATCAGTGGCTACACATGGGAATAATAACAAGAAGAGAAAGGGTGATCAAGAATATGACGCCCGAGACAAGTACTCCAAGACGGATAAGGATTCTGAATCCCCTCCTAAGAAAAATAACTTTGGGCCAAAATCTGCTGAATATGCAAGGCTGAATGCACCTCGAAGTCAAATCCTTATGGATATTGAAAGAGATCGAGACTTGAGATGGCCTAAACCCTTAAAGTCTGATCCTGAGAAAAGAAACAAGAATGCGTTTTGCCGGTTTCATAGGGATACCGGGCATAATACGGATGACTGCAGACAATTGAAGGATGAAATCGAATTCCTTATCAGGAGAGGAAAACTTTCCAAGTACACCAAGGATGGAAGTCATGATAGGCACGACGATAACAGAAAAAATAATGATGGCCGAGATAGGAATCCTCAACCTAGAGGACCGGTTATTAATATGATTTTCGGAGGACTCACTACTGCGGGGACTTCAAGGAATTCAAGAAAAGCATACGCAAGAGAAGTTATGCAAGTCGTAGGAGAAGCACCTAAACGTGCTAGGACGGAGGAGGTTATATCTTTTGATGACTCAGACCTGGAAGGGGTAAAGTTTCCTCATGATGATCCCCTCGTTATTGCCCCTTTGATAGGCAACTCGGAGGTAAAGAGAGTCCTGGTAGACAATGGAGCATCTGTTGATATCTTGTTCCATGATGCATTTGTAAAGATGGGATACAACGATTCCCAGCTAACCCTTTCGGATGTTCCCATCTATGGCTTCAATGGAGTGGAATCAAAAGTAGAAGGAACCATTCAACTACCCGTGACAGTGGGAAGAGAACCTAAAGAGGTCACTCAGATGCTAACTTTTCTGGTGGTCAAAGCATCTTCTACATACAACGCCATCCTTGGAAGAACAGGTTTGCATGCTTTTAAGGCTGTAGCCTCAAGTTATCACTTAAAAATCAAGTTCCCCACCAGAAACGGTGTTGGGGAGGAGAAAGGAGACCACAAAATGGCGAGAAGTTGCTACGTGGCAGCCCTGAGACCCGATGGAGCCGGGGGGCAAGTCCTACCAATAGAGGACATGGACTCAAGAGAAAACGAAGAACAAAGGGGGAAACCAGCTGAGGACTTGGTTCCAATTCCTTTAGTTCCAGGAGAACCAGAGAAAGTCACCTATATTGGGGCCTCATTAGAAGAGCCTATGAAAGAAAAATTGACAAAGTTCTTGCAAGAAAACGGAGAATTATTTGCTTGGACAGCCGCTGATATGCCGGGAATTAACCCTGAACTGATCACTCATAAACTTAACGTGGATCCACAGCGAAAAACGGTGAAGCAAAAGAAGAGAAATTTTGCTCCAGAAAGGCAGGAAGCCATAAAGCAAGAGGTGGAAAAGCTCTTGAAGGCTGGATTCATTAAAGAAATTCAATATCCCGAATGGCTTGCTAATCCTGTAATGGTCAGGAAATCCAATGGAAAGTGGAGGATGTGCGTCGACTTCACTGATTTAAATGATGCATGCCCAAAGGATTGTTTCTCCTTCCCAAGGATTGATGCACTCATAGATGCCACGGCGGGACATGAGATGTTAAGCTTCATGGATGGCTTTAGTGGATACAATCAAATCCGGATGCATGAGGATGACATTGCCAAGGTATCCTTCATCACTGACTTTGGTGTATTTTGTTATCTCGTTATGGCCTTTGGGTTAAAGATTGCAGGGGCCACCTATCAAAGGCTAGTAAACAAAATTTTCAAGCATCTCATTGGAAAAACCATGGAGGTCTACGTTGATGATATGCTAGTCAAAAGTCTCGATAAGGCCGATCATATTGAGCACCTGCGAGAGGCTTTTGAAGTGCTAAGGCACCACAATATGATGCTCAACCCTGCAAAGTGCGCCTTTGGCGTGGGATCTGGAAAATTCCTAGGAATGATGGTCTCTAAAAGAGGGATTGAGGCCAATCCTGACAAAATCAAGGCCATACTCGACATGGAACCTCCAAAAACAGTAAGGGACGTTCAAAAATTGACAGGAAGAGTTGCTGCCCTGGGAAGGTTTGTCTCGAAGTCTGGGGATAAATGTCTACCCTTCTTCAAGACGTTAAAAAAAGTTAAAAATTTCGTGTGGACAGAAGAAAGTCAAACGGCCTTTGAGGAACTGAAGAAATATATGGCTAAAGCCCCGTTGTTGGCCAAGCCTAGCCCAGAGGACATCCTATACTTGTACTTGGCCATATCAGACAAGGCCCTGAGTGCTGTCCTTATAAAGGAAGAAGAGAAAATTCAAAAGCCAGTCTATTATGTGAGCAAGGTTTTGCATGGAGCGGAACTTAACTACTCCAAAATTGAGAAGTTTGCACTGGCCTTGATAATGGCCTCGAGGAAACTACGCCCCTATTTTCAAGCTCACAAAATCGAAGTATTAACTGATCAACCCTTGAGGAATATTATACACAACCCCAAGTCAAGTGAAAGACTGATTAAGTGGGCCATTGAGCTAGGAGAATTCGACATCAAGTATAAGCCTCGAACGGCCATTAAAGCCCAAGCTCTTGCTGACTTCGTGGTCGAATATACTATTGACGACCAAGAAGTCGGGGGCAGGACAATGAGGAAACAGAGGAAACAACACAAAAAGGAGGACAGACTCCTAAAGAATATTGGGTGCTCAATTTTGATGGGGCGTCAAAAACAAAATCTAGCGGCGTAGGCTTGGTACTACAAAGTCCCGAAGGATTCATTATTGAGTATGCTATTAAGCTTGACTTCCCAACAACCAACAATGAAGCCGAATATGAAGCCCTGATAGCAGGCCTAGGTTTGGCCAAAGCACTAAATGTCAAGCATCTCAAAGTTTGTGGAGACTCAAAGCTGGTTATATCCCAAGTGAATGGGGATTTTGAAGCAAGAGAAGAAATCATGATCAAATACCTCCGGTTGGTCAAAGCTATAATGACGCAATTTGAAGAATGTCAGATTGAGTATATTCCTAGAGAAGAGAATGTGAAGGCCGATGCCTTGTCAAAGTTCGCCACATCAGAAGCAGATGAACATGTGGGGAGTGTGTACTTCCAAATCTTGAAGATCCCCAGCGTCAATGCAAAGCTGGTAGCCCCGATAAACATGGGCAGTTGCTGGATGGACCCAATTAGAGCCCACATTCAATCTGGATGGACTCCTAACAACCCCATGGAAACCAGAAAACTCACCGTGAGGGCCTTAAGGTACGCTCTTATTGATGGAATTCTCTACAAGAAATCTTTTGTTATTTCATACTTGAAATGTTTGAGGCCAGATGAAGGTCATGAGGCTTTGAAAGAAGTACACGAAGGAATCTGCGGCCAACACTTGGGGGGCAGGGCTTTGGCCCATAAAATCACCCGCCTTGGTTTTTACTGGCCTGACTTGATAAAAGATTCGAAAGAATACGTAAGAAGATGTGACAGGTGCCAAAGGCATGCACCGGTTGTCAGACAACCACCTGAGATGTTGACGTCCATCAATTCCCCTATCCCTTTTGCAATGTGGGGAATGGACATCCTTGGACCCTTTCCAATAGCTAGCGGACAGAGAAAGTTCCTGAAGATGTTGAGGTACCAAGGACTTGGCATGCTTCAAACCTGAAAGTCTATTATGTTTAAAGAATTCAACCATGAGTTCTTATATTTAGTAGGAACTAAGTAGAAATAAGGTTCAATGAAACCATTAGGATGTAAGAGCTTTTCGCTCCAGACAAGATTCTCTTTTTGTAAGGGCTGTGCCCACTTTAGCCTCGAAGGCATTATTAATAAAATTCCCAGCTTTATGGCGTCTTCAAAAACCTGTGTGTTTAGCCTAGTTTGGCAACTTTTATTAGTTCTTTTATGACAAAAAGAAGCCTGTTTGGCCCTTCGATTAACATCCCATTTGTTTTATGTTCGATAAAGTGTATTTTGTCAAATATATTAAGGCACGAAAAGAAGAAGACAAACAACAAAAGGGCTTTTTATAAATAAAAAGTCTTCAGGATTACATAATTTAAAATAACAAAAGGAAATGTGAGGAATACAAGGAATACAGGAAAATAAAACTAGGGGAAGTCTTCAGTGTCATCATCCTTCTCTTCCTCCTCGGACTTTTCTTCTTCTTCTTCCGCTTCCTTCTGAGCGTTATCCTCAGCCTCAGGAGTAGAATCGAAGACCCGATCAAACTCATCCAAGGCCTCGCCCCCTGACAAGTCTCCAGAACCTGTCCCTCCAGCAGTTGAAGTCAATGCCAGGGGCTGGCCCATGGGGCAAGGGAAGTCGGCTGGATCAAAGAGACCAGGGTGCTTGGCCAAGACGGTGCCAAGGCACTTCTCCCAGGCCTGAGCACAAGCAGCAGGGAAAACCATGTCGTCGTGCTTATCCATGAAAGCGTAGAAATCTTCCGACTCCATGTACCTAGCAATCTGGGCCTCTTTGTCCGCCTTCAACTCCTGAACTTCTGCGTGGGCCGCTAGCAGCTCTTGCTCCTTTTCGAGCAATTTCTTCTCCAAGTTGGCCACCTTGGCCTCTGCCTTGACCTTTCCTGCCCCTTGGGCCTTCTCAAAAAAACGCCAAGTCTTGGCCTGATGGGCCATGGTCTGAAAATAGGTATTAACCTGTTGAAGAAATAACACATTCACGTCAAACAACTAGAAAGACACAAAATTGTTTAAGTACAAACAAAGTGATTGGGCCTTACCATAGCTACGCCCTGAGAACCGAGAGACTCTGCCTCCTCGATATCCGTCTTCAAAACAATTTTGGCCTTATCGGCCGGGGGGATCGAGTTCTGGGACCAATCAACGGAGTTTAAGACACTCCCCACCACAGTATCCAGTTTCCGGATACCCCAGCTGGGCCTCCAGGCCGTCATGGCTGGATCCCCGTCCTCCTCACGAGGCCTTTTTCCCTTGCACTTGCTTTGGGCCCCCTCGCAATGTCGGAGGAATGCAGGGACGTGGGGCTCTTTGATTGGGCCTTCCTGGGCCTCACGGGCCTTGCGCATCTTGTGGGTTTCTTGGTCACCCACGCCCAAGTGAAAATTAATGTTTTCAGCAGCTGCAAAACAAACAAGGAAATAAAAATTGGGCTCAGAAAAATTGAAAAAGAACGACAAGTCAAGAAAAGGAATGTACCATTATCAGAAACTCGAGAAAGGCCCACGGCCTTCAATGAAAATTCCTCAAGGAGCTTTCTATAGTGAGTCTGGCCCTTATCTTGGCCCAATTCTGCAACTACAAGCTTATTCTCGGGAGTCAACTGGATTAGGCCCGGGTTGCCATCTTTCACCTTGCAAAAGGAGGTCCTAAAAAGGGTCCCCCAGTCTCCTCCTTCCCATTCCAAATAAAGGAAGTCCCTCCTCCAATCAGGGTTAGTGTCAGGTAAATATTTGTTACAAAAAATCGGGCTTACCCCTTGCCTATGGTTAATGTATACCCAGCCCAACATTGAGTTTGGACTATTCTTAAATTGAAAAATTGTCCTAAAAACGGCTACGGAAAGAGGGAAATTCTTCCTAAGGCATAAAACAATAAAGCAAAGGAGGGTCCGCCACGAGTTTGGGCTCAATTGACAAGGATTAATTCTAACTTCAGCCAAAAGTCTAACAATAAACTCGTGAAATGGAAACCTAAGCCCACCTATGAGGGCGTCTCTAAAGATACACAACCTATTGGGCCGCCAATGGCAAGCCCGATCCCCAGGCCCAGCTAAAACAAATTTCTGACCGGGGGGCAATTTATACAACTTGGTAAACCTATCACAGTGAGCTTGATTTGAAAAAATACTTGAATATTTGAAGGCGTCTAATTCCGCTAAAGTTGGGAATTCATCACCCATAGTTTGCAACAAATCTGAAAGTGATGAAAAAACAGGGTTAATAACGACCGTGTTACCTCTTTTAGCAGCCCTGGCTAGAAGCCTCTGTTGAGCAGCGTCCTGGGAGTCGGCCATTGATATTCAATAGATGAATGCTTGAAAGGACGAAGGGGATGAAGATTGATCGGGAAATCTCGCCGGAAATCGCCTTGCCTAAAGAGCTCTAGAGTAAGATTTTGAGAGAGTTTTGCCAAGAAAGTGAGAAGTGAAAAATGAAGTTCTCACTTCGCTAATTTATAGCCGCGAAAAAATGGTAACTCAACCGGTTAAACTTCCTGTAGCCGGTAAAAATAAGGCCCATAAACTAGTTGGGCCTAGCAAGCCTATGGCCCAAGAATCGAGGAGGCCTGAAACGCGTGGAAAAAAAAAATGGGTCAAGGCCCATTATGAAAAATTCATGTGCACTGGCGACTAGAAACCGGGATGTGACCTAAATCAATTAGGATCCTGGTCGAAAATAGACCAGGAGTCTCATTCGACCAAGATACAATTTAGATTCCAAAATCGACCAGGAATCCTCAACGACTTGGTGTCAAAATAACACATCAAACGACTAGGATCCTGGTCGAATGAACGACCAGGAATCCTCAACGACTTGGTGTCAAAATGACACCTCAAACGACTCGGATCCTGGTCGAATGAACGACCAGGAATCCTCAACGACTTGGTGTCAAAATGACACCTCAAACGACTAGGATCCTGGTCGAATGAACGACCAGGAATCCTCAACGACTGGGTGTCAAAATGGCACCACAACCGACCAGGAACCTTAGTCGTATACGACTAGGAGTCCTGGCCGACCAGGAACTAAGAAAGAGCCTTGGCCGACCAGGAATCCCTGTCGACCAGGGTTCTACATAGAAACAAGATACGACCAGGATCCTGGTCGAATTCGACTATGATTCCTAGTCGAAAATAATACTAGAAAATGCCAGAAAATCATTAAAAAATGATTTAAAAGGCAAAAATTAATTTAGGGAAATTCTCTATAATTAGAGAAAAATTCCTAGAAATTAAGGAAAAATACCTGTGGGTACTAATAAATTTGGGAAAATTCTCTATAATTAGAGAAAAATTCCTGGAAATTAAGGAAAAATATCTGGGGGTACAAGAAAAGAATTGTGGAAAATTCTTCATAAATAGAAGAGAACCTCGACGACAAATTTATAAACCTTAACTTCTGCAAAGTATTGCATACTTTACAGAAGTTGGGGGGCAAATGATATGGGCAAAAAGTAAGCCCTAAAGACACAATTAATGTGGCATTAATTGTACCTAGTTTGGTCCAAATGGGAGGCCCATTAAATGAAGCTTGAAATCCTAATTAGCATATAAATTCGTAATTAATTAATTAGCTAAATATACAGCTAATTAATTGTGTCCAATTACAAGGAAACCTATTCCTACATGGAAACTGCTCCTACAAAGGATCCAGAGTCCTTCTAGGAAATACTTTATCAATCAAGGTTCATAAACCTACTCTAATTCTTAGACTCTCTACGTCTATATAAAGGGCATAACCCCTCATTCTTAGAACTACGTTTTTGGCTTGATTCTCTAAACACAACAGAGATACGTATGCATCTTGTGAAGGCAGAATTAAGCTACGAAACACAAGTGCGGCCATTAATGCTCGTTAAGCTCCGACATACATCGCATTAACTACCCCTAGTTTTTATTCCACAATACTTACAAATACACGTACATGAAATAATATACATGTAAATTAATAATATATTTAATCTTATGTAATTATTAGTAATGGCTTGTAAATTTTAGAGTTTATTTGATTTTTTTTATATTATCATAATTTTATCAGATATAGTATTAATTATAACTTATAAATAATTAAATAATATTATATAAGTGTTGAATATCAATTATAATTTATATAATATTATGTAGGTGTTAAGAATAGTATTTGGATAAGATCATCTTACTCTTATTATATATATGATATAATAGTATAGATTATATGTGTAAATTTTTATGTAATTTATTTGTATTTATATTTTAATATGATAATGTTTCTTTATTTTTTATAGAAATATATTTTAGTTATGAGAAGTCCAATAATTAAACAATTATTAATACGATAATATTTGAGTGTTTTGTTTAGATATGTATTTTAGTTAGTAGATTAGAGTGATATATATGTTTTAATTAAAATATTACTCCCTCCATTCCTTTTTTCTTTTCTTGTTTTGAATTTTGACACTATTCATTACAAGCGATTGACTACTAATTTATGCATAATTTATAAGATAAAATATAGTAATGAGTGATCTTGTTTGATTCGTATTTGTGAATAGTTTAATACATTGAAATTTTTATATTTAATATTAATACGAAATTAAAAATATTAACGAACAAAAATGTGCGTTGGCAAACGTGTTCAAACGTTTTAAGGAACAGAGGGAGTAGTGTTTAAAAATTATTAGAAAATAGTTGTTTAATGGAAATAGGATGCTCAAGTACCACTAAACTTTTAATCTTTCAGTTTTAATAATATAATATAGATTACAAAATAATTTCCTTAAAAAAATATACGTTCAAGTGAAACATTTTAGTGTTGCCGCTGAATATTGCAAAATAATGAAACTACTTGTACTTATGTAGTACGACCCATGACCCATGACCCATGACCCATGAACAGGTTTCTGCAGTTACCAATTGAAGAAGAGGGTAATCTAAAGAAATCAAATTAGATTTCAGGTTCATTTAAATCCTGATAAAGGTGTACAATCCCGCGATCAGAAGACTTCTTCATCTGCCTCCAAATCACGCCGAGGCTCGCGTCCAACGGCTAAGCATGTTGTGATAACAGCAGGTAAACCTTCTGGAATCGCAACAACTGCTAATGCCACTGCAATTTTAAAGTAATAAGTGCATTTCTCAACCGAGAAATTGAAATTAGCAGGGCAACCATTCATATACTCCCAAGAAAGAAAGTACCTCACATTCATTAGCCAAACCAATGCACAAATCAAACCAATTGATAATGTCAGGACCGATCCAAATTCATTCAGGTTCTTCTTCAATGGTGTATCCTCCTCACTCTGCGAAGCTTTATGAATCTGGGAGTGCACCTTGCCTATTTCCGTACTCATACCGATCTTAGTAACCATATATATACTGTTTCCATTCACAATAGTTGTTCCTGCAAACAACATACAGTTCTTTCGTTGAATATCAGTATCTTCTACCACTGGCTTTACAGTTTTACTAACCGCTTCAATCTCTCTTGTCAAACAACCGTTAACCCATGTTCAACACAGAGAGTCAAGCTAATCAAACTCAAAACCCTCATATCAGCAGGTACTTTAGCCCCAACTCTAAGCTTAACAATATCATCAGGAAAAAGTTCTTTTGCAGGAAAGTCGAAATCTTTTTCCAATCTCTAATCGCACATGCTTACTCCGACTGAATTTCTTCAAGAGCCTCCAAAGCTTTCTCAGAATTACTCTCCTGCGAAACCCCAACAAACGCGTTCACAATCAAGATCAAAAGAATCACAAGAGGCTCAACAAAAGCCGTAATTTCCATTTCCCGACCTTCCCATCATGCCATGACAAAACAAACGATACCACAGCTGCAACAAGTAAAATCCTGACTAACATATCATTAAACTGATCCAAAATCAAACTAAATATCGAATGCCCTTCATGCTTCTCCAACTCATTCCATCCATAAATATGTCTCCTTTTTCCAAATCATCGAGATATGTTTTTCACCAGAAAAGCTTAAAAAGATTATATGGGACTTCATTAAAACTACATCTTCCTAATGTCAGTCCCGAAACATTTGTCTGTGTACTATAGCATCCCATGATTGCTAAGATGAAATGTTTTCTGCAGACAAAGATTATGAGTGAAACATGATTTTTAAAAAAAAAAATTATAGGTTCAATATCCATTTCGTGTTTAATGCAGTAATGCTATTTATAAAGTCGTTCACGCATACAACCACACGAGTAGTAATATAGAAATTTATCATAACCCCTGACCAAATCTAGATATGATTAGTGATTAGTCAGGTGTGTACCAAGATTAGCTTATCTTGTATTTTTAATGTTTTCAAAACAGTAAATTTGAAGAACAAAAATAGCTTAAATGATAGACGTGAAGTCGTGATGTCAATACAGTACCTCATAACTGATTTCAAACTCTATTTGTGAAAAAAATTACAAAAATTCTTTAAAAAATCTTATTGGAAGCTGTTTAATATGTGATTCTGCCATTCACCCAGTACAAAGTTGTAAAATTATATACAAATTAAGGAGATATATTTTTAGATATTGTTGTGCCTCAAATTTAGCATAGATGCATTTGAACCTCTAAAGGACTGGTCTGGAAACTCGACGTGCGGAGGTTCAGTGAGGAACAGAGGTCCTGCTATGAAAGCCCTGTAGATGCCTAAAGCCTGAGGTTCTAATGGACATGAGGTCCATTTGTGGGTAATGTTCACCAGTGTGGAGGTACAGGACAACAGGATTCACTATCATTGAAGGTCGAGCTTCCATGATCCGAGCTTCGAGGGTCGAGGTTCGAGGTTCATACCTATTTTGTGTCACATCATCACTAAAGATAAAGAAGATACCATTGCTCCCAACTCCACAACCGTCACAGCAGAAAATATTGAATGGTTGACTATACTTATTTGCAAATAGCGTTTTACCTGGCCAAAGGTGGTGCTCAACCTCTCTGGGCAACTCTGCACAGACTTTATGCATAAAGTATTTACAAGGAACACAACCATAGAATAGACTGTCATCATTTTGAATGGGCCTGACACAACCATCGCAAAGCAGTAATAGTTCTTGATCAATTTTCTGATCATGATACAACTCGTTAATTGAGATGACTTTAAGATCATGTTCTTCATGAGACCAGTGTTTAATCAAATTAGTCGCACTAAAGACGATGCTACTGTTATTGTGAGAATAATAATATTGAGTAATCATATCCTTGACCAACTGATCAAGCAATCGATTTTGGGATGATTCATCAGCTGGCGGGAGGTGCACCAAATTTGGATATGTTTCAATATTTTCAATTGATCTGAAAATACCAAAATTATATACAAATTAACATCTGTACAATGGAAAGATGAAAAATGAACAGACACGCATATATATAGACATATAGATAGAAGTAAATATTTATGTTTTAAGCAAAGTACCACCTCAGCGTTGGCCTGGTTGATCTAGCGCATTGAAAATGAGTGAAATATCTGCACTTGAGACAACAGTATAGCCATTCTATCAAATTCACTCTTTCGCGGCAGATTCTACAATAGTGATCAAAACTGTGATAATCTCGAGGAAGAGAAAAGAAGAGGATAAGAGGGTGTTTATCGTGAAATTGAGATTGGAAAGAATTTGGTGCATCACCGCAACTCTTGTGTATCCAAAACTGACATTCGGTGCATCTATAAGACAAGTCTAATATATTATCATTTACTTTGCAAGCATAACAATTGAACGAGGAGGGATGCTGGATTAAGGTTAATGGATGACTGTGACCTGGATGCTCAATTTTGGGGTCCTCTTTGGATTGGTGAACTTGAAACAGAGCAGATTTGAGGCAAACAAATTTATAATTCCCAGCATAATATGAGAACCCACTCCGTTGAGAGCCACAATAGCGACAATTGTTCATATAACGTGGATGGTATAAAACACTGAAAAACTTTTTTGGGTTATTTGGGTCTACAATCTCTTGGGGTAATTCTGCACAAGTTTCTCCAGTACCACTAGTATTAGTACTAGTACTAGTACTAGTAGTGCTACTCATGATGTTGCTGCAACTATAAACAAATGATTTGCATGAATGTATTTGTTCGAGACAGCCACTACAGACATCGCCCTCTTTAGCAATGTATTTGTCATTCAAGACTAGTAAGTGCTTGCGAGCATGGTGCTTCATTGCTATATCTTTTTTCTCCTCCTCTCTTTTAATTTCTTGCTATGGAAATGAAACATATAAAACACTATATACACATCTCTACGAAAGTGCCGGTCCCACAATTTCTACAAGCTTGTAACAAGAAAGCTGGTAACATACAAGAAACATATGCGTGTCGTCAAAGACAGGCACCACAAGTTTAGTAAAAATTAAAAAAAAGAATAAATTCATGCATAATTAACAACCTAAACGAAGTGGCTCAAGAGAAATGACTGGTGCACAGAAAGGCCTACAGAAAATTTGCGGACGTGGAATTGCCTACCACATATATCATTATTAGGGTTGTCGGTCACTATACATGTTTATGTTTACATTAAACTTGATTTAATTAGTTTTATTTTTAGTTAATATTTAATTTTGATTTAATATTCTAATACTATTTATATTATATATTTTCATATTATAATTTTTTTTTAATTTAAAACAATAATTATATAATTTAAAATGCCTAATTAATATGAATATAATATTTTTAAGAAGTAAATCATAATTAATGTTATATTCTTAAATTATGTTACATTTTAGTATATTGGATTACTTAAAATTTTCATTTAATATAATCATAAGTGAAATTAAAGAATAATCTAATTAATTCTTTAAAAAATTTGAAGTTAGTGCTTTTACTCATATATTAATAAAAATGATTTACAGTATCTTTGTTAGTAACAATTTTCTTACTGCTCCTGTATATAGCCAAACAATTTCTTATAATGCTTTTCCTTTGAGTTTTGAAATATGATGTTAATTAGTACATATTTTTAATTATATTTATTATATAGATATCTATTTTATTATAAAATATATGTTAATTAACTTTTATATATAATAGGGAGTTGCTCTGATCAAAAGAGTTGTGTTAGTGATCTAAAACAACTTGTTAGAATATATATGAGTCTGTTATGTTCTTATTTTTAAAATGAGGGAGAATAATATTAATGAAGGGGGTGTTTAAAGTTTTAAACTTGTGAAAATTTTGTTCATTTATATTAGTTTAATTTAATTATATATTCCTAATTTTTAAGACCAGCAAGTATGACATGAATCTTTTATTATAATTTATAAATTTAAAGTAAGAATCGTTATATATTATATAATTTTTAGCATGTTATAATGCACTTGTAGTTTTAACGTTTTATTATGAAAAACTTAAATAAAAAGTTTGTAATTAATTAGTCGATTTCTCTCTTTTTAATGATTAGTTTTAATTAATTAGATTAATTATATTTATTTTTACATAATAAATATATAATTATTTTTAGAGTAAATCAATTTTATTAACATGTGAGTAAAAAATTTAACTTCAAATTCTTTAAAAAATTAATTAAATTATGTTTTATTGTCACTAATAATTATAATAAATGAAAATTTTAAATAATTCAATATATAAAAATGTAACATAGGTTAAAAGAATATAACATTAATTATAATTACTTCTTAAGAATATTATATTCATATTAAGTATGCATTTTAAAATATATAATTATTTTTTAAATTAAAATTTTATTATAATATGAAAATATATAATATAAATAGTATTAGAATATTATATCAAAATTAAATAATAATTAAAAATAAAACTAATTGAAATCTATAAACAGCCCCAAGAGTTGGCTCAGTTGGTTAAAAAGAGAAATAACCCTCTTAGCATTTCTCATGCATGATTAACACAAATTCATTAACTCTGCCTTTCCCCTTTTTTCTTTAACTTTGAAATCTGCTATGCTTGTCTTGATATGTTTTTATATTTTATATTCAAAAAATAAAATATACTTTATCATTTTTAAAAAAATTTATTGTAAGAAATAGGTATTAACGAGAATATATACTTATATTTATTAATTTATATATATTTATTCATTTAAATCCCTGCTAAGATTACATTTCATATTTTAAAAATCATAAATATCCTTATATTATGTTTGAACTACAAAAATAACCAATATTTTCCTTTTGCAATTTTTGTTAATGTTTTCCATCCATTTTCATTCTCTTTTTGTCCTCGACATTATATTTATTAGTTAATATTATTAAAATTTTGTATCCCATATGTAACGATCAAGGTAATTAAATCTATTTGAATAATATGGAGTATATGATTTATGTGTTTTAATGTGTTAAGATATGATATGTGATTTTTTTATGTCTGGTTGACTGCCCGTTTGACTGTATTATGCTTAAGTGTTTTAATTAAGTGATTAATTGATTTTTCATGCTCAATTGAGTAACTGTTTGATTTTTATAAAATTATTGGTGTGTCCAATAATTAAGAAATTTTATATGTAGTTCCTATGTGATTTTAGAGACTTTCTAAAAATGATGATGTATTTAATTCTAGTCCCAGTGATTTTATATAAATCTTTTAATCCTGTTTTATTCTAGAGATATTACTCTTCTAAATTCCATATTTAATTATTGGAATGTCCAAAAATCATGAAACCTGTTTCAAAATGTTTCTTAAATATTCTGAGACTTGTGAAAAAATAAAATTTTATTTTATTCGAG
Organism: Oenanthe sinensis; assembly: GCA_028671895.1. Lineage (NCBI taxonomy): Eukaryota > Viridiplantae > Streptophyta > Magnoliopsida > Apiales > Apiaceae > Oenanthe > Oenanthe sinensis. Next base: position 22,414,741 of record CM053807.1, read on the forward strand.
CCCAAATGTATTCTTATGATTTTTCTCCTCTTATTTCCTATTTATGCACCAAAACTTCAAAGATTTTTAATTAATTATTTATTCATCGGAAAAATATTTCAAAAATATGGGGAGGCTTCTAAATTCATCCTCTTAATTTTAAAAATACAAAAGTTATTTTTGTACTCTGTTTCTACCAAAATCCGTTTTTAAATTCATTTTTAATCCAGAAAACAACATTTGTGCAATTACGGTTTTACCCTTGTCTTTGTTTGGTAAAAGCCACCGCCCACTATCCTCCTCATTTGTTCTGTATCTTTGAGTTCAGGTCTTGTTCTTCTCTCCGCATGCGATTCTTTGTCTTCATTTGAGTTCTAAGTGGATTGCTAGTAATTGCTTCAAGTAAATTGCTAGTAATCAGTCTTAGATGTGTATGCTGGTCATTGTTTCGAGTTAGCAAAAATGTTATATGTGTGCCGTGTACATATGTGTGCTGCGTATATGTGTTTGATCGGGAAAGTTGCATGCAATGAATTGTAGAGTCATATTCATGTTACTAGATGCTAATTTAAGTTGTAAACAAGAAATAAGGCGGAGTCCATGAAGGATGCTCAAAAACCGGGAACCTCCGGACTTTGCCCCACCGGCGGTGAGCCTCCGGTGAGCCGGTGGAGGGCTGTGATGGCAAACCTGAGCCTACTTTCCCTTAATTGCTGTGTTAATGTTATGATTATGCTGCTAGTTAGCTTAAATTGAGTTGCATGTGAATTTTTGTTTCATTTCCTTATTTTCCCGAACCAAATTGCTCGAATAAGTCTTGTTTTTGATTATTGCAGTTGCTACTAGTGGTGTATAGTAATGATGTATAGCATATGAGGTTTGTATGACAATTAATTGCTAGTGGTTTGGGATGCATGTTAAGATTATGATGTTCCGGCCACGGTGTTGTAATTTCCGGTCATGGCCGCGTATTGTAGTTTGAGAAGTGAGCTTTGGTTGTGATTAATAGTAATACTAGTAATTGCCTTGTAATTGCTAAATGGTTAATCAAGGATTGCATGTTAATTAATTGTAATTAATTCGAAAATTTTGAATTATTTAAATAATTTTCATATTCAAATTTTTATGTTAATGTTATAATCAAGTTGGGTTTGTCTTGGAATCTAGATTGTTATTGTTCTTAAAATGATTAAGTTACTAGTCGAACTAATACGATCGTATTGTTATAATTTAATTGATTAATGGGATTAGCTAGTACGAATTTGATATGTATATAAGTAATTCTATTCGAATTAGAGGCAATCAAATGGATACATGAATTGTGATTTGAGTTTGATAATTCTATGAGTAACCCTTAATTGTTCTATTCGAAATATAGGTTAATTATTTTATTTATGAAGTTTACGAATTATATGCTTAAGTAATGTGCCATTTTCTATAGCAATATAGTAATACATGGATGAAATTGAATTGTGTTAATTGCTATGTGATCATGACTACTCAATTGAACAATTGCATTATAGTAATCGAATTGCTTGATTAATTGGCATCTTTGAATTATAAGTATTATGATTGGACATTGATTGTTATGATATAGAATTGAATTAAGAACTGAATTAACTATATAAATAAACAGTTGATATTTGGATTGTTTCAGTCATTTTGAGTGATAATAGTATTGTATATTGTTATAGCTATTGCTTGTTTGATATGGATTTGGTGCAAATGTGATTGTGTAATGGGAGATGATTGGCATTTATGTTTGGTTGTGTCGGTTGTATTCCGACAGGTAGTTCCAATTACAGGGGAAGTGCTGCCAAAATTTCTAAAAACTAAAATGACTTTATAAAATATTATTGGCACACCACTTCTGTATAGGAAAGGCTATCAGTCAGGAATGCTGTGAATGATATAATTGTCTATGTGCTACTTGCTTGCCAGTGTAGAAGTGATTATATAGCAGAGTATGTCTACAGTGGATCATTATCTGTTAAGGGATTATAATTAACGAAAGGGTAGAATAGTTAGACGTTAATGAGAACGTCGAGAGTATATGAGTTACTGAAATAGTATTATTTATGTGTAGCTACGAAGGATATTGAGGTGAAGGACAAAGGAAAAGCTAAAGTAGAGAGTTAGTGTCTGGTGTAGGCGATCTACCTGTTCCACAGCTGTAGCATTCCTTGTTTGAGGCAAGTAACTACTGCCTAACCTCTTTCAACTTAAACACTGTTTTGTAAACTGCTTTATGACCCTGCAATTGTATTATCTTATCTCAACTATATTACCTTGTTTCAACTGTTTTAAACTATATCATGTCCTACTTTAATTGCTTTATTTAAACTGCAACCTTATATCAGATTCAATTGCACTTTAAACTTTTCAATCTCTGAACTGTTATCGACAACTTATAAACTAGTTTTACAAATCTTAAACCAGTGATCTTGAGCTGTGACTTATGCTATTACCACTTCCTTATCAATAATTGCTTAAACTTAAATCTTAAAAGAACCCTGTTACTTAAGCCTAACTGTTATCCTGAGTAAATGTTTTACATCTGTTTTCAAAAACAACTGTTATACTTATGGATTGACCCTGCACCTTGACTTCATAACTTTAACTTGTTTTAAATTTCCAGTTCATGATTTCAGCTTACCCTATTACAACAGAGACTTGTTTTGAGATTTACCCTGGAATAAACTTTACCTCTGTCTAATGATCTTAAAAATGGATTTAAATATGGAATCCGACTTTCAAGAAGTCTTTTTCATCAAATGATTTGGTAACTTTAAAAAGAAAGGTTTTGATTATTATAGGAATTCCGATCAAAAAGGGTTTCTGCGGATTCCTATAGGTTGGAGGCGTAAGAGGCCGAGTGACGCCGGTCCAGCACTTTTTATGTGTAGACTATAATGAGATAGTCAATGGCTATAATGAGATAGCCCAAGGCCAATGGCAATAAGTGCCTTTATGAGTACTCCTTATGTCCAGAGGGACTTTAGTCCGTTATGGGGACTTTACGTGGCTGATCACCCGTATTGTCTGGCGTTGTGAGAAAACTTCAACCAAAATGATTGTTTTAAACAGAAAAGGTCCTAATGAGAGGACAGTTTTATAAATGATTTGAGAAGCAAGGTCCTAATGAGAGGACAGTTTTATAAAAATGTTTTGAAAGAATCAGTCCTAATGAAAGGACAGTTTTATACAAATGGACTTTGAAATGATTAGTAATGAATAATGAAATGCCTTGTTATAACCTGTCATGTACAGCTTCAATTATCAGACATATTTTGGGTTGACCTTGTTTCAATTGTTATACATTATTTTCCTGCTATCCATCTAACCCTGCAAATTACTCTTATACTTACACTTGGTTATTGCTTTCCAGTTTCTTGTTTCCCCTGTACCAGTTATTGAAATTGTTTAACCCTGCCAGCAGTTTTATAAAAGAAAGTTTTGCGAGTAATGATTACCCTGACTAGTATGTTAATTACAATTTTGGGACAATGAGGTCCAGCAATGATTTAAAGCATGGTTTTGAGCAAAAGATTTTGTTTAAATTATATATAAGCCTGTAGAACTGTTTTTAACCAGTAGGGTTACTTGCTGAGCTTTTGTAGCTCATCCTTTTATTTTCTAACATCTACAGCTTTTGAGAATCATGGTCCGTATTAAGCAGACTGCTCGGAAGAACATGTCTTACATGAACTTTGCTAGGCTGGCTGAGAGGGAACAGGTAGGATCGAGGCCGAGTTGGAAGGAAAAGACTTTGTTTAGTCTTGTACTTTTATTAGTAGATCTTGAGATGATTCAGGAGTTGTAATATTATTTTCGTTGATGTAAATTTAAATATAAATGAATGTAGTAGTGTGCTTGTTTCATACCATTACCTTGAAAGGTCCAGGCGAGTAGTCGGGGTCATATTTATGCGTATTTTCTATTACTGTTATTTAGGGTGCATGCATATAGAGTGTCAGTGACGCCCCGATCTAGACCCCGGGTCGGGAGGGCGCCACAGGAGCTAAGGTTTTGGTCACTGAAACAAGCCAGGATTAAGTTAAACAAGTAGATCATTTAATAACAGAAGATAGAGTAATGGTAAGATAGGATTAGATATTGAAGAGTGGTTTAGATATTAGGATTTTAACTGTAGATTTAAGATGATCTTATCCCTTTTTGCTTTACATATTATATTATTGCAGGCTCGTGGTATTGTTTCACAACCACCACCCTCTCCTAGTTCCTCTGATTCTTCTTCTTCGGATTCTGACGATGATGTTATAGTCATATCCAGTTCTGAGAGCGAGGAGGAGTTGATTCCTAAGCCCGTTGCTCAGCCTGACCTACCCTCAGGGAGTGCTTGTGCCCCTATTCGCCGTAGAGTTTATAGGCCAGCTATTACCCGAGGCCAGCTGAGAGTTCCCGAGCATCCTGTCGAGTGGTGGGAGGATCGCATTAGAGCTGTTGAGGAGGAGGGACGTAGGCAGATTGCGGCTAGGGCATTTCCAGACGATGTGGCGGAGCGGGCAGGAGAGTTAACCCGTGTGCTTAGTAGACTGCTGATTGGACTCAGGGCAGCCAGAGACAGGGATCACAGGGGTGATTAGATGTCAGGATGTTTGAGTGTTAGAAGGGACATTTGTTAGAGCCCTCTAGCACCTTTGCCAGATGTTATTTCTGTTTTCTTCCTAGTACTTTTATTCCGTGTTTGTACTTTAACTATCTTGCACTTTGGTACCTTTCGTATTTATGTATGTTTGCTTTTCAATTCCAGTATCTTCCGATATATCTGTCATTTACATTTTCGCACATTTGACCATAAACTGTTCCTTACCTTTACCAGTACCTTATTTATACCTGTTGTGCTAACCTGTTTTCGATAGAACCTTTATTTATCCTTGTTGTACAGGCAACTTATGTAGTAATGATGCTACAAGATTGATTTCTAAAGTAGAGTTTTAATGCTCAAATGGTTTTAAAAGTATTTGAACTGTTTACAATATGGTGTAGTGTATTGCTTAATAAGTTGCTTGTTTCCCTATAGTAAATGCCGCCAAGAAAAAGAAACACTTCAAATTCGTCTCAGAACCAAAATACTCAAGATCAAAATCCTATGGACCCTACAGTTGCCCAACTCATTCAGCTGCTACAACAGCAGACAGCTCTTTTAACTCAGCAACAGCAAAGACCTTCTGCACCCCCAGCAGTTACTTTTAAATCTTTTCAAGCCGTGAAACCACCTGAATTTAAAGGATCCACAAACCCAGTAGAAGCCCAGACTTGGCTTAAGGAAATGGAAAAAGCTTTTCAGTTAGTAGACGTAGATGAAGATAAGAAGACTGAGTATGCTAGTTACTTTCTTAAAGCTGAAGCCGGTTACTGGTGGGAGTCTACGAAGATGCTTCAGGGTGAAGGTGTAATTTCTTGGGATCGGTTTACAGAATTGTTTTTAGAAAAGTACTTTCCTAGTTTCATGAAGGACCAGATGGAAATTAAATTTTTAGAATTGAAGCAAGGAGGTATGAGTGTAGCAGAGTACGAGGCCAAGTTTTCTGAGATGGCCAGATTTGTGCCAGAATTTGTCAACACTGACGTCAAAAAGGCCAAGAGGTTTCAGCAAGGCCTAAGGCCATGGATTAGAAGTAGGGTAGCAGTTTTTGAGTTGCAAAGCTTTACTGCAATAGTTCAAAAAGCAATGATCGTGGAAGGAGAAAGTGACATGTCCCAGAAAGAGAAGGATAACAGAAAAAGAAAGTTTGGTGCTAGGGAAGACAGTCAGGGACAAGGTAATTTCAGAAACAAGTTTCATAGAAGGCCAGAAGGTCAGAGAAGTAATTTTCAGCAGATCAAGAGTGGTAATGATGGAAGAGGAAGACAAAACAATAAAGCTCAAGGTTTCGACCAGCCGAAGACCATCAGACAGTTTGTTCCTGAGTGCAAAATTTGTGGAAGGAAGCACTCTGGAGTTTGTAATAAGCCCAATATCACCTGCTTCAAATGCAACAGGAAAGGACATTATGCAGCAGAATGTAACAGTCAGAGTCAGAATCAAAATCAAAAGTCAGGGATCAAATGCTATAAGTGTGGCAAGCTAGGTCACATGGCAAGGGAATGCAAGGAACCTACACAGCCTACCAATGTTCTTCGAATAGCTGGAACTCCGTCTCAATCTTCAGCACATCAATCTAGAGCAAGAACATTCAACATGACTCAGAAAGAAGCTATTCAGGACGTGGATGTGATATCAGGTACACTTCCTGTTAACTCAGTGCAAGCTAGTGTATTGATTGATTCAGGAGCTACTAAATCTTTTGTATCTCAAGATTTTCTTGGTAAATTGCAATGTGAAGTCCGACCTTTGGATCAAGCCTTAGTTATAGAAGTAGCCAACCAGGCAACGATTCCAGTAAACCAAGTTTGTCCTAGTTGTGACATTGAAATAGGCAGTTGTCATTTTCTTGCTAACTTAATACCTTTTAAGTTAGGTGAATTTGATGTAATTCTAGGGATGGATTGGTTGTCAGAATACAAGGCTCAAATAGATTGTAGGAATAAGAGGTTAAAGTTGAAAACCCTAGAAGGAGAAGAAGTTGAATTTCGAGGTACCCGACAAGTCAAGAAGTTTTTGAATATTGCTCAGGCAAAGAGATTTCTGCGTCAAGGATGTGAGGCTTACCTAGCCTATGTTGTAGACACTGAGAAGAAGTCAGTTCAGTTAGAAGATGTTCCTATCGTCAACGAATTTCCCGATGTGTTTCCAGATGAATTACCAGGCTTACCTTCCGATAGGGAAATAGAATTCTCCATTGATTTAGCTCCAGGCACTGAGCCAGTTTCCAAAGCTCCGTATAGAATGGCGCCAGTTGAAATGAAAGAATTGGCGAGTCAAATACAAGATCTCTTGGATAAAGGAATTATAAGGCCTAGTGTGTCCCCTTGGGGAGCACCAGTGTTGTTTGTTAAGAAGAAAGATGGAAGCATGAGGTTGTGCATAGATTACCGAGAATTAAATAAGCTAACCATCAAGAATAAGTACCCGTTGCCGAGGATCGATGATCTTTTCGACCAGCTGAAAGGAGCCGAATGGTTCTCAAAAATTGATTTAAGGTCCGGATACCATCAACTCAAAATCAAACCTGAAGATGTATCTAAAACAGCATTCAGAACAAGGTACGGACACTATGAATTTTTAGTTATGGCTTTTGGATTGACAAATGCCCCAGCAGCATTTATGGATCTAATGAACAGAGTCTTTAAGAAATATTTAGACAAGTTTGTGATTGTTTTCATCGACGATATCCTGATATATTCCAAGTCAGAAGAAGAGCATGCAGATCATTTGAGAATTGCTTTAGAGACCTTAAGAAAGGAAAAGTTGTATGCGAAGTTTTCGAAATGTGAATTTTGGTTGAAGGAGGTACAATTCTTAGGTCATGTTGTCAGTAGAGAAGGTATCAAAGTTGATCCGGCGAAGATAGAAGCAGTGATGAAATGGGAAAGGCCACGGACTCCAACAGAAGTCAGAAGTTTTCTGGGTTTGGCGGGATACTATCGTAGATTTGTTCAAGATTTCTCTAAGATAGCTACCCCTATGACCAAATTGACAAGGAAGAATGAAAAGTTTGTATGGAATGAGAAATGTGAAGAAAGTTTTGAAGAGTTAAAACGAAGACTAGTGTCTGCCCCAGTTTTGGTGTTACCAGACGATCAAGGAAATTTTGTCATCTACAGTGACGCTTCACTCAAAGGCTTGGGATGTGTTCTGATGCAACATGGGAAGGTTATTGCATATGCTTCCAGGCAGTTAAGACCTCATGAATTGAAGTATCCTACACATGATCTGGAATTAGCTGCCATCGTATTTGCATTGAAGATTTGGAGGCACTATTTGTACGGAGAAAAGTGTGAGATTTTTACTGACCATAAGAGTTTGAAGTATATCTTTACTCAGAAAGAATTGAACATGAGACAGAGAAGATGGTTGGAGTTGATCAAGGACTATGACTGCACAATCAACTATCATCCAGGCAAGGCGAATGTTGTAGCAGATGCTTTAAGTAGAAAAGAAAGATTGAATATAATGGTTTCGTCTGAAGAATTGATCAAAGAGTTCGAGAAATTGGAAATAGAGGTATGTGATTCAGATTCAGTGGAAGAAATGGTGTATACAATGACTTTTCAGCCAGAATTGTTAGAAAAGATCAAGAGATGTCAAGAACAGATGATGAGTCAAGACAGAGCTAAGTTGACTGGAGAAGAGTTAAGAAGTCAGAAGGACGGTGAAGGAATCTTTAGGTTTTCCTCACGAATTTGGATTCCCAATGTTCAAGAGCTCAAGAATAAAATTTTGCATGATGCACATAGTTCAAGATACTCTATTCATCCAGGGAGCACAAAGATGTATAAGGACTTGAAGGAAAATTTTTGGTGGCCCAACATGAAAAGAAATGTAGCAGAGTGGATCAGTAAATGTTATACATGCCAGAGAGTCAAAGCTGAACACCAGAGGCCCAGCGGATTGTTGCAACCACTAGAGATTCCAGAATGGAAATGGGAGAATCTTGCTATGGATTTTGTAGTAGGTCTACCAAGGACTAAAGCTAATCATGATGCTATCTGGGTAATAATAGACAGATTGACCAAGTCAGCGCACTTTCTACCGATCAACGAAAGATTTTCACTGGACAAGTTGGTTCATTTGTATCTGAAAGAGATTGTGATGCGACATGGTGTTCCTGTATCAATAGTGTCAGACAGAGACCCGAGATTCAATTCAAGATTTTGGAAGAAATTTCAAGAATGTTTGGGAACAAAGCTGAATATGAGTACTGCATATCATCCTCAGACAGATGGCCAGAGTGAAAGGACAATCCAAACCATTGAAGATATGTTAAGAGTTTGTGCCTTAGATTTTGAAGGAAGTTGGGACGAGCATCTACCATTGGTGGAATTTTCTTATAATAACAGTTATCATGCTAGTATTGGGATGCCCCCGTATGAAGCTTTATATGGAAGAAAATGCAGATCACCAGTGTGTTGGAATGAAGTTGGTGAGCGTAAGATTTTGGGTCCAGAGTTGGTTCAGCAAACTAAAGAAAAGATTGAGTTGATTCAGAAGAGATTGTTAGCTGCTCAGGATAGGCAAAAGAAATATGCTGACCAGTCAAGGAAAGATATGAATTTTGAAGAAGGTGACCAAGTGTTGTTAAAGATTTCTCCGTGGAAAGGTGTTAGTAGATTTGGCAAGAGAGGAAAGCTTAATCCACGATATATAGGACCTTTTGAAGTTCTGAAACAAGTTGGGAAAGTTGCATATGAATTGGCTCTACCACCACAGATGCAGCACATTCACAATGTTTTTCACGTGTCTATGCTTCGAAAGTACAATCCTGATATGAGCCATGTGATAGAATATGAACCCTTGGAAATTCAACCCGACTTGTCCTATGTAGAACAGCCTGTAGAGATTCAGGATCGTAAGGATAAAGTTTTGAGGAATAAGTCTGTTAAGCTTGTAAAGGTTTTGTGGAGAAATCCTCGAGTTGAGGAATCCACCTGGGAACTTGAGAGTGAGATGCTCGAGAAGTATCCCTATTTGTTTACTTAGGCTGATTCTGAGGACAGAATCTTTTTAAGGGGGGGAGAATGTAACGATCAAGGTAATTAAATCTATTTGAATAATATGGAGTATATGATTTATGTGTTTTAATGTGTTAAGATATGATATGTGATTTTTTTATGTCTGGTTGACTGCCCGTTTGACTGTATTATGCTTAAGTGTTTTAATTAAGTGATTAATTGATTTTTCATGCTCAATTGAGTAACTGTTTGATTTTTATAAAATTATTGGTGTGTCCAATAATTAAGAAATTTTATATGTAGTTCCTATGTGATTTTAGAGACTTTCTAAAAATGATGATGTATTTAATTCTAGTCCCAGTGATTTTATATAAATCTTTTAATCCTGTTTTATTCTAGAGATATTACTCTTCTAAATTCCATATTTAATTATTGGAATGTCCAAAAATCATGAAACCTGTTTCAAAATGTTTCTTAAATATTCTGAGACTTGTGAAAAAATAAAATTTTATTTTATTCGAGCCCAAATGTATTCTTATGATTTTTCTCCTCTTATTTCCTATTTATGCACCAAAACTTCAAAGATTTTTAATTAATTATTTATTCATCGGAAAAATATTTCAAAAATATGGGGAGGCTTCTAAATTCATCCTCTTAATTTTAAAAATACAAAAGTTATTTTTGTACTCTGTTTCTACCAAAATCCGTTTTTAAATTCATTTTTAATCCAGAAAACAGCATTTGTGCAATTACGGTTTTACCCTTGTCTTTGTTTGGTAAAAGCCACCGCCCACTATCCTCCTCATTTGTTCTGTATCTTTGAGTTCAGGTCTTGTTCTTCTCTCCGCATGCGATTCTTTGTCTTCATTTGAGTTCTAAGTGGATTGCTAGTAATTGCTTCAAGTAAATTGCTAGTAATCAGTCTTAGATGTGTATGCTGGTCATTGTTTCGAGTTAGCAAAAATGTTATATGTGTGCCGTGTACATATGTGTGCTGCGTATATGTGTTTGATCGGGAAAGTTGCATGCAATGAATTGTAGAGTCATATTCATGTTACTAGATGCTAATTTAAGTTGTAAACAAGAAATAAGGCGGAGTCCATGAAGGATGCTCAAAAACCGGGAACCTCCGGACTTTGCCCCACCGGCGGTGAGCCTCCGGTGAGCCGGTGGAGGGCTGTGATGGCAAACCTGAGCCTACTTTCCCTTAATTGCTGTGTTAATGTTATGATTATGCTGCTAGTTAGCTTAAATTGAGTTGCATGTGAATTTTTGTTTCATTTCCTTATTTTCCCGAACCAAATTGCTCGAATAAGTCTTGTTTTTGATTATTGCAGTTGCTACTAGTGGTGTATAGTAATGATGTATAGCATATGAGGTTTGTATGACAATTAATTGCTAGTGGTTTGGGATGCATGTTAAGATTATGATGTTCCGGCCACGGTGTTGTAATTTCCGGTCATGGCCGCGTATTGTAGTTTGAGAAGTGAGCTTTGGTTGTGATTAATAGTAATACTAGTAATTGCCTTGTAATTGCTAAATGGTTAATCAAGGATTGCATGTTAATTAATTGTAATTAATTCGAAAATTTTGAATTATTTAAATAATTTTCATATTCAAATTTTTATGTTAATGTTATAATCAAGTTGGGTTTGTCTTGGAATCTAGATTGTTATTGTTCTTAAAATGATTAAGTTACTAGTCGAACTAATACGATCGTATTGTTATAATTTAATTGATTAATGGGATTAGCTAGTACGAATTTGATATGTATATAAGTAATTCTATTCGAATTAGAGGCAATCAAATGGATACATGAATTGTGATTTGAGTTTGATAATTCTATGAGTAACCCTTAATTGTTCTATTCGAAATATAGGTTAATTATTTTATTTATGAAGTTTACGAATTATATGCTTAAGTAATGTGCCATTTTCTATAGCAATATAGTAATACATGGATGAAATTGAATTGTGTTAATTGCTATGTGATCATGACTACTCAATTGAACAATTGCATTATAGTAATCGAATTGCTTGATTAATTGGCATCTTTGAATTATAAGTATTATGATTGGACATTGATTGTTATGATATAGAATTGAATTAAGAACTGAATTAACTATATAAATAAACAGTTGATATTTGGATTGTTTCAGTCATTTTGAGTGATAATAGTATTGTATATTGTTATAGCTATTGCTTGTTTGATATGGATTTGGTGCAAATGTGATTGTGTAATGGGAGATGATTGGCATTTATGTTTGGTTGTGTCGGTTGTATTCCGACAGGTAGTTCCAATTACAGGGGAAGTGCTGCCAAAATTTCTAAAAACTAAAATGACTTTATAAAATATTATTGGCACACCACTTCTGTATAGGAAAGGCTATCAGTCAGGAATGCTGTGAATGATATAATTGTCTATGTGCTACTTGCTTGCCAGTGTAGAAGTGATTATATAGCAGAGTATGTCTACAGTGGATCATTATCTGTTAAGGGATTATAATTAACGAAAGGGTAGAATAGTTAGACGTTAATGAGAACGTCGAGAGTATATGAGTTACTGAAATAGTATTATTTATGTGTAGCTACGAAGGATATTGAGGTGAAGGACAAAGGAAAAGCTAAAGTAGAGAGTTAGTGTCTGGTGTAGGCGATCTACCTGTTCCACAGCTGTAGCATTCCTTGTTTGAGGCAAGTAACTACTGCCTAACCTCTTTCAACTTAAACACTGTTTTGTAAACTGCTTTATGACCCTGCAATTGTATTATCTTATCTCAACTATATTACCTTGTTTCAACTGTTTTAAACTATATCATGTCCTACTTTAATTGCTTTATTTAAACTGCAACCTTATATCAGATTCAATTGCACTTTAAACTTTTCAATCTCTGAACTGTTATCGACAACTTATAAACTAGTTTTACAAATCTTAAACCAGTGATCTTGAGCTGTGACTTATGCTATTACCACTTCCTTATCAATAATTGCTTAAACTTAAATCTTAAAAGAACCCTGTTACTTAAGCCTAACTGTTATCCTGAGTAAATGTTTTACATCTGTTTTCAAAAACAACTGTTATACTTATGGATTGACCCTGCACCTTGACTTCATAACTTTAACTTGTTTTAAATTTCCAGTTCATGATTTCAGCTTACCCTATTACAACAGAGACTTGTTTTGAGATTTACCCTGGAATAAACTTTACCTCTGTCTAATGATCTTAAAAATGGATTTAAATATGGAATCCGACTTTCAAGAAGTCTTTTTCATCAAATGATTTGGTAACTTTAAAAAGAAAGGTTTTGATTATTATAGGAATTCCGATCAAAAAGGGTTTCTGCGGATTCCTATAGGTTGGAGGCGTAAGAGGCCGAGTGACGCCGGTCCAGCACTTTTTATGTGTAGACTATAATGAGATAGTCAATGGCTATAATGAGATAGCCCAAGGCCAATGGCAATAAGTGCCTTTATGAGTACTCCTTATGTCCAGAGGGACTTTAGTCCGTTATGGGGACTTTACGTGGCTGATCACCCGTATTGTCTGGCGTTGTGAGAAAACTTCAACCAAAATGATTGTTTTAAACAGAAAAGGTCCTAATGAGAGGACAGTTTTATAAATGATTTGAGAAGCAAGGTCCTAATGAGAGGACAGTTTTATAAAAATGTTTTGAAAGAATCAGTCCTAATGAAAGGACAGTTTTATACAAATGGACTTTGAAATGATTAGTAATGAATAATGAAATGCCTTGTTATAACCTGTCATGTACAGCTTCAATTATCAGACATATTTTGGGTTGACCTTGTTTCAATTGTTATACATTATTTTCCTGCTATCCATCTAACCCTGCAAATTACTCTTATACTTACACTTGGTTATTGCTTTCCAGTTTCTTGTTTCCCCTGTACCAGTTATTGAAATTGTTTAACCCTGCCAGCAGTTTTATAAAAGAAAGTTTTGCGAGTAATGATTACCCTGACTAGTATGTTAATTACAATTTTGGGACAATGAGGTCCAGCAATGATTTAAAGCATGGTTTTGAGCAAAAGATTTTGTTTAAATTATATATAAGCCTGTAGAACTGTTTTTAACCAGTAGGGTTACTTGCTGAGCTTTTGTAGCTCATCCTTTTATTTTCTAACATCTACAGCTTTTGAGAATCATGGTCCGTATTAAGCAGACTGCTCGGAAGAACATGTCTTACATGAACTTTGCTAGGCTGGCTGAGAGGGAACAGGTAGGATCGAGGCCGAGTTGGAAGGAAAAGACTTTGTTTAGTCTTGTACTTTTATTAGTAGATCTTGAGATGATTCAGGAGTTGTAATATTATTTTCGTTGATGTAAATTTAAATATAAATGAATGTAGTAGTGTGCTTGTTTCATACCATTACCTTGAAAGGTCCAGGCGAGTAGTCGGGGTCATATTTATGCGTATTTTCTATTACTGTTATTTAGGGTGCATGCATATAGAGTGTCAGTGACGCCCCGATCTAGACCCCGGGTCGGGAGGGCGCCACACCATACTCCTATCTATACTATATTATTAAAACGAAAGAGGTTAAAAGTTTGGTGATCTTTGGTGGGAGCATCCTATTTCAATTAAACTATTTTCCAATAATTTTTAAACACTAATCTCTTAATTAAAACACATATATCACTTCACTACAAGAAATGACAAATTTACCATCAACATTTACCTACAGAATATATTCTGTTGGAATGTCCCAACGGAATCCCAACTGTTTTTGTCAAATACCACCGTCAAGCCTTTAGTAACCGAATGCCAACGGTTTATCAACAGATATATGCCAACCGAATATTTCCGTTGGTAAATAATGGCGCCAAAGTTTCCGCCAAAAAATAGTGACGGAATTGCCTACAATTTACCAACATATATATTACCAACGGAATTATGACGGTTTAGGATGATATTTCCGTTATTAAAGCCGTTAGTATATCTGTCACAAAGAGTGTTAGCGTTTCCATCGCAAATTCGTCACAAAGTCGTTGGAAATGGGTAGGTATGATGTTTTTATTTTGTCACTAATCCGTTGGTAATTTAGATCGGTCAAACTTATTTCCGTTGGTATATCGTTGGTAATTTAGATCGGTCAACTAAATTCCGTTGGTAATCCGTCTGTAATACATATATATTCAACTTTCTAGCTGTCTTTCTTATTTACTCTTCGTTTGGTTCTAAACCTTCTGCCTCTTTTTTCCCCATCATGCACGAAAATTATAATCTTCACCTACATTCTACCAATTTATAAAGTGGGTTTTCACAATTCAATTGCAAATAAGGTTAGTTACATTTCATATTCATTGTATTGTATTTTAATTCGATTATATTAATAATTTATGTTGTTAATCTTTTTTTGTTTTATATTAGTTATTGATGTTAATGTTTTAATTCTCTAATATTAATAATGCATGTTGGTAATAATAAATTAAAGTAGTTAGTTAAATATGTTAACTAATAATTGTTAGTTATTTTGTAAATCAATGATAGTTCATTTACTTGATCTTTAGTAATTGTATACTATTGTTTAATTGTTTGTAGTTATTATGTAAAATTTTATATTTATGTTGATATATTTCTTGTAGGTAATTTTAACAAAATGAATCATGATCGAACTTGGATGTATGAGAGAACAGATAGTAGGGGATTTTTAAGTACTCAATTCATTGTTGGTGTGGAAGAATTTATAAATTATGTAGTATCTCAACCATCGTCTATTAACGGGACAAGTATAAGATGTCCATGTACGAAGTGCAAGAATCGAAAATTTTGGGATGCAGAAAATGTGAAATTACATCTCTTGAGGAATGGATTCATAAAAGATTATTATGTATGGAATCGACATGAAGAGCCATACATTGTCGGAGAAAATGAAGGACAATCTTTGACAAATTATTCAAATGTTCCAAGTGGTACAAGCGGGGAGAACTTAATGTATAATATGGTGATTGATGCAGCTGGTCCAAGTTTTGATCCACATCATTCAGAAGAGATGCCGAATCCAGAAGCACAAAAAATGTATGACATATTGAAGTCTTCAGAACGAGAGTTGTATGATGGTTATAACACTTCTCAGTTGGCTGTCATGGCTCAAATGTTGAGTCTAAAATCTTATCATCATTGGTCAAAGGCATGTTATGATCAAACATCACAATTTGTGAAAGGTATATTGCCTGAGGATAATACATTTCTTGATAATTTTTATAGTACAAAGAAGCATATGGAAGGATTGGGGCTCCCCTCTATTCATATTGATTGTTGTGTTAATGGGTGTATGATATATATTGGGGAGAGGACATCGACATGGAATCATGCAAATTTTGTTCTCAGTTGAGATACCAAATTAGAGTTAATAGATCTACAAGAGAGAGAAAGAAAGTGGCACTTAAAAGAATGATATATTTTCCACTGGCCCCGAGATTATAAAGGTTGTATGCATCACCAGCGACTGCAACTCATATGAGATGGCATTTTGATCATTATAAAGAAGATGGTGTGATGTGTCATTGTTTAGATTCAGAGGAGCGGAAGCAATTTGATAGAGCACACCCATCATTCTCCTCATAGATGAGAAATGTCAAGCTTGGACTTTCTGCTGATGGATTTCAGCCATTTTGTAAATTGGGTAAGCAATATTCTTCTTGGCCAATTGTAGTGACTCTGTACAATTTGCCCCCGTGGATGTGTTCAAAAGAAGAGTACATGTTTCTGTCCATACTTGTACCTGGTCCAAGAAATCCAAAACAAAAAAATAGATGTTTTTCTTCAACCATTGATTGCTGAGTTAAAAATGTTATGGGAAGTTGGAGTTGAGACATGGGATACTTCATTAAAACAAAATTTTCAAATGCGAGCTGCATTGATGTGGACTATAAGTGACTTCCCTGCTTACTCAATGTTGTCTAGATGGAAAACAGCTGGACATTTAGCTTGTCCTCATTGTGCTCATGATCATGATGCTTATAATCTTCCAAATGGAGGGAAATCAACATGGTTTGATAATCATCGAAAGTTCTTACCTGCAAATCATCCATTTCGAAAGAATAAAAATTGGTTTACCAAAGGAAAGACAGTGACTAAATTTGCTCCACCTATACGGACAGGCGAAGAGGTATGGCAAGAGATTGAGTCACTTGGGTTGATGAAAATTAATGAATTGGGAAGTGAAGAACACAATGCTCAAGTCATCAAGACTTACAAATGTGGATGGAAAAAATGAAGTATCTTTTGGGATTTGCCATATTGGAGGACATTATCAATTAGACACAATCTTGATGTTATGCATATTGAAAAAAATGTGTTCGAGAACATTTTTAACACTATTATGGCCATTGAAGGTAAAACCAAAGATAATGCTAAAGCAAGAGCTGATATTGCACTTCTTTGTCGAAGGCCTGAGTTAGCATTTGATGAGTCGACACACAAATATCCAAAAGCATGTTACATCTTGGACAAGAAGGGTAAAGAAGTTGTATGTCAATGGTTGCAAGATCTTAAATTTCCAGATGGATATGTGTCAAATATGGGGCGTTGCATCGACATGAGAAAATACAAGTTATTTGGAATGAAAAGTCATGATTGCCATGTGTTTATGCAAAGACTTTTACCTATTGCTTTTCGAGAATTCCTTCCAAATAATGTTTGGGAGGTTGTGACAGAGTTGAGTCTTTTTTTCAAAGATCTCACTTCAGCCACATTGAAGGTTAGCGATATGCGAAGACTTGAAGAACAAATCCCAGTAATACTTTGCAAGTTAGAGCGTATATTTCCACCAGCATTGTTTGACTCAATGGAACATCTGTGGTGCCCCCCGATCCGGGGTCGGAGACCTGGGCCGCCACGGTTCCCGTCCTTTCTGTTATTAACACAATTATCTTAATCTTTAATGCTAGTACTTCTCCTGCAGTGACCCCACAGTTCGTATACACACATACACTACTGATTATAGTCTCAGAACGAATACATATCTAATACATAAATCCATCAGAGTAAATATTACAACCCCAAAAGTAAATTCCTTAGCCTTTAAAGGCCATGCAGTTTCTACTTGAAACAGTGCGGAATACTAATACATGTTTTAGTTAATTAACTTACATAGATCATATTTATAGATAAGGCGTACCATCAACAACTGTACCCCTATCCTACTTCTACTCCGACTCCCTACCTGGGGTAGGTTGGCAAAGAATCTACGAAATGCGTGGGCGTTTCCCACGCACTTCCTGGCTGTGCGGCGCATTCGCAGTATCCTGCTGTCCTGTTGTGTTGTGATATGTAAAGAAAGCAAGGGTGAGCAATATAGCTCAGCAATAATTAATATAGTTCTGAAAACATGTTGTAATCTGTAAGCTTTCTTCTTTATCAAATATATTCTGAAAACATGCTGTAAGTTGTAAGCTTTCTTTCTTTATCAATATTTTCTGCAAACATGCTGTAAGTTATTTGTAAAAGCATTATGAACAAATAACTGAAGTTTAAAATAACTTTCGTCAAAACATGATAGTAAGCTGAATCTTTCAGAATGTTTCATTGCTAATCAACACCATCGGTAACTCAGCTCCTAGGCTTTTGTTACGGTGCGTAGCACAATTCCAATTGGAAGAAGGGACTGTAATTGGCGCATCAACACGCCCGCTACCACACATCCACGATGATCAGTCGTAACACGTGGCAGCCTTCATCAGCAACCTATGGAAGCCTTCCGTTTCTCTACATGTAGAAGGAGGAGCCCCGGTATTCGCTACCGTTAATGGGTAATCACCCTAGACTGCATATGGGTCAAAGTGCTGGACCGTGCGTCACTCGGCCTCTTACGCTAACTCAAAGTCCACTGAATCAATCTATAAGTCTGGAACTGGAACATTAATCCAAGCTCCCCAAGCATATAATACTTGTTAATAGATTTGTCTATCTAACCTGGAACTGGAGGTAATCCTAGTTCCCCAAGTATATCGTACTTGTTGATAGACCCTCATAGTTATGAGCATATGCTGTCAGATTAAGTGATGTCGCCACCTTACCATACAGGCAAGTTGACATTCATCATATAATCACCTTTCTCAAGGACTGGATTTATTTTTGAAAACCATGACTCGGGAGTTTGTCGGAAATCTTTTCTGCTTTTGATAAGTTGAAAAACTCTTGCTACTGTGAAAACTGGTTTCAAAACTTGACTGCTTTCGAGAAGTAAACAGATGTTCACTTCCTAGACCGAGTTCCTTATTTTTGATAAGTCTGAACGTATTTTATTCTTATTAAAAGAATAAAATAATTAATTAAATTAAAATATTAGGGAGCTCCTACCATTTTTTAAATCATTTTCTGAAGGTCGGAAAGTATTTAAAATAATTATCGAAAGCTTCGAATAATTATTAAGGACCTGGAATAATTTGTAAATGAATTTTAAATAATTAATAAATATTTAAATAAAATTTATTTATTATAATTAATAAATAATCCTCAATAAATGAATATTCAAATAATATTCATTAATTAAATAAATATTAAAATAATATTTATTATCTCCTTCAAATGAATATTCAAATAATATTCATTAATTAAATAAATATTGAAATAATATTTATTATCCTCATTTAATTCTTTTATTAAAAGAATATCAAAATATAAATATCGAAATATTTATATCATCATTTCAAAATAATCTGTCTCCGGCTTCTCTCGGACTACGACAGTACTTAACTTAATCTTCCGACTCCCGGTCTAAGTTCGAAAATACATACTTGCTCTATGCTTAGAGCCTTTACTTTTACCGGCTTATATCTATAATACTTTATAGCATATATCCGAAACATTTACGAAATTTGTAACAATACATAAAATAGTTCGTACTTTTCAATATACAGTTATATCACAAAAACAACAGTCTTTCGACAAAACATTAGTACATTAGATACGAGTTTTGAAAACTTGCCTGAGGTCCTGAGATTCGTCGAGGTGCGGGGGTTTGACGGACGATCTATATAAATCAAATAGAACGTTTCGTTAGTTATTGGTTATCTTAACCACTAATGTCACGCACGCACGAACCATAAGCTTGGCATAAGTTAGACCTCTCATTCTAGAGTTACTTAACCTTAAGGACATATGTTAATTACTTAAGTCAATTCATGGGTCAATGACACCTTCATACTTGTTACTTTGCATAGACACTTAAGTTTCTTTTATTCATTCCTTCTCCTTTAAGGTTTGTCAAAGAATCTGTCCGGCTTCAACAATTTTATAAAATCGAAATTTTCTCCTCTGGTCATGAAATTTTGCAGAGGTCTTGACCACTGTCCCAACTATGTCCCCTTAAAATTTCATGATTTTTTTGGTGACCTTTATGTGGTCCATTTATATTTTACAAAAGGGCTTCCCGAAACAGTTTGGTTGGTTTAATTGCCTTCACTAAATTTGACTTATCTCCTAAACCGTATATCGGAATAACATGATTCAAGCGTCAAAACGATATATGAGACCAGCCCTAACCAACTATGGTCAGAGGCCTTAGGGGCCAGGAGCTTGACATTACGATTTTCACAGTTTAAAAGAGTGCTTACGAAAATTGGGCATTACGACGACTATAAACGTAACATTTTCCGATTCAACCAACGTGAATCCATTCCAACCAACACTCATCCTCACTCCTTTCATCATGGTTACAACAATAAGCTACTCATTTCATCATTATACTACTATCATCATTTCAAGAACTCAACCAAAAGCTTAACATCATCATATCTTTACCATACTAGCTCATGACTTCACTTACTAACACTTTCATGGCATATTACTCACACAAAACACAAGGGTTAGAGGTTGTCCATACCTTCACAAAGCTCAAACAACAACTAGATAGTGCTTGGAGTCCTTAGAGAAGCTTGATCTACCTTTGTTCTTAACTAAACATCAAGAAAACAAGCTTGAAAATTTCTAGAGTTTACTATTCATACTATTCATTGTCATCTTTGATGAATTATTTGAAAATGCTAGACATGGAGAATGGACTTGAGATTTTTACCATACCTTATCTATGAAATATAGAAGATTGGGAATTAATTTGAGGATTTATGAAGCAAGGAAGCTTGGACTTTGATTTTTGAAATCCTCCCTTTTTTGAAATAGCCGAATGGAACAATGGTGGGGGAAGAAGAAGAATACTTGCACTTTCCTTGTCTAGCTTTATGAGATAGTATCTTTGTAAAGGCTAATGATGGCTTGGTTGAACTTGATCTAAGTGATAAAGTAGCTTTATGGATTTTTTCCCTAAATTAGGAAACCATATTTCCTAATCCTAGTTTGTCATTTGGTTAATCTTGCTAGCTTAGTTACTTGACTAGTTACTTGACTTACTTTGGTTACTTGATTCTACCCATGCAAGTACTTGCTTGCATGGCTTGCATGGCTTGCATGGCTCCCTTTGTGGTGCATTTCACTTATCATTCTTTACTTACTCTTAATCCTTCATAAACATAATTAGTGATAACACCTCTTATTTCTATCTTTGTAATGTGAACAATTACTAGTCACAATACCTTAATGAGTCTAGGATGTAATTTCTTTGAATTATCATCCCTTAGGTCGAAACCTACTCCTCTATTCCTCAGTATCTCGTAAATTACGAAACAATTAGTAAAAGACAAAATTCTCGGATTCTAACGACGTTTACATACACTTATTTACTTAGTATCATCGTAATAAAATCTTGGATTTATAATCCTACACCTTATATATAGTGTGGGCTATCATGATTTTCATAAAATTGAAAAGTTACTATTCATTCATAGTTCAGAGTTTACAAAAGTTCGGGTTCTTACAATCTCCCCTCCTTAAAAGGATTCCGTCCCGGAATCTATACTGAAAACAAGTGATCGAGGGTGCTTTTCTACCATAGCGCTTTCTAGCTCCCACGTTGACTCTTCGGTATTCTGATTCCTCCATAAGACTCTTACTAGCTTTACCACTTTATTTCTGAGCACCTGCTCCTTTCGGTCCAGTATCCCTACTGGTTGTTCCACATAGGTCAGATCTGGTTGTAGGTCTACTTGCTCATATTCTATTATATGCTTGGCATCTACATTATACTTCCTCAGCATAGACACATGGAACACATTGTGGACTTGTTGCAAATTTGGGGGTAGGGCCAACTCATAGGCTACTTTCCCAACATATTTTAAGATCTCGAATGGTCCAATGAATCTTGGACTCAGCTTTCCTTTCTTTCCAAACCTCATTAATCCTTTCCATGGGGAAACTTTCAGAAGTACTGAGTCTCCCACCTCGTACTCTCTGTCTTTTCTGGTCTGATCGGCATACTTCTTTTGTCGATCTTGTGCTGCTATCAATCGGTTCCGGATGAGCTCTATTACTTTTCTCGTTTTCTGGACCAATTCGGGTCCCAATATCTTCCGCTCTCCCACTTCCTCCCAACACAATGGGGAGCGACACTTTCTCCCGTATAGGACTTTATAAGGGGGCATACCTATGCTGGCATGGTAGCTGTTGTTGTAGGCAAACTCGATTAAAGGTAAGTGATCACTCCAGCTTCCTTTAAAATCTATTACGCACACCCTTAACATATCCTCTAATGTCTGAATGGTTCGCTCGCTCTGCCCATCTGTTTGGGGATGATAAGTCGTGCTCATGTTTAACTTAGTCCCCGCACATTCTTGAAAACTTCTCCAAAATCTTGAGTTGAATCTTGGATCTCGGTCCGATACTATGGACAGGGGAACTCCATGTCATACTACAATTTCCTTGATGTAAATCTCTACTAGTCGGTCTACTATATACCTTTCATTGATTGGAAGAAAATGAGCTGAGCTGAGCTGGTTAGGCGATCTACGATCACCCATATCGCATCATGGTTGGTGCTCGTTCTCGGCAAACCTACTACAAAGTCCATTGCTATCTGTTCCCACTTCCACTCGGGGATTTCCAAGGGCTGTAGAAGACCACTAGGCCTCTGGTGTTCTGCTTTCACTATTTGACATGTCAAACATTTGCTTACCCATTCCACTACGTCGTTTTTCAGGTTCGGCCACCAGTAAAACTCTTTCAAATCCTTATACATCTTGGTGCCACCTGGGTGAATTGAATACCTCGAATTGTGTCCTTCATGCAAAATCTCATCCTTCAACTCTCGCACGTTTGGAATCCAGATTCTGGAGGCATATCTCATTACCCTCTTACTGTCCTTTTCGCACTTTATTTCTTCTCCAGTCAGGGACTTCCATTCATTTGCTCGCTTCCTTTCTTGGCACAACCTGATCTTTTCTATCAATGGGGGTTGCATACTAATCTCAAATAATCCTTCGGTGCCTTTTCTGGCAACCTTCACCTCGATTTCCATCTTTTCAAACTCGTTAATCAGCTTCTCCGAAGAGGTTATCATCTTAAGTCTTTTTTTCCTACTAAGGGCATCAGCCACCACGTTGACCTTCCCTGGGTGATAGAGAATTTCGCAGTCATAATTCTTAATCAATTCCAACCATCTCCTTTGCCTCATGTTCAATTCTTTCTGTGTGAAGATATACTTCAGGCTCTTATGGTCCGTAAAGATTTCACATTTCTCGCCATACAAGTAGTGCCTTCAAATTTTCAATGCGAAGACTATCGCGGCTAGTTCTAAGTCATGAGTGGGATACCTTATTTCATAATCCTTCAGTTGTCGTGATGCATAAGCAATCACCTTACCGTGCTGCATAAGGACGCACCCTAATCCCTTATGCGAGGCATCGCTGTAGATTACGAAACCTCCCTTTCCGTCAGGCAGTGATAACACTGGGGCTGTTATCAATCTCTTCTTTAATTCTTGAAAGCTTTCCTCACATTTCTCTGTCCAGTCAAACTTTTCCGTCTTCCGAGTAAGCCGAGTCAGTGGGGCGGCTATCCTGGCAAAATCTTGTACGAACCTCTTGTAATATCCCACCAGTCCCATAAAACTCCTTACTTCGGTAGGTGTGGTAGGTCTTTCCCAATTGGAAACGGCTTATATCTTGGCTGGGTCGACTAGTATCCCTTCGCTGCTTACTACATGTCCCAAAAATTGGACTTCTCTGAGCCAAAATTCACATTTCGAGAACTTGGCAAACAACCTTTCCTTCCTTAAGATCTCTAGAACTATTCTCAGATGTTCGGAGTGTTCTTCTTCTGTCTTTGAATAGATCAAAATATCATCGATGAAAACAATGATGAACTTGTCCAAGTATTTCTTGAAAACTCGGTTCATCAAATCCATGAAAGCTGCTGAGGCATTGGTTAATCCAAACGACATTACCAAAAACTCGTAGTGCCCATATCTGGTGCGAAACGCTGTCTTTGGTATGTCCTCGGGCTTAATCTTCAGTTGATGATATCCTGTCCTGAGGTCAATCTTTGAAAAACACACTGCGTCTTTCAACTGGTCGAATAAGTCATCAATCCTTGGTAGGAGATACTTGTTCTTTATTGTTAACTTGTTCATCTCTCGGTAGTCTATACATAGTCGCATGCTGCCGTCTTTCTTCTTTACGAATAATACCGGCGCACCCCATGGTGACACGCTCGGCCTTATCATTCCCAGTTCTAGCAATTCCTGTAGCTGGGTGGCTAGTTCCTTCATTTCTACTGGGGCTAAACGACACGGGGCCTTTGAAACTGGCGCCGTTCCTGGGGCTAGTTCGATTGCAAACTCTATTTCCCGGTCGGGTGGTAGTCTTGGAAGATCCTGGGGGAATACATCCTCGAATTCGGCCACTACTCGAAGGTCTCTAAGTTTAGGCATCTCTTGACTGGTGTCTACCACGTGGGCTAGGTAAGCCTCACACCTTTTTCGTAACAATCTCTTAGTCTGGGCTATGTTTAAAATTTTTTGGACTTGTCGTTGTCCCTTGAACACGACTTCCTTCCCTCCTAGCGCTTTCAATCTGATCTTCTTCTTTTCACAGTCGATTTGCGCACCGTTGCTTGACAGTCAGTCCATTCCCAGAATGACATCGAACTCTCCTAGATGAAAAGGGATTAGATCTACCCCAAAAGTTTGCCCATCTATCTCTAAATTACAGTTTGGGTGTACTTGACTAACTGGAACTACTTCCCGGTTAGCTATCTCTATTTGCAACAATTCTTTCAAAGGTTCCGCCTTAAGTTTTAACTTGCATGCCAACTCCTTAGACACAAATGATCTAGTAGCTCCAGAATCAAATAAAACATTTACGCTGACAGTATTAAGGAGAAGGGTACCTGCTATAACGTCCGCGTCTCGCACGACATTCTTCACTGTCATATTAAAGGTCCTTGCTGTTGGGGGCCTGTTGGAAGCTGTCCCGCTCATCCTAGACATTGTGGGTGCTGGTGCCTTGTATTCCTTTTTCATGTGCCCCGCCATTCCACACTGGAAGCACTTCAACCCACTCTGGGGGCAGTTACTAGCATAGTGTCCTGCTCGCCCACATTTGAAACAATCTGTTGACCCCTTGAGACAGGTGCCAAGGTGCTTCCTTCCACAACTCTTACATTTTGGTGTTGGTGGTCGGGATTGGCTGAAATGAGATACCCCGGCTGGTCGGCTATTCTGGACAGTACTGCCACTCCTAAAATTTTTGAACCCTGTGCTCCTCGCTGGTTGCGATACTGCCTCTCGGTTGACCTTGCTTGGAAGACCTTCGCTTGCGGAACTTCCTCCACGGCTTTCAAACTTCCTCTTCTTCATTTCCTTGCTCTTAGATATCTGCTCATTTCCTGCCTCCACGATCGAGGCTTTCTGTACTAGTGTGGCATAATCGGTAATCTCAAATACTGCTACCCTGTTCTGAATCCACTTATTCAGCCCTTGTTGAAACCTTCTAGCTCGCTTAGCTTCTGTGTTCACGAAGTCTGGCACAAACCTTGACAGTTCTATAAACTTGGCTTCATACTCCGCCACTGTCAAGTTTTCCTGTTTTAGCTCCAGAAATTTTAACTCCATCTGAGTTTCCATGAACCTAGGGAAATACTTTTCCAAGAACAGCTCGTTGAATCTTGCCCAAGTAATGACGGCATCTGCTTCCAAGTTTTTCTTGGCTTCCCACCAAAAGTTAGCCTCTCCCTTGAGGAGATAAGTGGCAAAGATAGTCTTTTGGGCCTCCTCAGTATCCATTATCTCGAATGATTTCTCCATTTCCTTCATTCAGGCTCTTGCCTCGACTGGATCTGTCATCCCTCGGAACTCTGGTGGTTTTAGTGACTTAAAGACTTTAAAAGCATTCGCCACAGATTGTGTAGGATGTGGGGGTTGGTGATTCAAGTTCTGCCTGAGCAACCTCACAAACTGCTCCATCCGACCCCCCTCTTGCTCTTCTTCCTCTTGGGTATTCTCATATTCCTCTTCTTCATAATCTTGGTCATCCATATCATTTTCCTCTTCCTCTGGAGGGTTTTGATTTTCCTCCTCTTGGTTATTGCTAACCTAAGCCACAGATTCGGCTGGGTGTGCTCTTGTTCCCACGCGTCTAGGAGGCATTGTTCTGGCATTTATTAACAAAAATTTCGTCAGAATAACTTAGACCATAATCCTTAGTAATCATTACTCATCACTGTAGGTTTCATAATCCTGCTCGGTATACTACCTAGTTTGCAGCAATATTGACAATAGAGTATATGTGATAATTAGATATTCGGAACTGAAAATAAGGGAAATATATACAAACGGTGACCTTTGGTCGCAACCACTGAAGGTTATAGTCAACAACAGGAAATATGCATCTGAAACTAAACATAACATAGATAATCAAATGCCTAACAAGTGGCCAGAAACAACGACACTACTGCATCATCGAATCCTCAAAATGCTAGTGCCACAGGCATTTTTACCAAAAGTCATTAGTCTACCTGCATCATAGCATCGGCCCAAATAGCATCTGCCTCTCGCAAGCTCACTGTCTCATCTCCCCTGATAGGTAGGCTCCGCATACGAACACGGGCCCTCAACTCAATCCTAGAAACCGTTGTCCTCATCTGCTGGGGGGTGGTCGGCATCAAGCCTCCCTGCTGAGCAACCCTAAGCTCGTGCTCAGCGACCAGTTGGCGCCTCAGCTCATCAATGTGACCATCTGCCAGAGAAATCTCTGCAGTAAGCTGGCCTATCATGTACTCATGGATGACTGCTGGTACCCCTAAAAACGGGGGAGGGGGAGTATCTGGGTCTGCTGGCATATCCGTGGAAAACTCGGCCCTGACAGGTGTAAGCTCCTCATACTCGTCCTCTGAACTGAAAGGACTAAGTGGAGGCATGGGTGGTGTAGGAGATCTCACAACTGGAAGTGGGTACATCTCGATGTCCCTCCAGACAACATCATCATCCATAGGGTCCCCCTCAGTCTCAGTGGGTGGGGTAGGGAACACGTAGTCTGCATCCTGTGGTCCCTCACTCGGGCCCTCCATCGGTTCCTCCTCTGGATCCTCCTCTGGGATAGTGTTAGCGGCTTTTTGGTCCACTATATACGTTCCAATTCGGCTTAAATTGATCGCTTTTGCCTAAGTATGTAGTGTCTTTTGATGTATTTTGTGTCTTTGGTGTGCAGATTGCCGTTCGAAGCAGCTGTGAGGAATAATTGCATAATTTGGTGGTTTATGAGTTGGGATTTCAAATGAGAAAGATCACGGCTTGAGTGAGTCCAAGAGAGGGCAAGACAAGTCGTTAAAAGAGCAAACGGGCAAGAAAATCAGCTGCTGGACAGAAGCTGCAGGGGCGCCGGTGCCTCACAAAGCGTGCCTGCGCTTCAACAGGAAAGTTCAAGGGCGGCCGCTCTTCCTCAAGCGCGCCCGCGCCCCAGTCGGAGTTTATTTATTTCTTTTATAGTTTGGATAGCTTTTAAGGCCCAGGCCCATGGATTTTGGTCTTTATGTAACCTAGTATAAAAACATCAGGGATTATTATTATCAGTATCGTATGGTATCTTAGGAAGTAGTATTACTTTTTGAGCCACCAAGGAAGAGAATTAGGTCATCAAGCTTTCTTGGGTGATTTAGTTCGAACTATTGCTTTTATAATTTTCTACAACGTGGATTAATCGGTTGTTTCATATACACTTGCAATTAATATCAGTATTTTATGTTTAATTGGTTATCTACTATGTTTTCAATTGAACCCATGATGGCGGATAGTCCAATTATGGGCTAATCGGTATCATGGGATTTTAATGGATTTTTCTATCGATTCTAGATATTAATTGTTTCTAAGCCTAAGTGTGTGATTGTTATGGATATTCTAGTGTGGTTAAGCTTATTCATTGTAAATGCGTCGCGAATATTTATGATTGTGTGTTAAACCCTCGTGAATGCGAAAGTGGATCTAGGGTTTAGAACATACCATACTAGCATAGGTTTTTGCATGTTAAGAGCATGTATTAATTTGTGGTGTAATTCTAACCTTCTTGCACTGACTATGTGGTTTTATGAATACTTGTGCTTAAACCATTATGTTTTCAATTTCTATAGACATATAGGGACTAAGCATAGTGGTTGACTATTTGACTTCTATCAATTGTGGATGTTCATTAGGATGGTATGCGTACAACGAAAGTTGGCGTTTATCAGTTTTGAGGATCCGATCAGTTATCATCACTTTCACATGCTAGGTTGAAAAGGCATAAGTTCTAGATGAGATAGTTAATGAAGTTAAAATCCCATGTTTGTTTCATATAGGTAATTCGTTAAGTTTTAATCATTAGTGTAATCAACAACAAATTGTTCATTTTCTTAGCAGTGAATATAACTATACTCTGGTGTATAAGTGAACTAACGTAAGCAAGTCGAGTCTCTGTGGGAACATATCCTACTTATTACTGTATTACTTGTGACCACGTTCTCTTGCGTGAATAAAGTGCGAACAAGTTTTTGGCGCCACTGCCGGGGACTCGGTTCATTGTTTTGTTTAGTTAATGTGCTTATCATCAGTGGTCGTTAGATATCACTGACTGGGAATTGTTACTAATCATTCTGTTTTGTTCTGTGATTTCAGATAATTGATCGTGTATGTGTACTCGTTCTCAATCGAGTAAGGAAAAACTGGAAGAACACTTAGACGAAGAGAGGGGAATTGCAGTTCCAGAAATTGAGCCAGAATTAGTGATGAGGGATCCAGTGAAAGCTCTACGGGATTATTCCCAGCCAAAGATCAATGACATTCAGTCAAGCATTGTTAGGCCGGCTATTGCGGCTAATAATTTCGAAATCAAACCGGGCACGATTCAAATGGTTAAGAATTCTGTGCAGTTTGGGGGTTCACCTGCTGAGGACCCTAATATGCATATCAGAGACTTCATCGAGATCTGTGATACCTTCAAAACTAACGGGGTTTCTGAAGATGCTATAAAGCTGAGGCTGTTTCCATGCTCTCTACGAGACAAGGCAAAGAGCTGGTTACACTCACTGCCAGCAGGGTCTATAACTACTTGGGAAGATCTCGCACAAAAGTTTCTAACTAAATTCTTTCCTATGGCTCAGACGGCAGCCATGAGGAACGCTCTTACACAGTTCAATCAACATTCTGGAGAAACGTTGTGTGAGGCTTGGGAAAGGTATAAAGAAATGCTTCGAAAGTGTCCCCATCATTGGATGCCAGATTGGATGGTCATTAACGGTTTCTATAATGGGTTGAATCATTCACGACCTATGCTTGATGCAGCATCTGGAGGAGCTCTTTGGGCCAAGAGCTATGAAGAAGCTTATGACTTGATTGAAATGATGGCTGCTAACGAGTATCAGAATCCTACTCAGCGATTGCCACAGAGTAAAACTGCAGGTGTTTTTGAAGTGGACGCTGCCACGGCTATAACAGCTCAGCTACAAGCTTTATCTATGAAGGTGGATGCATTGTCCAAAGCAGGGATTCAGCAAGTCGCTATGGTTTGTGACTTGTGTGCAGGTGCTCATGAGACAACTCAGTGTGCTATTTCTAGCGATTCGGTGCATTTTGTCAGCAACTTTCAGAGGCCTACACAACCAGCATCTAATACTTATCACCCCAATAACAGGAACCATCCTAACTTCAGTTGGAGCAACAATCAGAATGCCATGCCGCAACCATCGCAAGGTCAGCAATTCGGACCAAGGCCTTTTAACAATTCTGGTCCTCAACAATTCTATGCACCAAGGCAATCATACAACCCTCCTGGTTTCCATCAACCACCTCAAGGAGGACAAGGGCATTCGAATGAAAAGTCAGAGATGGAGGAATTGAGAATGATGTATAAGAGTCAAGCTGTAACTCTGAAAACGTTGGAAAACCAAATTGGTCAACTAGCAAGTGCTCTTCTAAACAGACCTCAAGGGCAGTTACCAAGTGACACCGAGGCTAATCCAGGCAAGAAAGAAAGCAAGGAACAGATACACGCTATTACATTGCGTTCTGGAAGGGTTACGAACAATCAGGAGGTCGAAATTCCACAAAAAGAAGAACATCAGCATTCTGGACAGGATATGGAGAGCGGGCGCGCTTCCTCAGGTGCGGGCGCGCCTCCCCTCACTGCCGAGATGGAAAATTCTGCAGAAAATGTTGTGTAGGAGGAGCCGATCAAGAAAAAAATGAGTAATTCAGAGGAGAAAAGAAGTGTACAGAAAAAGAGTGATAACAATGAAGTATTTCCTCCACCACCATTCCCTAAAAGGCTTTAGAAGCAGAAATCGGACAAACAGTTTGCTAAATTCTTGGAAGTTTTCAAGAAACTACACATCAACTTACCGTTTGCTGAAGCGCTGGAACAAATGCCAAGCTACGCCAAATTCATGAAAGGCATTATGTCGAGGAAACTGAAGCTAGAGGAGTTAAACACCGTTGCTTTGACGGAAGAGTGTAGTGCAATATTGCAGCAGAAGTTGCCACCAAAGTTAAAGGATCCTGGTAGTTTCACTATACCATGCATAATTGGGAATTTGTCGTTCGACAAATGTTTGTGCGATTTGGGAGCGAGCATCAACCTCATGCCATACTCCGTATTCTTACAACTTAGCCTTCTTGACCCAAAACCGACCAACATGACGCTACAGTTGGCGGATCGTTCAATCACTTATCCGCGAGGTATTGTCGAAGATGTTTTGGTGAAAGTCGACAAGCTAATCTTTCCAGCAGATTTTGTTATCCTTGATTTTGAAGAAGACAAGAAGATCCCTATCATTCTTGGTAGACCATTCTTGGCAACGGGAAAGACGTTGATTGACGTCCAGAAGGGGGAACTCACCATGAGGGTGCACGATCAGAATGTCACATTTAATGTGTTCAAAGCAATGCAATTTCCAACAGAAGAAGAACAATGCTTTAAAGTAGACGTAGTGGAATATGCTGTGCAAGCAAAAACTGAACACATGCTCATGACTGATACGCTGGAAAAGGCTTTAAGTGGGGGATCTACATTTGAAGAGGAGGAGGTTGAAGAACAAGTACAGTGTCTGAATGCATCCCCTTGGCAACGAAAGTTTGAGAGACCAGTGGAATCTTTGGGTCTATCTGAGTTGAGAGAATCACATCAGCGGTTGAAACCATCTATCGAGGAAGCACTGAAGCTAGAGCTCAAACCATTACCTGATCACTTAAGGTATGCTTCTCTTGGGGAATCATCTACTTTGCCTGTGATTATTGCTGCTAACCTTACAGGTCCTGAAAAAGAAAAGCTGTTGAGGGTTCTCAGGGAATTCAAATCAGCCATTGGTTGGACTATTGCAGACATCAAGGGAATCAGCCCTGCCTATTGCCAGCATAAGATTCCGCTGGAGGAAGGAAGTAAGCCAACAGTGGAACATTAGAGACGGCTAAATCCACTCATGAAGGAAGTAGTGAAGAAGGAAATTATTAAGTGGTTGGACGCAGGGATTATCTATCCTATTTCTGACAGTGCTTGGGGGAGCCCACTTCAATGTGTGCCGAAGAAAGGAGGCATGACTGTGGTAACTAATGAGAAGAATGAACTCATTCCTACGCGGACAGTTAATGGTTGGAGAATCTGCATGGACTACCGGAAGTTGAACAAAGCTACTAGGAAGGATCACTTTCCTCTTCCTTTCATTGATCAGATGCTAGACCGACTCGCCGGCCATGAGTACTATTGCCTTTTGGATGGATATTCAGGTTACAATCAGATCTGTATTGCTCCAGAGGATCAGGAGAAGACGACATTTACATGTCTGTTTGGTACCTTCGCTTTTCGAAGGGTTTCTTCTGGGTTATGTGGTGCACTTGGCACTTTTCAGAGGTGCATGATGGCAATTTTTTCAGACATGATTGGTAAGACAGTGGAAGTCTTCATGGATGACTTTTCAGTATTTGGTTCTTCTTTCGACGAGTGTCTACACAATCTTGGCATGGTTCTGAAAAGATGCGTGGAGACTAATCTGGTCCTCAACTGGGAGAAGTGCCATTTCATGGTATAAGAGGGCACTATTCTTGGACACAAGGTGTCACATCGAGGCCTGGAAGTGGATAGAGCCAAAATAGAGACCATTGAAAACCTTCCACCGCCCAATTCAGTGAGAGGAATTCGTAGTTTCCTTGGTCACGCAGGTTTCTACAGAAGATTCATCAAGGACTTCTCTAAAATTTCTAAACCTTTGTGTAAGCTATTGGAGAAGGATATTCCTTTCAAATTTAATGATGATTGTTTGACAGCTTTTGAGACATTGAAGAAGAAGTTGATTTCAGCACCGGTGATCATTGCTCCAGATTGGACTGAACCATTTGCTATGATGTGTGATGCTAGCGATTTTGCAGTGGGTGCTGTTCTTGGCCAAAAGAAAGATAAAATTTTTCATGTTATCTACTATGCAAGCAAGACACTCAATGATGCGCAATTGAATTACACAACCACGGAGAAGGAGCTGTTAGCCATTGTATATGGCTTTGAAAAATTCAGATCATACATGCTTGGTACGAAAGTGACGGTGTATACTGACCACGCAGCTATTAGATATCTGCTCTCCAAGAAGGATTCTAAACCCCGCTTGATTCGATGGGTTCTTCTTCTACAAGAATTCGATGTGGAGATCAAAGACAGAAAGGGGATAGAAAATCAAGTAGCTGATCACCTCTCACGATTGGAAGATCTTGGTAAATCATCACAAGATAGTACTCTCATCAATGAATCCTTTCCGGATGAACAGCTGTTTGGAATACAAGAAGAAGAACCATGGTATGCTGATATTGTGAATTATCTTATGAGTCAAATTGTTCCACCCGAGTTGTCTTCAGCCCAAAGGAAGAAATTCTTGCATGACGTCAAGTGGTTTCGTTGGGACGAACCATATCTGTTTAAACAAGGGGTTGATCAGGTTATCAGAAGGTGTGTACCATATAGTGAGACAGAAGCTATTCTGAGGGATTATCATGCCAAAGCCTATGGAGGCCATTATGGAGGTGAAAAGACAGCGACTCGTATTCTGCAGGCAGGATTTTATTGGCCCTCACTCTTCAAGGATGCTCATCAGTTTGTAACCAGGTGTGATCGTTGCCAGCGAGTAGGCAACATTTCGAGAAGGGATTAGATTCCCCTTAATGTGATGCTAGAGGTGGAAATTTTTGATGTGTGGGGAATCAACTTCATGGGCCCATTCATTTCATCATGCAATAACCAATACATCTTGCTAGTTATGGATTACGTCTCTAAATGGGTTGAGGTCAAGGCACTCCCAACTAATGATGCCAATGTAGTGCTTAACTTCCTTCACAAGAACATTTTCACCAGATTTGGGACTCCAAGAGTCATTATTAGTGATGAGGGTTCTCACTTTTGCAATCGGAAGTTCACTAATCTGATGGCAAGATTCAACATCAACCATCGGGTGGCGACAGCATACCACCCTCAAACCAATGGCCAAGATGAAGTATCAAACCGTGAGATCAAACGCATTCTGGAAAAGGTGGTAAGTCCTTCTCGTAAGGATTGGTCATTAAAACTAGATGAAGCCGTGTGGGCTTATCGAACCACGTTCAAAACACCTTTGGGTATGTCACCATATCAACTTGTCTATGGGAAAGCTTGTCATCTGCCAGCGGAACTAGAACACAAGGCTTATTGGGCATTGCAAAAGTTGAATTTCGATTGTAAAGTCGCGGGGGGGAAACAGATGGTGCAGATAAATGAGATGGATGAGTTTCGTCTACAAGCTTATGAGAATAACAAGCTCTACAAGGAGAAAGTGAAAAGATGGCATGATCGTCGGTTGATAACAAAGGTATTTGTTCCTGGTCAGTCAGTTTTATTATTTAACTCTCGTCTGCGATTGTTTCCAGGAAAACTTAAGTCAAGGTGGTCAGGACCTTTTATTGTGAAGACTGTGTTTCCACACCGAGCTGTGGAAATTTTGGAAAAGACACCAGATAAAGCGTTTATAAAGCGTTTAAAGTCAATGGTCAGAGATTGAAGCCTTATATGGGAGAAAGAATAAATCACGAAGCTGAAATCACGATTCTGTCTACCTTGGAATGAGGAACTGAAATCACGTCCGGCTAAATGATGCTAACGACAACGCTCGTAGGAGGCAACCTACAGTTTGAATGGCTCTATAAAAAAAATTAATAATTTTTTTAACAGTAGCCCCAGGAGCGGGCACGCTCCAAGAGGCGCGGGCGCGCCTAGTGCCGCTGTTAAAAAGAAAAAAAAGTAAAAACATGCCATAAATCATTCCCCAACCCGATTTTAGCCCATTTAGCTCCTTTTTAAAGCCTTTTAAACATACCCTAACCCTAATTCTCACATTCAATACTCTCACATACTCATCCTTGTCCTTTAAATCCTATTCTACCAAGACCTCTACATCTCACCTATACACACAACTATACACACATCTCCAAATCAATACATGGCACCCAAGAGAGCTAGGCGAGCAGGTACTTCCAGTACTTCTTCTTCGACTGGGGAAGTCCTTCCTCAGTTCAATTCACCGGAGGCTCAAGCTGAATTTGCGCGTTTAATGACCAAATCTGTGTTCAATGAGAGAGGCTTTACTCCGGGTGTTCTTGATGGGGCTTTGCTTGCAATGATTGATGAGCGCGGTTGTGAAACCGTGTGTGAGGCTGCGGAGGCGATACCATTGAGTATCGTTAGGGAGTTTTATGCTAATGCCAAGCATGAGAAAAATGGGTATTCTACAGTCCGAGGGTATGTGGTGGACTATACTCCTACCGCTATTACCAAGGTTTTGCAATTGCCGGCACCGTAGGCAGGTGCAGAAGATTTTGGGTTGAAAACTCGTGAGGAGGTTGACCTTGAGGCCATTCTGCGAGATATGACAGTTCCAGGCACTAATTGGAAGCGCAGGGTGGGCTCTACTGAGCCGGTTACCTTCTCAGCTATGGCATTGAACCCGTATGCTAAGGCCTGGAACCTGTTTCTGTGTGCTAATATTGTGCCATCGTCGCACACTCATGAGGTGACAGTGGATCGGGCCATTTTGTTGTGGGGAATTCTAAGCGGGAAATACATCGACTTAGGCTCCCTCATCTACAGGCACATGATCAGATTCTTGCAGGGCAGTACCACTGGCGCGATTTCTTATGGCTCCGTGGTTGTTCGTCTGTGTGTTGATGTGGGTATTCACTGGCCAGCAGAGAAGCAGTTGCAACTACCTGCAAGCACTATTGATAGGGCGGCGATAGCCAGGCTACCTGAATGGGATGGTAGTGTACCCCATGCCAGAGGTTTAGGGTATATTGTGGGTGGTGAAGTACCACCTCCATAGCAGAGGGAGGCTAGGGCTGGATCTTCTAGGCCACAGCGTGAGGTGGCTAGTGCTGGCATGGGTGAGGCTCATTTTAGACGGTTGACGCGGCAGATGGACGCAGTTGATGACAGGAAGGGTCGGTTTGCTGCTGACCTGACTCAGGCTCTCGGTGCAGCTTTCCTAGCTACTGGTGTACAGGTCGATTGGCCTGTCTACGGAGCTGGCACCGTCTATCCACCACCTGATTCACCTGAGGAGGGTGACTCTGCTGACGATTGAGGTATATCTGCACACTTTCTTTATTTCTTGCCTTCAATGGGGACATTGAATGTTTTACGTTTGGGGGTGGGAAATGGAGATTGTTGTTAGAGGCATATAGGACATATAGTTGTAGTGTTTTTCATGCATTTTGTTTTAATTGTCCATATAGAGCATTTTGTTTGCAAATTTTTGTTCTGTTTACCATGTGAGTCCATTTTAGTTGCCTTTCATAGCATGCATATTTCATGATCCCTTAGGAAGAACTAATTCTGATTGTTAAGTCGAGGTCAAATTGTGTGTGGTATTGATGAACAGAGGGATAATTTACAGTCCTTATGAAATTGAGTTGCATGTTTCAGAAGCACATCTTTGCACAGTCTCATCGGTTGCTTTTGGGCTAGGTTGAGTCATGTCTGTTTAGTTATTTTAGATTTAATCACCTGTTTATATCTAGAATGTTTGCTATTCCCTTGATAATGTAAGGACGCTAAAGTATAGGTTTGGGGAAAACCAGGGATTCATGCTAATTGTTAATAGTTGTCGAGAATGGCTAGTAGTCGGCTCATATTTTTATGAGTAGTCTAGGGTTGGAAGTGAGAATTCTCATTCCAGATTTTATTTATAACAAAAAAAAAGAAAAGAAAGAAAGAAAACAAAAAAGAGTCGTGTGAATAATTTCAAGCCAAAATTAACCAGGGTGAGCTCTTTAATACTCGAGCAATTAAGTTCGCGGGGACTTTGCGCCTAGTGGCCTAAGGCTTTTTGTAGTCTGGGACTCACTGACCTAACGCTCGCTACATGGGTATTATTGTATAAGCCTTTAGGGGTCTCATCCATTGCACGGTTAAGTAAGCCTATGTATTGGGTTATGTGTCGTAGTGGTTGTTAGCAATAAAGTATGGTTCCTTGTCTAACTCAAATGAATTACGGAGGTGTTTGCATGTTATGGAGTGTTTATCGCTCATTCTGTTTATAAACATGTGATTGTCTTGGTGAAAAATAGGTATGATTTTAGTTTAGTGTAAGAGTATATTTGATGAGCATCGCACACACCCACGTTTCTGTTCATGTAGCATCGGTATACGGGGGCTAGGTCGAGCTCTGTTCAGATGTATTGCATCTCTTTGAAGTTCTAGCTTTGTCAATTGGTTTTGGTAAGTTCGAGGGGGTCATTGCATTTTCATAGTAGTTGCATTCATGCATTGCATTGCATTAGATTGTTTAGAGTCCGTTTATGCTTGGGGACAAGCATCGGTTTAAGTTTGGGGATGTGTTAGCGGACTTTTTGGTCCACTATATACGTTCCAATTCGGCTTAAATTGATCGCTTTTGCCCAAGTATGTAGTGTCTTTTGATGTGTTTTGTGTCTTTGGTGTACAGATTACCGTTCGAAGCAGCTGTGAGGAATAATTGCATAATTTGGTGGTTTATGAGCTGGGATTTCAAATGAGGAAGATCACGGCTTGAGTGAGTCCAAGAGAGGCCAAGACAAGTCGTTAAAAGAGCAAACGGGAAAGAAAATCAGCTGCTGGACAGAAGCTGTAGGGGCGCCGGTGCCTCACCAAGCGCGCTCGCGCTTCAACAGGAAAGTTCAAGGGCGGCCGCTCTTCCTCAAGTGCGCCCGCGCCCCAGTCGGAGTTTATTTATTTCTTTTGCAGTTTGGATAGCTTTTAAGGCCCAGGCCCATGGATTTTGGTCTTTATGTAACCTAGTATAAAAACATCAGGGATTATTATTATCAGTATCGTATGGTATCTTAGGAAGTAGTATTACTTTGTGAGCCACCAAGGAAGAGAATTAGGTCATCAAGCTTTCTTGGGTGATTTAGTTCGAACTATTGCTTTTGTAATTTTCTACAACGTGGATTAATCGGTTGTTTCATATACTCTTGCAATTAATATCAGTATTTTATGTTTAATTGGTTATCTACTATGTTTTCAATTGAACCCATGATGGCGGATAGTTCAATTATGGGCTAATCGGTATCATGGGATTTTAATGGATTTTTATATCGATTCTAGATATTAATTGTTTCTAAGCCTAAGTGTGTGATTGTTATGGATATTCTAGTGTTGTTAAGCTCATTCATTATAAATGCATCGCGAATATTTATGATTGTATGTTAAACCCTCGTGAATGCGAAAGTGGATCTAGGGTTTAGAACATACCATACTAGCATAGGTTTTTGCATATAAAGAGCATGTATTAATTTGTGGTGTAATTCTAACCGTCTTGCACTGACTATGTGGTTTTATGGATACTTGTGCTTAAACCATTATGTTTTCAATTTCTATAGACATATAGGGACTAAGCATAGTGGTTGACTATTTGACTTCTATCAATTGTGGATGTTCATTAGGATGGTATGCGTACAACGAAAGTTGGCATTTATCATTTTTAAGGATCCGATCAGTTATCATCACTTTCACATGCTAGGTTGAAAAGGCATAAGATTCTAGATGAGATAGTTAATGAAGTTAAAATCTCATGTTTGTTTCATATAGGTAATTCTTTAAGTTTTAATCATTAGTGTAATCAACACCAAATTGTTCATTTTCTTAGCAGTGAATATAACTATACTCTGGTGTATAAGTGAACTAACGTAAGCAAGTCGAGTCTCTGTGGGAACGTATCCTACTTATTACAGTATTACTTGTGACCACGTTCTCTTGCGTGAATAAAGTGCGAACAGATAGCTGCAAGGTCACCTTCTAAGCCTAGCAATGCTGCGTCGTGCTGTACCTCATGATCCTCTGCCTCTCGGGCATCAGGAACCTATATATATATATACCAAAAATGACGTTACTAACTGGGGGTGAAAGTTCCCTTGCGGGTTTTAATGCCAGCACTACATCCAGTAGCTCGATGGTGAACTCGATAAGAGTTTCTTATTACTGTTATGAGATTTATTGTTCTTAGCTTCCTATCGTTCTGAGAGTTATAATCCTATGCTCTGATACCATTTCTGTGGCGCCCCCAGATCCGGGGTCGGAGACTTGGGCCGCCACGGTTCCTGTCCTTCATGTTATTAACACAATTATCTTAATCTTTAATGCTAGTACTTCTCCTGCAGTGACCCCACAGTTCGTATACACACATACACTACTGATTATAGTCTCAGAACGAATACATATCTAATACATAAATCCATCAGAATAAATATTACAATCCCAAAAGTAAGTTCCTTAGCCTTTAAAGGCCATGCAGTTTCTACTTGAAACAGTGCAGAATACTAATACATGTTTTAGTTAATTAACTTACATAGATCATACTTATAGATAAGGCGTACCATCAACAACTGTACCCCTATCCTACTTCTACTCCGACTCCCTACCTGGGGTAGGTTGGCGAAGAATCTACGGAATGCGCGGGCGTTTCCCACACGCTTCCTGGCTATGTGGCGCATTCGCGGCATCCTGCTGTCCTGTTGTGTTGTGATATGTCAAGAAAGCAAGGGTGAGCAATATAGCTCAGCAATAATTAATATAGTTCTGAAAACATGTTGTAATCTGTAAGTTTTCTTCTTTATCAAATATATTCTGAAAACATGCTGTAAGTTGTAAGCTTTCTTTCTTTATCAATATTTTCTGTAAACATGCTGTAAGTTATTTGTAAAAGCATTATGAACAAATAACTGAAGTTTAAAATAACTTTCGTCAAAACATGATAGTAAGCTGAATCTTTCAGAATGTTTCACTGCTAATTAACACCATCGGTAACTCAGCTCCTAGGCTTTTGTTACGGTGCGTAGCACAATTCTAATTGGAAGAAGGGACTGTAATTGGAGCATCAACACGCCCGCTACCACACATCCACGATGATCAGTCGTAGCACGTGGCAGCCTTCATCAACAACCTATGAAAGCCTTCCGTTTCTCTACATGTAGAAGGAGGAGCCCCGGTACTCGCTACCGTTAATGGGTAATCACCCTAGACTGCATATGGGTCAAAGTGCTGGACCGTGCGTCACTCGGCCTCTTACGCTAACTCCAAGTCCACTGAATCAATCTATAAGTCTGGAACTGGAATATTAATCCAAGCTCCCCAAGCATATAATACTTGCTAATAGATTTGTCTATCTAACCTGGAACCGGAAGTAATCCTAGTTCCCCAAGTATATCGTACTTGTTGATAGACCCTCATAGTTATGGGCATATGCTGTCAAATTAAGTGATGTCGCCACCTTACCACACAGGCAAGTTGTCATTCATCATATAATCTCCTTTCTCAAGGACTGGATTTATTTTTGAAAACCATGACTCGGGAGTTTGTCGGAAATCTTTTCTACTTTTGATAAGTTGAAAAACTCTTGCTACTGTGAAAACTGGTTTCAAAACTTGACTGCTTTCGAGAAGTAAACAGATGTTCACTTCCTAGACCGAGTTCCCTATTTTTGATAAGTCTGAACGTATTTTATTCTTATTAAAAGAATAAAATAATTAATTAAATTAAAATATTAGGGAGCTCCTACCATTTTTTAAATCATTTTCTGAAGGTCAGAAAGTATTTAAAATAATTATCAAAAGCTTCGAATAATTATTAAGGACCTGGAATAATTTGTAAATGAATTTTAAATATTTAATAAATATTTAAATAATATTTATTAATTATAATTAATAAATAATCCTCAATAAATGAATATTCAAATAATATTTATTAATTAAATAAATATTAAAATAATATTTATTATCTCCTTCAAATGAATATTCAAATAATATTCATTAATTAAATGAATATTGAAATAATATTTATTATCCTCATTTAATTCTTTTATTAAAAGAATATCAAAATATAAATATCGAAATATTTATATCATTATTTCAAAATAATCTGTCTCTGGCTTCTCCCGGATTACGACAGTACTTAACTTAATCTTCCGACTCCCGGTCTAAGTTCGAAAATACATACTTGCTCTATGCTTAGAGCCTTTACTTTTACCGGCTTATATCTATAATACTTTATAGCATATATCCGAAACATTTACGAAATTTGTAACAATACATAAAACAGTTCGTACTTTTCAATATACAGTTTTATCACAACAACAACAGTCTTTCGACAAAATATTAGTACATTAGATATGAGTTTTGAAAACTTGCTTGAGATCCTGGGGTTCGTCGAGGTGCGGGGGTTTGACGGACGATCTATATAAATCAAATAGAACGTTTCGTTAGTTATTGGTTATCTTAACCACTAATGTCACGCACGCACGAACCATAAGCTTGGCATAAGTTAGACCTCTCATTCTAGAGTTACTTAACCTTAAGGACATATGTTAATTACTTAAGTCAATTCATGGGTCAATGACACCTTCATACTTGTTACTTTGCATAGACACTTAAGTTTCTTTTATTCATTCCTTCTCCTTTAAGGTTTGTCATAGAATCTGTCCAGCTTCAACAATTTTATAAAATCGAAATTTTCTCCTCTGGTCATGAAATTTTGCAGAGGTCTTGACCACTGTCCCAACTATGTCCCCTTAAAATTTCATGATTTTTTTGGTGACCTTTAAGTGGTCCATTTATATTTTACAAAAGGGCTTCCCGAAACAGTTTGGTTGGTTTAATTGCCTTCACTAAATTTGACTTATCTCCTAAACCGTATATCGGAATAACATGATTCAAGCGTCAAAACGATAAATGAGACAAGGCCTAACCAACTATGGTCAGAGGCCTTAGGGGCCAGGAGCTTGACATTACGATTTTCACAGTTTAAAAGAGTGCTAACGAAAATTGGGTATTACGACGGCTATAAACGTAACATTTTCCGGATTCAACCAACGTGAATCCATTCCAACCAACACTCATACTCACTCCTTTCATCATGGTTACAACAATAAGCTACTCTTTTCATCATTACACTACTATCATCATTTCAAGAACTCAACCAAAAGCTTAACATCATCATATCTTTACCATACTAGTTCATGACTTCACTTACTAACACTTTCATGGCATATTACTCACACAAAACACAAGGGTTAGAGGTTGTCCATACCTTCACAAAGCTCAAACAATAACTAGATAGTGCTTGGAGTCCTTAGAGAAGCTTGATCTACCTTTGTTCTTAACTAAACATCAAGAAAACAAGCTTTAAAATTTCTCGAGTTTACTATTCATACTATTCATTGTCATCTTTGATGAATTATTTGAAAATGCTAGACATGGAGAATGGACTTGAGATTTTTACCATACCTTATCTATGAAATATAGAAGCTTGGGAATTAATTTGAGGATTTATGAAGCAAGGAAGCTTGGACGTTGATTTTTGAAATCCTCCCTTTTTTGAAATAGGCGAATGGAACAATGGTGGGGGAAGAAGAAGAATACTTGCACTTTCCTTGTCTAGCTTTATGAGATAGTATCTTTGTAAAGGCTAATGATGGCTTGGTTGAACTTGATCCAAGTGATAAAGTAGCTTTATGGATTTTTTCCCTAAATTAGGGAACCATGTTTCCTAATCCTAGTTTGTCATTTGGTTAATCTTGCTAGCTTAATTACTTGACTAGTGACTTGACTTACTTTGGTTACTTGATTCCACCCATACAAGTACTTGCTTGCATGGTTTGCATGGCTCCCCTTGTGGTGCATTTCACTTATCATTCTTTACTTACTCTTAATCCTTCATAAACATAATTAGTGATAACACCTCTTATTTCTATCTTTGTAATGTGAACAATTACTAGTCACAATACCTTAATGAGTCTAGGATGTAATTTCTTTGAATTATCATCCCTTAGGTCGAAACCTACTCCTCTATTCCTCAGTATTTCGTAAATTACGAAACAATTAGTAAACGACAAAATCCTCGGATTCTAACGACGTTTACATACACTTATTTACTTAGTATCATCGTAATAAAATCTCAGATTTATAATCCTACACCTTATATATAGTGTGGGCTATCATGATTTTCGTAAAACTGAAAAGTTACTATTCATTCATAGTTCAGAGTTTACAAAAGTTCAGGTTCTTACAACATCTTTTGGTGCATTTGCTGTATGAGGCATTAATCGCAGTTCTCGTGCAGTATCGATGGATGTATCCCTTTGAACGGTTCTTGCGCCACCTAAAGAACAATGTCAAAAATAAAGCTCGGGTGGAAGGATCCATGTGTAATGCTTTTTTAGTGGAAGAAGCTTCAAAATTTTGTTCACATTACTTTGAACAACATGTTTACACCAAACATAGAAAAGTTCCCCGAAATGATTCTAATGGCGGGGAAGATAGCTTTGAGGGAAACTTTTCTATATTTTCTCATCCAGGACGAGCATCTGGTTGTGCTAAGACTCGTTATCTTGATGATCGAGAATACATGGCGGCTCACAACTATATCTTACTAAATTGTCCAGAGGTTGCACCATATACTGAGTAAGTGTTATTTTTATGAAAATCACACTTATACACACACATACACACATATATATAAGTATATATATATATATATGTTGGATAATCATTTCATTAAGTTGTTTTTATACGTGTAATTAAGCAGGATTTTCATAAATAGACTTCGTGAGCACAATCAAAGTTTGACCGATACCGAGATTGATAAGTGCTTAGAAAGTGATTTTGTTATGTGGTTTAAACAATATGTAAGTGAGTTGGTATTTTTTTATACTTCATTTGTGTAAGATGATGAACTAATATATGTCTTTGATGATCGTCAATATTATTTTCAGGCACAAAATCCATCACTAGTTCCAAATGAAGTTACTCGAGACATTGCATCAGGACCCCTTCGCTCAGTCAGATCCATACCAATTTATTATGTAAATGGGTATAAATTTCATACCCGAAAATACGGGACAAGCAGGTCCACATTCAACAGTGGCGTATGTATTAAAGGACTGAATTACAGCGAGACGTCTAATGATTATTTTGGCATAATAGATGAGATTTTGATCCTCGAGTATCCTCGCCTTCCGATAAAGAAAACAACATTGTTTAAGTGTGAGTGGTTTGATCCTACACTAAATGTTGGAACAAGAATTCATCAACGGTACAACATAGTTGAAGTGAATCGGAAAAAGAAATTGAGTGTATACAAACCATTTATCTTGGCAAAACAAGCTATGCAAGTCTATTTTTGCAATTATCCAAGTTTTAGGCGAGACAAGGTAGACTGGTTAGTTGTATGCAAAGTTAAGGCTCGTGCTCTTGTTGAAATGCCACAAGCCACTGAATCACATCAAGAACCATATCAAGATGAAATGCCAGAACACTTAAATAATATTAGCACGAAAGATATTCCTACACATTTGAATGATAATGAAGGCATATCAATAGATTTGGATGATGACAAAGGATCACCAGAAGAAGAAATAGAGTTTGATTCGGAAGAAGAGAGATCCACAGGAACCGATGACAGTAATAATTATAATGATGATGATTCTGATTGTGACTAATTAAAATATTTAACTTTTTATTTATGTATTTTTATAAAGACTTTGATTATTGTACAATGTTATATTTATGTTAGTATTTTATTTAATATTATTTGTCCCAAAAAAACACTCATATGTGAATACCCGGGCTATTTGCAAAACACCAAAATTGGGGCGGGCTATTTTCGCAGAAGACCAAAATTGGCCAATTGGGGCGGGCAATTTATGAAAAAAGTGTATATAAGATTATAAGACCCAAACCAGGTTAGGGTTATTTCTCTCAAACGGCGCAGACATGCTCTCTCTCTCTAAAGCGGTAAATTCTCAAGCTTATTCTTTCAAACTCAGTCTTGATATATAACAAACTCAGTCTTGATATATTTGAAAAGAATGCTCTAGTTTGTACTTTAAGTGACTCTGTTAGCTCTATACCACCTTAGATATAGTCATATAATAATAAACTCAATTGCTTTCTCTATATTTGGTAGTTCCATAAATATTCAAGAAGAGTTGTTTCATGAATATTATAAATATCCTATGAGTTTTAATCATCCGTCGCTTATTTAGTTTCCCCCCTTAACCTGTGTGTATGCTTGTAGTTTCACGGTTCTGCTCTGTGACACCTCTGCTTTGTGTCCTAATGGTTAGTCCAAAAATAGTAGATGAATTATGGTTCTGCATTAGATGTA
This sequence comes from Oenanthe sinensis, assembly GCA_028671895.1. Taxonomy (NCBI): domain Eukaryota; kingdom Viridiplantae; phylum Streptophyta; class Magnoliopsida; order Apiales; family Apiaceae; genus Oenanthe; species Oenanthe sinensis. The sequence goes on from CM053807.1 coordinate 22,459,321, forward strand.
CATTGGTCATAAATATATATTCTTAGTTTGTGAATTATCAGATTATATAAAGTAGGATAAGAACCAATTAAAAATCTTAAGTAGTCAATGCTCTCAAGTAGAAGAATTCGGCTCTCAAGTAGCTCCAATTCCGGGAACTCTACAGAAAATGCATCAATGCAATCACAAAGATCAGAGAGATCACAAAGATCGGAACGATCAGAGAGAACACAATGATCGGAGAGATCACAACGATTAGAGAGATCATAAAGATCGGAATGATCACAGCAATCAGAGCAATTACAACGATCGAAGCAATCAGAGCATGTGCACACACCTGGACAATCAGTTCCTAGCACTCCAAATATATCTTCAACAGCTATAAATGAAACTTGGAAGGTTGGCTTCATGCATGATGACGGGCGTATGCGAATTGAAGTAATTGGTGGATTGTGTGAATCATTCTCTCTTATTATATATTGTTATTTACAGAATTGTAACTTTAAAATGTCCATTTATAGTGCTAATATATACTAGTAAGCTCATTGTTTAAGTTTGGTGGTAATACATTTTTATTTTCAGTCATGAAGATGCTCAGGGTGATAACTGAGACCATATCTGAGAGGCTAGATTCTACCGGGTTCAATTGGA